>CP106717.1:1260000-2510000 GCA_025503065.1 Gossypium bickii | reverse complement strand
ATCCACAAAATAGTTTTAAAAGTCCTTAAATAGTCCTTGGAAAGTCCACTTACAAACCAAATAAGTCCAAAGTCTAAACCCTCAAAATAAACCCACATTGTCATCCCTTATTAACCAAGACCACCTCACATGCACAACCAAGATGGCTTTGCCTTTGGATCTCAAGCTTGTCCACTTCCCCCCTTCACACAAGCTATTTCTCTGAAAACACACACACACACACACACACACACACACACACACACACACACACACAAAAAAGGAGTGTGAGCTCAACCAAGCTTAGTGAGTGTTCAAGATGCTACAACAAACCGAAGAAAACAAGAGCTAAAAAAAAGCCTGCTAAACACATTTATCATATAGAATCATCAAATATCATATCATATTGATACATTGAGAACTTGTGAAGATGAAAATATAGAAAAAATAGCTTTCATTGGATACTCGAATCTCCATCACACCATGACTCAAAAGAGCCTACATGTCCCAAGTAAGTGTAGCATGAAGCTAACACTCTCCAACACACCAACATGTCCCAATGAATGGAGCAATGCTCTACATTCCCTTATCCCTCCAAACATGTCCAATAACAATCATATAAATGAGTACTCAAATCCTATAACATGCCAACTATATCCAATGCTTTCAAAGGTTCACAAGGCCAATATAGCCATCTCACACATTCATTTTCTGGTTTATGCACACTTTCACTTATCATGCTTTACCATGATCAAACACTTATCTCATGTTCTCATAATGCACTTCAAGTGCTAACACTTTACTCATTGAGCCAAATATTACACTTTCATATAAAAGGTATGTGTATAAAACCAGTTGCCCACAAGGCATATCCACACATATATTCAACATATATAATCACATCATACACTTAAGCATTTCACAACACAGGTAAGCTTGTTTGCAAATCAAGTACCCTATCGATTCTATAGAAACTTTGTTGAAAGAGCAAATTTTGATTCAAATTCTCAAATATCTTTCATTTACATTGTCAACCTTTATTTAAGATATTTGCTATATCCCTCAAGCATAAGAAACTTAAAAGCTATGCATTTGCATTAATACTTACATTAATGACCAAATACATGCATCTAAATCTAATCCTAAATTCATGTAAAATTTCAAAATTCACGTTTTAATTAACTAAATACATGTACATTCTTTCATGCATTAATTCATTTACTAAATGAGCTCAAAAATCTGTTGAGAATCTTCTAACCAAATTAGGCTTTTCATGTTACAACTCATTAGGCTTTCAAAGCCCAAAATATGCCTAGCTTCATCCTCTTCAATTTAGACCAAAGTAGCTAGGAAGTTGATAAATGCTCTTGCATGAAAAATGCTAGTGCATTGGAGTAACAATTTTCCAAAAAATGCAACCTAGTAAACTTGGTTTGATCTGCAGCAGAAGTACTCGCATTTTCATCCTTGAGAACAATCGATGGTTTGCAGGGGTTGTAGTTGATACATGCCCACGCTAAAGAAACTTAGGCTGATGATCCAATTCGAGTATTGTATTTCATTTTATTCCAATTATGTTATGACATTATTCAAAACTCTTCTTCTCCTCTTTCTCCCATTCTATAGTTTCTTCTTCTTTCCGCCATGGTTCAGCATCAAATTCCTAAAAGAAATTTATGATTAAAAGCCTAATAAATTGATTATGTCAAGGAGCCCCTGATATCTTAAAGAGTTTTGTACCTAATTAAAAATGCTATTAGGCAACATAAATTGACATCATTACAAATTTGGTAATTCAGAAAACTAAAATGATGAAATAACTTTTCAATTTTCATAAACTTTCCTGATGGCCAAACATCCACAATTTTTTATATATATATTTTTTATATACATATAAGTTAGCCCATTAAATGAATGGCATTAAAAGATGACAATAACCAAGCATGGGGATATTAATGATGAGACCACGAGGCTCACGTTTTCAGTTGTGTGTTTGTGTTTTTTTCGGTTAATATATCATTAAATAATTTTAATGTTTATTTTAATACGAGTTTTTTGACATTTTAATATTTAAATTTGGCTTCAATATTTTGAATATTTAATATATGTGTTTTAGTAAAAAATAAAATCACTTAATTGGATAAAAAAATTCAAGTACTAAATTGAATATTAAAATCAAATTCAGATGCTTAATTGAGATAAAAAAATAACCTCAAGCTTTAAAATGAAAAATTTTAGATACCAATTTAACTATTGAAGCTTAACTCAAATACCAAATCTAAATTCAAATTAAAAAATAATAAAAATTTCATTTAATTTTAATTATAAAATCATATTAATATTAATATTAGTATAAAAACAAGTTTAATATTTTATAATATACTAGTTCCTATGTCATAATTTATATTGATTTATAATTTTTAAAATATATATTTGCTAATTAAATGAGAGTTGACTTAATTTATAATAAATATAATTACCCCTTTTATCTTTTTGGATTGAATTGCAAAATATTATATTTCAAGCATGATCAATTGAAGATTATACGTTAGAACTATTATGTCAAATTTATGTTCCTTATATAATTTAGTGATTTTTTACAATAATATTTTAGAGATTTTTAATTTCTTTAGTTTCGAAGAAAATATAATATGAATTTTTAAAAAAAAAAATTAAAATGAACATGTGAAAAGAAAATGTAAAGTCTACTATATGAATTATTATGACTTAAAATTTATATTAATACGTTACACTTTAAATATAATCATGTCATGAAAATAGTTAAAAAATAATAAATATATAACACAAATATATGAATGGTTTAATTTTTCCCCTAGTCCTTGTACTCTTTAGATTTTTAAAATTTAGTCGCTCTACTTTTAGTTCTAAAATTTTAGTCACCTTACACATCTAATTTAAAAATTAAAGATATGATTGATAAATTATGAAATAATTTCTGTTAAATTTGAAGGTGTTATCAATAAAATTTTAGATTTTAAAGCAAACTTTTGAATATTAAAATGCAAAAAATTTAAGTTTAAAAAAAAATCATTAATATAATTATCAATTGAATTTTGGGTCGTATTTTGGGTCGAATAAGTGAGTTTAGTAGTATGCTAAAATCTATTATGTAAACTACCATATGTAAATTTTTTGAAAGCATGCGAAATCATGTAAAGTTGTGTACTTGATTGTATGTTTGTGTGTACGAGCATGTCTTTAATAAGTAACTTCGAATAAGTTATATGCATGCCTCCAATCTGTTAATTTGTATGCTCCTTAGCATGTTTCCGATCTGTTATCTTCATAAAGAAGCATGATTAGTCTGAGCATATCCGAACATGTGTTAAGTTGTTCGCATGTGCATTGGGGTGAGTTATGAATATGATATGAAGAAAGTTCTGGTAAATTATGTTCTGTGATTTTGGCAGGATACCAGTAAAATCTGCATTACTCGTTTTTGGCGGTTTTCCCGCATTATATCTGACCGTTTGTCTGCATAATATTTCAGTGGTGCATAACCACTAATTTGTGTGTAGGTTGGACGTAAATGATGTGTAGTAGATGGGGTAGTATATTATTCTGTATGACATTGCATTGCTATGCATGCCTTGTATTCGATTTTCTGCTCTGATATGTTAACTATGCGTATTAATTGACTATCTGTTATGTTGGTGAGCCTTGGCATTCACTGAGCTTTTGGTTCACCCTACTATTTTATCTTTTCAGATAATCATTAAGATTAGGATTGCGCGACATTCGAAAACTCTGATTCAAATTCTCGTAAACAAAATGGTTTTAAAGGTTTTTCTTTCTTTATTTAAAATATGAATTTTTTGACTGTCTGGTAACTTTATGGACTTAAATATTGGTTTTGGAGTTTGTCTTTATGTTAGGTTAAACAAACTGCAAAACTTTTCTGTCAACTCAATTGGATGTCAGATTTTTTTTTTTTTTTTTTAATCATGATTTGTTCCGCTGCAAATCGAAATAAGCAAATTGAGTTTTTTGAATGATAAATAAATTAACAATAATTTTTAAATCAACTGGTTAGTAAATAATGAATGTCTTAGAGGACTCTCGATTAACAACAGTAAGTTTTTTGAAAATAAGATAATAAAACGGATTTTGCAGAATTATTCATACATGAAAAATGATATTTTATAAAGAAAACAAATAATTTATCGGGTGGTCGATATAACCTTTAAGATCCGATCATAACGTCTAGATTGGATTTGAAGTGTTACAGATTATGCTGATTAACTAGGCTACCATACTAAGCTTATAATTAAGCAGTTAGTTCGCATGTGAATGGAGAGAGTGTTGCGTTGAATTACTTGATTATTTCTCTGTTATTTTTTACTTATAATTTCATAGTCAATTGGTAGGCCTTTCTTGTGAGAGATTGAATCTTTGTAAGTGAGGTTTTGGGTGAGTAGTTATAATAAGTTATGATTAATTATTAGAATTGAGACTGCAATTATTTTTTTTTTGTATAATGGTAGATTAGACTTGAACAAATAAATAATTTAAATAATTATGAAATGAAACAATTCACTAAGCGAAACTCTAAATATTATTTTCTTAACTAATCTAATATTAATAGAATAGAAAAAATAGAATAGAAAATACTAATATAATAGAAAGAAATGAACTGTATTTTCTGTATACTTTCCTCTGTTTTGTTGTTACCGCGGGCTTTACGGAATCGATTGGATCATATAAATATTCCTTCAACACAACATAGGTCGTCGAAAGAATCTCGGAGACTCATCAAAGCACGAAAGCCAAGATCTTTTAAAAAATAGATTCCTATTCGAAGAGTGTATAACTATATGGGTAAGCTCACACTAACCCATCAATTTGGGATCTAATTCGAGATTTTCCTTAGATGTATCACTAAAGAATTGGAATGTAATAATATTGATTCATATAAGAGTAAAAGTTTCTCGAGTTTAAACAACAATTATTTACAGACTAGCTTTCTCAAGTTAATTAAATCAAAATTCGTAATTTTCATTAATTTCATGCGTATTAACTTCATGCTATGTGAAAAGTAGACAGACGGTGGAAGGCTGTACAGTAAATTAATGCAATCCACATGTGTATTTAATGCCATTAACTTACAAAAAAAAAAAAAAAAAAAAAAAAAAAGGCTCACTTTCATTAAAAACCTAACTACCACGTGAACAGCCATGAAAGTTAGGAGAGTGTGGGGGAAATATATTTTTAAATAAAATTTTCAAAAATAAATGTGTAAATTTTAATCAGTGTATTAACATATTTACTTTGAAGTTATCTTTTTTAAATTATTAAATAGTCCTTAAATGGGGGCCTATAGGCATAAGCTAAGCTAACACAAATGTTCTCGGAAAGAAAAAAGATTGAAGTTGTGATGATATAATTGCATATTGTTAATTATATATTCATCATGGAACCTTGAATAAATAAAAATTGTCGGTAGCCATGCATTAATTGGTACATAATTACATAAACATGATAAATGTTTACTTATTATACATATCACAATGGCAAGCATTGGACGATGATGAGTTTGAACAAACTGTTCACTGATGAAATTTGATAGCCCAAATACAACAATCATACATCTGAAACAGTGGAGGCAAAGAGTAGAAATAAATAGCATCTCTCTACAAATACACCAAAACCAAAACCAAAAGAAGAAGAATAGAAGGGAAAATCCACAAATTAAGAACATAATTCAAAGTCGAAGGCAATGATTAAATTAATTACTAGTACCTTGACCTGAACCATGGCTAACCATTGAGAGCAATGCTTTCTTCATGTTTATCATTGACTGACATCCTTTAAACACATTCAGATTTCTTGGTTTAACCCCAAAACACAATGTCGAAGTTGGTGATCCAAGTCCTTCATTTTCATGATGATGATCATCATCATCCATGCAGCTATGAACTGGCGACCTCGAACATGAAAAATAGCTCATCTGCCTATGAAATAGCTTTCGATTAATTGAAGATTTAGGCAATGGTGAAGAACCAGCATCATGCAACGACGAGCATGGTGATAAAGACGATGAAGATGATGTAGAAGAGCGTGAAGAAGAAGAAGAAGGGGAAGCCTGGGATTTCCTAGCAGTGATAAGCCTGGGAAAGATAGAGTTCAAAAGGGTGGATTTCAAGCCCTTTGTCTGCTTGGATTTGGAGTTGAATGAGGAATAATATGAAGGAGGTGGAGTAAGAGGAGGAATAGCAGTGTCACATGAAGGATGTTTTGGGGTTCCAGGGTGTGATTCCCACATGAATGGTACAGCACCCGAAGCTCCGCCATAGTAGACCCTGCAAGAAGAGTTAGCCATTGAAGTTTCTTTAGACATGAGCCTGCTGAAGAACTTGTCATCTTGCTTGATCTGGAGGCCTTTCTGATGCTGAAGCTCCTCGCCCTTACTGTCACTCAACATTTTGATTTGGGGAACTGATGGGTGGGTGTGTGCGTTGTCAGCTAAACTTAGTAGATCTCTAATTTCTAAAGAGGGCTCAAGATCCGAAGTTGAAGCCTGGTAAATGCTCAGAATAGAATATTTCAAGGCCGAATGACTTCTTTTAGTCTAGTCTAGTGGTATATAATATAATTAAGGCTCAAGTCATTTTTTTTATATATAATATTATATTTAAGTTTGGTCTCATAGAGAGATCGTATCAAAAGGGAGATAAAAATCTTTGAATGCACTAAATCATTTATTATCATTAAAGAAAGGAATCTATACCAAATATTTTAATGAAGTGGGGACTTGTTTTGTTTCAGTAATTAATATATTTGAGATTTTATTTTCCCTATTGCATGTCCTTCCTCGAAGGGTTTGTGTTTAAGATTTTATGTGCATATAATTTTTTGAAAAAAATACATAAAAACATATTGATATCCAACCCTTCTAAATGTGAATAATATATTATAACTTTGGTAATTATGATAATGGGATGAAAGCTATTATATATTGAGAAGAGCAGCTTTGGTGGATGGATTGAGTTGGGGGAATTTAATAGGGTAGCTATAGCTTGCTAATAATTTTTCGTAAGAATCTGGTTCATTGATGAGGCAGATGAAGTGGGTTAATGTGGACCGTCCATTTTAATCTGAATGAGGAAAAACAGTTGAGCAGTGAAGATATATTGGTTACAAGTTAGCAAAGCCCTAATAAATGAGAACTTGTCGTGGTCCATGATTTAATCAAAAGCTGTTGTTTCGGACAAAGATAGATTGCTTTAAAAACTGATTTAGGATTGTTTAACTTTCCAATTTAATACGATAAAGAATATGGTCAAAGTTAAATTCAAGGTCAGACGTTGAAATCCTATCAAACTTCTTTTTTTTTTTTTTTTTAAAGGAGGGCTGATATTAGTATTTAACAAGGAGAGCTAAGGAGGAGACCATGGTAATGATAAGGAGGTTGGTTCACTTGTTATAGGCGAAGAGCTGGAGTATTTAGGGGAGGAGGAAGGAGATGAATTGGGGAGTGCTTAGGGTTTTAAGGGCCAAAAGATCCTTCATGGGTGGAGGTCCCCTTTTTTGATAGTGACACATCACCGACAGTATGGATGGTGGCCCATTCGATGTGATCAGCCAGGTGGTAGGTCCATTATATATCTATTGTTGTCAAGCATTGTACTATGTGAGCTTGCTTTAACATTCCCTTTGCTGAGATAGTACGAGGCTGTTAAGCCTTAGTAGCCCCTTAGTGGTCCACTATTGGGGATAAAAGCATACCACTAAAAGTGGGTGGCCTGATGGAGGGTGGCTTTCCTATAGACAGTGTGAGGCATGTAGGTGGTTGGTCATTGGGTGACCAACTAGATGGTATTAGGTAGGGAGTCATCTGCAGATGTCTTTAAGGCAGTTTCTCGTGCTACCACGTGTCCCAATCGAGGTAGGGGTATAATTGCTGGAAAAAATCCGATTCAAAAATAATTTTCTTGCACAACAGAAAAATAAAATTTTGAAAATCGAGCCGATTTGTGATATTTAGAGCAATAAACTTTTTCCCAAAATCGCACCTATGTTTTGGGTTAGACAGATCCTTGGCGTTCCCGGCTTTCAACCTAATGACCTTCACCACTATTCTCGTACCATGAACTGATTCGAGTGTGGGTTCAAACGAATTCGAATCAAACACATAACCAAAAATTATTTTTTTTTTTTTACTTCCAGTGGAAAAGCAAAAATCTCTCTTTAATAGAAACCGGTAAAATTGTAATTCTCAGAAAACAGAATTTATTCTAGAAAATAGATTTCCACTACATTATGCAAAATAATAATATCTCAAAGTTATATATTTAGCCCTATTGGTGCCATCTATTTATAGGGAGAAGAAGTGGAACCCTTGTTGAATAAGTAGAAGTAAAAGATAAAATCCTAGTTCAATTAGGAAAGGGAGGGGCGACAATATTAGTTAAATATATTGGTATTTTCCATCCTACATATTAACATGAGAGACTTTTAAGCCTCTCCCGTATTGAGTCAAATTATAAGTACTTCTTGGACTTTTAACCCAGCATTTTATAATTCAATCTAACCCAATACATGTTTTTCTATTTTCCAGAATAAACATCATAAATTAATTTAAATACATAAATAAATTTATCAAATAAATAATTTTCTCAACCTAATTCTAATTTCGTTAAAATCATGGTAATTTTACCTTAAAAGAATCTATGAGAAAATATATTTAATGTTTCTACATTCAACGGATTCACAATGACTAATTAATTTAATTCTATTTTCGAACTTCAATTAATTAACTAATTAATAATTCGAAAACCATAAATTAATTCTCAGGTTATTTTCATACTTAGTGACAAAACTAAATTTATTTTCGAATGTTTCTTATTTCTCTAACTTTACCATTTCTATCCATTTTTGTTCATTTGATCCAACATGCAATTCATTTCCGATTTCAATGAGCTAGTGGAGGGGTCGATTGGACCTATGTGATTAAGGCTCAAATGATTTATAATTAGGTTCCATCTTTTTGCCTATTAATTATAAACTCATTTAGTCATGAAGTTATTCTACTATAGTATGTGACTAAGCTCTCCTTAATGACATACCATTACGAAAGCAACTCGATCAATGCTCATCCAATGACCTTGTCATAAGTGTTTTACCCACATAGGATATCTTTGCTCTCTTTGGGATAAATTCACTCTCCCAATATGATCCTATTTTATCTCATGATAATAATGCATCTTCTTTCATAAAAAGTCAATTGCTATCAAATAATAATTAATTCATTCATTATAAAGACAAGCGACTTGTGATCACATTTAATTTTCATCTATCATGAAATGCCAATGAAAGAATATCATTTATCCATGTCTTGGGCTATGAATTCTACTATTGTGAATGATGTTAACATTGTAGAAGTTGTATACCCAACGCACCAACTTTTAGTTCCTTATTTATTTGAACTCAGACTTTTACTTTCATCAAAGTATACGAGTTATGCATACATAGTCCATCATCCATTTAGGATTAAGGTATGTCGTACTATGAACGTCACAATTAAATAAATCCATAAACGGATCCATGATCTATTTTGCTTGGGTCCAGTTCGATGTACTGTTAGTCCAGTCAGTCACATCTATGTCTCTATCTTCTGGAAGTCATACGCTCTGATGTCCAAGACAAAGCATCTTCCTAATTGGACTTGATAGAAAACATATTAGTCTTTCAATCGGTTTGCTCATTTCCGATTAGACTAAAGACATGTTTAGATTTGTCTACTAATATAAGCTGTCTTTTCGTATTACGATCCGACCATGTAATACCGTTTAGTATTAGTTAAACATTAGACAACAAGTGAGCTAATATTCGCTTCTATTTTGCTTTACATGCAAAAACCACGTGAGGAAAATATACAAAGATTATTAATGTTGTAACACTCCTCACCCGACTCGATTGCTAGGTTCGAGTTACGGAATGCTACAATTGTTACTGAAGCAACTACAGTTATAAATAATCATATAATAACATGCAATGTAAACATAAATCATACAAACACAACAAATACTGATCATAAATCATCATATACAACCTTTCTTAGGTCTTATACGATCCTAAGTATGTTCTAAAATTAACCCAAAATTGCATTAGGACTATTGTTCTAAAATTAACCCAAAATTGCATTAGGACTAATTTGCAACATTTTCAAAATTTCAAAATGATGTTGCAACCTGAGGGGTTCCTCGTTGTGATGTGGCATCTGACTTGCCTCATTGTGGCGACGGGATTCCTCGTCACACCGCGGCGCAAATCCTAGATCTCGTCATGACGATCATTGCTTGATGTTGCTACGTGAACTTTGTTCTTTGCACAAAATAGGCCTTTTGGTGCCTACTTCAACCAATCATACCATTTGTACATTTGGTGCACTTAGCACAACATTTCATCTACACAAAACATGCCATAGTACATACCAAAGACCTCACAACATCATTTCAATTCAATCTATCCAACATGTCTTCATTTGAACAACAAAACATAACAAAATTGCTTAATCAATTCAATATAATCATCAATGCATTTTACCATTTCTTACCATCACATTTACCACCTCATTTCATACTCATCTTACCATTTTAAATGTCAAACACAAAGTTACACAAGTTACCAAAACATACATCCTCACATTTGAACATTAACACTTCATGATTCAAACATTAACCAAATTCAAAGCAACTATCTGGCCAATGTAAACTCATATAAATATAACACCTATGCACATGCCAAATAATCGAGCTTAAAATGAGAAAAAGTTTATCGAGTTGGTAGTAGGATAGTGTGAGCTTCGAGATGATCCGATTGACGAGTTCCACAAACTGACAATCTATAGAAAAAGGAAAAATGACTTGTAAACATTTTGGATACTTAGTAAATTCATAGGTATTACAACGGTAAACTTACCTTGATTTACAATTAACATATCAATTTAACTAATTTGACACAATTTGCCTAACATATCAATTCGCAACAACAAGGTGAGTTCATTGCATAGCTGAGTCATATAGAAAATCAACATTTAACATATTATCTCAATTTAATCTCATTCACATAGAATCCGTCACACCCCAAATCTGGCGGACCCGATTTGAAAGTGTGTAGATGTGAAGATACCTATTTGGTGTAATGTAGTTCGACCATTTGCAATTTTTGACGAATAAGATTTTGGCATATGGTAACTACCATATAAGTAATTAAAGATTCTATCTCAGGTTATTCTACTTTTTAAGAAAAGAATGTGTCAAGTAAAGAGTAAGCTTGATAAGAGTTATCACCAAAAGTATGATTCGCCCGGTTACTTGAACACTGTGCTGAATGAATTTTGTAAAGTGATCTAGTTAGAAGCTAACTGGATTGACTTGTCAAATATCTATTGTACAAGATTCTCATTTATGTTTCTCTCGAACTTTGTAGGCCATTTAGGAGGACAAATTATGGATTCAAGTGACACTTGTTAAGTTCCATTAAGAGGAAAATGGTTATATATAAGCGTGAGAAGAGTTCATGAGGAAGCTTTCTTCTTCCTTCAATATTACGCACTTATTCTTTTTCTTAAATTTAAATGTTATATCTTTCTCATTAAGCTGGTAGCTAAGGTTCTTGATTTAACCGGTGTTACTCCACTTCCTGGTAAGTATAATAATTTTGCATGCTAAGTTTTTGAAAGAATAAATCTATTAAGAAACATATGAACAATAAGTTATGAAAACAAGGTTGAGATGTTAGCAATTTGTAAGTAAATAGGTTTTAGTGGTAATTCTATATTCTTTAAGTAGTTGTTTCTATTAAAATAAACTTCTACTAATTCAATAAAAGTTTTATTTCTTCTTCTATAAATAGATAGCATTGATAGGCTAAATATACAACTTTGATATATTGTTATTCTGCCCGAAAATAATGAGAATTTATTTTCTAATTTATAAATTTTATTTTCCGGAATAACAATTCTACCAGTTTTTATTGAATAGATTTGCATTCCCACTGAAAGTAAAGTAAATAATTTTTGGTTTTGTATTTGATTCAAATTCGTTCAAGCCCACACTCGAGGCAGTTCATGGTATGAGAACATCGTTCGATTAACGACAAGGATCCGTCTAGTCGAAAACACAAATGCAATTTCGGGTAAAGTTTATTGTTATAAATATTACAAATCAATTTGATTTTCAAAATTTTAAATTTTTTCTATTCAATAAAATTGTTTTCGAATTGAAGTTTTTCCAACATGTATCAAGCAAAGTGGTGGTCTAACTTTTATGAGGTTTTAAGTGAAAATATTCGAGGTACTGGTTGTTCTAGTAACCATATTGATATGGTGATTGAAAATCATATGTTGTTTGGCAATTGACTGGTTTCTATGGTTTTCCTGAATCATCTCGGAAAAAGTGTTAGTTGTTGTCTTCTACGCTCTTTGTTTCAGGCTAGTACTGCCCCTTGGGTTTTCCTTGGAGATTTTTATAATTTGTTATCGATTAACGACAAGTTTGGGGGTGTAAAGTATCCTAGTCAGTGGCTTGATGGATTTCGTGGATGTATCTCAAGTTGTCACCTCTAAGAAATTTCGTTGACGGGTTTCGCTTAACAATGGAAACGAGGTAGAGGAACGAATTTGTTTGTTATGAAGTGATTGGATCGAGCTTTTACAAATAATGTTTGGTTTGATATCTTCCCTCATTACAAGGTTCTTAACTTATTGCTTCCACCTCTGATCATAATCCAATATGGTTGACAGCTGATGTGTCTATTCTAATCGTCGAAGAACACAATTCCATTTTGAGAATTCTTGGTTATTCGAAGTGTCAATATCATGGTAAGTACATTACTGACTTACTTCATTAATGAAGAGAGAGGAGTATTTAATACAATTTAGAAAGTAATAGTCAGCTGGCTAACTATAACTAACCAACTGATTAACTAACTATTAACTACTACACAACTAACCCTTTTTAACTAACTTCTGTTTATCTAATCGTTATTCCTAACATTCCCTGTGCTACTCGACTTCCTTTCTTTATCTTCAACATCACGAGTGATAATCTTGAGCCGATTCCTAAACTTGTGAAACGGACCTGCAGATAATGGTTTTGTCAACACATCTGCAATTTGTTCATGACTTGGAACATGCCCAACTTGGAACAATCCTCCAGAAGCTTTCTCTCACACGAAGAACAAATCTAGTTCAACGTGCTTAAACTTCGAATACATTACATGATTTCCTACGACAGCCACAGCAGCTGAGCTATCACACCATACCAATGCTTTGCCTTTAGTAGAAGCTCCTAATTCAGACAACAGTGACTGAATCCAAACCATCTCAGCAGTGACATAAGCAAGGCTTCTATACTCTTCCTCAGCTGTAGAATGCGAGACCACCTGCTGCTTTCTAGAACTCCAAGAGACGGGATTTCTTTCAAGAAAAACACAGTAACTGGACGTTGACCGACGATCATTACTATTGGACCCCCAACTAGCATATAGGAATCCTTCAAGTAGAAATTTTGGACTCCGAGTGAATTTTATGCCATAATCCAATGTCCCTTTCAAATATCGCAAAATTCGTTTGACAGCTTTAAAGTGCAGGTCTGATGGTTTGTGCATGAATTGGCAAACCTTATTAACCGAAAATGCTATATTTGGCCTGGTAATCACGACATACTGTAAGGCACGGACTATACTTCTGTACAACTTTGTATCTTCGACTGGAGTACCTTCATTAGCTGTCAAATGACAGGTTGTTGTCATGGGCGTAGGTGAGTCATTTGACTTGTCCATGGATGCCCTTGTAAGAAGATCAAGTACGTACTTCATTTGACTAAGGAAAATCCCATCTGGTGTATAGCTGAGCTCAATACCTATGAAGTAACTCAACCTTCCTAGGTCTTTAAGAGAGAACTGGACATCAAGCTCTTTAACAAATCGATCTATAGCTTGGGAATCTATCCCAGTTACAATTATGTCATCAACGTATACAAGGACATAGATTAGTTGAGATCCTGACCCATGAACGAATAGGGAATTATCAGCTTTTGAAACAGTAAATTGCGTAGTTACAAGAAAATCCCTAAGCTTGTGAAACCAGGCTCGTGGTGCCTGCTTAAGTCTATAGAGTGCTTTTCTCAGTCTGCAAACCAACTGTTGACTACCACCTCTTTGTTGTTCAAACCCTGGTGGTTGCACCATGTATATTTCCTCCTGCAGGTCTCCGTTCAAGAAGACATTGTTAATGTCTACTTGTCGAAGAGTCCATCCCACTGAAACAACTAGAGCCAAAACTACTCGAATGGTTGTTGGTTTGACCACAGGGCTAAAGGTTTCTTGAAAGTCAACACCTGCCTCTTGAAGGTACCCTTTGATAACCAGCCTACCCTTGTATCGAGCCACAGTGCCATCAGCATGTCGTTTGACTTTGAAGATCCACTTGCAACCTACAGCCCTAAGACCTTCAGGTAAGGGAACAATATCCCAGGTATGATTTGCAATTAAAGCCTTATACTCATTGTGTGTAGTTGCTGTCCATGCAGGGCTTTGAAAGGCTTCGAGAATAGATGTGGGTTCTTTTTTTTGTTAAGAATGAGGAAAATACTTTAGGTTTGAAGATGCCATTTTTGGATCGGGTTCTCATAGGATAAATATTCACAGAAGTAACAGCCTGATCAGGAGAAGGAGACTGAGTAGCTGCTGCTGGTGAATTTGCATGAGCACTTGGTGGACCAGATTGTCTATTAGGAGACAGTAGGCCAAAGGATTGGATTGACCCTGCCACAGGAGAGGAGATGACTTGGTCTAGAGTGGAAGAATTATAAGTTGAAGGGGCTGTGGCTACCACCATGGGAAGGCTAGACTTGTGATGAAGAGAGCTGATTGAGCCAGAACCAGAATGTAAGAAGGAACCAGTTTGAAAAGGAAATAGTGTTTCATCAAATGTAACATGATGAGAGACAAAGATGCGGCCATCCTTATCAAGACACTTATAACCCTTCTGATTTGTAGCAACTCCAATAAACTCACATTGTCTGGACTGAAACTACAGCTTGTGCTTTTGATATGGCCTTAAATAGGGAAAACAAGCACAACCAAAAACCTTTAGATGAGAATAGGTAGGCCGAGCTTTGTAAAGTACCTCATAAGGACTTTTCTTCTATAGAAGGGGAGTAAGGAGCCTAATCATCAAGTGAACAGTATGAGCAAAAGCATGGGACCAGAATTCCAAGGGTAATGAAGCTTGTGCGAGAAGTGTCAACCCCATGTCAACGAGGTGTCGATGCTTCCTTTCAACCACCTCGTTCTGCTCGAAAGTGTGGGGGATAAGTGACCCGATGTTGAATACCAAGTCGAGGCAACTCTTTGGACACAGACCTATATTCACCCCCAATCAGGTTGAAGCCTCCTAATAGAGAAACCGAATTGAATTTGAATCATTGCATGAAAATAGAGAAAACACTTGAAGACCTCTGACATTGACTGTAGGAAATACACCAAGGTGTACCTACTATACATGTCCACAAAGGAAACATAATAAATAATGCCATTTGATTTTAGATGAGCAGGGCCCTAAACATCAGATTCCACTAATTCAAAAGGCAACGAGTACAAGGTTTTTGATGGACTGAAGAGAAGTTTATGAGCTTTGCCTAACTGGCAAGCTGAACAAATGGTAGATAGAGTACTACGTCTGAAAGGAACATTACAACTACATAAAACATCAATAAGAACATTAGTATATGAATGACCTAGTTGACTATGCCACAATGTAGGGGAAGGCACAAGTTGAGTTGTGTATATTAACGTCGAACTGGGTTGAGAAGATGCACCATGTTTGCTAGAGACTGGACTAGAGGTATCAAACTTGTAGAGACTATTATGCATGCGGCCCACTAGGAGGGTTTTCCTGGTTTTAATATCCCTCACAGAGTAAAGCAATGTATGAAATTCAAAATAGACAGCATTATCCCTGGCAAATTGGCCAACTGATAGCAAGTTCTTGCACACAGTGAGGACATGTAGTACATTCTTTAGGCAGAAAAGCCTAGAACCGGCCTGCATGCTGGATAAGCCTATGTTGGGAATCAAAATGGAAACACCATTACCCATAGAAACTTGCCTCGTACCTGTATAAGGAGAAACTATTGAGAGATTGGCCATGTCAGGGGTAATGTGATTAGTTGCCCCAGAATTTAGATACTAGGCGTGATCATGAGCGGTAGAGAAAGGCTGTCGAGGAGAGGTATGAGAGAAGGAGATGGTAGCTTGATATGAAGGACTACAAGCATGAGACATATGAGAATAATGAGTTACAATAGAGGAACCTCCCTGATCATGGATTTGTTAGTAATTAACTATCATCGAATGGTTGAGACTAACACCCGAAAACATTTCATCAAATCGGTGATAGCATGTCTGAACTAAGTGGTCGATTTTGCCACATAACTGGCATTGCGGTCTAGATCGTGACCAACTTCTACTATTTCTACGAGCCCTACCACGAGACCAACCCCGGATTTGCCCTCTGTGGCCATGTTTATATAGGAGATTAGTGTGTTTAGAATTCACGCTACTATCCTGCTTATGGTGGGACGCCAAATTAGCTTGCAAGGGTACCTCAGTCAGAGAAGCCAATTGTCGTGTTTCACAATTAAGAAGCATATCTATTAACAACTCGAGAGACATTAGTGTGGTAGAAGCAATCATACGGACAGGTTCATACTCCAGTGAAAGACCAGCCAGTATGATGCTCACTTGTTCTTGCTCTGTGACCATACTGCCAGCAGCATTGAGACTATCGCTGAGATTTTTCACCTTAGTCAAATACTCCTTAATAGTAAGACTCCCTTTCTTGAGAGAGTACAGTGCATGCCGCATGCTTGATAGCTTGACATTGGATTTTGCCCCAAATCTCCTTTCAATTCCAGTCCAAATGTCAAAACTGGTCTTGGCTTATGTGAGATGGACCAAAACTTCATTTGTGACTGTGGAAAGTAACCAAGAAGCTAAGAATTTATCCTGTTTTTTATGGATCAAATACGAAGGGTTATCAACATACTGTCCGTCAGGTCCAGGTAGATGAGTAGGTGGAACAGGAGTTGTACCAAGCACAAATCTTTCAAGATCATAGCCTTCAAGAGTCAACAAGATCTGATGTTTCTATAACAAGAAGTTATGCTCCCCTAGTTTGATCGTATCATGTTTGGAGAAGTAATGAATAGTCTATAGAGTCGTGTTGCTAAGACCTTGTGAATGAGCTGCTCCTTCAACATTAGACGAATGACAAGGTGTATCACCCATAGGTATAGTTTCATTTGCCATAAGAAAATGAAAAAAAAAAAACCTAGAGATAAGAGGAAAGGAAAGAATGAGCTATCCCAAGAAAAATCCTAGCTCGTGATACCATATCAAGATCATGGAAAGTACATTACTAACTTACTTCATTAATCAAGAGAAAGGAGTATTTAATACAATTTAGAAAGTAATAGTCAGCTAGCTAACTATAACTAACCAACTGATTAACTAACTATTAACTACTACACCACTAACCCTTTTTAACTAACTTCTGTTTATCTAATCGTTATTCCTAACATGAAGATTCATTTCATGCGGCTGTGCATGATGGGTGGACTGGATGCTCGTCCTATTCTGTGTTGGACAAGCTTCGATATTGTGGAGCTTTGAATGAGTACGATTGTTTATGATTATTTTGTATCACTTTTTTCTTCTTCTAATTCATTTGGTTTAGATGATTTTTCATACATTCGAAGGGTTGTCTCGAATAGTGATAATGAGGGATTGTTGTCTCCATTTAGTATAGATGAATTCAAGGAGGTTGTTTTTAGTATGCACCCAGATAAGGCACCAAGGTCCAATGGTTTGAACTCGACATTTTTTCAACGTTACTGGTCATTGATTGGAGATAAGATTTTTGAATAGTGTTACATTTGGCTTCATAATTGTGAGTTTTCCATGTCTTTAAATGATACATTATTGGTTTTGATTCCTGTATGACCGATTTACACCCTATTGCAATGTGTAATGTTATCTATAAAATTCAATCGCAAGTTCTTATTAACAGATTGAATTTTTTTGTAGGGTATTATTTCAAAGATGCAATTTAATTTTGTACTAGGCCTTATTCTCACTGATAATGTTATGGTGGCATTTGACCTTATTCATCATATGAAAAATAAAAGCAAACGTAATATGGGTAAACTTATGCTGAAGTTTGATATTAGCAAAGCTTATATGACAAAGTTGATTGGCATTTTTTGGAATTTATTCAGCTTAAGATAGGTTTCAAGGCCAATTCGGTGAAATGGTTGATGGTCTCTATTACTTCTGTTCGGTACTCAATTGCGTTTATTGGAAGGGAGGTCGGCCCAATTATACCTTATAAGGGTTTTCGACAAGAGGACTCTTATCTCTTTATTCATATCTTATCTGTAGGGATGGGCTTAGCTTCTGTTAATCCACATGTTTAAGCTGCTGCCACTCATCCATTTTTCTCTTTATTTTGAATAATTCTCCTTGATTTTAGGAGATAGTTACCAGATTTCTTTGCTTATTTTTGGATATAATCTATATTTTTAGTTATGGATACTAGTATATAAGTGTTGGAGTATTCAATAATAAATAGTATTCAAGTCTTCAAGTTTCATTCTAATCTGGAGCTTTCTTCTCCTCTCTTCAATTTTTTTTAGAAAATTACCAGTAAATTTAGTGCGTAAACACCAACAAATTGGTATCAGAGCTTCTTTTTTGAGGGATCTATGAGGTTATTTGAGTGATTTAATGGAAGAAGAGTCCAGTTTTTCAGCCATGGCACCACCAGTTTTCGATAGAGACAATTACCAGATGTGGGCAGTGTGCATAGAGACGTACCTGGAAGCTTTAAATCTTTGGGAAGCTGTAGAAGAGGACTACGATATTCTATCACTCCCAAAAAGTCCTACGGTGGCACAGATTAAAACGCAGAAGGAAAAGAAGACGAGGAAGTCAAAAGTAAAAGCTTGTCTATTTGCAGCCGTGCCTCATATGATATTTACACGGATAATGTCCCTGAAGTCAGCAAAAGCAATCTGGGATTACCTCAAGGCAGAGTATGCAGGAGATGAGTGGATTCGTGGAATGCAAGTACTGAATGTAATCAGGGACTTTGAATTGCAAAAAAATGAAGGAGTCAGAATCAGTAAAAGAGTACTCTGACAGACTTCTTAGTATTCCAACAAGGTGAGGTTACTTGGATCCAAGTTGAGTGACTCGAGAATAGTGGAAAAGCTACTTATAACTGTTCCAGAGAAGTTTGAAGCCACTATAACCACTCTGGGAAACACAAAGGACCTGTCGAAGATCTCTCTTGCAGAGCTCTTAATGCTTTGCAAGCACAAGAGCAAAAAAGGGCCATGAGACAAGAGGAAGTGGTAGAAGGTGCCTTACCTGCCAAGCATCAATATAATAGTAGGTATAAAAAGAAGAAGAACTTGAAGAACCAGCCAGCAAGTGGAGAGAATTCATTCAGCAATTACCAAAAGGGCAAAGGAAGAGACTCAAAGAAAACTTATCCACCCTGTCAACACTGTGGAAAGAAAGGCCATTCACCATTCAAATGTTGGAGAAGAACTGATGTCAAATATTCCAAATGCTACCAACTTGGACATGAAGCAGTGATATGCAAAAACAAAAATCAGGTGCAAGAGGCAGATGCTCAAGTTGCTGACCATGAAGAGGAAGATCGATTGTTCGTGGTCACTTGTTTCTTAAGTAGAGAATCAAGTGAGAGTTGGTTGATTGACAGTGGTTGCACTAACCACATGACATATGACAAGGAACTCTTCGAGGAATTGAAAACTACCGTGATTAAAAGGGTGAGAATTGGAAATGGTGAACACTTGGCAGTGAAAGGAAAAGGCACTGTAGCTATCACAAGCTATGAAGGTACAAAAACCATTACATATGTTCTTTTTGTGCCAAAGATTGATCAAAATCTTTTGAGTGTTGGTCAATTGTTGGAAAAAGGCTATAAAGTACTGCTTGAAAATAAACGGTGCTTAATCAGGAATGCTGATGGCAGAGATTTGTTCAAAGTCGAAATGAAGGGAAAAAGTTTTTCTCTCAATCCAATAAAGGAGGAGCAAATGGCCTTTAAATCCAAAGTAAGTATCACTTAAATTTGGCACAAAAGACTCAGGCATTTTCATCATCGAGGGTTGCTTCAAATGCAGTCAAAGAAGCTGGTGGAAGGGCTTACTGATTTTGAAGGTGATCTGTCCTACTGTCGAGCATGCAAATCTGGGAAACAGCATAGGCAAACATTTCCTAAGCAAGCCTGGAGAGCTTCGAAGAAGTTGCAGCTTGTTCATACTGATCTTTGCGGGCCTCAAAGAACGCCATCATTAAATGGTAACCTATATTATATAGCCTTTATTGATGATCTAACAAGAATGTGTTGGATTTTCTTTTTGAATCAAAAATCAGAAGTTGCTAGTGTATTTTGTAAATTTAAGGCCAAGGTAGAAAATGAAAGTCACTGCATAATTCAGATTTTAAGATCTGATAATGGCAAGGAGTATACTTCAGAAACTTTCAATCGGTTTTGCGAAGAGGCTGGAATCGAGCATCAATTAACAGCACCGTACACTCCACAACAAAATGGAGTCAGTGAGAGGAGAAATAGATTCATAATGGAGATGACTCATTGCATGCTTCACGAGAAGAATCTTCCAAAGAGTTTTTGGGCAGAAGCAGCAAACACTGCTGTGTTTTTGCTAAATCGATTTCCAACAAAGGCTGTGAAAGATCAGACGCCATTTGAAGCTTGGTATGGATATAAACCATCTCTAAAATTTCTTAAAGTGTTCGGCTGCCTGTGTTTCACTTACATTCTACAGATCAAGCGTGACAAGCTTGACAAGAAGGCATCAACTGGCATTTTTATTGGCTATAGTACTGTCTCTAAGGCTTATAGAGTGTTTCAACCACAAACTGGACGCATTATTGTGAGCAGAGATGTTCACTTTGTGGAAAATGAGCAGTGGAGTTGGGAAGACTCAAAAAAGGAAAATTAGACTTTAAGTGTGACAAAACACTTGACCACTGTCAGTATGGTAGAGGAACTTGAAGATGAGGAATAGCAAGATGCGCTAACAGATGATACACCTGTTAGAGGTACAAGGCTGCTCTCTGATATATATCAGAGATGTAATGTGGCTATTTGTGAGTCTGCAGGGTACCATGATGCAGAAAACAGTCGACATTGGATGGCTGCAATGGAGGAGCTCTCAATGATTGAGAAAAATAGAACTTGGGAGCTGGTTGATAGACCTCTTGACAGAAAAATAATTGGAGTGAGATCGGTGTTCAAGACTAAGCTAAATCTTGATGGCTCAGTCAACAAGTTCAAAGCAAGGCTAGTAGTCAAGGGATATGCTCAAATGTTTGGAGTTGATTATTTAGACACGTTTGCACCGATTGCTAGGCTTGACACAATCAGATTGCTTCTTGCTCTTGCTGCTCAAAAAAACTGGAAAGTGTTTCAGTTGGACGTCAAATCAGCATTCCTCAATGGTTTTTTACAAGAAGAAATTTTTTTTGAACAACCTGAAGGCTTTATGGACAAAGGAAATTAAGACAAAGTGTACTTGCTGAAAAAGGCATTGTATGGCCTAAAACAAGCTCTACGAGCCTGGTACAGTAGAATTGATGATCAATTGGTTGGTCTCGGGTTAAAAAAAGTCAGTCTGAGCTTACTCTATATGTCAAACATGAAGGTACAAACATTTTAGTCATCTATCTTTATGTAGATGATTTGTTAGTTACTGGGGGTAATCTTGATCAGATTGATCAGTTCAAGTTGGAGATGAAGAAGGTCTTTGAGATGACAAACCTTGGCTTAATGACTTACTTTCTTGGAATGGAAATTAAGCAAAGTCAAGATGAAGTGTTCATTTGTCAAAAGAAGTATGCAAAAGAAATACTTAAGAAGTTTTAGATGGAAGATTGCAAGGCAATGAATACTCCTATAAATTAAAAGGAGAAGCTGGTCAAAGACGATGGAGCTGCCAAAGTTGATGAAGCTGAATTCAGAAGCTTGATAGGATGTCTAATGTATTTGACAGCTACTAGACCTGACATTCTAAATGCAATAAGCATTCTATCCAGATTCATGCATTGTCCGAATGAGACTCACATGAGGGCTGCAAAGAGAGTCATCAGATACATCAAGGGAACTTGGAACTATAGAGTTAAGTTCTTGAAGCATAGAGAGTTCAAGTTAATTGGTTTCTCTGATAGTGATTGGGGTGGTTCAAGTGATGACATGAAGAGTACTTCTGGTTATTGTTTTTGTCTTGGATCAGGAATGTTTTCTTGGAGCTCGAAGAAGCAAGAAATTGTAGCTCAATCCACTGCTGAAGCAGAATTTGTTGCTACGACAGCCACCGTAAATCAAGCTCTCTGGTTAAAGAAGATCCTAATTGATTTGAATCTAGAGCAGAAGCAAAACATAGAGATCTTTGTTGATAACCAAGTTGCTATAGCAATCTCTAACAATCCAGTGTTTCATGGCAAGACTAAGCACTTTAACATTAAACTGTTCTTTGTACGAGAAGTGCAGAAAAGTGGTGATGTATCTCTTTGTTACTGTAAATCTGAAAATCATGTTGCAGATATCCTCACCAAAACATTGCCACTTAGCAAGTTTGAAAGCTTCAGGAAGAAACTTGGAGTTTGCAACATCTAAACAAGGAGGAGTGTTAAGCCACATGTTTAAGCTGCTGCCACTCATCCATTTTTCTGTTTTGTTTGAATAATTCTCCTTGATTTTAGGAGATAGTTACCGGATTTCTTTGCTTATTTTTAGATCTAATCTCTATTTTTAGTTATGGATACTAGTATCAAGTTTCATTCTAATCTAGAGCTTTCTTCTCCTCTCTTCAATATTTTTTAGAAAATTACCAGCAAATTTAGTGTGTAAACACCAACAGCTTCCTTCTACATCGAGCAAAAGCACGGGGAGATATTCATGGGATTTCTATTTGTCGGGGTGGCCCGAGCATTTCTCATGTTCTTTTCGCCGATGACAACTTTTTATTTTTTTAGGCTAAGGAGATGGAGGTTCTTACGATTAAGCATATCTTGTGTTGGTATGAGGATGAGTTAGGGCAATCGATAAATTTTCACAAATCTGGTGTTATGTTTAGCACCAATACATCCAAAGGGGTAAAGTCAACTATTTGCTCCATTTTAGGAGTGTTTAATCCTATGAACCATGGACGTTACCTTGGCTTGCCGTCTTTAATTTGTAAGAATAAGAAACAAGCTTTTTCTAATTTCTTGATTTTTAGTATGAGTGTGTTCCTACTTTCGGATGCCATGTGTGAGGCCTTGCAGAGGACGATGAACTACTTTTGTTGGGGTTTGGATGGGGGAGCGGAAGGAAAATTCATTGGGCTTCGTTGGATAGGCTATGTGCCCCTAAGAAGTTTGGTGGCTTGGATTTTTGTGATTTACATTGTTTTAATCTTGCCTTCCTTGGTAAATAGGCAACTTGCTTTATTACAAACCCGGACGCTTTGTCAAGTCGGTATTTCAAGGCTAAATATTTTTCAGCCTGGGATTTTTTGGATGCTTAGCTTGGTAATAATAACCCATACTACATTTGTAGAAGCATGTTTGCGGATACAGGCCTCCTTTCAAAAGGTATGAGGTGGACGGTTGGACACGGAACGTCTATCTCGATTTTCAATGATTTTTGGATTTGTGATGATCAAAGTTATTATGTTGATTCGCGTCCCTTGCTAAGTATGGAATCGCTAAAGGTATATGATTTGTTAGACACAATGGGGACCGATTTGGATGATGGTTTTATACAAGGTATTTTTCCCCTTCCGATGCAATGCAAATTTTGAAGCTACTGGTGATTCATGCAAAGCCAACTGATGGGTTGATATGGCATTCTAGTCCAGACAGGCGATATACTGCGAAGACGGGTTACAAAGTTGCATGTGATTTCGCTTTATGAACAGCTATATCCCTCCAAAGGTGTGTTTTTTTCCTTTGGCGTTGTATGAGAAATTTCATTCCATATAAGTCTCGTTTGGTTGATCGGGGGCTGAATATTCTGCCAAATTGCTTATGTTGAGGCTCGACTGAAACTCTTGAATATGCGGTGTTTGAGTGTGTCAAGGCAAGGGAGGTGTGGCATTTGGCCGGCTTATCTTTGCCCAACTTCTCTTGTGCCGATTTTGTTGCTGAAGGTGCAAGTATGTCGGATGAGGGCCAACAAAACCACATGTTTGTGCTGCTGTGGTTTATATGGTTTTATCGAAATCTATTTACTTGGCAGAATCGTGATGTACCTTCTTCACATATAGTGTATGTTGACGCTGTGTTTTTGTAGAATTAGGAGGCGAGGGGCATTTATGAAAGGGTGCAAAGGGGGTTGTCGGCGTCTGGTGGTTCACGGGGTGGTCGATGGGTAGCTTCTTGTCAAGGTCGAATCAAGTGCAACGTGGATGTGCCTTGTTTTAGGAATCTCGGTAGTCGACTTTTGCTACTATTCTAAGAGATTTTAAGGGCAATTTTCTCAAGGCTTATTCTGGTTACGCAAACCTTCTTATGGCACCACATATGGCTAAAACGTATGCTATTAGAAAAGTGTTTTCGTTGCTGAAATCAGAGAATTGTGATGGGATTATTATAGAATCGGATTGTTGGTAAGTGGTACATTCTTTATATAATCCAATTTGATGATACCTCTGAATTTGGCTTATTATTATGAATTTTCAAAATGTTGCATATCAATATCAACATTTTTCCTTTGTTTGGACTCGCAGGGAAACAAAGTCGCTCACTCTTTCGCTCGGGTAGCTTTTTTGTATGCGAACCACAATGAATGGAATAGGCCATATGTCAGCGTTTCTTATTTGCTTGAATCTGATTCTCTTTTTGTTAATTTCACTGATAGGGATGGGCGCAAGTTTGGTTGTATTGGGAAAGCTTGATGGCTTAGGTTAAATGGCCCTCTTGTCTTGGTTTCCGATGTTTCTTTGTTTTTTAATTAGGGATAAATATCAAAATTATAAATACACTTTGATACAATGTGCAAAGTCATACATGGACTTTGATTTTGTGCGATTTTTATACATGAATTTTTATTTGATTCAAATTTTACAAATCATTAACAACATTACCGAATTAGCACAATTTTATGTTGAATATTACATACACAAACAACTAAATTAATCAGGTATAAAAATAAATGTATGTATCCAATTCTTTAAATGTGCACAATTGAATCAAAATCAAAGTCTCATGTATAGATAAGAACCACAATTCAAGTTTAATGTGTATAATTGCACTAAATCAAAGTTCATGTATCAAATTGCACATTGAACCAAAATTCATATACAAATTTGATATTTGTCCCTTTTAATTAATATATGACTTTTCTTTTGCTTTAAAAAATAACGTGTTACAATTAACTTCATAAACAATTTAAAGTGTAGTTGAGAAATTATTTTAGTAGATAAAAATAAATATATATTTTTTATTTTCATAGTTATATTAATTTATGATTTTCTAAAAAATTAAAGGAGTTATATATAAAAAAAATTCTAGTTTGAAACAAAGGTCACTACTTGCACCCCTTGCGACACCTTTAAACAAGTTTTAGAAAATAGCTATTTGAGTCGATTGAGTCGTAACTCGATTGGCATCGGTATTATTGTTAGTGCAGGACAACGTGAGTTTAAGTGCGTTGAAGTGTATTATCATCCTATTTAAAGGTTGGGAGGGATTATGAATAATTTTAGGTAATGTATTAATATATATATATATATATATATATATATATATTAGTGTTTAAAAGAAAAGAAAGTAGCTATTTGCATGATGAAAACAGTAGGAAAAAAGTGAACCACACATGGTTATTATGGTGGTGCCCTGCATGCATTTACTACACTTGAAATTAGAGATGTGCCCTTCCTTTCTAGCCCCACTATATCGAGTGATCCATACAAATTTTAGATTTTTGAACTATAAGCAATTCAAAGGTTTTTTTTTTTTTTTTTTTTTTCTTTTGTGATTCTATTTGTTATTTATTTTATTTTTCTCTCAATTTCACTCAAAATCAAGAAAAAAACAATATCATTAAATTTAGGGTCATTTGACTAAAAGTGATAAGAAATGACCAAAAATAATAAATATTAAAAGTGAACAAAATAGCATGCGGGTTAATTTTGAGTAAGAAAAAAACTAGCATGAGGGTCAAAGAAAATTGTTTTTTTTGTTAAAATATGGAATAACTCTTTGTATTTTTTTAAAATTTAGAATTTAGTCTCTTTACTTCTATTTTCAGGAATTAATCTACTACTTTTCAAATTTCAAAATTCATATTCAATAGTTTAGCACTATTAAAGTTTGTTTGTTAAATTTGTTGATGTAACATTTTGCAATAAAAAAAATACTCCTTTGATAGCCATGTAATTAAAATAAATGATGTTGTATTGAACTTGAATTTAAAAAAAAATAATTAACATTGTTAATAGTTGGACTTGAATTTTGAAATTTGAGAAATGATAAGGACTAAAATTTTAGAAATTAAAGTAGGGACTAAATTCCAAATTTCTGAAGAATACATGGACTTATAATATCTTCTAACTTTTTTTTATAGAAGCATGAGGATTAAATTGATTAAAGTAAAAAAAAAAAAAAGATCAAAAGGATTCAAATTGTATAATTTGATGTTGCAATTTATATTTATGGTTGTTGATACACGATATAATGGAAGTGAAAAGGGGAGACAAAATGGTCTTGAAGAAGATTGAGAGTAGAGAGGAAGAAACTTTCCCAGGAAGAAGAAGATAAAGAAGTAGTCTGTCTGGTCTCCTCCCCAAATGGAATGTTTGGGGCTATTTAAACCATGAATATTTTAAGTTGGATAATCGGGTTGGATCCCAAGTCGAGTTATTATATATTTTATTATAATTGTATAACAATTTGTCCCTCACCTGGTCGAAGAAGAGTTATAAAACAACTCTTCTAAAATAGGCTTACTCATGTAAAACATATAATTAGGGGCTTATTCTATAAGTTTTAACTCAAATTATTGAGTTCTATAAGTTTTAATTCGAATTATTGAGGTACAAGAATCAAAAAGTTATTACAGAATAACGTGAACAACATTTTAAGTAAATATATATATATATATATTTTAGATTGATGTTTGGAGAAAGCTCAAATTTCAACAATGTACTTAAGCTTATAAATTAAACATATTATTCGTTTTTTTTCCTTTATCATGGTTTGTATGAGTTTACTTTTTATACTATTTTTAAGAGCACACTTTCTTGTATCGATTTATTACATTCATGATTTTATTTTCCAACTATTTCCCACAAAATTAAAAAAAAAAAAAAAAACTTCTGTTTTTGGTGATTGAAAAGAAATCATTGGGAGTTAACAAGTGCAATATTAACATTGTATGAATGATAAATATCGATCAACGATAACTTTGGATCTTATTCATATATGTTTTTGGTACTTCCTTACGCTTTATCATCACGTTTTCCCTAAGCATAAATAATTGATCTTTCTTCTAATATTTTTGGTGATTTTGTGAAAATTGCATTAAAGGTGTCTAATTATGTAATATTGGTGGGTTGGTTGCCCAACTTTTTGCACTATATTTTTGGATACCTATTCCCATACTTTTGATTTAGTTTCAACTAATCGAACTCCCCCTACCCCTACTCCTACACGAAAAAGATCAATCAATTTTTTTTTTTACAAGTGAGAGGAAAAAAAATAAGAGAAATGATCATTTTCCATCATAATGCATAAAAACCAATCCTTCTAAATTTGAATGATTAGAAGAGAGAAAATGAGAGATAGGTGTATATTAGTTCAAAATTATGCAGTTTTTTAAATGTTTTATTTTCTTTCCTTTCATTTTTCATCTCTACCAAGCACACCTATGGAAATAAAAAATATATATCTTTTCCATCTTTATGTTTTTCTACCCTTTCAAATTTTCAGCTTTCCAATTTCCATTTCACTCTACCAAGCAAAGTGTAGAAGATGGTGATTTCATTATATATAATGCCTACTTCTATTCATAATCTCCACCTAACACTTAAACCAAAAAAAAAAAAAATTAAACAAGCTTAAATGCACTTGAACCAACATCCTCTTGGTTGTTGCAATAGCAACTATGTCAACTGAGTTAAGGCTTAATCAGCTCTAGCTTTTAAAGATAGCATTCAAGTTTTATGATCACAATATCTACATACTTTCATTATTTCAAACAAATATTTTTAAAAAATATTTCAATTCATTACAACTTATTTTCACAATAATGCCTATAAATACTTAATTTTATCCAAATCAATCCCTAATCTCAAATTGGACACAATACCTAAATTTTCTCTATGCTTTGAATTTCTAGCTCATTTTTTATTTATGCCTTATTTTAGGTTGAAAAAAATTTTTAGGCATTGATGAAGCCTAACAACTTTTATTATTATTATTTGAAAAGTAAATTTTGATAATTTATTAATAGCATGAAAAAATAGTATAGAAGAGAACACAATACCAAAAATAAAGATCATACCTCTTGAAGCAAAATATATCTAAAAAATAAAAGACTACAATAAAACATTGAAATTGGTTGTCAATTTCCACATTAAATTGCAATTGAATAAACAACTCTAAATGTAAAAATAGAGATAACAAAACAAATTGGTTAAACAATTAGCAAGGCATTGTTAAAAGAGCAATTCAGTATCTTTCTGCTGTACAATATATAATTTAAGTTCAACTCACTCACCAAGTTGTAACCTCACTTTAGTGCATCAATTTGAGACCACTCTCCCCACTAATATTTTCTCCTTAAAAGCTTAGATACAAATTGGATATGAGCACAATTTGTATACAAAGTAATTTCACTAAGAACAAGCTCCTAACAATAAATAGATGAGTGTTATCTCGCTGATAAACCATAATTTATACATATTTTAACCCCATGCTTGGCTTATTTTTGGATAAATTTTCATTAGATTTAATGAATTCGATGCCCCTAATCCTTTAATTTCATGTTTTACACTCAGGAGAGCTTAGGGAGCCGAAAAGAACGAGAAATGGGCCAAAAAGGGACAAAATGGGCTTACCTCGGAAATCAACATGGCCTGGACCAACGTGACACGGCGAGATCACACTACCGTGTGACGAAAGCGACTGAGCACGGCCCAAGCCATCACGCACGGGCGTGTCCCTGCCGACCCCAAGACTAATTTTATTCGGAAAAGGCTACTTGTGGGCCAAGAAAGGCGTTCCAAAGCCTATATAAACACCCTAGGTGGCAACCTAAAAAAAGACATCGAGTAGACACCGAGTAGAAGGCAGAAAATACTCGAAGATAATCGTCGGGAGGAGCTTAGGAGAAGGATCTCCATCAAGACTGAAGATCTCTCATCAAGTTCTTTAGAAGTTTTTGGGTTTTCTTATGTTTTGTTGTTTTCTTTATTTTAAGATGTTTCCCTCTATCAGTATGAACTAAACCTCTCAAATACCTGAGGGGATGAAACCTAAGACAGATCTTATTACTATTTGATTTATAAGATAAATACTTGTTCTTATTCTTAATTGTGAGTTCTTATTCTTGTTTTGATAATTCAGGTTATTGATTCAAGTCGAATGTGCTTATTCAGTAGAGCAAAAGTCCCTGTTTAAGAGTAGATCAACACAATTAAGCGAAGTTGATTGCAACCCTAGAAATAGGGCGATGAAAATCTGCCGGATTAGAGTCAAATCTAATAAGGGAATCCATAGATCGAGTTAATGCGATAATAGGGGTTTTAATTAGAAAGATATTTCAATTAATCAACCTAGAGTTAGTTGTTTTTAGTCTCGAAAGAGATATTAACATAAATCAGGGATTTCTACGGATTAAGTCAAGTGAATAAATCATATGAATCAAAAGTAATAAGTGAAGCATAGGTGGATTCTTCCTTAGGTATTGCCTTTATCATATAAGTTGTCTAAAAGTATTTTCTTAATTCTTTCTCTGTCATGCTTTTTAATTAGTTTTAGTTTAAAAGAAATCACCCCAATTCTTAGGCTAAATAATTGAAAGATAGTAATTACTAGTACTCTTGATCCTTGTGGATACGATATTATCGGTCTTACCATAACTATATTATAAACGATAGGTGCACTTGCCTTTATTGTGATCATAGTTAGTTTAGGACACATCACTCGCTCAAACAAGCCTTGTTTAAATAGACATTATTGGTTTGCAATTCTCCAATCAATGTTAATGTGTATTCCCTTGATTTGTCCTTGAATAAGTATTTAATAAGGAATTGAATATCCAAAGACCTTCAAGGAATGAACTTCTATAGAAATTGGATCTCTTTATTTAAGGTAACACAATCACACATAAATTATTCAAAAAGAATCCCTACTTGATCGATATTCAATATGATCAAATCCATTAAATTGTTGCTTAAAAACCTTAAAGAGATATAAGAATGAAACCAATATTTTTTTATCAAAAGAATGCTAAGATATATTGTAATTTGCACAACAACCCAGTTGCAAAGCGAGATACAACTAGCATTACCTTTAGGATGTGAAACTTGTTAGGATTTGTGCCTTGAGTCTAGTTAATTTTGTTTTTACCTACATGTAATTTTTTAAATTGCTTGAATAAATAAAAAATACCACATGTTTATTTAATATTCTTTGTATGATTGTCTTCAATAGTTTTTTTATATTAAGAAAAATAAATAAGCAAATATCGGCATACTGATTACTTAAGGTTTAACTACTATTAAGTTGCACTATATGGTCAAATTATAATGTGATAAGATAGCTTATATTTGTAGGTAATCTAAATTGTCTATAGTCTATGGAGCCAGATTGAGAAAATAACTTATGTTAGGACTATTATGACATCTATAAGTCCAATTGAGGATATATATGCCTAAATTCTCCCTGCCTAAATTCTCCTCTCTTATTCACTATCATTACCGTTTCTTTTATTTTTATTCTTATTCGTTCTTTCCACAAGCAAGTGTCCGAGGATCATAGTTTTCGCGCTTTTGAGTTTTGTTGGTAAGTGGTTTAAGTGTGTTTCGTATTGGTAACGAATATTCTGTTAATAGGGGGTTAATTTTTTATATTTAGGTGGAAGATAAGAGGCGGTGGTCAGCCAATCAGGCCTCGAGTGTTGGGAAATTACCGTGACTTGCTCGAGGTAAGGACTTCATTAGGTTAGAGGGAGTGTTCCTTCTGGTGGTAGCTTTTAGAATCACAAATTAAGTGATTAATTGAATGATATTTTGGTCGAATATAAGTTCTAGAGCTTTCGGGGTTCAGTTCGGCATCAAACTGTAACAGGTGTGTACTCAAAAACACAGAAAACAAGAATAGGTGAAAGTTGAAAAATGATTTTGTCGAAGCCACACGGCCGTGTGATAGGCCGTATGCAAGGCTGTGAGCCACAACACGACTGTGTGATAGATCAGCCAGGCCGTGTGCAAGTGACCCGACCGTGTGATGGTCGGACAAGACCGTGTGCGACACCCGGGCTTGACCTATTGGGCCGTGTGGGTCATACGGGTATGTGGGCCCACACGGATAGGTCACATGGGCGTGTGAACCCATTTTTTTGAACTAATCTGTAAGGTTGCACGGGTCGCCCAAGTCAACTGTGGACCTACTGTAAGGTCGATAAGCATTACTTAGACCCCTAATTATGTGATTCGATTATGTGATATATGTATTAAGCATGCTGTACTTAGCATGTATACTGATTTGAATGTGTGATCTGTTAATTGCATTAAAACATGTCATTGATTGTATGCTACATTACATTAGGATGGGTTGATGATATTGGAGGAAGTATCTGAAAGGCCATTAAGCTCATTATCCGCGTACTTCACCGCAATTATCTGATTATGTGTCGCATTTCGGTACAGCATGGTGTGTAGGGATGGGTGGGTTGATTTTATCCCCACATGGTGTGTAGGGTTGGTTGGAGATGGTGTGTAGAGGCCGGTGGGTAGGATTCTGATATTCTGTTCTGTTCTGCATCTTATATCTAATGGGCTGAGGCCCTAAATTGTATATTATTCTGTATCTGAGTGGGTTAAGGTCCACACCGATTCTGTAATGGGTTCAGACTCGAACTGTAAATATATGACTGCTTTTTGATATTATGTTGTGTGCATGCTTTCTGTGGGGATGACACACTGAGTTTGCGGAAACTCATCCTTTTTCTATTTAATCTATTCAGGTAATCCCCAGCATTAGACGAATCGGTGCGGCGGTCGGTGGTCACCACGGTTCTGGACTTTCATGGTTTTTATTTTGTTTTACGATTATTGGTTTATATTGGTGTAACTCGCGGACTTTTTTGGGACTTTTGCTTAAATAGGGTTTTTATCTATTGTTTTTATGGATTCATAACTACTAAACGTAGGAAGACTCGATTTTCCAAAAGCTAAAGTATTTTCCAAACCCCTCGATCCCTTAGACAGTTTTTTCGAAAACAAAAGAGTTTCTCTAAAATGGACAGATTTACTTAATTAACTCAGTTTTCATAAAATAAATTATTTCTAAAGCTTCCGCAACCAATTACGTTTTAAACAATCTACTAGATGAGTAAGTGATTTTTGGAATAAATAAGAGAAATAAAATGCACACGGTGTTATCATAATAAATTAGTTTTCAGAATTTCATTCCATGTGACATCGCCAGATTCGGCCATAACGTCTAGGCTGGTTTTAAGATGTTACATTTAGTGGTATCAGAGTCAGGTTACAAAACTCGGTTGTGGATTTGGGTTTTAAAGATTGGTTTTAAAGAAACAATTTTTAAGTGATTTGAAATATTTTTGGACTAGGTATGTGGTACACCGAGTCTCCAACGCCGATCTTGTAAGTGTTCTGAAACTCTATTTAGATTTGTCTGAAAATATTACTAGCATGCTTGAAACAGCCAATAGGTAATGTAAACTGAAAACTATAGTGAGACTGAGACCCGCAATAACAAACTCTGAACTTCTGATACTGTTCTGTATAAAATATCTGTTAATAAATATCGGAACTATAACTAATGCATAAAACTATTAACACAGATAAACTCTAAATTTACAATGAGCGCACGAGGTATCCGCGGACAGGGTACCAAAGGCTGTGGTAGAGGCTTTAGAGGGGCTCAAGCTGGGTCCTCATCATTTGGAAATCTGCCTAATCTGGATACCAGTGAGACATCGGTATCACCTGCGATAGAGACTGGGTCCTAAGATTTCATGGCTGGGGACGATGCACTATCCCAGGCCATGCTGAAGATACTTGAGAGGGTCGTTGAGCCCAACACCGGATCTGGGGGCCGGGGTCAGTTACGAAACAACTCCGGTCCAATGAGGCTGAATTATTCAGGGGTGTCACTAGATTCACCCCTAACGTGGCTGAATATTGGATGGAGGCCACGGAAAGAATTATGGACAACCTGGAATTTATCGTCAAGCAGAAGCTTAAGGGGGTTGTTTCTCTGTTTCGTGATGAAGCTTATCAGTGGTGGTTGACGGTTAAATAGGGCACTTAGCCTGACCGACTGACTTGGGGTTACTTTAAGACGACTTTCCAGAGTAAGTATTTGGAATCCAGCTATATCGATGCTAGGAGGCGTGAGTTTTTTAATCTCACACAGGAGGATCGAGTATGAGGTCGAGTTCCTGAGATTGAGCCGTTATGCTCGGGGCATGGTGGCAACCGAGTATGCGTGATACGTTTATTTTTAGGATGGCCTCAGGGACAATTTGCGAGTTCTGACAGCTCCACAGAGGGAGCGTGAGTTTGCTACACTGGTTGAGAAGGCGAAGATCGTCGAAGAAGTTAAGCACGCTAAACACCAAAACCAAGAGAGAGAAAAGAATAAGAGCGAATCGGAGCCCTCGAGTTCTGTGATGAGGGCTAAGAAAAAGGCCAGATCTAATGGGCTAGTGAGAGTTGGGCCTCCTGTTGCACCTACTGGGGTGGCGCTTTATAAGCACTGTGATAGACGTCATCCAGGCAAATGTTGAAGGACGACTGGGGTATGTTTGAGATGTGGGTCGACTGAGCACCGTGTTCAGGATTGTCCATTGAGAACTGATCAGATGCAAGCTCTGGTTACTGGTGCTACACAGCCATCGAGGGTAGTTTAACAACCACCTAGGGACGAGGTCAGGCCAGGGTGGTAACGGCATGGGCTGGGGACAGAGAGTACCGGTCAGAGGTGCTGGACCAATTGAGGCAAGGCAGCTTGCACTGGTTTATGCTACCCGTCGCCGTAAGGATCGAAATACTCCAGACGTCATCGTGGGTACATTTTTAATTTATAATGTACCTTATTTGACTTTGATAGACATAGGCTCTACACACTCTTACGTAGCTAGTGATGTGTCAGAAACCTTGGGGATATCAGTTAAGAGTACTTCGAGTGAGGTAACTGTTGTGAGTTCGTTGGGGCAGTCTATCTGAGTCAGTAAACTATATAGAAACGTGTTGTTAGAGTTTCAAGGGTCAGTACTCCTAGCTGATCTGATGGAGCTTCCATTCGCGAGGTTCGATTTGATTCTGGGAATGGACTGGCTGGTCAAGCACCAGGTAAGTCTAGACTGTGCGACAAAAAGCGTTGTTTTGATAACAGAGGAGGATAACGAGGTAGGGGTGATTAAGGAACGTCGAGACTATCTGACTAATGTGATTTCAGCGTTGGTGGCAGAAAAGTTGGTACGGAAAGGATGTGAGGCATTCTTGGCTTACATTAGTGTTTCTGATTCTGGAGACTCTTCGGTTAAAGACATCAGAACTGTATGGGACTTTTCGGATATTTTTCGTGAGGAACTACCGGGTCTGTCTCTGAATCGGGAAGTGGAATTTGGGATTGAGCTCATTCCGAGTACAGCTCTGGTGTCTATCGCGCCCTACCGAATGGCATCAAAAGAGGTTATAGAGCTTAAGGCTCAAATTCAAGAATTGTTATATCGTGGATTCATTCGCCCTAATGTGTCTCCGTAGGAAGCACCGGTGTTGTTTATGAAGAAGAAAGATGGCACAATGAGGATGTGTATCGACTACCGGCAGCTGAACAAGCTAACAATCAAGAATAAGTAGCCACTTCCGAGGATAGACGATCTATTCGACCAGTTCAGAGGAGCTTTTGTGTTCTCCAAGATTGATCTATGTTCAGGATATCAACAATTGATGCTGAAGGAGGCCGATGTGTATAAGACATTATTTAGGACTCGTTATGGACATTACAAGTTTCTGGTTATACCTTTTGGGTTGACCAATGCACCAGCGACATTTATGGATTTGATGAACCGTGTGTTCCAGCCTTATCTGGACCAATTTGTGACGGTATTCATCGACGATATCCTAGTGTATTCTAAGATCGAAGACGAACACGATAAGTATCTCAGAGTGATGCTACAGACTCTTCGTGAGAAACAGTTATATGCGAAGCTTTACAAGTGTGAGTTATGGCTCCAGGAAGTAACCCTTTTAGGACATATGGTTTCTGCAGAGGGGATTCGAGTTGATCCTCATAAGATTGAGGCTGTGCTGGTTTGAAATAGCCGAAGAATATGTTTGAAATCTGCAGCTTTCTGGGGCTGGCGGGTTATTATCGACGCTTCATAGAAGGGTTTGCTCGACTTAGTTTATTTGATAATGAGAGTCTGTTAGCGGAACTTCAGGTTAAGCTTGCGTGGATCGATCAAATCAGGGGTAAGCAGATGGGGGATAAGTCTCTTGAGTTGCGTTTCTGTTAGATTGAGACTGGTGATGCTATGGATTTTGGTATTAACAGTGATGGGGTGCTTTGCTTCCACGATCGGATCTGTGTACCGAGTGATGAGGATTTAAGACAGTTGATGATGTGTCTCTAACTAACTATGATCACAATGAAGGCAAGTACACCTATCGTTTAATAGTATAGTTATGGTAAGACCGAAAATATTGTATCTACAAGGACCAAGAGTACTAGTAATTACTATCTTCTTATTATCTAGCCTAAGAATTGGAGTGATTTCTTTTTAAACTAAAACTAATTAAAAGCACGACGGAGAATAAATTGAGAAAATACTTTTAGACAACTTTATGAAAGAGGCAATACCCAAGGAAGAATCCACCTAGACTTCACTTATTACTTTTGATTCATACGATTTATTCACTTGGCTTAATCCGTAGAAATCCCTAAATTATGTTAATATCTCTTTCGAGACTAAGAACAACTAACTCTAGGTTGATTAAATAAAATCTCTTTCTAATTAAAACCCCTATTGTTGTATTAACTCGATCTATGGGTTCCCTTATTAGATTTTACTCTAATCCTATAGATTTATGTCATCCTATTTCTAGGGTTGCAATCAACTCCGCTTAATTGTGTTGATCTACTCTTAAACAAGGACTTTTGCTCCTCTGAAAAAGCACATTCGACTTGAATCAATAACCTAAATTATCAAAACAAGAATAAGAACTCACAATTAAGAATAAGAACAAGTATTTATCTTATAAATCAAATAGTAATAAGTTTCATCTAGGTATCATCCCCTCAGGTATTTAAGGGATTTAGTTCATACTGATAGAGGGAAACATCTTAAAATAAGGAAAACTACAAAACATAAGAAAACCCAAAAACTTCAAGAGAAATTGATAAGAGATCTTCAGTCTTGACGGAGATCCTTCTTCCAAGCTGCTCCCGAGGGCTGCCTTCGAGTATTTTCTGCTTCCTACTCTGCGTGTCACTTTAGGTCCTCCGCTGGGGTGTTTATATAGGCTTTGGAATGTCTTTCTTGGCCCACAAGTAGCTTTTTCCGAATAGAATTAGACTTAGATTCGGCAGGGACACGACCGTGCGACACGTCCTTGTTCGATAGTTAAGGTCGTGCTTGCTTCTGCTCGTCACACACAGTTGTGTTCAATAGCTGAGGCCGTGCTCGATTCTGCTCGTAACGGACGGCCGTGTGGTCTATCCGTGTGCGACAATCCAGTCCGTGTTGATTTCTGAGTTAGGCCCATTTTTTCATTTTTGGCCCGTTTCTCGATCTTTTCGACTCCTTAAGCTCTCCTGAGTGTAAAACATGAAATTGAAGGATTAGAAGCATCGAATTCATCAAATTTAATGAAAATTCATCTAAAAATAAGCCAAGTATGGGGTAAAAATATGTATAATTCATCCCATACACTAGGGAGAACTAATTCCCGTATAATTACAAACAACTTAGGCCATCATCTATGGCTATACATAAACAAACATAAGTTCTCTTAGGCCAACACAATTTGGCTACATCAGTAATAACTTATTCAACCTTAAGTACTAGCCCTATACATGTCATAACTTATAGAGACTTGATACATCAACCGAGTGTCTGCTCAATAGTATGAAAACATCTCCGGTGATCTCCAATCCGAGCTAGCTAAATTTACCTATAAGAGATGAGAAAAATAAAAGGAGTAAGCAAAAATGCTTAGTAAGTTCATCTGCATACAACTGATAAACACTGATATTCTTTGAATATACATAACTGCAAGTTATTTTGATGATCTTTTCTCATGAACTCATGGTTACTTACTCAATCATCCTTAAAGCTTACTCATTCTATCTCTTACCATATTCATACCATACCATAAGCCAAATGCTTGTCTAATTAGCATACATTCCTGCACTGATCATCACAAGATCATATAAAACAACACATCACGCATTCTCAATAAGCCACTCATACTACTAATCTCTCGGCCGTTATGCACTTAGCCCACCATTGAATCTCTTATAGGGTGGTATCGCACACAGCCCACCAATCATTTATAAGCGATGGTATTGCACACAACCGATCGATTACTAATTTATCAGGTGGTAATGCACACAGCCCACCGATAATAATATAGTTGATGGTATCACACACAGCCCATCAATTAATAATATATTAGGTGGTAACGCACACAACCCACCAATAATAATATAGTTGATGAAACCCATCAATTAATAATATATCAGATGGTAACGCACACAGCCCACCGATAGTAATATAGTTGATGGTATCGCACACAGCCCATCAATTAATAATATATCAGGAGGTAACACACACAGCCCACTGATATTATACATTTACAAATACTTATCCACATACATTTTCTCTAATTCAAACGTTCATCCGTAAACATCCTCACTCACTATCATTCTTACTTAACTTTCTACGATTCTCATTCGCGTTCACACAATACATTAACAAATCTTTCTCATACACTAAGGTGTATTGATTACACTCATCCCACTAAAGGTTCATTATACATTGAATTCATCTCGACTGTTAAATAATACTATTAGGTCTCATACACATATTGTCACATTGACATCATACCCCTGATAGGGTCATACATGAATTATCATATCGATGCCATGTCCCCGACAATGCTTTATAGGAAATATCACATCGTTGCAATGTCGGTCTTATTTAATATCTCTCACCGAAGCCATATTCCGATATGGTCTTACACGAAACCTTAACTATCATCATTTCATACTATTTACGTTTCTTACCATTCTTAGGTTCAATTCTCTTAACAACTCATCGACAATTATTTAATACATTCAATGTGTAATTATGCATTCCATACAACATTGGAATATTAAAATAACTCATACGTAATTACAACATTTGCACATGAACTTACCTCGATGCCGAAAGGGCCGAAAAGGGACTTTTGCCCACCTTTCTCTTTTCACCCGTTCTAGGTCTGAAACTCGATTTCTTTAATCTGGAACAACAAAATTTACCGATTTAATCACTTATAAATCATAATATATCATAATCTACACTCTAGGAAAAAATGACTATTTTGCCCCTATACTTTGGCAAAATTACGATTTTGCCCTGATAAACCGTAATTATAACATATTTTAATCCCACATTTAGTATGCTTTTGGATGATTTATCCCTTGTTTTATGTAAAAAGGTGCTCTTAATCCTTTCTTTTTATGTCTTATACCCAGGAAAGCGCCCGAGGATGAAAGGAACATAAAACGGGCCCAAAACGGAGTAATTGGGCCTTAGCACAGAATCGAGATGGCCTGGCCCAAATCCCACACGGCCGTGCCCGCCGATCACCTAGAGCACGGCCTGACCCTCGACTTATACGGCCGTGCCCTAAAGTAGAAATCCGAACACGGCTTGAAGTCGATCCACATGGGCGTATGCCATGGTCGTGCCCCTGTCGCTGGAATGAGCAATTTCAGTTGGAAAAGGATACTTAGGGAGAAAGAATCGCATTCCAAAGATCTTATATATATCCTCTAAGTGCCACCATTGAGAGGGCGTCGAGCTAGGCCAAGGAGCCAAGCCGGAAAGGTCAGAATTGTGGGAATCGCTCGAAGTTAGCCAGTTGATCCATCCCAAGAAGCCGGAATTATACTCAAGACGGTGGAATTCTCCTTCATTTCCTTCAGAGAGTTTTAGGAATTTTTTATGTTTTGTTTTATCTTTTCTCTTGAGATGTTTTCTTTATTCATTATGAACTAAACCCCTCAGATACCTGAAGGGGATGAAACCTAGATGAATCTTGTTATTTGATTTTTTAAATTATATGATAAATACTTAGTTTGTTCTTAATTATGCATACTTAATCCAAATCTAATGTGCTTAGGTGGAGGAGGAATAGACCCTGCTTAAGAGTAGATCTAGCATAATTAAGCGGAGTTGATCGAGCGCCTAGAGATAGGGTTACGAGATTTTGCCCGATTAGGGTGAAACCTAATATGGGAATCCATAGATCAATTTACTACTATTCTAGGGGGGTTATTATAAGAGAACGAGAATTCCACTAATTAACCTAGGGTTAGACGTTATTCGCCTCGAGAGAGGGTTTAATATACGTTAGGGAGTCTCAGGATCAAGCTAAGTAAATAAATCATATGATTCAGGGTTAGATAACAAGTGAAGTCTTAGGTGGATTCTTCCTGAGGGTATCGTCGTGATCAATTGAGTTTTTCTTCAAGTTATTTCCCAATTCGTTCTTTTCGTCTCTTGTCCTTAGCTTAGTCATCATTAATTTAGATCAAAACAACATCACTTTATTTTTAAGGCTAAATAATAAAGAGAAAGTTAATATTAATACTTTTAGTTCCTTTGGGTTCGACAATTCGGTCTTGCCTAAGCTATACTACTGTTCGATAGGTGCACTTGCCTTTAATCATTGTCAGAGTTAGTTTCCAGGTTCGATCATTCTTTTATAAATTTTAAAGCTCTGATTTCAGCGATCATGCCTCTAGGCTCGTAAATAAATTTTTATCATATTTTCTTATTAAACAAGCCTAGCTCATCCTTCAATCCTCGTATAATAATCCACAATTCCAACTCTTTCATGGCTTAATGAACAATTTATAACTTTTGCATTTTAGCCCAAATTAGGCGTTTTCATGACAACACCTTTCACAAAAGTTGTTTTTCATTATCCTATCATTCATTTTCTTCCATAAAAATTTAGCAACTAGCATAAACTCTCTCATGGCAAGTCCCTAGACTCTCAACCATGTTACAAATTAGTCCCCTCATTAGCTAGCTTAAGCTTTGGGGACTCCAAAAGTACAAAAATTATCAAGAAAGATCATCAAAATCACTTACTTGTGAGGAGGAATGCTTGCTAAAATTTTGAGCTTTAAAAACCCCATTTTTGCTGCTCATTTTCGGTGGAAGAAGAGAAGAAATAAAAAATATGATAGCTTTTGCTTATTTCATCTTATTTTATTCATTTGTCAACTAATATCACCAACTTTTGACCAACATTTAATGCCCTTGTCCCCTTAACTTTCTATGGCCGGCCAACACATTTAACAAGGCCAATTTGCACCTTTGGGACCTCTAATTTATAATCCATAGTTATTTGGCACCTCTAGGAAATAAAATAGAACTTTCGCACTTTATGTAATTTAGTTATTTTTCACAATTTAGCTAGAAATTGCTAAAATTAAAGCACCAAAATTTTCATGCCCCCTTATGAACATGTTATAACACATAAAATAACATGAAAATAATTTTCTGTATCCTCGGTTTAGTGATTCCGAGATTACTGTTCCAACTAGCCCCTAAATCAGGCTGTGACAGTCGTGCCTCTTTAGCAGACCCGAACACGGCCTATAACTCGATTCACATAGGCGTGCCATACGGACGTGTCCCTGACATGACCTGTTTGAATTCTATTCCGAATAGGATACTTAGAGGCAAAGAAAGACATTCTAAAAGCCTATATAAACACCCTAGAGGGCAACCTAAAAAGAGGCGTTCAGGTAGGCCGAGGAGCCAAGCCAGAGAGGCCGAATTGTGGGATTTACTCGAAGAAAGCCTGTTGATCCATCTCAAGAAGCCAGAATCATACTCAAGACGGAAGATATTCCCTTTCAATTTCCTTCAGGAGGTTTTAGGGTTTTTCTTATGTTTTGTTTTATATTTTCTTCTGAGATGTATTCTTTTATAAACATGAACTAAACCCCTCAAATACCTGAGGGGGATGAAACCTAAGACAAATCTTGTTATTATTTTCTGAACTATATGATACATACTTGATTTGTTCTTAACTATGTGTTCTTAATTCTTGTTTTTATATTTCAAAATATTGATTCAAGTATTGATGTGCTTAGGCAGTGGAGGAATATTCCCTGTTTAAGAGTAGATCTAGCATAGTTAAGCGGAGTTGATTGCAACCTTAGAGATAGGATGACGAAAATCTGCCGGATTAGGGTCAAACCTAATATGGGAGTCTATAGATCGAGTTATGCAACACTATGGGTTTTAATTAGAAAGAGATTTCAATTAATCTACCTAGGGTTAGATGTTAGTAGCCTCGAGAGAGGTATTAATATAAATTAGGGAATCCTACGGATAAAGTCAAGTGAATAAATCGTCTGGTTCAGAGCTAAATAACAAGTGAAGTCTAGGTGGATTCTTCCTTGGGTATTGTCTTAATAAATTGGTTTTCCCAAAAGTATTTTCTCAATTCATTCTCTGTGTCTTAGCATCTTTTCCTTAGTAATTAGTTAAATAAACATTAATCACTTTTATTTTAGGCTAAATAATAAAAAGAAAGTCAGTATTAGTACTTTTGGTTCTCTTGGGTTTGACATTCCGGTCTTGCCACTAAACTATACTACTGTTCGATAGGTGCGCTTGCCTCAATCGTTGTCACAATTAGTTTCTAGGCTCGATCATTCATTATATAAATTTTAAGACTTTCTGACACAATTAGACTTCAATACTGCTTTCCATCCTTAGACAGATGGTCAGTCGGAGAGGGTGATTCAAGTACTAGAGGATATGTTGAGGAATTGTGTTATAGATTTTCGAGGCAGTTGGAAGGAGTATTTTCCATTGGCAGAGTTTGCCTACAACAATAGCTTTCAGTCTAGCATTCAGATGGCACCTTACGAGGCCCTGTATGGTCGTAAGTGTCGCACTCCCTTATGTTGGACTGACTTGGGTGAACGACGTGTTCTGGGTCCAGAATTGGTTTCTGAAACTAAAGATAAGGTCCGATTGATTCGAGATCGACTGAAAGCGGTATCTGATAGACAGAAGTCCTATGTCAATCTAAAGAGGAAGGATATTAAGTATTCTACGGGAGACTTAGTTTTTTTTAAAGTCTCACTCTGGAAAAAGGTCTTGAGTTTCGGTCGCAAGGGTAAGCTGAGCCCTCGATTTATTGGGTCGTACCGTATTCTGAAACGAGTAGGGCCAGTCGTATATCAGTTGGAACTTCTTCCGGAGTTGGATAGTATTCATGATGTATTCCACGTCTCAATGTTGAGATGCTACCGCTCTGATCCCACGCATGTTGTTCCGATTGAGGACATTGGGTTAGACCAGATCAGACGTTTGAGGAAGAGCTGGTCCAGATTCTGGATCGTGACGTTCAAGTCCTGCAAAAGAAGTATATTCCCTTAGTGAAAGTGCTGTGGTAGAATCATAGCATTGAAGAGGCCACTTGGGAGCCGGAGGATTTGATGCTTTAGTAGTATCCTCAACTTTTCTGATTAGGTAAAAATTTCGAGGACGAAATTCTCTTTTTCGGGGGGTAGAGTTGTAATGCCCTAAAATATCCGTATATGCTTCTACATTTTATTGACACAATTGAGTATCTACTTCAGTGGCTAAGAGTTCTGAGCGTGTGTGGGAGATCCCCAGTTCAAGCCTTACTTGGGTAAATTTTGTCATTTTTATGAATAAGGCCTTATCTCTGGGTAGTAGGCTTTTAGTTAAAAGTTGGTAAAAATATATCAGAATGGGCCTGCTGGTCTGGTGGTTAAGCGGACTGTTGGAGTGTTGAAGGTCCTGTGTTCGATTCCCTACTTTGGCTTTATTTTTATGTGATTATGGGGAAGAGTTTGAAATGTAGTAAAATGCTGAGTCTTTGAGGGATAGTGGGAGTGTAGTGGACGGTTTTTAGGAGAAAAAGAAGGGATTAATGGTGGTTATCGTATATTTTTTCAGTCTTTTCTTTTTCCCAAAAATCTGCACGTTTTTCCATTCCATTTTCCCTCCTAAAATTCTCCTCTCTTCTTCACTATCATTATTGTTTCTTTTATTTTTATTCTTATTCATTCTTTCTGCAAGCAAGTGTTCGATGATCATAGTTTTCGCGCTCTTGAGTTTTGTTGGTAAGTGGTTTAAGTGTGTTTCATATTGGTAACGATATTTTGTTAATAGGGGGTTGATTTTTGGTATTTAGGTGGAAGATAAGAGGCGATGGTCAGCCAATCAAGGCTTGAGTGTTGCAAAATTACTGCTACTTGCTCGAGGTAAGGACTTCGTTAGGTTAAAGGGAGTGTTCCTTCTGATGGTAGCTTTTAGAATCACGAATTAAGTGATTAATTGAATGGTGTTTTGGTCGAATATAGGTTCTGGAGCGTTCAGGGTTTGGTTTGGCATCAAATCGTAACATGTGTGTACTTGAAAACACAAAAAACGAGAATCAACGTAAGCTGAAAAATGATCCTGTCGATGCCACATGGTCATGTAGTACGCCGTGTGTAAGGTTGTGAGCCACAACACGGTCGTGTAATTGACGAGCCAGACCGTGCGCAAGTGACACAGTCGTGTGATGGTTGGGCAAGACCATGTACGACACCTGGGCTCGACCTATTGGGCCGTGTGGGCCACACGGGCATGTGGAATTTTGGGCTAGGCCATTTGATCCACACGACTAAGGCCAATTTGGGCCGTGTCGTGCAGGCCACATGGGCGTGCGAGCCCATTTTTCTAAACTGATCTGTAAGGTTGCACAGGTCACCCAAGTCGACTGTGGACCTACTGTAGAGTCGATAAGCATTACTTAGACCCCTAATTACGTGATCCGATTATGTAATATATGTATTAAGCATGTTGCACTTAGCATGTATACCGATTTGAATGTGTGATCTGTTAATTGCATTATAGCATGTCATCGACTGTATGCTGCATTACATTGGGGTGAGTTGATGATATTGGAGGAAGTATCTGAAAAGCTATTAAGCCTGTTATTTGGCAGCTCAGCTGCAAGTATCTGATTATGTGCCGCATTTCAGTGCAGCATGGTGTGTAGGGATTGGTGGGTTGATTTTATCCCCACATGGTGTGTATGGTTGATCGGAGATGGTGTGTAGAGGCCGGTGGGTAGGATTCTGATATTCTGTTCTATTCTGTATGTTATATCTGATGAGCTGAGGCCCTAAATTGTATCTTGTTCTGTATCTGAGTGGGCTAAGGTCCACATCGATTTTGTAATGGGTTTAAACTCAAACTGTAAATATATGACTGCTTTCTAATATTATACTGTGTGCATGCTTTCTGTGGGGATTTCACATTGAGTTTATGAAAACTCATCCTTTTTCTATTTAATCTGTTCAGGTTATCCCCAGCATTAGACGGATCGATGCGGCAGAAGGCTCGGCGGTCACCATGGTTCTGAACTTTCATGTTTTTTATTCCGTTTTATGATTATTGGTTTATGTTGATGTAACTTGCGGACTTTTTTGAGACTTTTGCTTAAATGAGGTTTTTATCTATTATTTTTATGGATTCATAACTGCTAGACGTAAGAAGACTCGGTTTTTCAAAAGCTAAAGTATTTTCCAAACCTTCAATCCCTTAGACGGTTTTCTCGAAAACAAAAGGGGTTTCTCTAAAATAGACGGATTTACTTAATTAACTCAGTTTTCATAAAATACATGATTTTTAAAGCTTCCATAATGAATTCGTTTTAAACAATCGACTAGATGAGTAAGCGATTTTTGAAATCAACAAGAGTAATAAAATGCACATGGAGTTATCATAATAAATTAGTTTTCAAAATTCCATTCCATGTGACATCGCTAGATTCGGCCATAACATCTAGGTTGGGTTTGTGGTGTTACATATATGTGGTTGCTTGGACCAATGATACATCAAATAAGACCCAAGTTGAATTTATCCTAGACCTGTTTATAGGTTTATTCACTTGTGATGTTCATAATGTGACTTACCTAAATCCTAAGCCAGCGAATGACCATGTATGTATGACTCATGTACTTTAATATATTAAAAGTCTCTACCCTTAAAGTAGTGGGCCAAATTTTGGTATGTTAGCACATGACTTATGCATGATATGACTTCACACACATAGAGGAATTATAGCTCAATTAAAAGGGAAAATGGTATCCTCTCATTGGCACTATATGGATTATTCAAATGGAATGTCGAAACCATCCTTTTTTGAAAAGGCGGGAGTCGAACTTGGGTTTTAAAAAGATAAAACAGGAGTCGCCATTGATCTTTGTTAGGTGAGATCAGATCACCTTTGTTTTAATAAAACGCTTTTGATTTATTGAAACAAAAAAATTTGGGTCTACGTAATTCGTAGAAAAACGAGTCCGGAGTCGGTTACGTGCGAGGAAGGGTTAGCACCCTCGTCGCCTGCACTGGTACCTAACCGATTAATTAGTGTCTCGATGTCGGAAATTAGAAAATAAAAAGGGAATTTGAAAAATCGGTCTCTTTTGAAAACATTTGAGTTTCTCGAATCGAATCATGATTTCCTCGTTTCGAAGGAATGAAACATCATATCCAATACTTTAGGACACGATGATTCGAATCCTCGAGTCCGAGATCATCTTCTAGTTTTTTTTTAAGAAAAAAAATCAAGACTTCTCTCGTTCTAAAGGAGTAAGAAAATATCATGTCCAATGCTTTAGGACACGATAATTCAAATCTTCGAATCCGAGATCATCTCATAATTTTCGAAAAATCTGTATGCCAAAATCCTCCCGTTCTCGAGGAATAAAATATCACATCCAATGCTTTAGGACACGATAATTTACATCCTCGAGAATGAGCTTTTGTTAAAACGTATTCGTTTAAAAGGACATTCCGTTATTTAGATTAAACGAAGAAGATTGCGACTCAATACTTTAGAGCACAACTTTCCGAATTTCTAAATAACAAGCATTGCCTTATTGAAAATTTCGTATCGGGTAAAATCAATAAAATGTGAGAATAAATTGCAATATGGGCACGCATGGAAAAAATGGAAAACGCGTTAATTCAAATAACAATGATGAAGACAAAAATACCGTAAAAAAATAAAAATGAAATTAAAAATATAATGGTAAGTACATATGTAAGTCGTAGTACGATAATCGTGACATAGAAATAACAATAACATAATGATAATATTATAATAATAATGCAAAATAATATAGTAATAATAATGATAGTATAGCATAATAATAATAAAGTAATAAAATAAATAGTTAATGGCGATAATAATAAATATTAAATAAATAATAATACAAAATAATATAGTAATAATAATAATGATATAGTAATATAATGATAATGGTAATTAGGAAGTAAATAATAAGATATCTATACCAAAGAATAATATATATGCAAAAGTTCTAATAAAATAATTGTAATAAAGATATTAAGTAATAATTTAATTATAATAATGATATAAATAATAAAATAATTGCAATAACAAATAAAAAAGGCAAAAGAATATAACTGATGGACCAAATAAAAATTAAAACGGAAATAAAGGGGCCAAGTTAGATAATGTAAGAAATAAAAGGACGAAATGGCAATGCGCTAAAATGTTGGGGACGAGGAGCGCAATTTTCCCAAATAATTAAGCACAAATATTTTTTAGAGTGGACCGAATTACAAACCACGCGAAGTTTCTGGGCCAAAATTGAAATAACGGAAAGCTTAATTTGAAAAGCTAAAAATTCAAAAGGACCGAACGCGCAATTAGCCCAGTCGACGAAAACAAGCGGATCCTTCGGGGCTCGGTCACATACATGTGGTCTCTCGCCAAACGACGCTGCTTTGGGCCTTAATACCACCCAAAACGACGCCATTTTGAGGGGCTATTTAAGATCAAAAATCGAAAAAAAATATCATTTTTGACTTGCTTGCTTTAAAAAAATCTCACTCTCCTCTCTTCTTTCTGCAGGCCCAAAAGAGGGAGGAGATTCCGTCTTTACTCGGCCGTAGGCTCAACATCACCGCTGTACACACACCACCGCATCACGGTGGCCTGAAAGGTAAAGTTCTGATTTTTTTTCTTTTTTTTTATATATAGATATATGTATATGCCGGCTCCGGCCACCGCATACGGTGGTCTCTATTTTTGTGTTTGCTGTTGCATGTTTGCTTTGATTTGCAGGAGAGCAGGTGAGGACGGTGGCAGAGGGCTGGTGAGGTAGCAGGTGGCCTTAACGGCGCTTAGTCACAAGGCTAGGGTTAATTTAGGGTTTTAGAAACCCTAAAATTTTTCTGACTTTGTTGGGCTGCTTGTAAATTGGTTTGGGTTTTTGGGTCTATTAGTTTGGTTTAATGGGCCTCGGGTTTTATTGGGTTGTAATTGGGGCCCGGGCAAAATTTGGGTTTTACAGCTGCCCCTCTTTGCTCATTGTCGTGAAACGAGAATAGGGCAAAGACAATAAAAGAACCAATTTTGCCCGGGCTTGGCTAAACCTTGACTTCTTGGTCCATGTCTTCTTCAAATAGCCTCGTTCTAGTCCATCACCTCTCGTGCTTTGATCCACTCCGTCGTCTCTTCAGAGAGATAGGATTTGCAGCTTCGATTTGCTTCATTACTCCACTATAACTTCAGGGTATGAGATTTATTTTTAACTTGCTCTACTGTGGCTTCAAAACAAGATTCGTATCCTCAGCCTATTCCACTGCTGGTTAGTGGCAATAAGACGGTGGCTTAAATCATGTTTCCTACTGTTTAGGAAGACAAGATTTGCCTTCGACCTTGCCCCACTACTGGCTAGAGCGACAAGATCTACAATCTTTGACCTATTCCACTGCTGGTCAATGGCAATAGGATAATTTTCGACCTATTCCACTGCTGGTCAGTGGCAATAGGGCGGTGGCTTAAATCATGTTTCCTACTGTTTAGGAAGACAGGATTTGCCTTTGACCTTGCCCCACTATTGGTTAGAGCGACAAGATCTACATTCTTTGACCTATTCCACTGCTGGTCAATGGCAATAGGATGATTTTCGACCTATTCCACTGCTAGTCAGTGGCAGTAGGGCGGTGGCTTAAATCATGTTTCCTACTGTTTAGGAGGACAGGATTTGCCTTCGACCTTGCCCCACTATTGGTTAGAGCGACAAGATCTACAACCTTTGACCTATTCCGCTGCTGGTCAATGCCAATAGGATAGTCTTCAGCTTATTCCACTGCTGGTCAATGGCAATAAGGTAATCTTCAACCCTGTTCCATCGCTGGTCGATGGTAACAGGACAATCTTCTGCCTGTGTCGCTACAACGTCCTCTGGGGGCATCTCTTGTAGACTTAATTTATATGCTTGTGTTTATGCCAAGTGATTAGGATGCTATGATTGGTATGAATCTAGTGTTCCCAACTACTCGTATTATTGACTATAAATGCAGAATGTCATGAGGATGCCATGATCAGAATGAGTTGAATGCTCCTAGCTAGATATGTTTTGAATGATGCAAAGTGAAATCATCCCTTCTTTATTGCTTAGGGTTGTCGCTGTTTGTCCTTTCATGATGGTTGTGTTACGGCCGCAACTTTCGTCTTCTAGTGCAACTAATCCTTTGACAGGGAGTCTAGGAGTGGTTATGAGTTATGACATTAGACCCTTCTTCCACGAGCGTTTCTAAACCCTTAGGCGTAGTAGTTCTAACCAACAGTCCCGTTTTGGGTTCTCGCGCTTGTTCAGAGATTTTTCAGAGTAATAAACAGAACTCTTTTCATGGAAGCATTGTGGGTCTATAGATTATTGATTTGATTGCAAAACAATTTAAAAGACTTAAATGGTAAATGGCGATGGAATTTATGAAGAATGGAATTAGATTAATCAACAAAAATAAATATATCTGGAATACAGAAAATGGGTGAAAAGAAATTAGGTGCCCCAGATATCGCAGCTTGAGCCTTCACTACCCAATCCTTTCGAAAATCATTTTGAGCTAAACAGGTGTTGAGAGATCTGCAGTGCTTTGTAGATGTCCCGAGGTGTAAAATCCCTCCTTTTGCTAATTCTGGGAGAACATAATTTGTCACATACCTCCCTTTTTGTTCAAGTTTGAGCCGCCCTTATCGGGTTTTCGACCCAAAATCCTTTTGATCTCAAAGCGCCCTTTGCAGGTTTTCGCCTTGGCCTCTCCGTTTTTTTTTTTGAGGTCTTAAAGCGCCCTTTGCGGGTTTTCACTTTAGCCTTTTCCTTCTTCAAGCATAATACTTTTTGACTGAATCCGAGTTTACAGGATTGGTCAAGCTTTTTCTATCCATCTCAGCCAAAATCAGCGCTCCTCCAGAGAAAGCTCTTTTTACCACATAAGGCCCTTCCCAGTTTGGCATCCATTTTCCTCTGAAATCCTTCTGTATGGGGAGAATCTTTTTCAAAACCAAGTCTCCTTCACGAAATTCTCTTGGGCGCACCTTTTTGTTGTATGCCCGCATCATTCGTTTCTGGTACATCTGACCATGTTGGATAGCTTTCAACCTTTTTTCTTCAATCAAATTTAACTGATCGTACCGAGCCTGAATCCATTCTGCTTCGTCCAACTTTAGTTCGGACAAGACTCGAAAGGATGGAATCTCAACTTCGATGGGTAAAACTGCCTCCATTCCATAGACCAGCGAGAAAGGATTTGCCCCGGTGGAGGTTCTGACCGATGTTCGATATGCAAAGAGGGCAAATGGTAATTTCTCGTGCCAATATTTGTAGGTCTCAGTCATTTTCCCCACTATCCTCTTGATGTTCTTATTAGCTGCCTCTACCGCCCCATTCATCTTTGGGCGATATGGTGACGAATTGTGGTATCTGATCTTGAATTGCTTGCAGACCTCTACGATCGTGCTATTGTTCAAGTTTAAAGCATTGCCGGATATGATCCTCTCGGGCATTCCATATCGACATATGATCTCCTTTTTCAAGAACTTGTCGATCACGATTTTGTCACGTTAGCATATGAGGCAAAATTCTCTACCCACTTAGTGAAGTAATCGATTACCATGAAGATGAATCGATTTCCATTGGAAGCTTTTGGCGAGATTGGCCCGATGACATCCATGCCCCACATTGCAAAAGGCCATGGAGAAGTCATAACGTGCAGAGGTGAAGGTGGTACATGAATCTTATCCGCGTAGATTTGGCACTTATGACACTTTTTGGCATAATCAATGCAATCCCTTTCCATGGTAGACCAAAAATACCCGAACCTCATGATTTGCCTAGCCATCGTGAAACCATTAGCGTGTGTTCCGCAGACACCTTCGTGGACTTCTTCTAAGATTTGCTTCACCTCTGTGGAGTCTACACATCTTAATAGCACTTGATCCTTCCTTCTTTTGTACAGGATCTCTCCATCTAGGACATAATCACATGCTAGTCTTCTTATCGTCCTTTTCTCATTCTCGATCCGCCGCTTTCAAAGGTATTGACGGTTTTTTATGTATTGCAGTATATCATGGTACCACGGACGATCCTTTTTCTCTTCTTCTTCGATGTTGTAGCAGTGAGCCAGGGCCTCATGAATGCTCATTTGGATAGGTTTCATATCCTCTGTTTTGTTTACTTGGACCATGGAAGCCAAGGTAGCTAGGGCATCAGCCAGCTGATTTTCGTCTCTTGTTAAATAACTGAAAGTGACATCATCAAAATCCTTGATCAACTCTTGGACCAATCTTTTGTATTCGATCAACTTAGGATCTCTTGTTTCCCATTCTCCTTTAAGTTGATAAATCACCAGTGCAGAGTCTCCGTATACTCTTAATACCCTGATTTGGCGTTCGATGGCGGCACGGATACCCATGATACAAGCCTCGTATTCTGCCATATTATTTATGCAATCAAAATCCAACCTACAAGTAAATGGATAATGATTTCTGTTTGGAGATACCAGAACTGCTCCGACCCTATTACCCATAGCATTTGATGCCCCGTCGAAGTGTAGTGTCCAAGGATGATCTTCCGAGGTACCTTCTTCGGCGGTTGCCACATACATCAGATCTTCATTGGGGAAATTAAAGTCCAAAGGCTCGTAATCTGGCAGAGCTCTACTGGCTAGAAAATCCGCTATTGCACTCCCTTTCACTGCCTTTTGATTTACATAAACTATATCGAACTCAGAAAGCAGGATTTGCCATCGGGCCATCCGACCATTCAAGGCGGTTGACTCTATCATGTACTTCAGGGGATCTTGCTTCAAGATGAGCCAGGTCGTATGATACAGCATATACTGTCTCAACCTCCGAGTTGTCTAGATCAAGGCGCAACAAAGTTTCTCAATCGGCGAATACCTCGTTTCACACTCGGTGAACTTTTTGCTAAGGTAGTATATTGCCTTTTCCTTCTTTCCTGCCTCATCGTGCTGACCGAGTACACATCCCATTGAATTATCAAGTACCGTCAAATAGAGGATCAAAGGCTTGCCTGGATCAGGCGGCGTCAATACTGGGGGATTGGACAGATATTGCTTTATTTTGTCGAAGGTCTCCTGACATTCCTCGTTCCATACACCTGGATTGTGTTTCCTAAGAAGACGGAATATGGGGTCACATCTTTCGGTTAGCTGTGAAATGAACCGAGCAATGTAATTTAATCTTCCTAAGAAACCTCGGACTTCCTTTTGAGTGAGTGGTGGGGGCAGCTCTTGTATGGCTTTAATCTTGTTTGGGTCGACCTCGATCCCCTTTTCAAGCTTTCCTGATCTAGCTCCGAAGGTACATTTTGCTGGGTTAAGCTTTAGCTGGAATTTCCTCAATCTCAAGAATAACTTCTTCAAGACTTGAATATGCTCCTTTTCAGTTCGAGACTTGGCAATCATGTCGTCAACGTAAACTTCAATCTCTTTGTGCATCATATCATGGAATAAAGTTACCATGGCTCTCTGGTATGTTGCTCCCGCATTCTTTAACCCAAATGGCATCACTTTATAGCAAAAGGTTCCCCACAATGTTATAAATGTGGTCTTATCCATGTCTTCGGGATGCATTTTTATTTGGTTATACCCTGAGAAACCATCCATGAAAGAGAAGAAAGAATGCCCCGCTGTATTGTCAACTAGAGTATCGATATGAGGTAGCGGGAAATTATCTTTCGGGCTAGCCTTGTTTAGATCTCTATAGTCTACACACATTCGCACTTTCCCATCTTTTTTAGGGACAGGGACGATGTTGGCAACCCACTCCGAGTATTTGACCATTTGCAGGAAACCTGCGTCAAATTGCTTCTTGACTTCCTCTTTTATTTTTAGCAAAACGTCCGGCCTCATCCTTCGAAGTTTCTGTTGGACTGGTTTGTACTCCTCCTTTATGGGCAATCGATGTACTACGATATCAGTGCTTAGTCCAGGCATATCTTGATACGACCACGCGAAGACGTCTTTGAATTCTTGGAGTAACTCAATGAGGTTCCGCCTCGTCTCTGCAGTGATACCCGTCCCGATCTTTACTTCTTTCTCCTCCTGTCCATCTCCTAAGTTCACCGTTTCCACTGACTCTTGGTGGGGTAGGATTTGTTTCTCCTCATGTTCTACCATCCTTACTGATTCGGAGATAAGTCACAACCTTGGTCATCCTCAGAATCCTGGAAATCTTCCGTAACTCTGTCTTGCTCAAAAGGATATCCTGAGTCATTGGTAGCGTTACTCACATCATTGATATTTGGGGACCTGTTATGGAGATGAACGAAAGCACATAGAACAAATGAATCTAAGCATAGTCATGATGTCTGAAGAATAGAAAGAATAATGATGATGAATGAAGTGAAAAAGGAAGAAGATGATTCAAAAAGTAACGGTTATGCATTTCATTAGAGATAATGATGTCTCATACAAAAGTCATGCTTTCACAAAAGGGACTCTTATTGCTTCTAGTCTTAAAGCAACGAGAGTGTTCCAATATTACTCTGAATAAATCCTAAAAGCTACGTAAATCTCCTCTCATGGTCCAGCTTGTTCGTAACGCACGCTGCTCATAGGGGTGAATGCCATCCCGATCCAGTCTTTCTCTGGATATAGCATTGACATGCATATTTCCCCATATTTCTTCTCAGTAGCTTCCTTGTTTTGTATTCTTCGCCCGGATAAATAATCCTCCCGATACAAAAGTCTCACGGATATGTGGAATTATCATCGGTTGCCATTTCATCTCGTCTCCCCTCAAACGTGCCTTTCTTCTTTCTTCTTTCTTTTCTGACTCCTCCCTTTTTTGCTTTGTGTCCGGCTTGAATCCTAAACCGAAGAAGTCTCGCTTTTCTTTTAGTCTTGGGACCTCGATTTCTCCTTGGAGGTACCTTCCAAGTCCTTTCCCTTGCATAGCTCCATTTCCGACCATCAGTTGTAGACCCATTTTCGTGGTTTTGGATAATTGAGGTACTGGGATCTTGTTCCCTTCGATAACGAATGTTGCGTTGACAAATTCCAAAGAACGGAAGGAGCACTCAACTGCTTCATCATTAGCTTCTAAATAGGGTGCACTATTTGTTACGGTTGCGATGATGTCTTCTTCAGCATTTATGGTCACCAGATGGCCCTCAAAAATTAATTTTAACTTTTGGTGCAAGGATGAGGGTACTGCTCCTGCCGAGTGTATCCAAGGTCTCCCCAGCAAGCAGTTATAAGACGGCCGGATATCCATTACAATAAAGTCCACCTCATATGTGCCTGGTCCAATTAAAAGAGGTACTTCGATCTTTCCCATGACTTTCCTTTCAGTTCCATCGAATGCCCTCACTACGTTGTGGCAGGCCTTCATGTGAGAGCTATCAACGGATGATAGCTCTCACATGCCTGGTCCAATTACCCGTTGATAGCTTTCACATGCCTGGTCCAAAACAGGAGTCGCCACTGATCTTTGTTAGGTGAGATCAGATCACCTTTGTTTTAATAAAACGTTTCGATTTATTGAAACAAAAAATTTTGGGGTCTACGTAATTCAGAGAAAAACGAGTCCGGGAGTCGGTTACGTGCGAGGAAGGGTTAGCACCCTCGTCACGCCCAGAATTGGTACCTAACTGATTAATTAGTGTCTCGATGTCGGAAATTAGAAAATAAAAAGGGAATTTGAAAAATCGGTCTCTTTTGAAAACATTTGAGTTTCTCGAATCGAATCATGATTTCCTCGTTTCGAAGGAATGAAACATCATATCCAATACTTTAGGACACGATGATTCGAATCCTCGAGTCCGAGATCATCTTCTAGTTTTTTTTTTAAGAAAAAAAAAATCAAGACTTCTCTCGTTCTAAAGGAGAAAGAAAATATCATGTCCAATGCTTTAGGACACGATAATTCAAATCTTCGAATCCGAGATCATCTCATAATTTTTGAAAATCAGATGCCAAAATCTTCCCGTTCTCGAGGAATAAAATATCACATCCAATGCTTTAGGACACGATAATTTACATCCTCGAGAATGAGCTTTTGTTAAAACGTATTCGTTTAAAAGGACATTCCGTTATTTAGATTAAACGAAGAAGATTGCGACTCAATACTTTAGAGCACAACTCTCCGAATTTTTAAATAAAAAGCATTGCCTTATTGAAAATTTCGTATCGGGTAAAATCAATAAAATGTGAGAATAAATTGCAATATGGGCACGCATGGCAAAAATGGAAAACGCGTTAATTCAAATAACAATGATGAAGACAAAAATACCGTAAAAAAAACAAAAATGAAATTAAAAATATAATGATAAGTACATATGTAAGTCGTAGTACGATAATCGTGACATAGAAATAACAATAACATAATGATAATATTATAATAATAATGCAAAATAATATAGTAATAATAATGATAGTATAGCATAATAATAATAAAGTAATAAAATAAATAGTTAACGGCGATAATAATAAATATTAAATAAATAATAATACAAAATAATATAGTAATAATAATAATGATATAGTAATATAATGATAATGGTAATTAGGAAGTAAATAATAAGATATCTATACCAAAGAATAATATATATGCAAAAGTTCTAATAAAATAATTGTAATAAAGATATTAAGTAATAATTTAATTATAATAATGATATAAATAATAAAATAATTGCAATAACAAATAAAAAAGGCAAAAGAATATAACTGATGGACCAAATAAAAATTAAAACGGAAATAAAGGGGCCAAGTTAGATAATGTAAGAAATAAAAGGACGAAATGGCAATGCGCGCGAAATGTTGGGGACGAGGAGCGCAATTTTCCCAAATAATTAAGCACAGCGTTTAGGAGTGGACCGAATTACAAACCACGCGAAGTTTCTGGGCCAAAATTGAAATAACAAAAAGCTTAATTTGAAAAGCTGAAAATTCAGAAGGACCGAACGCGCAATTAGCCCAGTGACGAAAACACGCGGATCCTTCAGTCGGGTCGGGTCGCGCGCGCGGGTCTCTGGCCAAACGACGTCGTTTTGGGCCTTAACAGCCAGCCCCAAAACGACGTCGTTTTGAGGGGCTATTTAAGATCAAAAAATCAGAAAAAAATATCATTTTTGACTTGTTTGCTTTAAAAAAAATCTCACTCTCCTCTCTTCTCTCTGCAGGCCCAAAAGAGGGAGGAGATTCCGCTTTGCTCGGTCGTGGCTCGTCGCCACGCGCCATCTCTCACCACACGCACACCTGCAATAAAAGGTATAGTTCTGATTTTTTTTCTTTTTTTTTATATATAGATATATGTATATGCCGAAAAGAAGAAAAAAAGGAAATGAAAAAAAAAGGAAATTCGAAAACTAAAAAAAAGAAATCACCTCTATTCTTCGATTTTGATTCTAGTTTTTTTCTTTCAGAGTTTAATCTCTATTTTTGCGTTTGTATTTAATCACTTGACTGTTTGTGGATCTGAAATCTCTCTCTTTTTTGTATTCAAAAATCAAAAAAATCTCTCTCCCTTTTACAAAATGATTTTGAGCTTTTTATAGGCATATTACAACTGTTTGATCTCTATTTTTGTGTTTGCTGTTGCGTGTTTGCTTTGATTTGCAGGAGAGCAGGTGAGGACGGTGGCAGAGGGCTGGTGAGGTAGCAGTGGCCGGAGCACGCGCCTAGTCATGCGGCGCTAGGGTTAATTTAGGGTTTTAGAAACCACAAAATTTTTCTCGACTTTGTTGAAATTTGCTTGTAAATTGGTTTGGGTTTTTGGGTCTATTAGTTTGGTTTAATGGGCCTCGGGTTTTATTGGGTTGTAATTGGGGCCCGGGCAAAATTTGGGTTTTACATGGAACATAGACATGAGTCATTTGTCTTGGAAAAATGATTTAAACATTACTAGTATAGGTAGTGATTATTTTCATTGTGGAAGATACAATGGAGACTATGATATAAAATGGATCAAATTAGGTGAGAGAATTTAACCTAAAGGGATCATGTATATGTGTTAGCTTTAATGTCCAAAGCTTTTTCTATAACAATATTTAAGATAAATTATATTCATAAGTCATTTAATGATTAAACATTTTCAAAGACCCAATCGTCATATCTGGATATGAGATGTCACATTACGTTGTCAGAGCAACTCAAACTATCTTGAATTATTTACGAAAACATTAAACATATAAACATGAGATGATTCCAAACTAGTATCAATTACGAGCATGATCAAGCATTTCGAATATCCAAAACCTTATTTAACATGTCTCGAGGTTACTCAGGGTCAACTATTGAGTTAGGATTCAAATCCAACTCAAATTAAAACAATTCAATAGTGTGTTTTGAGACTTGGAGGTTTATGTCTCGAGATATGCTTCCCCTGATTCAGATCCTTACCTTCAATGTTTTTGTGTCTTGAGACATTAGGGGTTATGTCTCAAAACATTGAGCTTTATGTCTCAACTTGAGATATAGCTCCCCTGTTTTTAGACTTAGGTTCGATGTTTAGATGTCTCAAGACGAAGGAGCACCTATCTCGAAACTTGGCAATTGATGTCTCGAGACATGTTCAACGAGTCGCGAGAACACTACAAAGAAATGCCTATAATGATCATTTTTTTCTTGATGTCTTAAGATAATAGTCTCATTATCTTAAGACCAAATGGTAAAATGCTAAAATGTAACTTTGGTTCATGCTGATAAGAATACCAAATCTCACTTGTATGAAATTATTATTCCACTCAATCATGAAACATAACTTTGACATTCAAAAACACATCATTAACACCTAGGGTCATCACAATCAATGCATCATGTAAGGACATACCTGATTAAATACACAACAACACCAAAACTTATACATATATAATAACTAAATGCTATTATCAAAGATCACAAAATGACCAAAGCATGCTTCTAGCCGTACCAAAGCATTATCATATCCACAAGACTTAAAGTATTACCCTCATTACTTAGATGTGGTTGAGCTAAGATATGAAAGCTAGATGTTGATGACACTCCTCATACAGTTTGAGACCTAGCCGTCACCTGTATGCAAAATAAAATAACACGTACGTTGTGAAAAAGAGCTCAGTAGTGCTTACATAATATGATAACAAGGCATATGCATATCAAGTAAATATCATGCTGCTAAATCAGTTATAATAAAACTATAAAGTATTTTACTATTGCACAATTTCATTCTTTATTACTTTCTCAAGATTGTCATAATTTGACGTATGTCTTGTATAGTACATATCGATGCACCCTCAAGACTCTCGTCTTATAATCTCACATGGTCTTTCACATGCTATTCAAGTTTCAACATCAATATCGAATATCAAGTAAATTGATTTTTGTTTTCACATTTTTATCGCATATCTTTTATTATTATACAATATGTCATATTCATTTTATCACCCCTATTAATTGGACACGAACTCAAGATGGATACATGAATATACCCACCTACACACCATAGAAAATACACCTAGTGCTCATCAGTACGTTTGAAGTAATATGCACCGAACACTCATCGATATAAACCAAAGTATCTTCATATAAAAAATCCTACGGCATGTCACCTATACCCAAACTCTATCGTAGGACCATTTAATAGGGCTTCCCATTTAATAAATAACATTATCACATAATTTAATGTGGCATATATTCAATAAAACCATTCAATTCAAAACACAGAATTATGACTTAATTCATATTTCTTAAATATATATTTCCATATCAACTTACCAATCTCACTCAATATCACTTAGCACATGTGTATTCATATTAGCCTTCAATCACTAAAGACCATACAAATAAAACGACCTAGCGCGTGCGCGCGCGCACACACAACAAGAACAATTTATGTTAGCATAACTTGAATATGCTACTCATCTATGGCCTTTACTTTCCCTTTATCCCTCGACGTATTGCCGCTGCCTTTAGCTACGTATGATTTATCTTATTACAAAAATAACATTAGTTTCACAATCAAATATAAGAATCATTAACAATCAAACACTATTGTGAGTTATTCAGTTTAGTCCCTACAAACCATAATATCCAAAAACTATGTAGTTTTCAATTTTTCCCAATTGATTCAAAATCTCCATTTGTAAATATACTTTTAGTACTTCTAACTATCAGCGAACACTAATAATCTACAAGATTCTCATCATCTCTCCCTCTCTAAGTTCAAGTTTCAAACATGAAAACTTAACTAAAACTCATCAATTCACCAATCTAAAATTTGGGTTTTATTAATCTAAGGTCACAAGTTAGAAATTCATTAAAATCAAGTGAAGAATCTCTCTTGCCTTAGCAATTTAGTGGGCAACAATGGTGGCTAGTTGAAATAATTTTGGCATATAGTGGAGAAGAGATGAAGTTTTCATTCTCTCCCACCAATATATGTTAATAATTAATCTAATTAAAATTACTTACTAATCTAATAAGTAATATTTTATTAGAAAGGAGATAATGGAAAAATAATGGTTTAAATCATTTTAATCCACTAGGCCAAACCTAAGAATGGTTTAATCGCTATTAAGGATTGGGTAATTATCACAATAAGGGTTTATCAATTCTTCAACCAACCTTCTTCAGTTAAACTCACCTCACAATTCAGTCATTGAACTAAATTTAATACTATATTTAATAATTTTACTAAATAGTTCTATTTCAAAAGTCGTATTTGTCCCATAGATGTTCAACTAAAAATTTTCAGACTAATTTGATTTAATAAATTTGACCTCGGACTGGATTTTCTGACACCATTGAAAAGCGAGTCGTTACACATATGATCATTTGAGCATCTTAGCATTATCTTAATTTTTTTTGAAAATGTTCAAGATGATCAAAAATATTTTTATCTCATTTTGAGCCTTTGATGGTCTTTTTACAAAGTATTAAATAGTTTCACAATCCTTACTTAAGCTTTGATTACCCATTACCATAAGTTATGTATGAGACACTTGTACATAATGGCCTGAACTCTTAAGATTAGACATATGTTAAGGATTAGTATATAGATTTAGGATTATCCTTTAGATTGAATTTAAGACTAGTTCTAGGATTAAACTTAGAATTAAATTTAGAGTTAGATAGAGGCTTAAGATGTAGGTCTAGTATTTTGGATTAGGAATTAGTATTCCTTAGCAACTTGCTATAAATTTATATAAATATTTTATATCTTCTTACCATGAAATGTTTACTTGAGCTTACATTTGGCATGAATGTGTATAACTGTGTCCTGATTAGTCATCATCTCCCTCACATCACACTTACATTGGTATACACTATATGATCATATTAATATATTTGATTGGATGCCATTTCCATGTCTTAAGCTCCATACAATTGTCATTCATAATTCTTTGAAATTTAGATGGAGCATTTTTTAATCCAAAAGGCATTACATTCCATTTGTATTTCCCAAATGGTACGGTAAAAGTCATTTTGTATATTTCTTCTTCTTTTATTTAGATTTGTCAAAATCCTGATTTTAGGTCGAAATTAGAGAAGATGTTGGCATTGCAAAATTTTTTCAATAAATCTTTTTTATTTGAGATTGAGCATCTAATCCATTTTAGATTTTGATTGAGGGGTTTATAATTAATAACTAATCTTGGTGTTCCTCTATCAAGTTCTACATTTTTATCACATAGAATGCAGAGCAACACCAAGGAGAGCTACCTTTTCTGATTAATTTTTTGTTGAGAAGATATTGTATTTCTTTTCTATAAAATTCTTCCATTTCTTTGTTCATCTGTATTGGCCTTACTTTTGTTGGAATTTGTCTTTCATCAAAATCACTTTCATAAGGTAACGTTACTTTTTTTCTTTTTACTATTCCAAAAGGCAGTAGGGATGTAAAAACATATGGTTGATTCTATTTCTTCTTTAATTTGGTTTATTCTTTTTTTTTTGGTTTTCTCTTTTTGCTAATTGTTCAATTAATTTTTATAAAACATGTTTCTTCTTTTAGAAAAGAAATTTGTTTCTGTTTATGATTAATCAACTTGTTGATTTGCCCATTATGGTTGAACAAATATTTTATCAAATTGAGATTTCTTATTTTGGGTTTTTTCACAAAAGGGAATTCTACCTTGGTATTTAAAACTTTGGTGGAGATTGAATGATTTATTACCTTATATGGTTTGACTAAAGATATTGTAACACCCCTAACTCGTATCTGTCGCCAGAATAGGGTTACGGAATTACCGGACAAACAGGATAGTAAACCATTCAATTCATACATCAATGCAATACATATTCTAATTTCATTCAAATACATTCATAAAATCCCTTAATCGAGCCCTCGAGGCCCTAAAAAATACATTAGAAACAGTTCGGGACTAAATTCGAAACATTTAGAAAGTTTAGGAAAAATTTATACTACAAAGGTCACACGGCTAAGACACACGCCCGTGTCTCAGGCCATTTGGATAAGAAATGGGCCAAAATCAAGCCTTTTCTTTCACCCAATTTTAATAAGTACCATTACGTCAAATGAACCTATGATCAAGGCACCAAAACATGCCAAAATATGCATAATAAGACCATTTCAATATACCATAAGTCCATTCAACCAATATACCATTTAGGCACCTTAATCACAACTAAGCATTCATACTTACATTTGCATCAAAATGATCATGTTTCATCCAAACAACCTTAACTAAATTCCATATCAACACATAACCTAATTGACTACATTTCAACCATGCTAACACATACCACTTTGGCCATTTAACCCATACATCAATTTGGCAATAAAAACACCAATCATCAAGACATCAAATGCCAAAAGCACACTAGCCATATTACCATATTTACAAGCCAAACATAACAACTAGTTCATGAAACACAAGTCCACCTATCCATGCCATTATAACCTTGATCAAGATATCAAATCTACCGATATAACTACGTAAGCAATGAATGCTTAGTAGGCTCGTATAAACTTTAAACATAACAATCCATTTCAACAATGAACTTTATAGATTAAATAAAAACCTATACCAATGCCTCAAGATTTATTAACTACATAACCATCAACTCATAAATGAGTAAGTCTATCAATATTATATATATGTTTTTTCATTCTTAACATCATAGGATTTTATAAATCATTAGACACCATTATTAACTTTTTCGTAAAACTATGAATTACTTCTTTTACTTACTTTCCATTTCATTTACTAAGCATAAACTTAAATAACAACATCAATTCACTAGTTAGTATATTTATTCACCTCATAGGTAAGTTCATCAATAACATACATAATTTATCATATATATTTATATATATATATATACACCATTCAACTCATCAATCTCTTTTTCATCATATCACATTTCAATAATGAACTTACCGTTTCATTACCTTTTCTTAACTTTCCATTTGTATAATATCAGACATTAGCATAAACATCAATCATAATCTCAATCTTGACATAAGTCTAATCACCATCATCAAATACATAAGTTAGTGCAGTTATATATATAACTCATTTGGGGTCAATCACATGATAAACCATCTTATAAGAAAAAAACACCTTAATTTGAATCTTACCACCTTTTCATGAACATAAGCATATTTCTATTTGGCCACCTACCATTTCAATGTACATCATTAATATTAAACATGTTATAATGCAACCATAAGCTTAGCACAAAACTAAGCATCATCCACAATCTCAACTGATGAATTTATTTATGTTCAGATCAATATTCAATAAATAACAAATCTTTCAAATTCATTAAACAGATTATCTTACCTAGATTTTCCATTCGAAGAATGACTTACGGATAAGAGTACATCGTTAGATCAACCTAACACACCAGATAGAAGCTCATAAGAGCTAATCCAACCGAAACACGCCAGACAGAAGCTCATAAGAGCTAATCCACTCGAAGCACACCAGACAAAAGCTCATAAGAGCTGATCTAACCGCAACACATGAAATAAAAGCTCATAAGAGCTAATCCAACCGAAACACATCAAACAGAAGCTCATAAGAGCTGATCCAACTGTAACATGCCAAACAGAAGCTAATAAGAGCTGGTCCAACTGAAACATGCCAAACAGAAGCTCGTAAGAGTTGATCCAACTGGTAACACGCCAAATAGAAGCTTAAAAGAGCTATCCAACCAAAACACGCCAAACAGAAAGTATAACACGAGAGTTCGCAACAAATGCTGAACCTCGGTTTACTTAGGTAATATACTGATATCTCCCTCCAATAACATCGCCACTCCAAACCCCCATAACACACCAAGTCTTGGTGGAACTCTATCCCGCATTCAATCCAAACCGAGCATCAAATTCAATATTACATCTTAGATAATGATTCATTTTCTACCATAGAATATATATTATATCATGTAATACTAGTCATAAATTTATATAAATGTTAAATTTTAAGCGTACGAATTTACCAGGCTAAATTACAGAAATGTCAAAGTATAGGGGCATTTTGGTAATTTTTCATTCTCCTCAATTTTTCACTCGATCTTGATTTAAATTAATAATTTCATTCAATTCATTAATTTAGATAGTAAGAAAAATTATTTTATTCAATTTAGTCATTTATTACATTATTACAAAATTGCCCTCAACTTTTTTTTATTCAATTTAGTCCCTGAGCCTAAAACATGAAAATTAACCATTTTTATTGCAAATTCATAATGGCTGAATATTGACGGCATCCAATTCAGCCCATTTATGCAATAATTTAACAATAAATCCTTGTTTTTACTATTTTAACCATTTAGTCCCTAATCGGTAAATTCATCAAAATCATTTAACAAAATACTTTTAAATATCAACCAACACTTCAAATTCATCATTTAACATCTAAAATCACATAGATTCATCAGTGGCAACATTCAATATTTTTAAAAATTTCAAAATCGAAGGTACGAGTTAGCTAGACCTAATTACAATGATATCAAAAACATAAAAATTAAAAGAAACGGGACTAAAACGGACTTACATGCATCATCCAAAGCAAGGTGGAAGCTTGAAGCTTAAGAATGGCTTCTTCCCCCTTTTCAATGCCGCAAAATGATAAAAGAAGATGAATAAATCATCATTATATTTTCTTTTTATTATTTAATTAACATTATTACACATATTATAATGTTTTTATAATTTATAAACATTATTTATTTTAACTATAACCCCACTAACCGTCCAACACATTTTAAAAATGGTATATTTACCATGCAAGTCCATATACTTTCAACCATTAAGTCATTTAATCCATTCAATCAAATAATAATCAAATTTTATATCCTTTACGATTTAGTCTTTTTTATTAATTGTTTGGTGACATTTTGCGTGATTCAATCCGTTGACACTCGCTAAAAAAAAGAGTTAAAGAAGTATATTTATGACATCTTGACATAGATGTAATCATTCTCTTCAATTTTACACAAACGATGTCGTTTAGTTTTATGATTTGATTAGACTTTGCCTTTCCTTGCAATAAAACTGCAAATCTGCCATTCCCAACATAACCATCCCTTAAAAACCGCAATCAACGCCCAAATGCTTATAAATCAACCCATAAGCATGTAATTCCAACCTCACGCCAACATGCTGATATGTCATCATATTTTTGGCTTAAACTCAAACCCCTTGACCCACCAACTCTGACTCATCATCCTACCAACCAATGCCCATCAAACACGTCACTAAACTTCAAACATTCATCCAAAAAACCAGAGAAAAGAAAAAGAAATTAAATCATTTTGCCACCTTTGCTCTCTCACCTTGTGGGACTATGGACATAATCATGCAGATTTCTTGATTTCTCATCATGTATCTTCTTCTTCTCTTTTCATTTTAAAATGAGACATTTCTCTTTTGCATCTACGCTCAAATTGACATTAACATTTCGTTCTTCAAGCTTATTTAATTTATGTGCATATGTAATGGCAGCAGTGCCTCAAGGGTCTCCTATGGAAGGGGTTCCAGGTACACCCGGAATCCGGGAGATGAGACCTGAGCACGGCTCCAAGAATTTTGGGTTTTGCACCGACTCAAGCAGAGACCCGAATCCGGGGATAAGGAGGGTTAGTTTGAGAGCAGAGATCGATACTTCACCGCCTTTTGTGTCGGTTAAGGAGGCTGTAACCCGGTTTGGTGGCAGCGGACCTAGGGTGCCATTGTACAAGTTTGGAGAGGCCTATGTAAGTATTTTTTGCTTTTAATTCGACTACATATGATGTAAGTAAGGTATGCTTTGTTTTGTAGCAAGTTATACGTATATAGTTTGAAAATAACATAGATAACTTCAGATGTCAAAGTCCTTTTAATTATCTGATTCAAACACCATATTTCACAATGAAAATGAATGAAAGAAAGAAATCATTTTAATTTACATTTTTAATTTTTAATTTTTTAAAATTAATTAATTACTAGCACGGTATACATGTGAATTGCTGTATAGATGTCATGTCAGCAAAGTTAACAGATGTTAACTTTTCCATATATTTTTGGGCGATTTGATAAATAATGCAAATTCAAGATCTAAAAGATAGGGATGTTCAAATTTCAATTAAAATCCAATTAATCAACCGAACCAATCTAATTCGGTTAATCGGTTAGTTAACCGATTTAACTCGGTTCAAAATCGGGTAACTAATCGAATTAACCGAACTTAAGAATTAATAATACAAATTATATGTAGTTTTAATTCGGTTAATTTGGATAATTTTGTCAAATAAATATTATCATTTTTTTATATGTTTTATACTTATTTTAATAAAAAATATATAAATTTCGATTAATTTAATTAATAATATTAACTGTTCGATTAACCGTTTGAACATCCCTACTAAAAAGACAAAAAAAAACTAAGTAAGTAAAATAACTTTTTTTTTAAATTAAAAAACTAAATAAATTATATAAAATATAAAATACTCATCAATTATATAATTTTATAAAATACTGATCAATTATATAAAATATTCTTTAGGTTCACAAATATAGTACATCATTAAACAAAATAAAAACAAATAAGCAACAGAATTTATTACATAAATTGAACAATAAGATCATCACATACCATACATATAAAAACCCATGATTCAATAAATCCAAAATAAATGATAAAAAAAATTATATTTAAGTTCAAAATTATTTTTTATCAACCAGTACATCAAACTTCAATTAAAACGAGCAAAATCAACCGATGCGCATTGATATGATTAATATCGACCAAAATTTACAACGAAACTTAAAATTTATTATTCTAGTTTACTACTCAAAATAAAGTTCCAACCAATAAAGATGGTACTAAAATAAAATTGACTACCTTAATTTTAATTTTTTTTCTTAAGTTGCTTTTATCTATCTTAATTTATCTTTTATTTTATTTAATTTTTTATAATTATTCATTTTTAATGAACTATCATTTAAATAAGATATTAAAATATAAAAATGCAATTAAATTACTCAAAAAGAAGCATTTAAATAATTTTTAAAATTATTCAATATATTTTTATTTTAGCTAAATTATTATTATTTTAAATAATAATTTTATTATTTTTAATAATTTGATTTATACAATTATTTGCAGATTGATTTAGAATTTGTATCCTATTATTTCAAAAAGAAAAAAATATTTTTTCATTTTTTAATAAGACATATTAACTTTTGAATAATTTTAATTGTCTATTTAATTATAAATTATTATATAATAAAATTTAATTTAAACTATTTTTATAATAATTAAATTCTACTTTTAATTAAATAAATTATTTATAAAATTAAAAGCGTGACGTAAAACAACAAATAATACTAATAAGTCTTTTTTGCTTTAAAAAAACTAATAAGTTTTATAAATAAAAAAATAACAATTAATGAAATTAAAAAAAAAAAAAGGGAAGCTAAACGTGAAAGAGGCAGGGAGGGGCCACCAATATGTGGGCAGAGGATTTATATTCCAATTTTAATGTACGATAAATCGAATTTGTTATGAACAGAACGGGATTGAAGAGTTTGACATAAAGAAAGTGGAAGAACAAGCAGCAGAATTGGAGAAAGATCTGATTGTGAAAGAGTTGGAGACTTTGGATGTGCTTGAAGAACTTGGAACTACAAAAAGGATTGTGGAAGATTTAAAGAGACAGCTCCAGAATGAAGCTTTGAAATGCATGGTCACTGCTACACCAGACAATATGCCATCTCCTGCTATCAAAGAAATGAACATGGAGCACCGTGAACAGATCGGAAACGGGGGTTCAAGCCCCTGCCCCATTTCATCTCCGGATTTGATCTTGATGGAGTTGAAAGAGGCAAAACTGAACCTTGGTAAAACTATCAATGATCTTGGGGTGATTCAAACTTTTGTTGAGTCTCTAAATAAGAATACGAAGAAAGAGAAAAGTTTACTTGATATCACCCTTGAGAGGCTAACTTGTAAGTTTGCAGGGGTGAAGGTGAAGCCACCGATTGCCAACACTGTGGATGCTGCTAATCATGGGAGTTGTGATAATTGTTCCAACATCTTAAGATCTCCATTTCACAGCAACTCGAAGCTCGAGCAGTTTAAGAAAACGATTGATCCTGCAAAAACTGAAGTTCCAAGATCAATGCCACTGCCAGGGAATGAACAAAATAGGCCCTGTAACAGGACTGCTCAAATGAGATGGATTGCAGCAAAGAAGATGGAGGAAGCCGCCAGGGCAGCTGAGGCACTTGCTCTTATTGAAATGAATGCCCTTACGGGAATGAAGGGTTTACCAAGCAATGACAACTCATCAGGATTTTCCCTGCCGGAACCAGAACCCGAACCGTTGCTTGGAACCCCGAAAGTTATAAGGGCAAAAGAGGTTTCTAACAGGAAAGTAATCCATGCAATGCAAAAATTTGCGGAAGCAAATACCTCCAAAATGTCAATCTTGAAGAAGCTGGAGGAAGCTTCAGAAGAAGTTAAACATAGTAAACAAGCATTGGAAGAGGCTCTTAATAGACTCGAAATTGCAACCAGAAAGCAACTTGATGCTGAAGAAGCTCTCAGGAGATGGATTCCAGAACAAGAACAGAAGAAACAGGTCATTTATAATGCCACTAAGATCAACTATTTCCACCCACCAATCCCTCAGCATCAGCATCCTCCTCAATCTCCTTTACATGATCTGATGAACAAGCAAAACCCAACAATGGATGATGAACCAAAGCCTGTATTGAGGCCGACAGTTTCAATGAGGGATATCTTGAGCAGGAAACAGGTTACTCCTGACGATTGTGTGGTGAAAAGGCCTAATGACGGCCACAATCCTGAAAGGCAAAAGGTTGCTTTGAGTCAAATGCTTCATGAACTAAGGGAAGATCTGACATTTCCTCAGATACCTGATCACCAAAAAGAACATGGGGGTGATCAAAAGCAGTACTTAACCCAGAGGAGGAAGTTTGGGTTCATCCACATCTCTCTTCCAGTGGCAAAGCAAAACAAGAAGAAACCATAAGCTTTAAACGAAACATATAGGACAAATTTTATAACTAAACAGAAGTACCGTTCGGAATACCAACCGTGACACTGTGTTGCAGCTGTTCTTGGGTGATTTTTATTTATTGTTTTTATGTTGCTGGCATCTTTGGATATTGGTTTTGAAAAGGTGTGTCTGGAGTTTGTATTCATGGATTCTACGACCAGCCCTAATTTTTAATTTTATTTATTTATCGACACCAGCCCTGAATATTTATGGGGTAGAATTTCATGTTATCGTTATATCAGAAGGCATTGAACTTGTGATGACTCTTTTGCTTCACAGTGAAGAGAGGTAAGGTTAATAGCTAGATCTAGGATTCTTCAAGAAGATTTAATGAAAACTGCTAATTAGATTGAAGAAGGAAAAGAAATTGATTTGTTTTTGTGAAATGTATATCATCCACATTTGTTCTCTGTACATTGACTTTATAGCATTTTCTAGCTAACTGCTTGTGCTAACAATACTTAACAACTCTAACAGAATTACTAACTCTATATATGCATCCATCTTCCCAATCGGTAAGACCTGAAGGAGTTGTCGAAACCGAGAAAATAGAGTAACAGATAGTGGCTTAGTGAAAACATCAACCACTTGATCGCAAGCAAGAACCTCACCCAATTTGCAAAGTCCCATCTGCAACTTTCTCACGAACAAAGAAAAGATCAAGTTCCAAATGTTTGAACTTAGAATGTAAAACGGGATTGGCTGCAACGGCCACCGCACTAGAACTATCACACCAAATATTCGGGGTATCATCAGACTTAATCTGTAGTTCTTGAAGTAACGGCAGTAACCAAGTAACCTCACTTGTGGCTGTAGCAAGGCTTTCTATATTCCGCCTCAGCCGTGGATCGGGACACTACCTGCTGCTTCTTGGAGCACCATGCCACAGGTTTTTAACCATAATACACACAGTACCCAGATGTAGATCGCCGATCGTCAAAATCTAATTCCTAGTTGGCATTGGCATACCCGACCAGCGACAACCGATCAGATGGACGAAAAACTAAGCCACATTCAAGAGTGTGATAAACCATAAAAGTAACATATTTTAAGCCTACATTTAGTATGCTTTTGGATGAATTAAGCCTTGATTTATGTAAAAAAGGTGCTCTTAATCCTTTCTTTTCATATTTTATACTCAGGAAAGCATCCAAGGATGAAAAGAACAAGAAACGGGCTTAAAACGGACCAAATTGGGCCAAGAGAGAAATCGACACGGCCTGGCCCAAAGGCCACACGGTCGTGCCTCATTAAAAGTCCGAACACGGCCTGGCCACGATTCACACGGGCGTGTGCCATGGCTGTGTCCCTGTCGCTGGAAAGAGCAATTTCATTCGGGAAAGGATACTTGGAGGCAAAGAAACACATTCCAAAGCCTATTCAAACACCCTAGTAGAAATTCTACTTAAATTGGGATACTTAGGGGCTAAGTAAGGCATCTCGAAGTCTATATAAACACCCAATGGGGCAACTTGAAAAGGGAGTTCGACAGAAGCCCTCTGTAGGAGGGTCAGCTAGGCCAAGGAGCCAAGCCAAAAAGGTCAGAATTGTGGGAATCACTCGAAGATAGCCAGTTGATCCATCTCAGGAAGCCGGAGTTCTATTTAAGACGGCGAATCTCTCCTTCAATTCCTTCAGGGAGTTTTAGGGGTTTTTTATGTTTTGTTTTATCTTTTCTCTTGAGATGTTTTCATTATTTGTCATGAACTAAACCCTTCTGATACCTGAAGGGGATGAAACCTATGATGGATCTTGTTATTATTTTCTGAATTATATGATAAATACTTAGTTTGTTCTTAATTATGTAAGCTTAATCCAAATTTGATGTGCTTAGGTGGAGGAGGAATAGACCCTACTTAAGAGTAGATCTAGCATAATTAAGCGGAGTTGATCGCACGCCTAGAGATAGGGTGACGAGATTTTGCCGGATTAGGGTGAAACCTAATATGGGAGTCCACAGATCGATTTACTGCTATTCTAGGGGGTTATTATAAGAGAACGAGAGTTCCACTAATTAACCTAGGGTTAGACGTTATTCGCTTCGAGAGAGGGTTTAATATACGTTAGGGAGTCTTACGGATCAAACTAAGTGAATAAATCATATGGTTCAGGGTTGATAACAAGTGAAGTCTAGGTGGATTCTTCCTGAGGGTATCGTCTAAATTAACTGAGTTTTCCTAAAGTTATCTCCCCAATTTAGTCTTTTTGTCTTTGTGTTTTTAGCTTAGTAGTTAGATAGACTTAGATTAAACAACAACTTCATATATTTTAGGCTAGATAATAAGAAGAAAGTTAGTATTAGTACTTTTAGTTCCTTTGGGTTCGACAATCCGGTCTTGCCTAAGCTATACTACTGTTCGATAGGTACACTTGCCTTTAATCGTTGTCAGAGTTAGTTCCAGGTTCGATCATTCTCTTTTATAAATTTAAGACTGATTCACAGTGATCAGAGTGCCACATAGATACCGCAGAACGGGTTTGAGCGCTACCATATGTACTGTGGTAGGGTTGTGCATGAACTGACAAATCCGGTTTACAGCATAAGCAATATCAGGCCTGGTCAAGACAACATACTGAAGTGCACCAGTAAGACTTATGTACTCAGTAGGGTCCTCCAGACATTCTCCATCATTTTTGGACATGTAAGACGAGCTAACCATCAGAGTATGAACACTTTTTGCCGTGATCATGGAACAACAAGCAAGAATATCACGGATATATTTCTTCTGACAAAGGTGTAGACAACCCGAGAATCGAGTCACTTCTATGTCGAGGAAATAGTGCAGATCTCCTATATCCTTAAGCGAGAACTCGTTATGCAACAATTGAACAAACCAGTTGATCGTTGTTTTATGCGATGTCAAAGTCTTAAAATTTATATAAAGAATGATCGAACCTGGAAACTAACTATGACAATGATTTGAGGTAAGCACACCTATCGAACAATAGTATAGTTAAGGCAAGACCGGATTGTCGAACCCAAAGGAACTAAAAGTACTAATACTAACTTTCTTTTTATTATTTAGCCTAAGAATTAAATGAATTTTTATCTAATCTAAAATTTACTAACTACTAAACTAAGGACTCTAAGATAAAGAAGAATGAAATTGGGAAAATAACTTGAGGAAAACCCAATTGATTAAGATGATACCCAAGGAAGAATCCACCTAGACTTCACCTGTTATCTAACTCTGAACCAGACGATTTATTCATTTGACTTGATCCGTAAGATTCCCTAAGTTATATTAATCCCTCTCTCGAGGAGACTAACGTCTAACCCTAGGTTGATTATTTGAAATCTCTTTCTAATTAAAACCCCTAGAATTGCATTAACTCGATCTATGGACTCCCATATTAGGTTTCACCCTAATTCGGCAAAATATCGTCACCCTATCTCTAGGCGTACGATCAACTCCGCTTAATTATGCTAGATCTACTCTTAAGCAGGGACTTTTGCTCCTCCACCTAAGCACATCACACTTGAATTAACATCCCGGAAATATCAACACAAGAATTAAGAACACATAATTAAGAACAAGTCAAATATTTATCATATAGTTCAGCAAACGATAACAAGATTCATCTTAGGTTTCATTCCCCTCAGGTATCTGAGGGTTTAGTTCATAATAATAAAAGAAAACATCTCAGAAGAAAAGATAAAACAAAACATAAGAAATCCCTAAAACCCCCTGAAGGAATTGAAGGAGAGATCCTCCATCTTGAGTATGATTCCAACTTCTTGAGATGGATCAATTGGCTATCTTCGCGTAAATTCTCACAATTCTGGTCTCTTTGGCCTAGCTGGATGCCCCCTGACTAAAGCCTTGGGTTCCCCCTTTTAGGTTATACTTAGGGTGTTTATATAGGCTTCTGAATGTATTTCTTCGCCCCTAAGTATCCTAATCCGAGTGAAACTTCTCTTTGTCACGGCAGGGACACGCCCATGGCACACGCCCATGGCGCACGCCCGTGTAAGTCGTGGCCAGGCCATGTTCGAGGCTGTTGAATGAGGCACGGTCCTGTGGTTTGGGGCCCAGGCCATGTGGATTTCGTGATATGGCCATTTACTTCGTTTTGGGCCCGTTTTCCATTCTTTTCGTCATCCGGTGCTCTCCTGAGTATAAAACATGAAAACAAAGGATTAAGAGCACCAAATTACATAATTCAAGGCTTAAATCATCCAAAAGCATGCTAAATGTAGGCTTAAAATATGTTACTTTTACGGTTTATCACCAGTCGATAGAGGCTGGCAAGTTGCCAATAATTATAATATCATCGACATATACGAGTACATAAAGAGTGGAGTCAGATTTTACCTGAACAAATAAAGATGCATCAGATTTGGAAGCAACAAAGCCGACCGAGAGGAGAAACTGTTTCAGCTTCTCGAACCAGGCACGAGGAGCTTGTCGAAGACCATATAAAGCTTTCTTCAGTCGACAAATGAAGGGTTTGCCATCAGAATGAAACCGTTCATATTCCGGAGGTTGATGCATAAAAATAGCAGTATCAAGATCCCCATTCAAAAATGCATTGTTCACATCAACTTGCCGTAGTGACCACCCTCTGGAAACAGCAATGGCCAGAATAACACGAATAGTTACAGGTTTGACTACTAGACTGAATGTTTCATTGAAATCACACCCAGGAACTTGAGAGCAACCTTTCGCAACTAACCGAGCCTTTCGTCGGGCAATAGTACCATCCGGATTTTTCTTGACCTTGAAAAGCCATTTACACCCAATTACTTTACAATTAGAAGTTCGAGGAACAAGATCCCAGGTAGAGTTGCGTATCAAGGCATCAAATTCAGCCTGAGCTGCCTCACGCCACTCGGGAGTAGAAAAAGCCTCCTCAATCGAAGCTGGTTCCAAAGCTTCAACTGTCAACGCTTTTGGCTTAAAAATTCCAGCCTTGAATCGAGTCACCATTGTATGACTGTTAATTATAGGCACAAGACTTGTGTGTTGATCGGAGGAGAACTCACAAACGTTTCTGGAACAGTCCCTACCATTGTCACTGGGCAAAGAAGAACTCTGTGGTTGTAATGGCCTAAATTCAAGGTTATCGGAACAATGGTTTCGCAACCATAAATCCGATTTAAAGAGAAATTTATTTCAATATATTTGCATGAATATTTATATGATAGGAAATATTTTTATAAATATTTATAAAATGTTAGTAAAGTGGTATTAAACTTTCGTTAGAAAATTTTAACATTTGGGTAGGAAATTAAATGAAAAGGACTAAATTGAAATGAAAGTAAAAGTTAAATTATAGATTAAAAGAAATTATAAAGGACCAAAATAACAATTATGCCATTTTGTAAAGTTGAGGCGGTTAAGTATGAAAAATCTGAGATTTTTTAAAGTATGTTATTATATTATATATTTATATTATATTATATTATTATATTATTATATTATTATAATATTATAATATTATAATATTATATTATATAAACAAACTAAAGAAAAAAAAGGATAGAAAAAGAAACAGAGAAGCAAACGAAACAGAGAGCAGGGGAAAGAAAGAAAGAAAGAAAGAAAAAGGAGAAATTGATGATTTAAAGCTTGGATGTTTAATAGGTAAGTTAATTTAGCCCTTCTCTTTTAATTTTGATGCTTTATAAGTTTTAGAACAAAGTTTTGATAAATTTAAGTTGAAGTTTTTGAAGTTTTAGAGTTTTTGAATATAGCATATGATGAATAAAATGATGAATTAGTGGTTTAATTGAAAGAATTTGAAGTTAGAATTGGATAAAGGACTTAATTGCAAAACAAGCTATAAGAAAACAGTTTTGGGACAACAGCAGTAGAGTAACTTTGAAAAATCACTAAAATTCGTAGAAGTGGAATTAGAAGTGAGTGAGACATGAAGTTAAAGCTTATTGAGTCTATTTTCATATGAAAGAAACATGGAAAGCAAAGGAATTCTGTATTCTGAGATATTTATATTTTTGTGAGACAAGGTCAGAATGAATTCGGGTTCCCCTGTTCTAACTTTAAAAAATCATAAAAATTTGGATAAAAATAATTAGAGGCTTAAATTTATATGATTAGAATCCTGAATGAGCCTATTTTTAATAGAAATAAACGGGAACATCATCGGAATTCTGTATGACGAGATAATTAATTTTTAGTGAAGAAGGGTCAGAACTGCCAGACAGCAGAACAGGGGTGACTTTGATGAATAAACTGTACTAATTGGCTAGGCTAAAAATTCTGAAAATTTTATGGTATGAATATATATGAGTCTAGTTTCAGGAAAAATTAATGGTTCTTCATTTGGAGTTCTGTAGCTCTGTAAATAAATAATTTAGTGACTATGACACAAAAGGACAGGTTTGAATAAATTTATGAGTAAAGGATTAAATTGAAATATGAGCAAAAGTAAGAAAGGATGAATTTATTTTATTATATATGTTTATTTTATTAAATAGTACAGAAATTTTATTTGATTATTTTTAACATATAAATGTTATATGTTTATATGAAATTGAAGAAAAAGAAAAGAAAGGAGAGGACCGAATTGAAGGAAAAGGAAAAGAGAAGGTTAAGGAGTGAAGGAAGAATAACATATATCATTTCAACCTTTTTGTTGTAAGTACTACAAGAATTTTAAATTATTGTTATTTATCCTTTTTGAAATATTTATGTGAATTATTTAAATATATGAGATTCAGCTTTAATGCCCAAGTAGACGAAATTTAGAACTACTGGGATATTAGTGGCATGCCATTAAGGAACTTTAGCGCGCTCTCTGATATTAGCACGTTGGTGCTCTCTGATATTAGTACGTTGGTGCTCTCTGATTATTAGCACGTCAGTGCTCTCTGATTATTAGCACATTGGTGCTCTCTGTTCACTTGTGCATCATAATGCACCTCTGTATATGTTCCGTATATCCGATGTGTTCTATAAAGTCTACTTTGGGCTAAGAATGTGAAATGAGAACAAAGTGAATTACTGATGTGTTAAGGTAAGATTTATACCTTACAAAAGATAAGTTAAATTTTATTAAAGCAAGGCATAGTTGAAGAAACTTATATGTGAGTCGATATGTAATAATTGAATGAGTTTAAAATATTTTGTTATGATTATTTACTTATTTAATTATTCTTGTGGTGCTTACTAAGCCTTCATCGGCTTAACGCGTTTATTTTAACGCGTAGGTACAATTAGACTAGAAGAGAAGTCCAACTAGAAGATCTCTCATCTCATCACATCCTCAAGGGCTTCAAAAGTAGGTACTATATTTTGTATTAAAATGGCATGTACATATGTAGTTCAAAGGTGTTCCCATGTGATAGGGACTAAAATGTAGATTCTTGAAACTTTATCTATTTTCAGTTATTTGAAGTATTTTGGTATATATGGAATGAATTAATAAACAATAAATATGTTAGCAAAAATGGTTAGTAAGTTAAAATATTATATACAAATGTTTTGATTAGACAGTATCTGGCCATAATTGTTTTGGCACCAAATGTAATAGTCTTATACCGGGTTTGCATAATTGAACCGGGTATAGGGGTATTACAGTGGTTCACAATCAGACCCAACTCCTGACTATGCTGTGGCTGGAGTAGAAGTTTCGGGATAGTTCATTGGCGGAGGAGACGGAGATGGTTGGTCAGACAGGGGCTCCGAAGGCCGAGATGACATGTTTCTAAGTAGAGGAACAAATATGGAAATAGACTGGTCCTGACCCATTGAACTCTCTACAGACGTAGACTCAGTTGACAAAAATCGATTCTCATCGAACATAACATGACGGGAGACAACAATCTTGCCAGTCGGTAGAAGACACTGGTACCCCTTGTGTTGAGCACTATAACCCAAGAAGGTCGACGGTTGAGAGCGAAACTCCAACTTATGTGTCACAAACGGTCGTAAATAAGGATAGCAACAACAGCCAAATACCCTCAAATGATCGTATGTGGGTTCACACCTGTAGAGAGCCTGAAACGGAATTAGTCCTTTTAACACTGGGGTAGGTAGCCGATTAATGAGGTGAACCGCACAGCAGAACGCATAGCCCCAATACTCCATGGACAGATTCGCTTGAGCCAAAAGAGTGATGCCCATGTCAACAATGTGGTGATGCTTACGCTCAGTCATGCCGTTCTGTTCGGAAGTATGGGGACATGTTAGTCGATGAATAATCCCTTGAAAAGCTAGAACAGATGTGAAAGCTCGATATTCTCCACCCCAATCACTCTAAAATTGTTTAACATCCTTGCCAACCTTGGTTTTAACAAGTTGCTGGAACTGAACAAAACACTGCACAGCTTGAGACTTTCGGTGAAGAAGATAGATCCATGTGAATCGTGTGTAAATATCAGTAAAAGTCACATAATACCAATTACTTCTGCATGAAACCGAGGCAAGACCCCAAAGATTAGATACAACCAAAGTAAAAGGAACTGTTAGAATTAAGTGACCCAAATTCTTATTTAAATAAAATACAATGGTAAAATAAAATAAAAGAAGAATCCCTATAGAATTACACTTCTTTTATTTTATTTTGAATAAGGTTTTTAAACCTTATTAAACTCCATGTATTTGATATTGATTAGAATAAAGAGTTTCAATCTTACTACTCCTATTACAATATGGCTTTATAAGCCTATAAATAGACATGGTCTATTCCTCTTGTAATTGATTCGAATTCGACATAGTGAATTTTCTTCTCCTCTGCCCGTGGTTTTTTCCCGAAAGGGTTTCCACGTAAAATCTGTGTGTTCTTTATTTTTATTTCTATTTCTTTATTTGATTATTTTTTTTGATATATTGTTATTACTGACGTTATATTTTTTTTACAAATTAGTATCAGAGCTTCCGGGTTTTCATCTCGATCACGGTAATGACGTCATTGAAGTATGAAATTCCACTGTTGGATCGCAACACCAGATTCTCGTTGTGGCGTATAAAGATGCGGCGCTTCTTGCAGATGGATTTAGAGGAAGCCCCGCTAGGGTAGATAAGATGCCTTCGACATTGACGGAGGAAGATAAGAAGCGCAAGGATCGAAAGGCACTAACACAGTTACATCTGCATTTGTCTAATGAAATCTTGCAGGATGTGATGAAGGAGAAGACTGCCGCAGCATTATGGAAGAGGCTAGAACAAATATGTATGTCGAAAACTTTAACTAGCAAGTTGCATATAAAGCAACGTCTTTATGCTCATCGTTTGGAGGAAGGTGCGTCAGGCACCTAACACTTAACAAATGTTTAAAGAAATTCTCTCAAACTTGGAGGCCATGGAGGTTCGGTGATGATAAGGAAGATCCGGGGTTGATTCTACTTTGTTCGTTGCCCCGTCTTATTCAACCTTTAGAGACACGATTTTATATAGCCGCGAGTCTCTCACAGTTGATGAGGTTTATGATTCTTTGACCTCGTATGATAAGATGAAGCATCTTGTGGTTAAACCCGACTCCTAGGGAGAGGGTCTTATTGTTCGTGGGAGACAAGATCGGAATGCTGATTATGATCATGGAAGGACACAGGAAAGGAATCCTCGCGGTAAATCTAAGGGTAGATCAAAGCCTTCAAACAGAGGTAAAACCTGTAATTTCTGCAAGAAGAAAGGGCACATTAAATCTGAGTGCTATAAGCTACAGAGCAAGATTAAAAGGGAGGCTGCGAATCAAAAGGGAAAACAACCAGAAAATTCTGGTGAAGCTGATATTGTAGAAGACTACTATGATGGTGAACTTCTAGTCACTTCTGTCAACAATTCTAAAGAGAGCGAGGAGTGGATACTTGATTCAGGCTGCACCTTCCACATGAGTCCCAATCGGGATTGGTTTACAAATTACGAAACAGTGTCTGAAGGTGTTGTTTTGATGGGAAATAATGCTTCGTGTAAAATCACAGGTGTTGGAACAAATAAAGTTAAGATGTTTGATGGAGTTGTCAGAACACTTAGTGACGTACGGCATGTTCCAAAATTGAAGAGAAATTTAATTTCGTTGAGTACTCTTGATTCAAAAGGGTACAAATACACAGCTGAAAGTGGGATGTTGAAGATTTCCAAAGGTTCCCTCATTGTGATGAAAGGGCAGAGAAAGACTGCCAAGTTATATGTTTTGCAGGGTTCTACTGTTATTGGTGATACAGCTGTCGCTTCCTCTTCTTTATCAGATGATGATATTACTAAACTTTGGCATATGCGCCTAGGGTATATGAATGAGAATGGCATGGCAGAATTAAGCAAAAGAGGACTTCTTGATGGGCAAGGAATTTGCAAACTGAAGTTCTGTGAGCACTGTGTTTTTGGGAAACAAAAGAGAGTTCGATTCACCAGAGGAATCCATAACACGAAGGAAACATTAGAGTATATTCATTCTGATCTGTGGAGGCCATCAAGAGTGCCTTCGAGAGGTGGAGCTAATTATATGCTAACTTTTATTGATGATTTTTCCAGAAAAGTTTGGGCATTCTTCCTGAAGTAGAAAAGTGATGTGTTTTCTGCATTTTAGTCTTGGAAAACTATGATTAAAAAACATACAGGAAAACAAATAAAATACCTCCGCACAGACAATGGCTTAGAGTTTTGTTCTGATGAGTTTAATAAACCGTAAGTCGGAAGGATCGTGAGACACTTGACGATTCGTCATACTCCACAACAAAACGGCGTTGCAGAACGAATGAACAGAACGATTATGGAGAAGGTTCGATGCATGTTGTCAAATGCCAACTTACCAAAGTCGTTTTGGGCGAAGCACCTTCATCGCATGTTTTTGATCAACCGATCTCCATCCGTTGCCATTGAGAAAAAGACTCCACAAGAAGTATGGTCTGGTAATCCTGCTAATTATTCTGATTTAAAGATCTTTGGGTATCCTGCGTATGCTCATGTTAATAATGGAAAATTGGAACCAAGATCCATTAAATGTGTTTTTCTTAGTTATAAAGCTGGTGTAAAAAGGGTATAAGTTATGGTGTCCTGAAAATAGAAAAGTTGTGATTAACAGAGATATTGTTTTTGATGAAACTACTATGCTACCTAACTTATCTCTTAAAGACTCTTCCAATAAAGAAAATCAAAAGCAGGTGGAGCATCAGATTAATACAGAGTCAACTCCTCAAGCCAGTACAAAAATTGAGAATAGAGTTGCTTCTTCACCACAATACTCTATCACCAAAAACGGAACTAGAAGAGAAATTAAACCTCCAAAAAGTATGTTTGAGGTGACCTAGTTGCTTATGCTTTAAATGTGGTCAAGATATAGATGCAAACCAAGAGCCACAAATTATTCTCGAGGGTTAGTAATGTGAAGACTCAAAAAAGTGGATGTTTGCTATGCAAGAGGAAATAGAATCACTCCACAAAAACAAAACATGGCATCTTGTGAAACTTCCTAAAGGTAAAAAGGTTGTTCGCTGTAAATAGGTGTTTAAAAAGAAAGAAGGGACTCCAGGAGTTGAAGAACCCGGATATAAAGCAAAGCTTGTTGCAAAGGGTTACAATGATCGAATTCCAGAGTGAACTTTGAGATGTGTTCACCCTGGTTGTGAAGCATAGTTCGATTCGAGCTTTGCTTGGTATTGTGGCCATGCAAGATTTGGAGCTTGAGCAGCTTAGATGTAAAAACTCCATTTTTGCATGGAGAGCTTGAGGAAGATATTTACATGCAACAACCAGAGGGTTTTACAGATCTCGAAAAAAAGAGGACTATGTTTGCTTGCTTTGAAAAGACTCTTTACTGGTTTGAAACAAATACCAAGACAATGCAGACAAGAGGTTTGATTCCTTTATGACTTCTCATGATTTTAAAAGAAGTAGTTTTGATAAATTGTGTTTACTTTAAGAAAAATAGTGATGGTTCTTTTGTGTATCTACTTTTTATGTTGATGACATGTTGATAGCAAAGAAAAAGATAAAAGAGAGATAAGAAAGGTCAAAGCCCAACTAAGTGAAGAATTTGAGATGAAAGATTTAGGACCAAAGAAAAGAAGATACTTGGTATGGAGATTTTCAGAGATAGAAAAGCAAGTAAATTGTACCTAAGTCGGAAGGAGTACATTGAGAAAGTTCTTGCAGTCCAATATGCAGAGTGCTAAACCCATTAGTACTCCTTTAGCAAATTTCATTTCAGGACTTTCATCGGCTTTGTCTCCACAATCGATGATGAGATTGAGTACATGTCACATGTTCCATACTCTAGTGCAATGGGATCTTTCATGTATGCTATGGTCCATTCACGCCCAGATTTATCATATGCGCATCAAGATCTGATTAGCGAGATACATGGCGAATCCCAGAAAGAACATTGGAAAGCGATTCGATGGATTTTAAGATACTTACGAGCTACTATCGATATTTGCTTACGCTTTGGAAGAACTAGAGATGGAGTCATTGGGTATGTTGATGCTGATTTTGCTGGAGACCTTGATAGAAGAAGATCTCTCACTGGTTATGTCTTTACAATCGGAGGTTGTGCAATCAGTTGGAAAGCTACTTTGCAAACTACAGTCGCTTTGTCTACCACTGAAGCTGAGTACATGGCGATTACTGAGGCTTGTAAAGAAGCTATTTAGTTGAAGGGACTCTTTAGTGAACTCAATGAAGACCTTCAAATCAAAGACAAGATATTTTGTGACAACAGAAGTGCCATCTTCCTTACAAAAGATCAAATGTTTCATGAGAGAACAAAACACATTGATGTTCGGTATCATTTTATTTGTGATATTATTGCTCGTGGTGATATTGTTGTGAGCAAAATTAGTACTCATGAAAATCCTGCAGATATGATGACTAAGTTACTTCCTATAACCAAGTTTGAGCATTGCTTAGACTTGGTTGGTGTTCATTGTTGAAGTTAAACCCTTAAGGGGTTTTATGGAAGAGGTGGAGAACTTGTTCGTTGAGAGTTCGCGATGAAGAACTTGTTCGTTGAGAATTCGTGTCAAGGTGGAGATTGTTAGAATTAAGTGACCTAAATTCTTATTTAAATAAAATACAATGGTAAAATAAAATAAAAGAAGAATCCCTATAGAATTACACTTCTTTTATTTTATTTTGAATAAGGTTTTTAAACCTTATTAAACTCCATCTATTTGATATTGATTAGAATAAGGAGTTTCAATCTTACTACTCCTATTAGAATATGGCTTTATAAGCCTATAAATAGACATGGTCTATTCCTCTTGTAATTGATTCGAATTCGACATAGTGAATTTTCTTCTCCTCTGCCCATGGTTTTTTCCCGAAAGGGTTTCCACGTAAAATCTGTATGTTCTTTATTTTTATTTCTATTTCTTTATTTGATTTTTTTTGATATATTGTCATTACCGACGTTATATTTTTTTTACAGGAACAGTATATTCCGTAATAAAAACAGGAAATGGTAATTTGTGAGATTTTCCTTTTTGACAAGCAGTACCCATAGCATCACAATCGTATTTATTTGATGAAATATGACATTTATCTAACACAGCCTTAACAACAATAGTAGAGGGATGACCTAAACGTTTATGCCACAATGAAAAAACATTACACTCTGTAGGCTTATTCTGAGTAACAGGAAACGTAGTAGCAGAGGTTTCGGCCGATTGAGTAGACAGAACTGGCACCAGGAAATGATACAGTCCATCACGAATGTGGCCCGTCAGCAAAATTCTTCGGGTCATTATGTCCTTAATAAGACAGTAGTCGGGTGAAAGTGCAAATTGAAAAACTGGTAAAAGGTTCTTCCTGATGCTTGGAACACATAAAACATTAGATAGACGCAACAATTTAGACTGAGTGGGTATGAAACTATCACCGACTGACTCAATCAAGGCTGGAGTTTCATAACCCATTGAAAGAGCAGAAGTACCTGAATAAGGAGTAGCATGGTGTAGAGCGGACGGATCCCGACACACATGATTACTCGTACCTAAATCAGGATACCAAGATGTAATACCAACCGGTACGGGAATGTAAGAATATGTACCACCATGAGACCCAACTTGAGTAGTGTTGACATTCAAATCAGAGGATTCATAGTAGTCGGATGGATGAAGATCACCGATCCTTGGTAAACCAATACATGGATCAGACCCGGAATAAACCCGAGCACATGGCTTAGTAGGCCATGGAACCTTGACACCATTAGGCGAACCTATACCAAAGCATGCATCAACTTGAACATTATTAGAATTGAATCGGGGGAGTAAATAAGGTGCACTAGGCCGTGGAGGCCCAGGAACTGGCCCAAAAGCATTTGGCTGAACATCATTATAAAATTGAGTAGAAATTGGGCCATTTGAAGCTTGTGGCCTGCGTGGCAAAGCACCAACACATGGTCTGCCAAAGACTTGACGTGACAATGGCCCACCACTTGTATTTTGACCAAAACAGTTAAACTGTTGACTATCAATATTGGGAGCAAAGCTATTAAAACGTGGTCTTTTGTTCATTTGACCACTCCAATCATTTCCAAAAGCAGGGGGTTCGACCCATCAAACTGAAGAGCAAAAGACCCGTCATATACAGACAGCGGGGCCACTACCGGAGCAACATCATCACGATGATAGCTATAATAGCACCTTTGATCCACGTGACCATATCTGCACATATCTGACACTAGATTCGCGGCCAAAACCCCCTTCCACAACCAGACGAAAATGTCTGGCCACCACAAGCAAAAGGATCCGTCGACTGGGCTGAAGAATTCTCTACAAGATTGGCAGCAAGAACCACATCGTGAACCGTTCGTTCTTGCCGACATTCACATTCTAGAAGAGCATCAACTATTCATTGAAAAGGAAGGGAAGAAGGAGAGAGCGACACTGTGGTAACGACGGGCTCAAAATCAGAAGGAAAACCGGCGAGAAGTATCTCAATCCGCTTAGTCTCAGAAATAAGAGATCCCGATGCATGCAATAGAGAACACAAACTTTTTATCTTTGCAACAAATTCAATTATAGAGAGGTTACCTTTGTGTAACAAATGAAGCTCGTGCCGCAATCGGGACTATTTTACACCGGTATCCACCGCAAAGAGAGTAGTCACCATCATCCAGACATCCGATGCTGTTTGCACGTCGGTGAAAGACGATAGAAATGACGGACTGATGGTGGACAGGAGCCAAGACGTGAGAAGATTGTCTTGTTAACTAAAGGCTAAGGCGGTCGGATTAGATACAAGAGCTCCCTCCGAAGCTTGAATGAAACGCGGTGTGTCCATCAAGAAATCTAGCCAAATCATAGCTTGCTACTATAAGGTGCACTTTTTTCTGCCATTGAACGAAGGTGTGTCCATCGAGCTTAATCACATCATGCCGCGGGAAGGAATTGATAAGACGATCACCGGTGAAAGGAGTGTCGGGATCAGAGTGTGCGATGGTCATGGCCAGGATCACCTAGGCGACTGATACCATGAAGAGAGGTAAGGTTAATAGCTAGATCTAGGATTCTTCAAGAAGATTTAATGAAAACTGCTAATTAGATTGAAGAAGGAAAGGAAATGGATTTGTTTTTGTGAAATGTATATCATCCACATTTGTTCTCTGTACATTGACTTTATAGCATTTTCTAGCTAATTGCTTGTGCTAACAATACTTAACAACTCTAACAGAATTACTGACTCTATCACACAATATTTTAATTGTTCTTTTAACATTAATCATTTTATTGAATAAATTACCCCTTCTTTCAAATTTTAATTAAAAAATAAATTAAATGATGATATGTCACCCACGTGACTATTCACGTGTATACAACGTTCGCAAAGCTAACAAACGTTAATTTTTCCATCCATTTTATGGTGATTTGATAAAAATACAAGTTCAAGAGTTAAAAGAGATAAAAATTAAATGAAGGGCTAAAATGAGTTTTTTTTTTTTTTTGTAAAGTTGAAGGATCAAATAAATTAGTGAATAAATTATATGGTAAATTAAACCAACAGTCACTCAATTTTGAGGTAGCTAACAAAACAGTCACTCAAGTTTCAATTCAGTCACTCAACTTTCGAAAAATAACAAAACAGTCCTTTTAATCATTTTCCGCTATAGACGTAACGAAAAAATAACATTACAGATGACGGCTTCCTTGTTATCATTAACTGTCCAGCTAGTCAGTTACCACCAATTTAAATAGCCCCTTTAACACCAATTTAGGGTTTTGACAATAGAAGAAGAAGAAGAGAAAAAGAAGAAAAAGGAAAAGAGAAAAAATGAAGATGTCGGACGTGATTCCGGTGTGCTATTGTAGAAAACCAGCCAAATTAAACACTTCTTGGTCCAATGACAACCTAGGTAGCAGGTTTTTTGGATATAAGAAGTTTGGGAGTGGATTTTGAAAACCATGTTGTTTGTTCCCTTGGTTTGATTTACCATTGATGCTACATTCACGAATTGCGTTATTGAGTCTTCTAAAATAGGTGATGACATTGGAGGATGCAAGGAGGGAGAGAAAAACATGGGTTTTGGTGCTAGTATTTGTAATATTGTTGCTGTTTTTTAAACCCTAAACTAGCTTATATGATAGTTGGTGTTCTTGTTGTTGTAAGCACTGAAAGCCAGCTTATGTGGTTGTTGGTATACTGTTTTGCTATTCATTCATGGTGAGTGGAAGCTAAGTGTCCTAAATGTAATGGTCTGTAAAGGGTAGAAGTTTACTTACAGAGTTGAAAGTTGAAAGACTAATTGCAATGGGAGAGTATTTGGTTATTGTAATGGTCCGATATTCTTACATATTTGTATTTCATTTCATTTGATTTTCTAAATGTTTAATCTTCTTTTAAGACTTGAAATAGTATTTGGTTATTGTTTGGCAGCTTCTTACATTGCATGAATCAATGCTCATATGTTAGAAAAGATAAAATAGATAATAATAAAAAACAAAAAAACATTAGTCTGCATTAAACTTCTTTCATAAATTAAGGCCAAACTGTTTACAAAAGTAAGGGCAAACTATTGCCAAATTTGCCTACAATTCAATACAATTGAACATATTTGAAACTGGTAGAGATATTTATTTCTAAGTATAAATTATATTTTTTAGGAATAATAATTCTATTGGTTTCTACTAAGAGAGAGATTTAGGTTTCATGATTGTTTGAGCCTACACTCAAAGTGATTCGTGATACGAGAATAGTAAAGAAGTTGTTCGTTTGAAAGTCAGAAACATTAAGGATCTGTCTCACATAAAGCACAAGTATTTTTCATGAAAATTTTATTGTTATAAATATTACAAACCAACTCAATTTTCAAACCGAATTTTCCTAAACATATCAGAATGTGAAGAGTAGTCCTGATGATTAAACATATCAGAATGTGAAGAGTAGTCCTGATGATCTACTTAGAGAGATTCTATAGATTGCTATACCTGATGAGTTGAAAGGGGAATTAGTTGTGTTGGTTACAGTAGTTGAAATTAAAGCTAATTTATTTTCTATGAATGGGAATAAATCTACAGGACCTGTTGGCTTTAATGCCAAAAATTTTCAAGCTTCTTGGAACATTGTAGGAGATGATATTGTGAGAGCAATGCAATTTTTCTTTGATACCGGGAATTTACTAGGGTTTTTTAATTCTACTATACTTTGGTCCCTAAGATTCCTAATCCTTGTTTTGTTACCGACTAGACCTATTTCTTGTTGTTCAACAATCTATAAATGTATCACGAAGATTATAACTAACAAATTGAAAGTTTCTTTACCCTCTATCATTTCTAAAAACCAAAGTGCGTTTATGGAGGGTAGGAATCTTGTTGATAACATTCTACTTGCTCAAGAATTGGTTAATGGATATGGGAGGAAGCACTTATCTCCAAGATGTGCTCTTAAAGTGGATATCAAGAAGGCTTTTGACTCAATTAGTTGGAGCTTTATTTTTCAAATTCTGAGGGTGCTTGGGTTCCTAGAAAAATTCTGCAAATGGATTTGAGAATGCATTTCGCGGATTAATGGTGGTTTGGTTGGGTATTTCTCAGGGGCTAAGGGAGTTAGGCAAGGGGACCCTTTGTCCTCTCATCTTTTTATTCTAGTTATGAATGTGGTTTATTGAATATTGCTAGTGAGCATAAGGTTTTTCAATATCATCCAAGATGCCAAATTTTACAGGTAACACGTGTGTTTTGTCGATGATTTGTTGGTTTTTACAAAGGGGACAACTGATTCTATTGTTGCAATTAGTAATATTCTTGATTTCTTTTATTGCATTTCTGGGATGCAAATGAACAACGTACGAAGAGTGGAATTACAACGGGGGCATTATCGTTCAGATATTTTGGGGTTCCATTGGTTGCAAACAATTTAAGTGTTACTGATTGCAAAGGTTTGGTGGAGAGAATCACTCAATTAATTGTGGGATGACAAAAGTCTTTCATTTGCTTGTAGACTTCAGTTGTTACAGCCGGTCATCTTTAGTATCCAAAATTCCTGGTTCAGGGTTTTGTTTCTTTCTTCTAAGGTTATAAAGGAGGTTACATGGTTATATAATTCCTTTCTTTGGAGATGTTCTGCAAGTTCAGCAAGGGGGGCAAAAGTGAGTTGGGATTGGATATGCCATCCCAAGACTAAAGGTGGGATTGGAGTAAAAACATTTGGTCTTTAGAATGAAGTTTGTATGATGCAGAACTTGTGGTCAGTATGGATGAAAGCTGGATCACTTTGGGTAGCTTGGGTCGACCTTTATATCCTTAAAGGTCGCGACATGCTGCAAATTCAAGCAAAGCAAAGTCATTGCTGGGTATGGAACAAACTCCTCAGGTTGCAAACTCCTCAAGAGTCATATAAAGGCCAAGAAGAGTTGGGAATTGTTACTATTCCTAGTAATTCACATATTGTTTGGTTAGCTATTATGGACAAGTTAGCAACCAAAAACAGAATGGTTTCTTGAGAATTGCAGGTCAATTTATTTGTGTTATGTTGTGATGATGAAGCTGAACCTATGGACCATATTTTATGAGTTGCTCTTACTCAAGAGAACTTTGGGGGAAAATATTGCAGGCTTGTGATTTGCATGGGTTGCCTAGTTATTGGCATGATGAGTTTGAATGGATTCAAAGGGTGGGAACATGTAAATCACTACTCTCTACCATTCTTAGGCTAGCGTGAAATGCTTCTATTTACTCCATTTGGAGAGAAAGAAATAATAGACTTCATGGTGGTCCATTAAGATCAGTACAAGTCATTATTACTCCACCTATATTCATCGAGTAAATTTAAATATATATATTAACATAAAATAATTTTTTAACCCCATGAATGTGATAAAATCTAATTCATTTAAATACTTTCATGTACAACTTTGGTCCTCACACCAACCAAGCCTATACTTTCTTTTACCAGTGTGACAAAAGTCTAATCAATTTAAATACTTTCATACACCAACCAAACCGATGGATTGAGTTCTAAAAATAGCCGGAAGTCTAATGATCACAAATTTGTTACAAAAGAAAATTGATCGTAGTGTTTAAAAATTGGATTTGAGTGTAACTACTTATACAAGAGCGACATATTTGGATAATCATTGTAATTGGTAGGTCCCATTGAATTGAGTGTAATTGCATCATCTCCGATTACACTTTCTAATTCTTAGGGTAAGATAAAAATTGGAGTAATTACACAAGTAATTACATCCAAATCTAATTTTAAAAATAATTTTTATACAAGTTATAAAAAGTATATTATAAGCATGGACACATATGAGTGTTTGGGATGGTTACGGTAAAAAAAAAATTCTTATATTGTAAATCTTAAAAAATTATATTATAAAAATAATATACTTATTCTTAAAAAATTGTTATAATTTTTTTAATTACAACTTATTTATAAAAATAACTTCTTAAAGTTATGAAAAAAAAATTATTCATAAGAAGTGTTATGAAAGTTTTGGACAATATATAAAATATTTTTTATAAAGGTAATAAATTATAATTTTTATTTTATTTTTTACTTAATTTATGTATTATAAAAAGAGATATAACCTCGTTCTCAAAATTAATTTTATATAAGTATTTATAATTAAATCTACATGCTATTTGGAATGTGAAACCAAAAAATCATAAACTCAATGCTAGTTATGCAAATAGAAAATATTTTCTTACATCATAACGTAGAGTATGATATCATTTGAAAGAATAGTGTCAGACACAAGCACCACATACATTCAAGGCTTCGAAATGTGGTTGATAAGACATTTGTTGTTCTAAAAAGATATTTTTCATATTAACAACATCACATTAGTGTAGCATAAAAAAATAAGGTTGGATCGTACTAGCATGTTGCATATTTCATAACTTCTATAACGACCCAATTTCCAATGGTGTCGAAAAATTCAGTTTCAGGACTCCGTTTCAGTAAACCGAATTTGTAAATATTATATAAATATATTTACGGGTTTATATTATAGGTGAATTGAATTTTGGATTAGTTTGGTCGACTTTGGATTAATTAAGGTTCAAGGACTAAATTATAAATTTCAATTGCTATAAACTTTTAATTAGAAAATAAATTGAGGACATAAATTGCAATTAACCAAAATACTAAAATAGAAAATATATCTATTTTAAACATGTATTGATGTACGGTGGCTGATGATGTTTAAATATTAGTAATGTTAAATTTTTAATTTAATAAATATGTATAAAATGTAATTATAATAAAAACAAACAAAGTGAATGGAAAGAGAACATTTCCTTCTTCTTCATCCATCCACACCGATTTTTTCAAGGAGAAGAAGCCATGGAATTGGCCTTAGGGTTTCAATTTTAATCCATCAATTGGTATGTTTAATTTAGTCATTTTCTTATAATTTTTATGTTTTTGAGGTCAAAGGAGCTTGGTTTAGCTAGCCCATGTACCAATTTATAAAACTGTTAAAGTTTTTGAAAGTTTCCATTGTTGATTTCTTGAAGTTTTAAGTGTTAAATTGTTAGATTATAAGCTTAGATGTGAAAAAAGGACTAAATTGTGAAGTTAATTGATAGTTTCGTACATTAGGGACTAAATTGAATAAAATAAAAAAACTTAACTATGGATCCCTAATGGTTAATAATGAAAATCGATTTCGGTTTGGAGCTTTAAATTGAAAGTTATGTTAGTCCCGGTTTTAGGGACTAAATTGAATAAATTACAAAATTGGTATAAATTGATAATTGAATGTGAAAAGGTTGAATATTAATAATGTTGTATGTTTATATTAATCCCTAGCTAACATCGACCCAAATTCATTGAAAGGAAAAGGAAAATCTAAAGTCATCGATGAGTAGCTCGGAATTTCTAGTTTGTATCACTATGATTTGGAACCTATTTAATTACTTTATTTTCATGTCATTTCACATCATAAATTGCTGAAGTAAGCCATTGATAACTATTTGAGTTGATTTGGTATGTATGAGATTGATTTTCGAGATAGGGACTAAATTGAATAAAGTATGAAACTTGGAATTTACTTGATATTTGCAAATTGGCATGGACTTGTGTAGAAATATGTTATATAAGTTATGAAATTATGATGTATGCAGATTTATTTGAGATTCTTGAATTATAAATTGAATTGAATATAATGAATCAGGAATGGAATACCCTATTAGCTGTTCAGACTGAGTCAGAAATAGTTGGCATGCAATAGGGTCAAACTATTGTTGATAGCCATTGTTTTCGGGCAACCCGGGATGGTAGATTATATATATTGAGTCATCGTTGTCAAGCAATCCGGGGTGACAGATTGATTGAGTTGAGAAAACCATTGTTTCCAGGCAATCCAGGATGGTATTATGAATTGTTATAGCATCATCATTGCCAAGCAACCTGGGGTGACAGATTTGCGTATCCATTCTGAGTCTGTGTCAAGTTAATAGGGTTAAAAAACATGTTAAATTGGTTAAATGGAAAATGAAATGAAATTTAAACTTTTATAGTATGTGAATTGAATTGAGAACAAGCCCTAAGGATAGATCAAGTTCTGATGAACTTGTAGACTCAAAAATGATTGAATTAATAACATGGAATTGTGTTTAATGTGTTCAAATGAGTAAATTATATTTGAAGAAATGAATGATATGTTTAGACATGCCTATAATGCAATAAGTTGCAAAGGCGATTATGTTTAAATTCATATGTATATATAATGATAGTTTTTGGTATGAATAGTTGAATGGTTTATACGTAAGATTGGTAAAAGCATGTTTTATATGAAACTAAGGTGTTTGATATGAAATACAATGAAATTAGGTTAGAAATTAAATATGTGCATTACATAAACTTGTTTATAATGTTTGAATCATAGAAAATACCACTAAGTGTTTTACTCCGCATATAATTTTGTTTTCTCCATACGCAGGTAAGGTAGATTCTCAGTAAATCGAAGGAAGGTCATCTCAGCATCCAAGAATCGAACCCGACTCAGCAATGTTGGCGTATTTCCGGTTTTGTAATAGTTTGGCATGTACCTATCTAGTTGAGTCACTTTTGGTATATCTTAATGTCCATATGAATGTAAGTATCAAATTTGTATACGTGAATTTAGTTGATAGTGTGATTATATGCTCATAAGTAAATTATATGTTTGTAATGTGTATAATGTTGCATTTGAAATTGATTTTGGTTGAATTTGACATGAATGACAAAAGCATAGATATAGTATATTTGTTCATCTATTTGAAATTGTTAAGATTTGATACATTGTTGTATCATGGTATTAAGAATCATGTTTTGAGTGTTTGAAGTTAGCATAGTTTAGCTGGATATAATATATGTGTGCATTTGTTGAATGGAAAAACCTATAGGTTATTTTGCAGAAATAGTAAGTGACGTCACAACGTCAAATGTATCACATCGCGACGAGAAATGACTTATAATGTCACGTTGAAACGAGGAATCCCATCGTCTTGACGAGGCCAAAATAGTAAGTTATGTCGCGATTTCGAGTGGCCTGACATTGTGATGTGACAAACTATGCGGCGAAGTCTCAATGTAGAAATGTGATGTCATGACGTTAACCTTATAATTTGAATATTTTACAACTCAATCCTAATTTAACCTTGGGATAACTTTAAAGCTCTCGTAAGCTTGTATAAGACCCGGGAACGTATAAATTTCATTATGTTTGCATTTGAATGATAAACGGTTTGAATTGTGTTTATTTTGGATTGTAGTTGCTACAACAACAAATGTGATATATTGTAACTTGGACCCAACGATTGGGTGGAGTATAAGGTGTTACAATATCCTTATTTTTTTTCATGTTAGATAAAATATAATTGTTTATATAAAAATTAAATATAAAATGATAAATAAGTAAATAATTATATTAGCAATTAGTAAAAATTAAATCACATTAACATTTATATACAATCAAATTTATAAACCATTGATTATCCTAATAAATATTCCTCATTTAATGATGTATAACATGGTGTCATGAAATGATATATCTGAAAATACTGCAAGTAATGATGAGTCCACATGTCCAGATAATGTACAAATTTATAAAATAAGAAAGAAAGTGAAATACCCAGAGAATATAGGAGCAAAACCAATACCAAAAAAAATAAATAAATAAAGGTGAAATTCCCATGATAATGAAGAAGACAAAGGAATTGATAGGAGATCCTTTTATCTCCAACTAGAATGAGTTTTCCACTTGTTATTTGCCATATGCCAAAGCATCATTCAACCCATTAACTTCCATTTTTTGATTTGACATTCAATTCATCTTATCTTCATTCTTGTTTTTATCTTTGCAATCCTTAATTACATTTTTATATATTAATATCAAATTTAGTTATTTACATAATGGGGAGGGGGTTCCTGCAACGTTTATGGGACAACTCATGAAAGTTGGCCACATGGGGCCAGAGCAAACAACACATGTATGATGGGAACATGCTGTCATTGATGATCTGAGAGAAACTCAATGGTGTAAGCTTTAGCTCCATTATTATAATTGATTCTCCGATTCCATAATATCCATTTTTCATGTCTTTGCACTAATCAAAAGATTCCTTAGGTTTCATGCACATTCTTCATGTCTAGTTTACCCAACTCCACGTTATTTCAACAAGTTTATGCATTTCTCTATTTTCATTTTCTTCAGAGTTTTCAGGTTTTTATTTCAAATTTATTAATGAGTTTTTTTTATACACGATATCAACAGAGATGAAGAAGGAGAAAAAGGTGAAGAAACAGAGCCAAAAACAAAATCGAAAAATGGGTGTGGATCCAGACCCATTTTTCAATTTTATTTTTGGCTCTGCTTCTTCACCCTCTCCCTCCTTCCTTCGTCTCTATTGATACCGTGTATCAACAAATTTATTCAAATATTTTAATTATTAGGTTAATCTAATGTTTATAATTATTCAGTAACTATGGATATGTTTAATTTTTTTAAAATTTTTTATATTTTTAAAAATTATACTTTTAGATCCATGTTGGAATATATATCATGTACAAATATATTAAAGATAAAAGAGATATTTAGGTTAGGTTTACATTTTAACAAGATTCTTGTAGATTTTTCAAATTCAATCAATTTTCTAGCATGATAAAGTTTTAATTTCATTGGCTGCTATCTTCTTTTGTAGCCATAACTTGTTCACGTGCCCAATGGCAGATTCAAGACACCTTTAGCAAACAAAAAGAGGCCTAAAAATAAATTTTACAAAATGTGTCGAAAGCATAAAAGAAAGGGGAAAAAAATAGAAGTGGTGAAAGATACTAATTGTGCACTTTACTTTTCGGGGCTTAAGAATCACTACATTATTGACGGTAATGAATGGGCTATATAAATTCTAAAATTTAAATAATAAATGATTGAATGATACATTTTAAAAGTGATTGCATCGGTATTGTTGTCAGTACAGAAGGACGTGGGTTTAAGTGCGCTGAAGCGCATTATCCTCCTATTTAAGGGTTGGGGAGGAACTATGAGTAATTCTAGGCATTGTATCAAAAAGAGCAGATATAATAAAAACCTATAATGAGATTAATGTTTAAAAAAGTGATTATATGGGTAAAAGCACTAGAAATTAGTCATTTTATATTAGGTCAAAGGGCAAATTGATCCTTTGATTAAAAATTCTATCCATTTTTACGGTTAAAAATTGGTATTTGTACATCAATATGACATACACATGGCACACCACATGTCACTGTTTGATTATTTTATCAAGCATGTCGTTTTTAATAGTACAAATACATGAAATTTTTAAAGGGAATGACTAATTTGCTCTTTGATCTAATGTACAGGGACAAATTTGCCCACTTTTTTAATAGAGAGGAAAAAAATGCAATCTAACCCCTAGTACAAGAGCCTCTATGGTATTTTAACTCGATTATATGAAAAAAAAATTTAAAAATATTATGAAATTTCAATTTTGGTTAGGTAAAAATGAAAAAAAAAAAAACTATTGGATTTTATCATTTTATCTAGATAAATTCCCACTTTTTACACTTAAAATATTAGTACCTTTTACACTATACCAAAATTGTGTTTTCTTGACGCTTTGAAAACAGTACGAAAAATCATTTGATGACTTTTAATGACGTTTTTTTTTTTTTTTTGCAAAATGTTAAAAATGTTACTGTAAGGAAATGTTTTTGTGGCACTTTGAATTGTCACAAAAAGTTTATTTGGTGACATTTCATCGTTGACCAATTAGAAAAGTAACGAAAACATTTGTTTTTGTGACGTTTAAACATACCACGAAAAATTGAAAAGAAATATTTTCTAGTTCATGATGTTTATAAAATGTCACAAATATTTTCTAGCCTGTGACATTTACAAAACGTCACGAAAAACTGATAAAAAGTAACAAGCTGTGTGTCCTTTTGTGACACTTTTTACGTCACAAAAAATTGAGAAAAATAATAATTTGTATATCTTTTTGTGATGTTTTAAAAAACCTCATGAAAAATTTTAAACAAAACGTTGCAGAATGCTTCTTTTTGGTTACTTTTTTAATCAAAATGTAGCTAAAGTTACAAAAGCGTCACAAAAACTATTATCTTTCATGACACATGTTTTGAATCATAGGAAACAAAATAATAATAATAAAGTTATAGAAAATATTCGAAATAAAAATATCAAAAGTCTCCAAAAGTCACAACGTACATAAAGCAATGGAATTAGTACAAGTACATAAAGTCCACCATACGAGAAAATAAAATCAAGAGCTAAAGTTCAAACATAAAAAACATAAAAACCAAAATAGAAATGAAAATGAAGCTCACCATATGTATTGCCATGAACACTAAGCGGTTCGATCACGAGAACTGTCGACAGGACTACAACCTGAAGTAGGATCAGTAGCTCAAACATTGGATTGATGGCAAGAGTGATCATCAACAGGTTGTAGCGATAGAGGGATAATTGCTCCTGACTGCATTTGTGTTGTCAACTCCTGAACCATAGCTAGGAGACCATAGAACATATGCCACAAAACTTATAGAGGGGGCATCTCAGGTAGCGTATATGTGGGCAATTACATATCAACACCTTAGGAAGATTTAGAACCCGTAACGGCCCGATTTTCAGTAGTACCGAAAAATGCAATTTCAGAACTCCATTTTTGTAAATCGGGTCCATAAATACTAAATATGAATATTTACGAAGTTAATATAAAACTATATTGAAGATTTATAACACCCCTCACCGGCCTGGTTGTCGAACCTAAACTATGGGATGCTACTACTGTTACCGGAGCAATCACATATAGTTTATAACCATTAATTTAATTAAACATCAATTTGTATCATACTTCCATGTATAACAGTAGAACCATTGTTGAATTGTAAGGTTTATTTCAAATAAAAAAAACAGCTTCCTAGTCCAATTAGGGGAGAGGCTAATAGGGTGTGATTCCCCTCATATGTATTATGACGTGGATTCAGGCCTCTCATTGTATTTGGCCCAATTATATGTGTTTTCTAGACTTTTAACCCAACACTTTATAATTTAATCCCATTTAATACATATTTTTCTATTTTCTAAAATAAACATTAATTTTCCAATTAAATAACTTTCTCATCCCAATTTTACCTCTGATAAAATTATGATGATTTTACCCTTGGTAAAATTTCCAAGAAAATATATTTAATATTTCACAACTCAACTTGTTCAGTATGATCAAATGGTTTATTTTCATTTTTGGGCTTTAAAACTATTAAAAAACATAAACTCATTCTTCCGATCATTTATAAGTAATCCATGTACATTTGCAAATGAATCATTTCTGATTTTCATTTCCATTTCCATTTCCATTTTGAGAAAACCACATTTATTTCCAAATTATTCCATTTCTCCATTTTGAAGAAAACCATAATCATTTCTAAATGTTCTCCATTTCTTTTTTTCCATTCATTCTGTTCATTTTCGATTCAACACACAATTCATTTTTTGTTTCAACGAGCTAGTGGAGTGATCGATTAGACATATGTAATTTGGGCTCAAATGATTTATAATTAAGATTTGACTTTTCGCCTATTAATTATAAACTCATTTAGTCACAAAGTCATACCATTACAGTATCATCATTGAGCTCTCCCTAACGACATACTATTACGAAAGCATCTACTCAGTGCTCGCCCAATACATTGTCATAAGTGTGTTACCCTCATAGGATATCTTTGATCTCTTTGGGATAATATCCACTCTCCCAATATGATCCTATTTTATCTCATGGTAACCATTACATCTTCCTTCATAAAAAGTCAATCACTATGAACCTTGTAGTGCCAATGAGAGGATATCATTTAACCATGTATCGAGCTATGAATTCCACTATTGTGAATGACGCTATGTACTGCAGAAGTCGAACACCCAATGCACCAGCTTTAGGTTCCTTATATGTTTGAACTTAGAATTTTACTTACATCAAAGTGTACGAGTCATGCATACATAGTCCACTATCCACTTAGGATTTAGGTATGTCATACTATCAACGTTACAAGTGAATAAGTCCATAAACGGATTTAGGATCTATTCTGCTTGGGTCTTGTCCAATATACTGTAAGTCCAATCAGTCACATCTATGTCTCTATCTTCTGGGAGTCATCCGCTCCGATGCTCAAGACACGGCAACTCCCCAATTGGACTTGATAGACAACATATTAGTTTTTCAATCGGTTTGCTCATTTCTGAGTAGATGAAGGACATGTTTATATTCGTCTACTAATACAAGTTGTCTTTTCGTATTATGATCTGATCACGTAATATTGCTTAGTATTAGTTAAACATTAGACAACCACTGAGCAATATTTGCTTCTATTTTGTTTTACGTGCAAAAACTATTTGAGGGCAATAATACAAAGTATATTAATTGTAATCAATGAATTTGTTTTCTTAACCAATCTATTCGAAAAAGTTACAAGTTTACAAACGGATATACTACACTCTGTGCACCAAGTCCACCACGATTTAGCTCCAAATTGTTGTGCCGCCTAATTTGTGAGATTCCTACACAGAATAAACATATATTTTTTAATTAAAATTAAATCAACTAAGAAATAAATAAAATTCGTGAAATAAAATAAAATGCATAAAATTAGAAAATAGAAATTAAATCATGAATTTAGTTGAAATCAGGTTCCAACTCTTCTGTGTCCCCTTTTGTGGCACTTCCTTCATCTTCGTTTTGTTCGGGATTCTCCTCCTCATCGGTATTTCTATCTTGTACTTGTCCATATTTGAGAGGTGGGAATTGTGGCATCCTCAAGCCGTGCCTCCTTGCAAAATCCTTGTACAATGGTCATATCTCCTACATCCATCGTACTATCCAATCAGATTCGGGTATATGATTGTTATCCCGATTTTGTCGACGTTCCGCTACCCTTTGTCTTTTTTGAGATTGTGGATCTTCTCTTCGTTGTTCTTGTTTCCTCTTCTCTTCAATGACTTATTTTTATGCGATGCGAGGAGTCGTTTATAGATGAAGTCTCTGATTGAATTCATTAATGGGCGCAACCATCGTTCAGTCCTGCCCATAGGGACCCTTGCCTTTTTACACAAGGCTGTTATGAGATGCGGAAAGAGTAGTCCCACTTTCTCTTCACGAATGCAACGAATCATGCTTCTATATATCCATGTTCCAACGCAGGGCTTTTCTTTCTGCAAAACAATGTATAGCATAGTAGCTAGAAAGGTGGTGATGTTAGAACCATTCATAGTTGGGTATATTCGAATGCAAATAAATTGCACCCACAACTTAGCTATAGGAATCATACTCGGTGGATGAAACGATATCGGCATATTGGTACCCAAGTCTCTTTGCCATTCTTCTCACCCTTCAGTTAAATAATCTATGATATTATCTATATTAATACGTGGGCAGAATTTCAAGTCGATTCTTTGTATAAAGTTGTACATGTAAAATGGGACATCGTTAAACCTAAAAATTTATAGGCCGGAGATTAAGATTTCCTTCCCTTTAACGGTAACATACAACCATGGTTCACCCAATGATCTCTTTTCTTCGTACTCTTTTAGCAAAGCATAAAATTCTTGGCCAGAATGCACGCCGGTTCAGTTGGGTGTTTGCCGAGATTTTCCCACTTATGGGAGAGCACTATATCCCATATTTCGCCTCCACTATCCATTGGGAATTCAAATCCCCGTTCTTGGAGGATCATTTTATTTTGAATACCTTTAAGGTATGTTTCAAATTTGTTCTTTCTCATGCTAATGAAATTATCGGCTACCGACGATTCATCACTTGACACTCCCCGTACATGTTTGGAATCCATCGCAAAAACTCTTACTACTTTCACAATCCAACCAATGAATGACAATAGAAACAATTTGTTAAAATCGAAACAGTCAAGAGTTAGAAAACGTAACCTCTTTTGTCACCTTCTTGAAGTTATCGTTGATTTGTTTGTTGTTGAGATGACTCATTATGTATGCAGCCAAGAGAGGGGATAAGACAATGAATAATATGTAGCAGCACTCAAGGGAAAAATACTTAACTTGTGGAAAACAAAAAAAAAAAAAAAAATGAGAGGAGAGACTTGGGGGTGTTTTGGGGATGGTAAGTGCATAATGGGGTTTTAAGAAGGTGTTTAGGAGGTTTAATATGGTTTTTAAGGTTAAACGGACATGGTTTATAAAAAGAAGGGTGGTTGATTGTATGAAAATTTAGGAAAAATAATGCAGATTCGACATAATGTCGCCAAACCCATACTCAATGTCGCGACACCGAACTTCAAATGCTCTAGGTTTTTATTTCGATATTACGTGTCATGACACTGGGTGGCTGTGTCGCAACACTGACTTTATGGATTGGAATTATTTCGCTTTAAATTGTCATGCCACGACACCAATGGTTGGTGTCGCCACACCGCCATGTTTTTGGTACTGCTGGAGTATTCCACTATTTGTTTTATGTCAAGCAATACATGGAGTAACTCCCGATATAGTAGTAAAAGCAAGACTTGTAGGCGGATCGACTCATCACGTTCCCATTGAAATAGGATCCACACAAGGAAAAGCACTTGCCATTCGTTGGTTATTAGGGGCATCCCGAAAACGTCCGGGTCTAAATATGGCTTTCAAATTAAGTTCCGAATTAGTGGATGCTGCCAAAAGGAGTGGCGATGCCATATGCAAAAAGGAAGAGACTCATAGAATGGCAGAGGAAAATAGAGCTTTTGCACATTTTCGTTAATCCATGAACAGGATCGATATAGACACATAGATTCATGGATCCATACATCGATCGGAAAAGAATCAATAGAAAAAGAAAGAATCGGAATTGATCAATATATTTCTCGAAACAAACGAAAAGGAAACGAAAGTTGAAACATAAATCATGGATCAACTAAGCCCTCTCGGGGACTTGCTTAAGAATAAGAAAGAGGAATCTCATGTAAATACCATGGAATAAGGTTTGATCCTATTCATGGGGATTCCGTAAATATTTTCATTCTAAAACTAGAAAGTTCGAAACAATTGGATTTTTTTTTTTGGAGATTGGATGCAGTTACTAATTCATGATCTAGCATGTACAGAATGAAAACTTCATTCTCGATTCTACGAGAGTTTTTATGAAAGCCTTTCATTTGCTTCTCCTCGATGGAAGTTTTATTTTCCCATAATGTATCCTAATTTTTGGCTTAATTCTTCTTCTGATGATCGATTCAACCTCTGATTAAAAAGATATACCTTGGTTATATTTCATCTCTTCAACAAGTTTAGTAATGAGCATAACGGCTCTATTGTTCCGATGGAGAGAAGAACCTATGATTAGCTTTTCAGGAAATTTGCAAACGAACAATTTCAACGAAATCTTTCAATTTCTTATTTTACTATGTTCAACTCTAAGTATTCCTCTATCCGTAGAGTACATTGAATGTACAGAAATGACTATAGTAGAGTTTTTGTTATTCTTATTAACAGCTACTCTAGGAGGAATGTTTTTATGCGGTGCTAACGATTTAATAACTATCTTTGTAGCTCCAGAATGTTTCAGTTTATGCTCCTACCTATTATCTGGATATACCAAGAAAGATGTACGGTCTAATAAGGCTACTACGAAATATTTACTCATGGGTGGGGCAAGCTCTTTTATTATGGTTCATGGTTTCTCTTGGCTATATGGTTCATTCGGGGGAGAGATCGAACTTCAAGAAATAGTGAATGGTCTTATTAATACACAAATGTATAACTCCCCAAGAATTTCAATTGCGCTTATATTCATCACGGTAGGAATTGGGTTCAAGCTTTCCCCAGCCCCTTCTCATCAATGGACTCCTGGCGTATACAAAGGAGTGCGGTTCGTTCGATAAATTCCTACCTCTCTATCTATCTCTGAGATGTTTAGATTTTTCAAAACCCTGAATTAGTGTCGTGTCACTAAATTATAAAAATCCAACTGCAATAAAATTTAATTAACAAAAAGTTTGAGGACTTATTTGGCAATTAACTAAAGGCCCAAAATGATAAATAGATTATTTTCCAATAAGAGATAATGTATGATGATGACATATTCCACTTAGGTTTAATTATGATTAAATTAAGCTTAATTATATCTTAGTTAACTAATTAAATTGTGATTTGAAGGCAATTTGTACTTTCACTCACATCACCTTTCACTTACCAAACTTAATTTGTCCTGCATTGGCTTGGAACTCTTAATGCAAAGAAAGCTAAAAACAACTTTCACTGCTTCATAATTATGGAGTTGTCCATAAATTAATCACATTTTATTGTTGTTTTCTTCTCTCTTTTTTTCCTTCCTTCCAATCATGTCATCATTTGAAACACGATCAATTTTTTTAATCCTTTTGTCTAAAGCTAGTTGGGATTCAAAGAGACCCTATGATTAGGAATAGGAAATGTTTCATTTGCCTAACTTGAAAGTGATTAATAAAACCTCGAATGTATGATTCAATGATTATCATATTTTATTCATTGATATTCAATAAAACATAGAATCCAGCTTTTGTAATAAAAAATACATTTATCATGCATGATTATAGGAGTGGAGAACATGGGGTCGGATAAAAATGTCATGTTGTCAAGCATGGGAGGGATTTTCAATAAAACATTGAGACAAATGGTTGGGAAGTAAGATTAAATAATGTATGAGTTTTGGTACATAAGATCACTTTAGCTAGCAAATCGTGTAGGCCTACATCTAGATTAGATATTCAAGTATAATATTATGAAATCAAAAACTTCCTTAGATGGTAAGGATTTGGGAAGCTTTTTTTGCCCAATCACAAACACAATTACTGCTAACAAATATCACTAGCTAGCTACATTTATTCTTTTGTGCTTGTCATAATCACAATAAAAGGAAATTTCAACATCATCACCCCATATAATCCCAGCCCCAATGATGCATTCAGATTTCAACAATTCGACAGTAAGATCTTAAGTTGCCAATTAGGTTTTAGCTCAGACTATATTATATGTTAATAAACTCTTTAAAGATTGTAATTAAAAGAAAATGACACTTAAACCTAAAATCTCATTCTTAAAGAGAAAAAAAAAATTATCTTGATTCTAATGCTTTTGAGTTTTTTGGCAACTTATTTGTGGTGGGTATTCCATTAGTTGAAGCTTGCCAAACTTATAGGTCCCATACATATTTTGTATCTAACTAGATTAACAAGAAAACAATTATTCATGATTGCCTAGGTACATAATATTTGTATACGTAGAAATGTTAAAAATGTCTCAACAGTTTATGGAAAAAAGAGCATGTCGTATCAATGGAGAATTTTAAGAATCTTTTTTTTTTATTAGTAAAAAAATTTTATTTTTAAATTTTTAGTGCGGAACATAAAAAATGAATTAAATTTAAAGTTGAGTCGAGTGAATAGATGAATAGAATTGTACGGCCCCAATTATAAGAAAACAAAAAGTAACAAACTTTTGTTCTCAACTTGAATAATTACCTGATCTAATTAAACCTTAAAAATAAATTAGCGCCTAATATGAAAAAAAGTAACAAGGATGAAGTCATGAGAGTAGGTAGGGACCTTAACCCCTTATTAAATAGGCAACCTTCAGTTCAGTTCTTCACAAATATTAATAAATCAATTTAAGTATTTTAGTCCTTGGATAAATGAAAGTTTTGCATTTTTTACCTATTCTAAAAATTAATGATTTAATTAATCCTTTTAAAATAAATATTTTAACTTTAACTCCCTCTAAATTTTATAAATTTATCTCACTCCCAACGCAATCCGATTATCTATCACGCTATTTTAAGCAAGTCTAGGGACAGTTTCTAAATTTCTTATTATTTAAATTTCATATAAAAGATAATAATGAAAACATACATGAATTTACAATTTTATTATTAAATTTTTTGGGTCAAATTTTATTTCTAGTCCTTATTCTCTAGTTTGGTTATTTTTAACTCTTATACTTTTTAAAATTTGATCAGTCTTAATCTAAACGAAATTTGTTAAATTTATTAAAATAAATTATGTTATTTCCAAAATCTTATGCAGTAAACATATCATCCCCTTATGCCCTGGGTGATACACATGCTACAATGGACGGTACAAAGGGTCGCGATCCTGCGAAGGTGAGCTAACTCCAAAAACTCGTCCTCAATTTGGATTGCAAGCTGCAACTCGCCTATATGAAGCCAGAATCGCTAGTAGTTGCCGGTCAGCCATATGGCTGTGAATTCGTTCCCGAGCCTTGTACACACCACCCGTCATATATGTGCAATTTCATGTTAGTTTGCTATTTCTAAAAAATACCCACGAAAAAAAATATCATTTTAGTTGATGGATTTTAATAGCTACCGTTTGAGTTAGGATTGAAATATCAAAATTCAAAAAGTATAAAAATTAAAAATAATCAAATTAGAGAATAGAGACTGAACTCATAAGTTCCACATAGTACGAGAGTTATAGCAAAAGTTAACCTAATAGATTTGACTGCCACTATTTAGATTAGGATTGAAATTTTAAAATTTAAAAAGTATAAAAACTAAAATTATAAAAAACTAAATTCGCAACTTAAGTATAGTATAGTGAGTAATATCAAATTTTGGCCAATCATTCTATATTATAGTGCATGCTATAAAATATGGCTGAATCTTAGCTCAATTGACATCAACATTGTTGCTAGTGTAGGAAGATACAGGTTTGAACACGCACAAAGGTATTTATTCTCCTATTTAATGGTATATAAATATTTAAAATTGTAAAATAATGAAAGTGTGAGACATAAATAGTGGTACCCTTAAATACAGGGTTCATAACAGGAAGTGATGTGCTCTTTTAGGTGAGGTCTTTATTTTTCAATTAAACATAATGCTTTTGTGGAAGTAGTAGTAGATAAAAGCATTGAATACTTAAAAGGTACAATGTCCGCAAATGAGGGCATTGGTCTCGTGAAGTTGCCACCTTAAAATTAATTGTCTATTTATATTTATATTTATATCTATATATAGAGATATGTCAGATTATGATTTTTCATACTATATTCACCTTACTTCATATATATAAATTTTTACATTTTTGTTAGTTGGATGATGTAAAAATTTTCTTTAAAAAGTGAAATTATAGTTATCAAAATAACTATATTTTTACCGACAAGTGTTAAAAGAAATGGTAAAATACATTATACTTTTAAAGAGAGATAGAGGTTCGAATCTAGGAGACTTTTATGCTAATCACATCATTAACTCAATGATAAATTTTTGTGGCTTTTAAGTTAATTAATATGCGTCTAGAATTCAATCACTGTCAAGTATATATATATATATAGTCCTTTTAGCTTTACAAAAAAAATATTTTAATATTTCGTTTACAGGGAATTTTCATTTAAACCTCTTTAAAATTTATAAAAAATTTAAATTAGCAAAGATAAAATTACACTTTGACTTTCTAAAATTGATAAAAAATTGATTTAATCCTTTAAAAATTATAAAGATATAGATATTAACATGATGAAATTATATTTTTACTATTATAAAAATATACAATTTAATTTCGACAAGTTTTTAACGAATAACAAATAATTATGCCAAAAAAAAAATCATAATATTTGATAATTAGCATTATTTGAATTTGTTTTATTTAATTTAAAAAAAAAGTCCATGTGCTGAAATGGAATATGAAATTGGATTAGTCTTTGTTGACAGTCCAAAACAGAGAAAACAGGTAGATTATCTAACTATGACAGCGTAGTTCTTCTGACTAATAGCCTTTTGGTGTCTGATATTTTAGATCCTAAAATTGTGGGAAAAAGAATAATAATAATAAATTCACACCAATGGCCTTCCATTCTCAATTTAAATATTATGTAATGTGCATGTAATTGCTGACTACATGATTTTGATTTTTTTCTACAAATTTGAGCTAGGGTAAATTATAATAGAGGTCATCTAATTATGTTTTTTTTCTTTTTTTATCTAATTATGAAAATTTATAATTTTATCTTTTTTATTAGTTGACTAACGTAAAAATAGAAATACCCAAAAATCTAAGATAATTGGGTGACCAATAAAGATAAACTTGAATAGTTGAGTGATTATTTTGTAACTTTTCATACTACGTGCTTAACTCTTTTTGAGAGTTTAAAACCTTCTGAAAAAGATTTTCTAATAAAAAAATGTTAGAATGTTATGTAGACTGCTTGAATTTAACATTACGGGTCCTATATTATGAGAGGTGAAGACACATGTGATTATATTAAAAAAAATTTAAAAATTGACTATTATAAATATAACATACTCCCAAGTATACATATCCAAACAACAATAACGTAAAATCAAATTAGTACAGAACATATAGAATAATAAACTAGACAAAACCCTTCCAGAGCATACACATATATTGAAATTGAAAATTCATATATAGCGAAATTCAAACTTAGATTCTCAAAGACATAATTATGTACTTCATTAGGAATTGTCATTAGAATACTCTCTATAATAATTAAATTTCAAATTTTACTATACCTAAAATCCCTAATAAAATAAATGCTATTAGGGGAGAGCAATTTTTAGTTAAAACCGATTAATCGATTCAATTTGGTTTGAATGAATTAAGTAATTTTCAATTATGGATTCATTTTAATTGGTTAGAATTTTTAATTTTTGAATTGAATAGAAAAAATGATTGAATTTAATATTATTCAAACCCAATAACCTAATCCAATAACTAAAGGTGTGAAATTTTTAATCAAAATGTAGTAATACATGAACTGTGTAGAGGTGTGAAACTAGGATTGCAGCGTTATTAGTATTCATTATTATGTTTAGTCAAAGTAGAATACCATTGGCACCTACCAAGAGGATATGGAATGGTTTAACTATATGACTTTAATACTACATAAAATCATAGGAAAAAGTCAACCTTTTTTGTTATTATTATTAACAATATTGCAAGTTGTTTTTAAATTTGTCAACACCAATTAATTCTTACCTTTTTCGTTATGGTGTTAGTGATTAGTGATTATCGAGCTGCTATCTGCTTATTTGATTGGGATTAATTTAATTTTTTTATTTCAGTAGCGATCGTTTATATAGTACACATCATATGAGTTTATACGTGGCGGGTTTGCATCATCAAGCAAGCGAACTCACATTTAGAGAACACATGTTAATATTAGAATAAAGTACATGTTAGCATACATGGAGGCTTACCTAGGATGTTACATCAGGAACCGTATCATATAAATAAGAAAATTAATTTCCTTAAAAGACAAGCTCACGAAAACACCCAACACTTAAATATATCGTAAAAATTAATTTAATAAATTCGTGGATATAAAATTTAATGATTTTATTAATATTTTTATTGTATTTCTCAATTTATAATAAACTAAGTGAATTGTATAAATATTTATTAGAGGGAAGAAAAATGATGAAAACAAAGGTACAAATTTCATACTAAACAAAAGGAAAAAATAGTCTGACCAAAAACAAGCCTACTTGGGCTAGTTGCAATATTTATTATTTTCAATTTTTTTAAAAAAGGAGAAAGATGTATAATATTAACTTTAACCCTCAATAGTTATATATTGTTTTAATTTAATCTTGATTTTAAAAATTTTAACCCTCAACATGTAATTTGAGGATTATTTTTAAAAGAATGAGAAAATATGAAAATTATTATATTGAATTTTTTTGTGTTCCCATTTTTTGTATATATTTTTTATCAATTTTAGTTGATTTTTTTTTTGGTTTTTTAGGTGAAAGGGTCACAAAGAAAAGAAAAATTACAAAAAAAAAAAGAAAAGAAAAAGATCAAATTATACAATGTGTAAATGTTGAGGGTTAAATTTTTTAGAATCAAGACTAAATTGGCACAATGTATTAATGTTGAGAGTTAAAATTAATATTATGCCTAATTTAAAATTTACCGTCTTTCGTTAGCCATTTAATAACTTATGATTAAAAAAATAAAATTGAATAGTTTGATGATCTTTTTTGTAACTTTTCATAATTATATAACTAAAAAAAAAAGTATAATGACTTATTTGGCCCTATAACTTTACAAAAAAAAAAATCATTTTAGCCCAGATTTAATTTTTTACCTCTTTTAGCCCTTAAACTTGTGATGTTGCCAAATCACCCCAAAATAGATGAAAAAGTTAATTTTTGATAACTTTGTTGATGTGGCATACACGTAGGTTGTCATGCGGATGTTACATAAGCAATTAATTAATTTTTTTAAATATAAAAGTTCAAAAAAAATATTTTAGATTTTAAAATTAATTAATTGTTAACGTGACATTTACGTAGATTATCACGTGGAGCCACATAAGCAAATTGACAAATGTTAACTTTTTTTTTATCTATTTTAGTGTGGTTTGATAGATAATTCAAATTCAAGAATTAAAAGAGACGGAAAAACCAAATGGAAGGGTAAAATGATTTTTTTCATAAAGTTAGGGGATTAAAAAAGCAATTATGCCAAAGAAAGAAATTACTAATAGTTGTGTCAGAAGTAAATACTAAAGGAGTTTATCCACAATTTTCTCAAAAATCAAAAGACTCGATCATCTCCTTATTTCGGCTTCAAATTCTCCGATACTTTCTCTTAATAAAAAAATCCTTCTTCTTACTTTCTCTTCCCTGTTTTCAACTAATCATATTTTGCCATAAAATTTTCCCAGAAAAAAATATAAAACCGAAACTTTTTCATTTCTTCTTCTTTGGGTATTTGTTTATTTGTTTATTTGTTTATATATATATAATACCATACCCTTTTCTTCTTACCTACTTAACAAAGTTTCTTTGTTTTGATTTTCCAATTCCACGGCCATGGAACCTCACTCACCCAAAAAGTTCCTAACTCGACTCAACTCAGCCGTGGCCAACAGTCGAATCGGGAAGCGTTTCAAACTCACTGAACGGAACTCGACTTTCACAACCGAGTTACGTGCCGGCACAGCCACGTTTCTCACCATGGCTTACATCTTAGCCGTCAATGCTTCCATCCTCGCCGACTCAGGCGGTCCTTGCAGCGTCTCAGATTGCGTTCCTTTGTGCTCTGACCCTTCTGTTTCATTGTCCAACTGTACCGGGTCAACCCAAAGAGTCATCCAGCCCGATGTCTCATGCAAATTCGACCCGGTTAACCCGGGATACGCTTCATGTTTGGAGAAAGTACGTAAAGATCTCATAGTAGCCACTGTCGCTTCGTCTCTTATTGGCTGCGTAATCATGGGTGCTTTCGCGAATTTGCCCCTAGCTTTGGCTCCCGGTATGGGTACAAATGCTTATTTTGCCTATACCGTTGTCGGGTTTCACGGGTCGGGTAGTATCTCTTATAAGAATGCTTTAGCCGCCGTCTTCATTGAAGGGTTAATCTTTTTGTTCATTTCAGCTATTGGATTCCGGGCCAAGTTAGCTAAGTTGGTTCCCAAACCCGTCCGGATCAGCTCGTCAGCCGGCATCGGGCTTTTTCTCGCGTTTATCGGGTTACAAAATAACCAAGGAATCGGATTAATCGGGTATAATCCATCAACCCTTGTGACCCTCGCCGGGTGCCCGAGTTCGTCCCGGATTTCAGTTGCCCCGGTTTTAGAATTGGCTAACTCGAGCGTCAGTCTAATGCCCGGAGGTACTGTTTCCGGCGACATATTTTGCCTACGTAACAGAATGGAGAGTCCCACACTATGGCTTGGAATAGTCGGCTTTGTCATTATAGCTTATTGCTTGGTGAAAAATATTAAGGGTGCTATGATTTACGGTATAGTATTTGTAACGGCGGTTTCATGGTTCCGTGGCACTAAAGTGACGGCTTTTCCAAACACCGACGCCGGTAATTCCGCCCATGAGTATTTCAAGAAAGTTGTTGATATCCATTTAATTCAAAGTACAGCTGGGGCGTTGAGTTTTGATACTATTGGTAAAGGCTACTTTTGGGAGGCTTTGATCACGTTCTTATATGTTGACATATTGGATACAACTGGTACGTTATATTCCATGGCCAGATTTGCCGGTTTCACCGACGAAAACGGGGATTTCGAGGGTCAATATTTCGCTTTCATGTCCGACGCCATGTCAATCGTCGTGGGATCGTTGCTCGGGACATCACCGGTAACAGCTTTCATCGAATCATCAACAGGGATACGAGAAGGTGGACGAACAGGACTCACAGCTTTAACAGTGGCGGGATATTTTCTGCTAGCTTTCTTCTTCACACCACTTTTGGCGTCGATACCAGCATGGGCGGTGGGGCCGCCGCTAATACTGGTGGGAGTGTTGATGATGAGAGCAGTGGTGGAAATTGAGTGGGATGATATGAGGCAGGCAATCCCTGCTTTTGTGACATTGATATTGATGCCTTTAAGCTATTCGATAGCATATGGGCTAATTGGTGGGATTGGGACTTACATTGTCTTACACATTGGGGACTGGGCGAGGGATGTGCTGGTAAAGTATGGCGTCGTAAAAAGAAGAGAGATTGCGGCCAATGGGGCACATATTCAGCAACATGCAAGTGTAAAAGCAGTTGAAGTTGATCCTGTTTAGGTCTTAGCACCCTTCTCGTATCTTTAATTTTGTTTTTACACCTTTACTTTTGTTTTTCTCTCTTTTGGACTAATATCTTTCTAGTCCTTGTACAAATACATATGTATTTATTTAGGATAACAAATCCATTCACGTACACATGTTAGATACTACTAGTCAATATATTTTGTATGAATTTTGATTGTATACATGTATTTAACACATTCCAAGTCTTTTTTTGTCAAACATCATAAATTATATACAATTTTAAATACAAAAATTATTTTTTATTTAACATTTTATATCAATTATTCAAACATGTTGTATCATGTTCATCGTTTTAACTTTTTATTTTTATTTTTATTTTAAATGCATCTTGTTTTATTCCCATGTTGTGTCAACAAAATTGTCAATATATAATACTACCATGTAAACAATACCATGATCGAGTTCAAAATAAATTTGGATTACCCATTTACAAGTATCATCGAATTTGGACAACTCATAATTTTATGATAAATTAAACATAAATAAATATAAAATATATAATATTATACACAAACTCCACCTCTACCACCAGCATCTTTTAATACTATATAGAAGTTGAAATAAGTTGCCTTATTCAATTAATTTTAATTTAGTTTACTTTTACAAGTTTTATTTTTAGAAAAAAGGAAAAGAAAGTTGATATTTTAATTTTAATTATTCCCCTTGCATCGTCGTCAAGAAATAAAAGACAAGCATAAAAGGGCAGTTTTTCATTTTGTTATCATCCATTACATAAATAGACTAATCATAGGTCCAAAACTCATTTCGGTCAAATAGATGGGGATTGATTTTTCAACTTAAGCAAATTGGATGGTGATGGCTGATGCGGTCATTGACAGTACCAAAAATTCTATTCCGATAAAATAATAAAAAAAATAGTATAAGGGAAGTAAGGTCAAATCCTCAAGGATCGAATTTGCACAAATGCTTGTTCCTCAAAATACCGGACAGAGTCGTGCTCAAGAAAATCTGCGTACCAGGAAAAACTAAAAGTTTTAAAATTAAAATAGTAGAGATAAATAGAGTTGAGGAAAAGGAGTTTCTTATGGATAGATTCCAGCCTCCGGTTGTCTCGATCTGCCTTGGGTTCAACCCTCAGCTTTTAGGCGGTCCTTTTTAAACAGAATAAGCCAGTTATAGTGGTAGAGGACGCCTACAACCACCAGCTCCAAGATTTTAGACTTACGATTTAGAAGAACCTGACTCTAGCCAATAATCGCTTTTGTGGGACAATCTTATACTAGATCATCACTTCTCAATGGCAAATGCCACGCCATTTTGTCTCTTGGACTTGCCAACCTCTGACGCAGTAAGCTAATAAACCGACTATGCAACCTTCCCAAAACATACAAAGCGACCGTTCCTTGCACAAGTTAAAAAGATTACCTTTTAAGGGACATGAACGGAAGCGTCAGCCCCGTAATGCGGAGAAACAATGAATACTCGTTGAGAAGGCTAAGCGCGGATTCTAAGCCTTATAAACCCTTTAGGGGAATTTCGATAACCTTTGGCTAGATAGATAAGTTTAGTGGCTCATAGTTTTAGGGGAAAAAGAAATAAATGTAATGAAAATAGAATTTTTATTGAATAATATGAAGGTAAATAAGGCTAAGCTTTTTGGGAGAGAGAGTGTTTACAGAAAATATGAGTGAAATTTGTGTCACTCCATCCCCTATTTATAGTACTAGAAAACCTAGTCTATTCCTACTTAAATTCTAAAAGATAAATACAAATAATTAAAGATAATTAAAGATAAATGCTAAAATTAAATCTAAATAATAATTTTTAATAATTGTCCTAATATAATTAAAAATTAAATAGAGTCTTGTGTTTATAAAAATCTCTTCTTTGCACTTTTGCCCTCCAAGTTTTCCATACTTTGCATTTCTGACACCACTTCTCTCCTACTTCACATGTTGGCCCATTTCATCTTTAAATTCGCTCTTTTAGCCTCCAAAATTCCTTTTGCCTTCGATTTAGTCCCTACAAGATAAAAAACCATAAATAGCTCAAATTAGTAGGATCATACTCAAAATAAATGTGTAATTAATACATAAAAATATGTCATTCTAGAGTATTATCAAATTCCCCCTACTTAGCCCATGCTTGCCCTCAAGTATGGTTCCTATCCACTATGAAATTTAGAATTTTGCCATGAAAGAAATATCACTCCAAAGTTTTATAAGAAATAAGCATAATGCATATGAAAAATAAAGAGAACCTTTAGCTTGCTTTAAGTAAAACTGAAAAAGTATTCCAATTAATACACACAAAAATTAAAATTGACTTGGATTATTTCATAAAAATTAGATAATTTACTAAACTTACCAAGACACCTTATTTGTTTCCTCCTTTAGCCCCCAAATGCAATTTTATTATTAATACATCATTTTTTTCTTTTTTTCTTTATTATTATTATTGCTTAAGAATACATTGAACCTTTTGACGCGAAGAGAGATGACAGCCAAGCACCCCACCCCGGTTACTCAGCCCAACATACTCCTAATTTATTATATTTTCTTAAGAACATATCGAACCTTTTGCACGAAGAGAGATGATAGCCAAGCACCCCACCCAGTTACTCAGGCCAACATATTCCTAAAAAAAAATTTAATTCCGATTAGCGAAGTTTACCTAACACGTCACACAACCTTTTGACCCGAAATAGGATGACAACCCAAGCACACTACCCCGGTTACTCAGTCACGTTTTAAGTTGTACTCATAACCACAGAAACATCAAAATTTATTATTAATGAAATAGAATTTTAATTTGGAGGACTAGGGAAAACAATCAAGTGCCAAAAATAAGTTTCGGCAACTACCTAATAGTCATGGACAGAATTTCAGCATGCAATTTTCATTCAATGTTCTCTTTACATTTAGACTTAATCGATTTTACTATAAGCAAGATAGAGTTAACTCTATCAATCATAATTATTCAGCCTAAAAGAAATAAAACAGTGGAGATGAAATCAAACAGGCAAAATCATAACTAACTCAGCAAACAAGAATCATGCATGTAGGTCAAATAGTGGGCAAGTCATGGTCAAATTCTTGGGCATGAAAAGAGACAGAATATTCTAAAAAAAATAAATGTGGGCAGAAACGAGCACAAGGCAATAGCAGCAGTAACACAACAGTAAAAGTAACAGATAAAACGGCAGAAATAATGAGGAATGCCTCCCCTTACTTAAAACACTTTGTCCTCGATGTGAAAGAAAAAGGAAAATGAAAAATAGGTGAAAGTAAAAGGGTTTAGAAAAACTTTCCATGTAGTCATTGTCGTTCACGCATAGCTGCAAGGAGAGGAAGGTTTGGCGTTGTATGGTGATGAGATAGGCGAGTCGCGCGGTGGAGATGGAGATGGAGATGACGTGGGCGAGTCCTTACCATGGTGTTTGAAAAATCGGTGGTAGGGGGTGAGGAAGAAGATACGGCGGCTGGTGGAGGTTTGGGTGAAAAATGGGATAAATTTTTAGGGTTTGAGGGTATATAGGTAGAGTGTTTGGCTGAAGGGCGGGGTGTTTGGGTGTAGGTTTTGGTTTGTATAAAGCAGGGACACGCTATTCCTACTTGGAATTGGGATGAATAAAGGATGTTTGTGAAAGTATGCCAATTCCTGAATTTTTTCCTCACCGGTTTACCTAGACAGAAGAAGAGAAATTTATTAGTATCCAAACAAAATAAAATAATAAATAATAAAATAATAAATAATAAAATATAAATAAATAAAAATAAAAATTAGGTTGCCTCCCAACAAACGCTTGTTTAACGTCGCTAACTTGACGCTTCAACTAGTATTGGGGCTGTTCCAACTAAATTCTTCCATTCGTATAGGCTTGGAAATTCTCCTTTTTTACCATATCCACCATATTTTGGTTCAATCGTCCTTGTGCCTCTTTCTTTGGTTTCGTATTATCCTCCAAGAAAATCTTATGTGTGCCTGTTAAGGGGTTAATCCCTTTTAAGTCGACAATAGTCTCATCATTCTCCAAAAATATGTATTTGAGATGCTCAGGAAGTGGTTTGAATTCCATATCTAGTACATGTACAACAGAATGTAGAAGTTTAATATCCATAGGAGCCAATGTAACAGCCCATTTTTAAGGTTAATCGGAACAGTGGTTTCGGGACCACAATCCGAAGTCAAAATATTTATTTTAATATTATAGTTTACAGCATGATAGAATTATTGTGTGAAAATTTTATAAAGAAATTTTACTGTTTAAAGGCTTAATTCGGTAAAAATGACTAAATCGCGTATAATGTAAAACTTGTGTTCTACTAGCTAAAGGTATTAAATAGCTGTAGAACCTTAAAATTAAGGTCCTTATGTGGTAAATATACCATTTCTATGTTAGTGGATCTTAATGGTTTGGCATAAATGAAATTTTGATTTATTTTTAAGGTTAAATTGATAAATGGTTAATAAATGTTATAATAATTATAATAAAGCCAAATTATCATCTTCATTAATTCATCCTCCACCGAAAATGCATGAATAAAACAACCATGGATGAAGCTACATTCGGCCAAGCTTTGAAGATTAATTGGTGAGTGGTTTTTGCTCGGTTTTTAATAATTTCTATGTTTTTGAAATCGTTGCAGTTTAATCTAGCTAGCCCGTATCTCCGATTTCTGAACTGTTAAAGTATTTGAATGAATCCATTGTTGAATTATTGAGTGTTTAAATGTTTAATGATAGATATTGAAGGTTAAATGATAGATATACAAGTTTTGTTAAGTGATTTTTGACAAAATTGTCAATTAAGGATTTATTTGTGAAATTATAAAATTTTATGGTTAAATGTTTGAATAAAATGAAAATATGGGCTGTTATGAAGCTATAAAAATTTTTATAGTATGGGTTGTCCTTAAATTTCATGAATTTGCAATTTTACAAGATAAGGACTAAATTGTGAAAATGTAAAACATTAAGGGCAAAAGTGTAATTTTTCCAAAATGTGTAAATTGTGTTAAGCTGAGTGATTTAGTGATTAAGTAAGAAAAATTTTTTTTATTATATAGATTGAGAAAAACGATATTTGGATCTAGAACAGGGAGAAAGCAAAGTATCGGACTAGTCGATCCATTCCGTCGTTTTAGCGATCAAGGTAAGTTCGTATAATCGAACTTCAGCGTATATTTATGAAATTGATGAATGATAGTATGAATGTATTTGAATAATTGATTTAATTGTGGAACATAAATTAAATGTTCAAAATAAGAAAAAAAAATTGCAGGATCGAACACAATCGTTTTGTAACGAAAGACGAATCGGCAGAAAAGACCATGGTTGGACCATGGTAGTACATGATTTCGTATAAAACCATAGCTGGGCTATGGCATCGATATATGAGACTTTGTGTAAGACCATATTTGGGATATGGCATCGATATATAATTTCGCGTAAGACCATGTCTGGGACTTTGGCATCGATAAGTGATTACGTGTAAGACCATGTCTGGGACATTGGCATCGTTATGTGATTTATTGTAAGACCATGTCTGGGACATTGGCATCGATATATGAATCGTGTAAGACCTTAGCTGGGTTATTGGCATCGATATGTGATAACATGTAAGACCATATCTGGGATATGGCATTGTACGAGCTTTCCGAGCTGTCCAAGTATCCTTATTGATTCCGAACAGTTCAACGAGCATTTCGAGAAATGAGTGATTAAGTGAATAACATTTCAATTCAGGTACGTTGAAATGTATACAATATTTGATAATGAAAGGTAAGTATATATGTGCAAAGAATGTTATGTGATGTATATGCAAATGAAATGTGGATATGTGCAAATGAAACATGAACAAATAAATAAGATATGATTTATAAAATGGCACATGTGAAATTGTCAGATACTATATGAATGAAAGGTGATTTTGGGTATAAGTGATGATATGTGATTGATATGAGAAAGATATGTGATTAAATATGTTAATTTCCAAAATGTGCTCATTTGGCTATATGAAAGTGAGAATTGAATGTTATATGAGAATCAAATTGAACAAGCTTATGAAAACTAAAGTTATTAAGTAAGTATATTATTGAATGGTGATGATTTGATATGAAATCATGTTATAAACTTGAGATAAGTTATATTTTGGCATGTGAGATACGAGCTTATTAAGATTCGAGCTTACTAAGCTTTCAAAGTTTACTTTGTGTGTTTTTCCTATGTTTATATATTTTCAGAGATTTGCTCGGGTTGGAAGTCGGCGGAGATCGCATCACACTATTTGGCTAATGATTTTGGTATTTATACACTTTATGACTTGGTTATATGGCATGTATAGGCTTTATGATTGTTTGGTGAGTATTTGTAATTTGGGCAAATGATGCCTATGTGTTTGATGCAATTTGCCATGAGATGTGGCTTGGAAATCGATGTTAATTTTGATGTGTATATGTTGCCTTATGTAATAGCATGGTTTGGCTGCTTATTAATGTATTGAAATGGCATGAAATGTGGTGTTTTAGGTATGCTTAAGAAGGGTGAGAAATATGGCTTCAATTAAGCCTATTTTTACTCCACACGGTCGAGCACACGGGCGTGTGGCTTGACCGTATGTGACACATGGCTTTGGTTTACGGCCGTGTGCCCCCTAGGGTAGCCTTTCGAATTAAGTTAGTATATCGTACAAGTTTAGCATGGCCTAGACACATGGGCGTGTCTACTAGCCATGTGTGGCACATGGGCTGGCATATGGGCGTGTGGCTGGCCGTGTGACCCAAGTCAGTAACCCCTTTAGATTTCACACGGCCTGGTACACGGGCATGTCCTCGACCGTGTGGTGTAAGTTAGAATGTAAGCCCTGTTTTCACACGGCTTGTGACATAGGCATGTCTGATGGCTATGTGAGGCACACAGCCTGTTCACTCGGACGTGTGATCCTTAAATGCTTGAAAATTTTAAGTGATTCTTAAAGTTCCGCAAAGTTTCTGTATGAGATCGGTTTAGTCCCGAACCGTTTCCAATGTATGTTTTGAGCCTCATAGGCTCGTCTAAGGAATGATATGAATGTTTATGAAAAGTTTTAATTTAGGATAGAAATTCATGTCTCAGTTTTGTATGAATGCTTATGTTTAAGTCCAGTAATACCTCATACCCTGTTCCGGCATCAAATACGAGTAAGGGGTGTTACAGCCAATAATTCATTAACAGATTCAAAATCATCAAACATCATTTTAGATTTATCTCCATAAGTCGACTCAAAATTTTCTTGTACTAATGAGTCAATTATGTCGACACGGTTTACGTTCAAATTTCACTTGGGTGACTAATAGCGTCGTAAACATTAAACTTCACGATCTCCCAGTTAAACTCCATCGTGAGGGTTCTACTATGCATGTCAATCTTAGTATTTGAAGTACTAAGGAAAGGTCGCCCCAACAAGATGTCTGAATATCCAAGAGTGCTATCCTCCTCCATTTTTATCACATAAAAATCTGCAAGGAAAATAAGACTGTTGACTTTGACTAATATGTCCTCAAGGACTCCTTTGGGAGGCACAATAGACCTGTCTACCAACTAAATGATAACACCTGTTTTCGTCAAAAAACTCGCGTTAAGTGATTTATAAATAGAAAAAGGCATGACATTTATGGAGGCCCCTAAATCACACATAGCTTTTTTAATTCTAAGTGGTCTATTTTCCATAGTATTGTGAACATACCCCTATCTTTGCATTTTGCTGGCATCTTCTGTTGTAACACTGCGGATACATTCTCACCAACGCTTACCCTTTCATTACCAGTTACTTTTCGCTTGTTGGTGCAGAGCTCTTTAAGGAACTTGGCATATCACAGAATTTGTTTGATGGCATCCAACAGTGGCATGCTGATCTCGACATTTCTGAATGTTTCGAGGATCTCCTTGTCCTCTCTACCTTTCCAACATTGGTTCAATCGACCTGGAAATAGAGGTTGAATTATGGGCAATGGAGGTTTCGCTCGGACCTGTTCATCATTCTCGTGCTTTTCTTGGGCGGAATCTTGGCCAAGATTTCTGCCAGGAATTGGTTCCAGTACTTTTTCACTTCGCAACGTCACTGCATTAGCATGTTGTCTTGGATTAGGTTTCGTTTGTGACGGCAGCTTTCCTTGTGAGTTTATTTTCTCAATTGATGTGGTCAACCCTCTTATAGACGTCTCAGTTTTCTGTTGAAAATCCTTTGTTTCATTTTGGAAATCAATAGTTTGTCGTAGTATTTGCTATTGGAAATCAACAGTTTGTCGTTGTATCTGCTGTTGGAAATCAAGCACATTAGCTGCTAATTTATTGACCATGGTTTCTAGAGAGGTACCTAAATCTTGCATTTGTTGTGGAAACCAATTTTGGTATGGCTGGATATACTGCAGGTTTGCCCCATAACTCAAGTTGGGATGGTCTCTTTATCTTGAGTTGTAGGTATTAGGGTAGGGTCGTATCGCCTTTGTGGTGCCTAGGAAAGTTTTCCACAGCATTCAAATGGGCCATAGTATCATCATACAAACTATGACATGCATCAGTTGTATGCTTAGGTGTAGCACATATTCCGCATAGTCAGGCTGGTTTTGCTTTTCCTGCAACAAGAGAGTTCACAATATTAGTAAGTCTATCAACTTTATCTTCTAAGGTTGAATTACTTAGCTACTGAACCCTTTTAGGGGGCTTAGGATTGGCTCGAAATTGTTGAGTATTTGCAGCCATCGTGGATATCAAGTCCCTTGCTTGTTAGGGAGTCATGTTGACCAACGCTCCTCCATTGGCGCCATCTACCATATTCATCTCTATGGGCTTTAAGCCCTCATAAAACTATTGGAACAGATACTGTTCCGTTATACCATGTTGTGGGCAACTTGCACACAACTTCTTAAATCGCTCTCAATAGTCGTAAAGAGACTCTGATTCTTTTTGCCTTATCCCAACGATCTCCCTTCGTAACTCAGCTGCACTTGATGCTAGAAAAAACTTATTGAGAAACAAACGAGAAAGATCAGTCCAAGTTGTAATAGATCTAGGGGGAAGATAAAATAACCATTCCCTAACAGAATCTACTAGGAAAAAAGAGAAAGAACGCAATTTGATTTGATCCTCAATTAACCCCTGAGGTTTCATGCTAAGGCAAACCATATGAAACTCTTTTAGATGTTTATGGGGATTTTTGTTTTGCAACCTACGAAAAGTTAGTAGTAGCTGGATTAAACCTTACTTCAGTTTAAAATCAGAATCCATAGTAGGATACGCAATACGTAATGGTGGTTGTTCTACCGGAGCTTCGGCCAACTGCCGAATTGTTTAAGCCATAGGTTGAGGTGCTAGATCCGGGTTTTCGTTAACCCTAGTGTTAAGCACTTCTTCTAGTGAATCAATTTCTACTTTTTCGCTTTCAAGTGTTTGAGTAGGGTTTTCGTTAACCCTAAACTCAACTTCGTCGTCGACTTCGATTTCTGGTGGTGGGTTACTCTGAGTCCCAACCACTCCTGACTGCTTTTTTTATAACTTTGTCTCCTTTCGATTAGCTCTCGCAGTCTTCTCTATTTCTGAATCAAACGCAAGAATACTTGGAGCAGATCTGGTCCTAAGAAACAAAGAAACAAGATTAATACGTTATCAGTCCCCGGCAACAGCGTCAAATTTGGTGCGGTCGTTGAGAGCACCAAAAATATCCTATCCCTATAAAATAATGAAAAATAATAGTATAAGGGAAGTAGGGTCAAATCCTCAGGGACCGGATTTGCACAAATGCTTGTTCCTCAAAATCCCGGACACAGTCATGCCCAAGAAAATCTGCGTACCTGGAAAAAATAAAAAAAATAAAATTAAAAGTTTTGATCTAGAAAAATAAAATAAAAATAGAATTAAAAGTTCTGGTTGAATTGAAATTGCGAAAATTAAAATTAAAATAGTAGAGATAAATAGAGTTGAGGAAAAGGAGTTTCTTATGGATATATTCCAGCATCCGGTTGTCTCGATCCGCCTTGGGTTCAACCCTCAGCTTTTAGGTGATCCTTCTCAAACAGAATAAGCCAATTATAGTGGAAGAGGACGCCTACGACCACCAGCTCTAAGATTTTAGACTTACAATTTAGAGGAACCTGACTCTAGCCAACAATCGCTTTTGTGGGTCATCTTATACTAGATCATCACTTCTCAATGGCGAATGCCACGCCATTTTGTCTCTTGGGCTCGCCAACCTCTGATGCAGTAAGCTAACGAACCGACTGTGCAACCTTCCCAAAACATACAAAGCAGTCCTGCATACCTGGAAAAAATAAAAAAAATAAAATTAAAAGTTTTGATCTAGAAAAATAAAATAAAAATAGAATTAAAAGTTCTGGTTGAATTGAAATTGCAAAAATTAAAATTAAAATAGTAGAGATAAATAGGGTTGAGGAAAAGGAGTTTCTTATGGATATATTCCAGCATCCGGTTGTCTCGATCCGCCTTGGGTTCAACCCTCAGCTTTTAGGTGATCCTTCTCAAACAGAATAAGCTAGTTATAGTGGAAGAGGACGCCTACGACCACCAGCTCCAAGATTTTAGACTTACAATTTAGAGGAACCTGACTCTAGCCAACAATCGCTTTTGTGGGTCATCTTATACTAGATCATCACTTCTCAATGGCGAATGCCACGCCATTTTGTCTCTTGGGCTTGCCAACCTCTAATGCAGTAAGCTAACGAACCGACTGTGCAACCTTCCCAAAACATACAAAGCGGTCGTTCCTTGCACAAGTTGAAAAGATCACCTTTTAAGGGACATGGACAGAAGCATCAGCCCCATAATGAGAAGAAACGATGAATACTCGTTGAGAAGGCTAAGCGCGAATTCTAAGCCTCATAAACCCTTTAGGGGAATTTCGGCAACCTTTGGCTAGATAAGTTTAGTGGCTCATGATTTTTGGGGAAAAATAAATAAATGTAATGGAAATAGAATTTTTATTGAATAATATGAAGGGAAATAAGGCTAAGCTTTTTGGGGAGAGAGTGTTTACAGAAAATATGAGTGAAATTTGTCTCACTTTATTCCCTATTTATAGTACTAGGAAACCTAGTCTATTCCTACTTAAATTTTAAAAGATAAATACAAATAAATAAAGATAATTAAAGATAAATAAAGATAAATGCTAAAAGTAAATCTAAATAATAATTTTTAATAATTATCCTAATATAATTAAAAAGTAAATAGTCTTGTGTTTATAAAAATCTCTTCTTTGCACTTTTGCCCTCCAAGTCTTCCATTCTTTGCATTTCTGGCACCACTTCTCTCCTACTTCACATGTTGGCCCATTTCATCTTTAAATTCACGATTTTAGGCCATAAATTTCTTTTTGCCTTCGATTTAGTCCCTACAAGATAAAAAAATCATAAATAGCTCAAATTAGTAGGATCATACTCAAAATAAATGTGTAATTAATACATTAAAATATGTCATTCTAGAGTATTATCGATGGCTACCTTTTACTTTCACTCTTGAATTTGTTGTCATTTTTGAACAATCTCCTTATAGATTCTGATATTTATGGGATAATGCACTTCAGCGCACTCGAACCCACGTCCTCTTATATTGGTAATACCCATACTAATCAAGCTAAGATTTAATCGACTAAATTTGTTGTGATTTTAATCAACCCTTACATATAATTTTTGCCTAATTTCTACTCCAAAGAAGAGTTTTAAGTTGAGTTGATTCTAAATTTATTTTATTGTGATTAATTATTTAATTTAATATTTATAATAATCGATTATAATTAATTTGCTGATATAATTGTATTTCGTAAATTTCAAAAGAAAGAAAAATAAAATCCACAAACAAGTTCAGATATCTTTTTAAATAATTAAATTAAAAAAAGGTATATATAATCAAAGCTCGATGTCTATCAACCAAGCTTACCTCATCAAATGTGTCGTTAGTTTTTGTACTACTATATAATTTGAGATTTAATCTCTATACTTTGAAAGTTAAAAATTCAATCTCTCAAATTTTGTCAGTTTAACATATTTATTTTATATCAATCATATGTCATGTCATATAAGAACAACCTAATCGAAATTTCAAGTTGACAAATTTTGACAAAGAATATTTATAATTTTAATGATTGAACTGAGATTTTTAAATAAAAGAAAGTAAGAAAATATTATTTTTAAGTTTGTAAGTATAGGGACTAAACTCAAATTTTAACAAAATACAATGATTAAATTTGCATTTTTTTTTAGTTTCTTCCAAATATGAACGAAATTCTTCATCGAGCATATTTTCCTATAAATATAAATTTTCTACGAAATATTGATTTTTTTAAAAATTTGAAAAATCCATAAAAATATGATCTTATAGATGTATATTTAAGTGAGACAAACATTAGCAACAGGCAATGAAAGCATGATTCTAAGAAAACAGGGACCAATATTTTTACTTGAAGATAAGGGGATTGCATTTGCATGTTCGATGGTGTTAATGTCATTGCCCATCTATCATAATTAGTAGGAGAGCTTAAAAGCATCGAAAGTGGGACATTGCAACTTTTAGATATAACCCAACATATATAATGTGTCAACATTTGATGTTTTAATCTCCCCTTTATATCATTTATATTTATTGTTTTACAATATATGAAGATTTATTCTTACAAGATTCATAGTTGTTTTTACTAATAATATTATTTTCAAAGTCTGAACATATATTTTTCGCTTAAAATATAATACGTCTTATTATTACATTCAATATTTGTTGAATTATAAAATTATTTAATTAGTCCTTTAAGATACTTGATATTAAATTTTATTATGAAATGATTGATTAAGATTTCCCTATAAATAATTTGATGGGGTCTTTTGATTAAGAAAGAGTTATCGAAAAAATCAAATTGGTTTTTGATTATAGACTCATTAATTGAGTTATCGTTATGGCCTTTTTTTTTAAATTACTACTATTTTCTCCCATAATTAAGTTATCTTTTATATTTATTCTATAATTTTTCTATAATTTATGAAGATTAATCTTTCTGAGATTGGTAATTGTCCCTTTATTAAATCTTTAAGTCAAACTTTGAATTTAATTTATCTACTATTTTAATTATATGAATTTGGTTGTTGTAATATAATTTTAATCTATTTTTGCCCAAGGTAGATTTATGGAAGATTAAAGCTCGATTAACATAGGTATTGTTGTCAATGCAGGAGGACGTGGGTTCGAGTGCGCTAAAACACATTATGCTCCTATTTATGGGTTGAGATGAGGTTATGGGTAATTTTAGATATTATTAAAGAAAATGTTGCTATAAATTACGTATCTTAATATTATTACAAACACTAATAGATTGCACAATCTTCTGGTAAGTGTGAACCCTATTGGTGTGAACAAAGCTTACTTGTGGGATCAAACATCTACCAAAGTAATTAATAATTGGATGAAGTGGGAGACCCCATACGAATGGGTATATATACACATATGGTCTTTATCAGTAGTAGTTGCTTTCTTTCTCTAAATAATGCTCTCAAAAGGAAATAATTTTGTACAAGTAATAATGGGTGAGGACCGAGGACTAGACCTGATTATGGGTAGCCGGGCCCGAAGGTTCTCCCGAAATGTAGAATGGTTTGGACAAAAATATAAGCTCAAAAAATGAGCTTCGACAAAAAAATAAGACCCTTTTAAAAAATGGGCCGGGCCTCGAGTAAGGCATTTTTGACCTGAGCTCAGCCCGGCCCGAATCCACTAAAGGACAAAAAATTTTAAATTTTTTATATTATTTTCTTGTTGTTTTCTCCCTATTTTGCTACCATTTTACTATTATGTTGCTACTATTTTGTTGTTATTGTTTGGATATTTTATAAAACTTATTTTATTGTTAATTTTGTTATTATTTTAAAGACATTTGTTAATTTTGTTATTATTTTAGAGACATTTGCTTGTTAAGTTGCATCTATATTAGTCTTATTTAAGTATACATGTTTTTTAAAATTAATTTTCAATTTGTTGGGAAATATTTATTTTGATGTTTTTATTATTTTTGATATATTATATATTTTTTAAAATAATATAAAAATTAATATGGGCGAGCCGGACCGGGTCCAAATTTTAGCATTTTTATTAGGGCCGGGCCCAAGCCTAGCAAACGGGCCTAAATTTTTAGTTGAGCCGGCCCGAACCCAACACGGCTCAGCCGGGCCCATGCTCACCTCTACCGAGGACTAGGCGGATGCTGCCTCAACTAAACATTATTTGGCTAATTGCCTTCAACCTTCATTTTTTGGTCATGCTGTCAACTAATCTTTTTAGGGCAAGTATACACCAAATTATTGACACTTTTTCGAATCCCGAGCTTATTAGAATTATCCATAGTCCCTCCGCAACCTATAAATAGGAGGATAATACACTTCAGCTTACTCAAACCTACGTTCTTTTGTATTGACAACAATACACATATCAATCAAATTAAAACTCGATACACATATCAATCAAATTTTATTTAACCATTAAAATCATCATGGAGTTGGGCTCATAATGTAAACTAAAACCTACTCCATCATCAGTATCTAAGCTTATGCAGCTTGATCTGTCTGCTAAATAATTGCTTGAAAGAACTACATAAAAAAAATTAGAATGAGCAAAACTTGATTCGATTTGAAAAAAAAAATTGAATTTCGAGTTAATCGAATTGAGTTACTCAAATTATTCGAATAAACTCAAATAAGTAATTCGAGTTCTGAGTTCGAGTAACTCGAATAATTCAAATAACAAATTGGTGTAAATACTCTTTTGGTTCCTGTTAAGTTTGAAAATAAGCAAATTGGTCTCTCTCTCTCAACAAAAATTACAAAAAAAATTAAAATAATTTTCAAATATTCAAAATAATTTTTAAAATTCAAAATTTTTATAAAAATTCCAAAACTTATATATTTTAAAAAATTATACAAGTTAAAAAAAATTCTAAAAAATATTTTATGGGAAGAAAGAATTTGTGGCTGAAACAATGGCTACAACTTCAAGCACTGTTTCATTGTCCTACTTGCCTATCTTCAGAGTTGGTAAATTTTAGAACAAAAGTATTGGGCCAATTATTTTGAAGATATTTGGACGATTAAAGCCCAACACATGAAGACTAATTTAGTTAAAATTTAAAACTTTAAGATTGGTTTATTGCGGATTAAAACTAGTTACTTGCAAAACAAGTAAAACCATTTTCTATAGCTGAAAACTTTGGATTACATCGGAACTCTTATAGAAGTATTATCTTAAGTTTGATCTTTAGCTTCACTTTATAAAAAAAGTGATTTGATTATAACTATTATGTAAACAAAACTTAAGTAGAATATAAACTTAAGTTTTGCCTAGGTTAAAGGTAATTGAGAGAGAATAAGACTTTGAGGTAGAAAAAATTTGTTCAAGTTAGGAACATGTATGTGTGCATTGTTTTTATAAGCAATCAAGAGAGTCTCTTGAGTTGCAAAGTTAAGCTTTTGAGGAGGAAGCTTAGTGGGAGAGTGATCTAGCCTTTGTATAAGGATGAGGTTGCTAAATTGGTGAGTATTAGACCAGTGTTAGGACTTAAATCATTGGTTATACTGTGAGAAAGATAGTAGATTGTTGCTTTGGGCAAGGCTCCACAAACGTAGATTGATGTTGAACTGTATAAACAATCTCAGTGTTCTTTATTTTCTACACACTTTTGATTTCATGGTTGAAACTGTGGCCATAGCTCCAAGCATTATTTTAGCCATTGTTTCTGTTTTACAAAGTAAGTACCCCTCATTTCTACAGAAATAACTAGATATGTTTCATATAATGATATATAAACATTAAACAATACTGAAACCATCAATGTAAACTTCTGATGATCCAAAATGTCGAAATAAATTTATTCTAAAGGATCATAACTCTTTATTAAAGTAAGTGGATTCATTTTATTACATATGTAAGATTTGCAAAAAAAATTTGTCTAAAGATGAAAAATATTCAAAAACTTTAAAACATTTTAAAAGTAAAAGTAGAGAGATGACCAACACATTAATGCTAGTTTGGAGCAATGGTGGTGAATGTATTGATAGAGCTTGGAAAGAAGATTTGAAAGGCCATGGATACACAACTCTTTTAGGTGTTTTTGCTACTAAAGGTACCCTTGTGTAGAAATCTTTAATAATAGAAGAGTGAAATGAGAATTAAATCAAAACATGGTTATCATGCATAGTTGGTAAAAAACAAAAAACAAAAATCATATAAGGCACACATAAAACATTAGATAAATTGTAACACCCCCTAACCTTTATTCGCCGGAACAAGGTTACGAAGTATTACCAAACTTTTCAGATCAAATACGAACATTTAACATATCATCCAGCATATACTTCATAAATTAATCATATCGTCCCTTTTATGGGCCCTCGAGGCCTAAAATATATATTAAAAACAAATCGAGGCTAAATCAAGACCTCAAGGAATTTTTGCGAAATTTTAAAATTTTCCTAGATGCAGGGCATATATGCCCTTGTGGTCAAGGGACATGCCTGTGTGACCATAGGACATGCCTGTGCCGCAGGCCGTGTCCGAACCCGTGTAACTCTCTGACTTAAATCATACGGCCAACTACACGCCCGTGTACTAGGCCGTATGTCACACACGGTTGAGACACATGCCCGTGTCTCTACCCGTATGAAATCACCTGAGCATTCTGTTTTGAAATTCTAAGGTTGCAGGGGACACACAGCCAAATCACACGCCCGTGTGTTAGCCATGTATCTCACACGGTCCAGTCACACGCCCGTGTGTCTGGCCGTGTGGACTCAAAATGAACCTTAAACATCAAGTTTACCATTCCCTGAGACATCAAGCAATTCAAAAACCAATCGTTCAATCAATCCAAAACATAACCAAATACATTTAAATCATGTCAAACTATCAACCTAATGACCTATCCAATGTATACTCATAAATATTTCACAGATATTATCCAAACAATCCATTAAAAACCCAAATTTTTGCCTATTTCATACTTATTTATACATAAAATTAAACATTAAATATTAAACCTCAACATAACACAACTATTCATTTATATAAGTAACCAATATCATCTTATAACATCATTTACATTCATTTCCCAAAATGACAACTTAAAACATCCTAGGTACATGCCATTACCAAAAAGTAATATACTTCACCACACTTGAGTTCGGGATCTTGGATGGATGCTGAATCAGCAATCTGACTTTATCTAACCTGCGCACGGAAAACAACCGCACGCTAAGTATAAACTCAGTGGTATTTCTATAATCCGAATACTTTAAAGTAAAATAAATAAACATATACATTAAATCATACAAAACATTAATCATACGACTAATCAATTTATAGACAAAACATTTATAATTCATTCAATTCTTTTCAATTGCTATCCCATATAGCTTTTTACAATATCAACACATATTACTTGATTCATGTGTCTCTATCCATATCTCATTTCACAATTCAATATCAATCATAACACTGTTTATTTCAATAATCCCTATTAACATGACTCGGACTCAGACGGATACACGGTTCCAACCAAAACACACCAGTTTGGCACCCAGTGCCTCATTAGATAATTTGAAGTAATAGATTGACACCTAGTGTCTCATCGGCCCTGCCGAAGTAACTTGGTACCCAGTACCTCATCGGATTTATCCGAAGTAATAATTTGACACCCAGTGTCTCATCAACTCGAAGTCGAAGTATTCCTGAACTTTTCCAATCCTATGGCGTGCCAACTATATCCAACTCAGACCGGCATAGTTAATAGGGTTTCAGTTCACTTTTCAAGAATAACAAATATATATCCAATGTTCAGTTTCCACAATAATCACATATTCGTATCAATTTCATCACACACCAAATCAATCCATCTTAATTTTTAAACACAATAATTCTCACCTTTCACAGTTACCATATACAAGAAATCAAAGTACAATAATTTTAATAATTAAATTCAGATTATAGAAATACAAACCATAATTTCCGAGTTACTCCTTGTTGACTTTTTCCTTTCCCTTCTTAGCCAAAGTTTCCGGCACAACATTAGCTACGGAATTGAAACAATTGAAATTCACCAATACAATACAATTTCACATTGAATATTTAAATTTTTATTCAACTTTTGTCTAAATTCCAATTTAGTCTCTAAACCGAGACTAACTCTATTTCTTTAAAACTAATTTCATATTTTCATTCAATTTCCACTTTAGACTAAATTCAACTCTCTGATTTCAGTTAAATCCCAGAATTTCAAAATTTTTACAATTTAGTCCCTAATACTCAAAACTTATAATTTATTTTACAATTCAATCCATTTTTCATTTCTAGCTTAAAATTTTATCACTTTAACCCCTAATACACAACTTATTCAACATGAACAACATCTCAAAATTCAATATTTTCTAAAATTTCAACATAGATTAAGTAATATTTAATACTAGGATTCTAAAAACATAAAAATTACAAAAAAAGGGATTAAATTGACAAATCAATTTGAGTTTGAACTCTTGAAACCCTCATTTTCTCCTTTTTCTTTCTCTTTTTCTTTCTCCCTTTTCTTCTCTGTTCGTTTCAATTCTTTTTTGTTTCTTTCTATTCCATTTCTTTTATTTATTTACTTTATGTTTTAATTATAATAATATAATGTAATAATATAATAATATAATAATTACTTAAATAATAAGTAAATATATAATTATTACAAATATATGCATATAAATATTACACATGCCATGTCCATTACCAAACACTTGTCAAAAATTGGGTTTAATTACTTATTTAGTCCTTCACTTTCTCTTTAGTCTATAATTAAACTTTCACCCTTTATGCAATTTAGTCCTTATACCTAATTACCTATAATTCAAGCTAATTCACCTAACCAAAACCTAATTAACCACACAACTAGCTTCGTAAATATTTATTGAATCTGTTTTACGAAAACGGAGACCCAAAAATACACTTTTCGATACCCGTAACTATCGGATCGTTACATAAATAGATACGTTTATATGGAGAAAGAAAGAAAGTAGAGTATGTATGTCTAATCTTGTGGTTTTTACCATTATCAAAGTTCCTTTAAGCTTTTCTTAGGTCTTTTATTTGAATTTAGGACCATTAATTGTTGGAAAAATTATTTTTTATAGGAACTTTGAGGCATATTCTCAATAGGTAAAGGTAGAGAGTTGAATCATAAAATTATGGTTTCATATTCTACTCCATGAGACCTTTACAATGCTATATCATATGCTCAAAATGGTTGAGTGATGAATGAGAAATTGGTGCTCAAAGTAAGCTACTTTGAAATATTTGTTGAGGAAAAGTAAAAGCTTAGATCCCACATTGGTTAAATACTAAGTGTGAGATGTGTATATATATGGGAACCCTCTTGAAAGGTGATTGAATGACTAAGCTTGAAATCCTACCTTGTACATGGTGTAGTTCCAAACTCGTCAAGGATGGGGCACACCTGCACGATATGGGCGACACAAAATGTTCGGACCGATTGAGCCCAAAAACAACATCTATTTTATTTTATTTGTGGAAATTTCCTCAGCAGACATACAGAATTTGTTTATAAAAGAACATTTATTCTATTTTATTTGTGGAAATTTCCAAAATTCCACCATACTAAATGCCTATAAAAGGCTATGAATTTTGAAGATTTTTTCTACACTGATATTCTCTCACACAAAATTTATTTTGCTCTCAAAATTCTATTTATATTTTATTTTATATATAAATATGTGTTTATTTATATTTAAATATTTTGTTTGCTAACGTGTTTTGTCCAATGTAATAACCGAATTTTGCCCGGCCCAATACCCATATAAAGAGCCCAAAAACAAAACAAAATAAACCAATAAAACAAAAGCCATTAAAAAAATAAATAAACCAATAAAAGTCCAGTCTATTTACAAAAAAGGTCCATTAAACCCAAACTTAAAACCCAACCCGAATGGCCCATTTTACAAATAACTCAAACCCATTTACAACCTACCAAGCCCGGTTTAAGCAAACCTAACTTAACCCAATATGGCCCAAAAGCATTACAATTTTCGAAAAAACCACAGAGCCTCCTGGTCCCAAATGCCGCCGCACATCCGCGCTGCTCATCTCGCCACACCCACGCGCGTCGACTTCACACACGCGTCGTTCCCCGCCCCCGCGCGTCGTTTCAGGTGCCCACGCCCCTGACGATTCGAGTTCCCCCAGGCGCCTAGGTCGTCCACTGTCTCGGCCCCCGTCTCTCACCCCGTGCCCGTGACCTGCAACAACACAGGAAACAAAAAGGAAAGAAGAGCAAAATGACGAGAATAGCAGAGATCAATAGCACGCAAGGAGAAAATGGAAAATAAGAAAAGCAAATCTATAGATCGGTTATAAAACCGAAACCATTGTAAGTACAGAAAAAAGGGGAACCCTTTTTAGGCATTCAAAAATAAAAAAAAAGGAACAATAACAGAAAAAATACAGAGAAATAAAAAAGGAAAAAAATGAAAAGCTTGAAAGATCGAAACCAAGCACTGTACAGGGTCTCATTTTTTTGAATCTCAGGAATATTTCACAATCAATCAGAAATAAGAAAGCAAAGAAACAGAAATTTCAAAGTCGACTTCGTTTTTTTGTTATTTAATGTTACTTACTGCTGATTCCCCTTGTTTTTTTTTGCTTTGGTTTGATCGTTTCAAAACCTTTTGCAAACAATAACAAACGAAGGGAGGAAAACTTACCTTCGAAAACGGACCGCCGAACGGCCCAGTCCTCGGTTTCTCCATTGCGATTGGGGATGGACGATGATGTCGGTCGCCTTAATAGGGCCGTCGTGCACCCCTACTCGCCATTGACGTTTTAGTGTTTGAATGAGGACGGGTCTATGGGGTAGATGGATTCCCGGGACCGTTGTTTGTGAGGGAGTTCTCTGCCTCTTCGTCTTTTTGAGAGAAACAAAGAAGAGAGAAGCCTTAGGTTTTTTTTTCTGAACTTAGGGGAAATTGAAACAAAGCAGAAAAATGGGTTTTTAGGACTTTGAAGAAACGACGCTGTTTCATGTAGTGGAGCAACCCGCGCGTCGACCCGGATCCGCCCCTGGGTCCGCGTATTTTTGTTCTAGTGGGAAATTTGCGCAATAGATCCCTCCCTGTTACTACACCATTCGATCGGGCCTTCTTGTTAATGTTTTCTTTTTATAGATTTTACCATTTAATTTCATTTGGTTTTCAAAAGAGTCTTTGACCCATAGGCACGCATAAAGGCTGGGGATATTGCCCTAGTCGGTCCCCTTGCCTTAGCTCGTTTCCTAATTTAGGCCCAAAATTTCGTTTCAGTTTTAATCCAGTCCCTCATCTGTTGATTTTTTTTTTGAAATCTTAAATTTGTCATTTATTTATCAACCTTAATATTTCATGGATTAGTTATTTTAAAAAGGTTTTATTCAGTATATTAAATACTTAAGTTTCTTTTCGTATTACTTATTTTAAACCTTTTATATTATTCCAAATTGTTTTACATATTATTCGTTTTAAGCTTTTATTATGAATTATTTACTTAAATCGTTTTGCTTATTATTTTAAATTGATTTATGTATTACTTCTCTTCAAAGTGTTTGATTCATGGGTATATGTTTATGTTATTATTTAGGTGGTGTATATTATTTAATTATTGCTTTTGCGTGTATCACAATTCCTTTATCCGTATTGTCATGCTATTATAGTTCTTTATATGTAATTTCATGCTCACATATTATTGTTTTATTATCGTTATTATTATTCATGCGTGTTAATACTTTAGATTAAAGATTCCCATGTTGGGTGTTATATGTATTATATTATTGTTACGCCTAAATTCGCGTTACGTTACTATTATTTGACGAGCATAATCACTATTCACGCTCTAAATAATATTTCTCTAAAGCCGAATCTACCCAAACGTATATCATTTTTAAACATATTTATCAATTTTATCCAAAAGCAAAAGACTTCAAAATAAGGCAATATTCTATGTTCGGAAACTCGAGAGATCGTGTCCCTATGTGTTGGGTTTCGATTTTTAAAGCCAAACGATCGAACATCCTTTTGACATTTCTTAACGCATGAATCTCGAGAATTAAGAGATGACCTTGAATTCGTGGATTTAAATTATCGTGTCCCAATGTACTGGATGTGATATTTTGTTTCTTCGGAGCGAGAAAATCCTAATGTTCAATTCGAGAAAATTCAAACGTTTCCAAAAGAGATCAAATTTTCAATTCTTTTTAATTTTCAACTTTCGACATTGGGACATTAAATAATCAATTTGGTACCGATTTTGGGTGTGACGAGGGTGCTAACCCTTCCTCGCACGTAATCGACTCCCGAATCCATTTTCTCAAATTTTCGTGGACCAAAAATATTGTTTTAGTAAATCAAAATGTTTTATTAAAACAAAGGTGATCCGATCACACCCAACAAAGATCGGTGGCGACTCCCATTTTATTTTCGTTTTTAAAACCAAAGTCGATTCCCGTTTTTTCAAAAAAATAGTTACGACATCCAACATTAATTTAGGTCCAATTCAATGGGTATATAAGAATGTTAATAAATAAATGATTGTTTTAGAAAAACTATTTTATTCAAGTAAACAATTATACAATAATTTTCAGTAAATAAAAAATTATATATGTCTGGACATTAACGGTCTCATATATGAAATTTTTCTTCATGTTTGATAGCTCCTTGAACTGCATGTTTTGTCATTGTGTTTAATCCCTAGTTTGACAGTTCTCTAGGCTAACTTTTGCACAACAATCTAGACATGCCTTCAAGACAACTCAAGTTCAGTATAAAGTGAGCATTTATGTTTGATAGCTCCTTGAACTGCATGTTTTGTCATTGTGTTTAATCCCTTGTTTGAACAGTTGTCTAGACTAACTTTTGGATAACAGTCTAGACATGCTTTCAGGACAACCCAAGTGTAGTATAAAGTGACCATTTTTTTTACTTTGATTTTCATGATGTGTTACACTATCAAAAATATCCTTATGTCATGTTTTATTCTGTCTTTAATTATGTTGATCGAATTTCGGGAAGGAAGAGGGGGAAGGATTAGCTTTCACCATGTCATACATTATACTTATCCTTATCATTTTACTTAGAGATCAAGCTAGTTGTTTTACTTTGATATGAAGGAAGTTATGAGATAAATATTCAAGATATTTTGAGAGATACAATCAGCTTTAAATTGACGACAAATCTGATCTAAAGGCTGACTAGATGAGGACTTGAAGAAGCTTATAAATAGGCTGCATTGTCACACATGGTGTGTTTGTGGGAGTGCTTTTAGCTAGTTATGTGTATATCATTTACTTGGCATCTTAGCAAACTTGCGTTAGACATTTTATGGGAGAGTAAATATTATTGTAAGTGAGTAATTTGTAAACAATTGGGTTCATTGTTAGGGTTGTAATTATCCATTATGTAAAGTTAATTTAGACTTAAACCAATAGAAAATCCAGACGATTATTTTTTTATAGGAACTTTTTTTTTTCACCTATATTAAACAATTGAGCATTTAATCTATAAATTCTACTTTCGGGCTATTAGATAAGATTCATGGTATATAATATTATAAATATTGCATCTTTTTGTCATATATATTAGCTGTAATCCAAATTGGATTAAAATGAAGATATAATAATCTCAATGCAAATTATGCATAACTAGTAGAGGTGTCAATCGAAAATGTTAAGGGACAGCTTTGTACTCTTTTTAGATAGTGGCAATATAGCCTTTTTAATTGATTTATACAAAATTGGATTTCAATTTTAACATCTACAATATGTGGTTTTATTTGTTAAATTTCAATTGATTTCGACATCTACAATACCTTTCTATTTTTATTTAATTTATATTTATTTATGATTTTTATAATATAAAAATAAATATTTTATATTTAAAATTGTAAAAATATTTTCCAGAAAAAATTCCATATAAAAGTTATTGATTATTTTCTAATTTACTTGAAAAAAATATTGTTTTTTAAAAATATTTATAAAAAGAAATTTAAAATTTTATCAAATAATATTTAAAAGGCACAAAATAAAGTTTATTTTCTCAAAATAAATTAAAAAACAAAAATTAATATGAAAAAATAAATCAAAAATCAAATTTAACTGAAATAAATAAAAAATCTTAAAAAATATCTGACTGAACCGAACCGATTTGTTAAGGATGGCTTGAAAATTCAAGCCAAAGTCGACAATTGATTGCACCCATTTAGTGCACTGAACAAATCTAAAACATGTCAAGATTTGTTGGCAATTGTGGGAATAGAAGGTTGCAAAAATATTTGGTGTTTCAATTTCCATGCAATGTTAAATGGGCATGGACTTGAAAGCCATGTAAGCTAGTATAAATAAGCTTTAGTTTTAAGTGACGAGACGTCAATTTTGAGAGTGAATTAGCTAGTGATTGTTTAATTTGAGAGCAATTGTGTAATGATTTTTTTTTTTTTTGATATTTTTCGAGTGTGAGTGGTAAGCTTTTCGAGTTGTGTTTTGAGTTTCAGAATACTTGTGATTTTTACATTCTTGTTAGGGCGAAATTTCTTATCATCTTTGCTCATGGAGGTAGATTTTAAAGTCAAAACACGTAAATCTTTATATTCTTTTATTTATTCTTTTTTGCACCTTATTTCTTGTTGAGTGTCTTATTTATTCTCTATAAATTTATTTGTGATCATATTGACATACTTAGTTCAATCCATCTTTAATAAATTGATAACAGAGCTTTGTTTCAATTACTTTTGTGGTATTTGCAAAGTGGTTGTGCTCGTGACTTTTTTTTTTTTTTTTTTTGCTTATATTGTCACTTAAAATGGTGATATGACTGCAAGTGTATCATAAACCAAATACAAAATCGAGAAATTCACCTGGTAAAAATAGTTTCAATTATGGCGCATCAAGATACGAGTGATACTGGTTCAACAAGGATTGCTTAAGGCGTTGTCTGGTAGAGACAAATTACCAAACATACTCATCATGGAAGTGCAAAAAGAAGATATATTGAAGAAATCACATAGTGTTATTCTACTATGTTTAGGTGATGAAGTATTACGGCAGGTAGCCGAAGAGACCATTGTATTCGGTTTGTGGCTGTGGTTAGAGAGCAAGTACATGATGAAGTCATTGACGAATTGGCTCTACCTCAAACAACAACTTTACACCTTAAAGGTGGAGGAAGGTACACCTATTCTTATTATGGATCTCAATAATATCCATATTAAAATTAATAATGAGGATCAAGCATTGATTGTTTTTGCATTCTTTACCTCGCTCATATGAGAACTTCGTTAATACTATGTTGTACGATCATGATGATATTTATCTCGAGAAGGTAAAAAAATGCATTAGGTTCTAGTGAGTTAAGAAAGAAACTCACCGGTAAGGCAACTGAAACAATCAAGGTGAAGGTTTAGTTGCTTGAGGGAGATCCAAGTCAAGAGGAGGACATTCAAGAAAAACTCATCCTAAATCACAGCCCAAGAAAATAATCCAAAGTGACTGTTCTAGAAACACTGGCAGGTTGTGAAATGGATACTTGGGAAGTATTGTAGACTTATGCTTGGTGTATAATCAAAGTGACTATTCTAGAACTATCGTTGGTTTTGTGGACTCTGATTATGCTGGAGATTTGGGCAAAAGAATATCTAACAGGCTATGCATTCACTTTTTTGGAGGAGCCATTAGTTGGAAAGTTATATTACAGACTAACATTGCCTTGTCTACAACTGAGGCGGAATATATGACAATAACAAAAGCAGTGAAAGAAGCATTGTGAGTGAAAGGTCTTGTAAGCAGTCTCGATTTACAATAGGATTCTACTTTTGTATTTTGCAATGGTCAATGTGTCACCTATTTGACCAAAAATCAGATGTTTCATGAACGAACCAAACACATTGGCGTGAGATATCTTTTTGTTCAAGAACATGTTACACAAAGTGGCATTGTGATCAGTAAGGTTTCTATGAGGAGAATCGTACAGATATGTTGACAAAGGTGACCTCTACAAACAAATTTAAGCATTGCTTGAACATGGTTAGAGAGAGATTAAATTAGAATCCTTTCGCAATATACAACATTCTTTATGAAAGGAAAAAGTAGTATTAAAATGAAGCTTTGTTTTTTTAATATAGTGCCAATCAAAAAAGATTCTGAGAAAAGAATGAATGTAGCAAAGTATGCGATAGACCAAAATTCAAAGAGGAAAACAGGCTGGCAATTTGAAGTGGGAAATAAGATATATATAGCTACCACCACACACCTGTCCTTTGTGCTTGATTAGTGGGTTTCTTACCCAAATAATTCCACATTCTAGATCATGTAATTCAATTGAAAAATAAATCACTTTGATAATTTATAACAATTAAACTTTAAATTAATTTGATTTACTTCATGTCTGAATTTGATGATAATAGATTTGATTATAGGTCGAGTCGAACGGGATTCGAGTTTATGTAAAATTTTAGGTCTATTTTCTAAGTTCGATTCTAACTCGACTTGAAAAATGGGTCTGAAATTTTGTCCAAGCCTCGAGCCTGGCTTGCCTATATGAAAGTTTTATTATATTATTTTTTATATAAAAACAAATTTGAAAAATATAATACATTAAATACACACTAAAAATATTAAAATAAATGTTTACTAACAATTTGAAAATAAAATACTTAAAAAAAATGTCTTTATACTTAAATAACATTAAGATAATTACAAATTAACAAGCAAATGTCTCTAAAATAGTAGCATAACTAATAATAAAAGAATTGTACAATATTCAAATAATTACAACAAATAGTAGCAATAAAATAGCAAAATAATAACAAAACAACGGTAAAAAGCAGTATGGAAAAAAAATTAGGCCGAGCTGGGCTTGAGTCAAAAAATCTTACCTGAGGCTTGGCCCATTTTCTTTTTTTTTTTCCAAATCCATTTTTCGAGCTTATATTTTTGCCCAAGCTCTCTCACTTTTTAAGACAGACTTTCAAGCCTGAACAGGTAACTCGATCCATGATTATGACTAGATGATAGTTGATTTAGTTAAATAGATGTGAATGATAGATTTTAAATTTCAATTAAACACTTTGGTAAAGGGGAAAAAATATCCCTAATGTCGTGTACGAATTATAAAGTCAATAACACGTACTGGTGTACGTTGACAGGATGATCCTATGAGCAGGGAATTGTAAACAAAGATTGGCTTGTTATAGATAGGCTTTAAAATCTTTACTTCAAAATAATATTTATATAATAATATACAAAGCAATTGATTGATTAATATTCTGTTTGTTGCATCATTACCATTCTTTGATTCTTCGTTGCGAGGGAAAAAAAGAAAAAGGTTAAAAGACAGAACATATTCTTCACTGATATGACATAACACACCACAGTTATTGTCATCTAAAAGCCTATTTTTGTACCCTTGTGGGTATCGTTGTTTAAGCTCATTTCCATGCTATTTGATTCCAATTTCATCTTCTTAATCTAAACTCAAATATCACTTAATCTATTTTTATTATAAAAATCATAATTATAAATTCAATTTTGTTAGAGATTGTGTGACGCGAATCCTTGAAGAAATAAAAATAGTTACAAAATAAGGGAATCAGTGGGGGCAAAAAGTCGAGGGTCGTAACCTGCCACAGATCCCTATTAAGTATAAAACTGGACTGGGGTTGCCACCGAGTAGTACGGATCATACAGCACAAGTTGAATCCGTATAGAACTATTCTTCTTCTATTTGACTTTGATTAGAATAAGGTTTTCAACCCTTAAATAAATCTAGTTGAAACTCTCTTATATCATTCGTTTTTCAACATTAGTAAATTTCTCCTCCTCCGTCGGTAGTTTTTCCCGAAAGGGTTTCCACGTAAAATCGGTGTGTTCTTATTTTTTTATTTTCTTATTACTAAGCGATCGTTCTACCGTCATTATCGACATTTATTATAACAAATTTAAATTCAAAATAACTTCAAATGGAGAGTGATTAGGACTTAAAATTATCCAAACCAATAATGATCCAAATAAATAAATAAAACCCAAGCATCAAACTCAAATGATATATACCTAAAATAACTCAAATACAAAATAACCCAAACACAAAGCCATCTAAACCTAAAACGACCAAACTGGAAATGACTTGAAACAATAGTTAATCCAAAACTTTAAAAATTAAATTCACCACATCTATATTGATCCGACTCGACCAATGAATGTATTACTTATCTGATTATAACTATTATTGATGTCCAATTAATCAAAACCAAGTTTGTTAGAACTGACTGGTTGAATCACGAATTGGTTCGGAAAGAGGGAAAAATTTATTTGACTCGTGAATTGGTACGGATCGATTGAATGGGATTTAAAATCCGATTGAACCAACACTTGAACCAGATTCTATATTTTTAATTTGTAACGACCCGATAGTCACGAGTATCGGAATGTGTATTTTTGGGTTTTCGTTTTCGACAAACGGATTCGTAAATATTTATTAAAAATATTTACAAAGTTAATTGTGTGATTAATTAGGTTTTGGTTAGGTAAATTTGTCTAAATTAAGAGAAATTAGGTATAAGAACTATAGATTGAATATAGGAAGAAAGTTGAATTATAGATTAAAAAGAAAGTAAAGGACTAATTATGCAATTAATCCTTATCTAACAAGTGTATGATAAAATATAATTCCATGTGTATGTATAATATACATATATTTACTTATATTTTATACATACTTAATATTTAAGCATATATAAAATATTATTATATTATTATTATAATACATTAATTAAACAAATAAATAAAAGAAAGAAAAAGAAACAAAGAACAGAGAAAGAAACGAAATAAGAGAGAAAAGAAAAGGGAAAGAAAAAGAAAGGAAAATTAGGGTTTCAAGGTTTGAAGTTTAATTGCTAAGTTAATTTAGTCTCTCTTCTTTTTTGTAATTTTGATGTTTTTAGAGTTCTAAAATAAAATACTACTTGATTTATGTTGAAATTTTAGAAGTTAGTGGATTTTTAGAAGTTGTTCATGTTGAATAAATTGAAGAGTTAGGGATTAAATTGATAGAATTTCAAGTTAGACTTGAGAAAATGATTGAATTATGATGTGTATGTGTGAATAATTATGAATTGTTCGTATTTGATCTGTAAGGTCTGGTAATACTCCATAACCCTGTTCCGGCGATGAATAAGGGTTAGGGAGTGTTACATAATTTCTATAATTTTTTTAATAATTTATTTGATTTGAACTAAACGAATCAATCAAATTGATTGAACTAAAAATTAATTATCTGATCCATTTGATTCCATAACATTAATGAAAACTCAAGTTAAGATTATCTATAATTAATCACAATCCAACACTAATTAGCAAAATAAGCTCTCTGTCCCATTGTAGAAAAGGGGATGTTAATAATATAACTTAAATAAATTTGTAATGTTGACAAATCCAACTTGAATAAAACAACACAATTAGGAGGAAATAGTTGCCATTATACCTACAATATGATATCCTAATTAGAATCGAAATTAAATCGTAATTTTTATATTATATTAATATTTTAATTAAGGGTTAGTATTTGATATTGTCTCTATAAGAAGTGTTTAAATGCTACCACGTGTGTCTCTGTTTTATATTAAGTCTCTGGTTGAATTACTGTCACAAGTTAAGTTAACTGAATACTAATTCAATTGAAAAATTATTAAAATACCCTTTCATATACAAAACAACAAATATTAATACAATAGTGTTTCTATCTTTTCTTACTTTCTTATTATAATGATATTATAATGAGATTTGAACTACACATTAATTTAAACTTTTAACTTAATTATTTCAACCAAAGCCTTAATTGATTTTAATATAAATTTTTTTATTAAAAAAATTTTCACTTGTATCAAAGATGTGTCATAATCTAGTCAATTTTTAGGCTATGGCTGTAGAATCCAATATCAATGTACTCAATATATTTCCTTTAATCAATCATACATTAAAATATGGGTAAACTACACTAGTGGTCACCCTAAAATAATGTTGTTCCTATTTTAGTCACTTTAATTTTTTTTTTATCAAGTCATCGTTGTTAGAAAATTTGATCAAAATGGTCACATAACCATTAAACCCTTAAGGATTGTTGATTGGACCTACAAAAAGGAAAAATTATTCTTTTAGTCCCTTTAAATATTACAAAAATTTTAAGTTAACCCCTTAAATCCCTATCAAAAACCCATATTAAAACCCAATATTTGCATCCAACCTTTATTCTTCTTTGCATTCTTTATCCTCCTTCAAGCCCCGAAAACAACCTTCCTTAATCCCTTATGAAATCCCACTAGAGTATACCAAACTCTGTGGCCTACCATAATTTGATATGTCAAATTAGGCTTCCCATTACACTTGACGAGCTTGTTTTAGAGCAATTTAAGTGTTTTTGTTATGTTTTTACTTAATTTTTGTTATTAGCTTTAATAAGTGAATTAGTGTGCTTCTTATTACTTTTTAGACCCGAAATGGTCAATTACGCCATCGAGGACTTGATGGTTGGTTAAGTGTTGTAAGGAGTTATCAAAGGCCCAAACATGAGCGAAAACATCGCCTAGAAGGATGGGTATCATGATATCAAAGCCTTGAAGTCGTGATACCCCCGACAATGTTGAATTGAAGAGGATCAAAGCCTTTTCTAGTGGTATCGTGATACCAACTATGGGTATCACGATACCCAGCTCCCAAGGACTCCCCCATTTCAAGACTGCCGAGGATATCGCGATACCAAGCTCTAGGTATCGCGATATCACTGTCGAAGGGAGATAAAATATTACTAGAAGGATAGTCTTTTTCCAACATGTCCCCCAATCAAAGACACACGCTCAGGGGAAAATTGGTCAACAAAATTAAGTATGATATATGCTAAAAAAGGCCAAAATATTGGCTGGAGAGAGAGAACCACTTAGACACAAGTTTAGGATAGTTTCTCTTAGTTTTTATCTTTATATTCTTTATTGTTTAGTCTCTCCATAGCTATAGAACTTTCTATAATTTCTTTGTGTTCTTAGCATTTTCTTAGTTAGTTAAATTAGTTACTACTGTAGCCTAGGGTTATTTACATGTTTAGTACCTTGAACTTGCTTGTAATCACAATTTAATCTTTAATTTAACGCTACTTCAGTTTATTTTATTTTTATCCATTAAAAATCACATATTTATTGTTCTTGCTCATTTACTTTACTGTTAGTTGCTTGTTTTTCAATTCTTTTCAATTAAAAATCCAACCTTTCATCTCTTTTTATTGAGTTTGTTTCAATGGCTTTCATGGTTGCTTCTTTATTGTTTTTTAGTTTAGAAATGACAATGATAGCTAAATATTTAGGGGTTGGTTGATAGAAATGATGGGTAATTGATTTTTGGGTTCAGGGACTAAATTGCAAAATTGGACTAAATCGAATAGCCTTAAAAACTTAGGATTGGTGCCCCTAAGGAAAAATCGAGATAAGTGAGACCGGTAGGAGATCTTATTGGGCACCAATTTGATATGTAACAGCCCAAATACGACCCTAACCGGAACGGTGGTTTCGGAACCACGAATTCGAATTAGAAAAAAAATATTTTATTTATTTATTTGATGTCTATGTTAAGTGTTTATGCATGAGTAAAAAGGTCATAGGAAAATTTAAAAGTTTGGATGTTTAATTTAATAAAAGGATTAAATTGCTAAAGTGGCAAAAATTGTAAGCATGAATTAGAAGAGTAAATTAGATTGTTTATATAATTCAAGGATTTGCATGTCAAATTTCCATCTTTTAGGCTAGTGGACGGCAATGATGATGGGGGAGGATTATTTTTGTATATTATAATGTAAATAATATATTTTATGAATAATAATATATGTATTATATTGTTTAACTAAATAAAGATGAAAAGAAATTGAATTTCTCTTTCCTTCCTTCATCTTCCTCACCGAAATTCTTCAAAGAAAAAGAAGGAAATTCCTCCTCCCTCATCCGGCCATTGCATGCGGTTGTAAGGTAAGAAAATTGAGTCTTTGTTTAGTGAATTGCTACAAAATTTGTTGGCTGCCTTGAGTTCTATCAAGATCATGTGAATTTTCTTTAAGTTGAGCATGATACATTGGGAAATGGAGAGAAAGTGTGAATTGTTATTTTGAGGAAAATAAGATGAATTGAGATAGAGATTTAGAAGAACTAGAGAATGGTAAATTGAAATGGTATGAATACTATGGAGGTTAGTTCAATTTGAGGATAGGGAAGCTCTCCACATTCGGCCGAATTATTGTATGGAATGTATGTATATATATATTATTATTATTTTAACTCAATTATTGAATATATGTCTATGTATAGGTATATGAAGATTCGAGTACATTAAATAGGATATGCGGCCTTGATGAATATTGGTTTTTGATAGTGATGATAGATAGATTTCATGTTAATAATAATTTTTTTTAATGTTAAAAGAATTGTAATTAGAGTTGGGAAGGATTCGGCACTAGAGTAATAGGGTATAAAATTGTTAAAATTTCATATTAGGATTGAATGAATAAAAAAGTAGTGGTAAATTGTAAAGATTTCAAATTCTTGATTGAGGAATGAAATAGTTGTGTAATTATGTGTTCAAATGAGGTTGAATGAAATTTATTTAAATAGATTCTTTTAAATTTGAATTAGATCAAGGAAGAAAAGACTTGAAAAAGGATCGGGGAAAAGCTAAACTAGACGAGTAGCCGGAAAACCCTGAAACGTCATTCTTCGAGGTAAGATTTCAAGCAAACGAGTTAATTATACCAATTCTTTGTACATTGATAATGTTTAATGGTTATTGGATGATTGAATTAATATTGCCGAATGAGTTGTGGAGATTATTTAACTGTTTGTATTATGCAAGGTAAGTTAAGATGCTGAATGAGTAGTATAAATTTTGTACCACCTTGAATCTGAATGCAAATGTGTATAAACATGTGTATACTCTAAGTGAAGGCAAGAAATGTATTCGAAATAAAGACATAGTATGAGGGTAATGTGCTAGATATTTTAGTTACATTGAACATGGGAATATAATTATTTTCATGAAATAATGCATGGGCGATTCTATGCTTAGATGATTGTTGGCTCGATTACATGAATGATTTGGTATTTTTATATGAATTACGAGTTTACAAAATGTACTATGAGTACGAAACTATGATTGAGCACTAAGTTTGTAGGTGAATAAGTAACGGCTCTGTGTGAGCGATACGTTACGGGATTTTTGAGTAACGGCTCGCAGTGAGCGATCGTTCTTCGGATTTTTGAGTAACGGCTCGCGTGAGCGATACGCTCATCGGATTTTTGGAGTAACGGCTCACGTGTGAGCGATACGTTACGGGATTTTTGAGTAACAGCTCTGTGTGAGCGATACGTTACATAGTGATTTTATCGAGGGTACTAATCGTGCGAAACACTGTTAAACTTATTTATCAACGTGCAGGTATGTGGTTCGCTTTAAAGGACTATGTTATAAATGCAAATGGGTATATAGTATCATTGGTAGTACCTTGGAATTATGTATGAAAGACTAAGTTTCGAATGGTAAGTTTATATATAGAAGTGCTTTTAATCATACAATATCCATGAATTGGTTCTTGAAATCTTGATTGTTCAGCCTTGTTGTTTGGTATGTGAATTGCTTACTGAAAATTTTAGTAGAATAAATGTACTTAATTTAGCAAGCTGAAATCTTACTAAGCTGTGAAGCTTACTTTCTCTCAGTTGTTTCTAGGATTTGTAGATCACTTTTGGAAGGTTCAACTTAAGCTCGTGGATCAATTAGGAAGCTCATATACCATCATCTATTTTGGTACCCCTTATTGATGGATTAATCCTTGATGATTATGGCATGTATAAGCTATTTTGTTTTCTTAGGATTTGTATAAGACGAATCTTTAATGGATGCATACCATGCGAAAATGGCTAAATTGTGGTACTTGATTTTGTGTATGTTCGGTCATGGTGTTAATCCTTTTATGGAAGTATAATTATTTATGTGTTTATGCTTGAGATATAACAATATAGCTTGAATGACCTTTCGGTTGAAGTTTTTAATTGTGCAAAGCCGGATGTGGTGATTGTGTATTGTAGTAACTAATATTTCATGTTAGTCGTCTATGTGTAATGAGCTGGTTTATATGTGGGGCTATCTACGAAATAGTTTTTGATTTTGATAATGTGACCTTGCTAATTGAAATTGTTTTTGAGTGATTGATAACTTGTTATAATAAAAAAAAAAAAAAAAGCTTGTACATATTTAGTTAAGGTAATGTAAATGACCACATGAATAGCAAATGATCTTTATTAAATAATGTTTATGGATTGGGTTTAGTTTAGTAATACCTCTTAACTAAGATCCGACGATGGATACAGATTAGGGGTGTTACATGATAAGTCTCGGATTAGTCGGTGAGGTCGAGAGATAAACTGGACTAATTTGTCTAATTTGGTAAAGCTGAGGCCGAGAGGTAAAATGGAGTCAATTTAGGAGTAAAGGCAATTTAGACCCTAATTCAGAAGTCAACCAACCACTCTTTGTTATCGTATTTACTCATATTTGATAGTTGCATAGTTTGCTTTCTTTACAATTTAGTCATTTTCTATTATAGGTAATTAATTAGTTTTAATCAACTTCAATTATGGTTTGTCGTTCTATTGCATTTAGCGAGTAGTTGTTTAAACTCTTTAATTGCTTGTTTGTAGCTAGAATTCACTTAATCGAAAACTTCTTTGGGTTCGATCCTCGAAGTACTCTTGTACCCCGTTGTACAAATATATTACAACTGATATGTTAAACTTACAGATGTCATTATTTTAATTTGATTGTTGTTATTTGTGTTGATTTCTCTCATGGTCTGCAAGGACGACGAGAGGCGGTCACCCTACAACGACATCATTTTGGTATATCCAGTGGAGTCTACTATTCTTTTTTCCAACCCTACCACCATTTTTGAAAACCTCGACTTTAAAATTGAGTATTTCAACGACGGATACTCTATCTGCATTTTCCAACAAAACTTGCATTTCCTTTTATCCACACACTTAATTTGCTTAAAGAACATTAAACTAGGACCAAATTTAAAATCATTAGAAATAAAACTACAATTAACTTGATCACAACCCTTTCCGTGATCCAATTCAAACCTAATCTTACATTGAACAAAATCTCTCATTTTCTTTACTAATATCCAAATTCTCTCCCTCACTTAAACAAGAACTAGTGTTTCCATTATCAACCAAACTAAACTCAAAATTCTCAAGGTTTCTAACACCCAATATGGAAGGCCCAAAGCAACTCAAACTATGTTCAGAATCAAAACTTTGAAGAACCCTAGAGATTAAAGTACCAAAAACGTTGAAATTAGTCAAGTAATTAAGCTTACTCGGTGCTCCCCTTCCAATGACTAGGATTTCTGATCCTCTAATCTGGAACTCTTGTCGTAAGCCACTACGAGGGTTTAAGATACCGCCATTTGAAGAGGAAGACGAAGAAGGAAGGGAAAATGATTTGGGAATTTGTAAAATGAGCTTTTCTTGAACTTTATAGATCCGGGTTTTATTACTATCGAAGGTATCATGAGAAAATTGAGGGTTTTTTACCAAAATAATAAAAAAAATAAAAAAAATTCCAAAATGGTATACGAAATCAATTATGTACCAAAATGGTACAAATGGGGTGGTACCGCCTCAGCCACTGGCACCTTTGGTGCCGCCTGTGGCACCCCCTCAACCACCAATTTCTGTTTTTTTTAGCAATTTTTTTGAGGGACCTATTATGTAATTTTTTCAATTTTGAGAAAAGGAAGGAAAAGTGCGCGGCTGTCACACCCAACTTTAAATTTGAATAGTTGCCTTTTAAGCCCTCCCTATTTATTATTTTCTTTTTATTCCCCTTCAACTCACTATATTGTGTTTAAACAAACCATTAATCTGTTTTTGTAGTTAAATAAGCCATTTACTTATGGTTTTTACTCATAAAATTTAAAAACTTGTTGATTAAATTTTAAAAACACAAAAATGATAATGTGTTACGTAAACATGAGAAGAGGAAAAAAGTGACATATCGAGTCTTTGCTCCCCCTCTCTGGATAATTAGAAAATTTTCAATTTTATCCCCTCCGAAAAATAATAATTCAATTGAAACCTTTTTAATTTTGTAGTAAAATAATATTTTAATCCTCCTAAAATTTAATAAATAATTTTAAGAAATTTATCATAAAATTCTTAGCTTTGCACCCTTCCTATATTTTATAAATTTATCTCAATCCCACGACATAAAATTTTCGACTTCATCTATGCAAGAAAAAAGTATAATAATAGTTGTAGTATAAGATATTCAACGTTAAAAATAAATAAAGCTTTATCATAAAAGAAAAAAAAAAGGAAATGATACTTATCATTTTGAAACAATGTTGTAAAAAAGTGTAATATGTTAATTTCAAGTGTTTAATATTATTATCGTAAAATTACGGTTGAAAGTTAAAATATCTATTTTAGACATAATGATGGAAAGTAAAAAAAAAATTAAATAATTTAATATAATGATATATGACATATAAATTTTAAATATCTAAATTATTTGTAATATTTAATTTAAATATATAAATAGATATTAGTAATAATATAATATCAATTACTCTTAGTAATATAAAAATAACTATTAAATCTATGATATATGAAATTTGAAGAGTCCAAAAATGTATATCATAATGTTTACAATTTCCAAACATATGCCCTAAGAGTGAAGTATTGTTAATTGTGTAAAGTAAAGCTAAAGTAAAGCTATTTTAACATTAAAGTAAAGCTATTTAAAAAATATAAACTAATTCACATCTTATGTTGATGTAAATTTGATGAGAATAGTTTATTAAATAAAAATATATATATATTTAATTTAATCAACAAGTTTTTAAACTTTATGAGTAAAAACCATAAGTAAAGGGCTTATTTAACTACAAAAATAGATTAATGGTTTATTTAAACACAATATAGTGAGTTGAAGGGGAATAAAAAGAAAATAATAAATAGGGAGGGCTTAGAAGGCAATTATTCAAATTTAAAGTTAGGAGTGACAGTCGCACATTTTTCCTTCCTTTTCTCAAAAACTAGAAAAATTGCATAATAGATCCCTCAAAAAAATTACTGAAAAAAAAGAAATTGATGGTTGAGGGGGTGCCACAGGCGGCACCAAAGGTGCCAGTGGCTGAGGCGGCACCACCACATTTGTACCATTTTGGTACATAATTGATTTCATATACCATTTTGGAATTTTTTTTATTTTTTGTATTATTTTGATAAAAAACCCGAAAATTGAGCATTAAACGTAGTCTCTTTAGGCACATTGGCAACGGTATTTAATTGGAAAAAATGGAGTCTTCATAGCTGAAATACTTGATTTTAAAGTTGAGGTTGTTAGAAACGGTGAAAGGGAGTGGAAAAAAGAGCAATAGGCTACGCCGAAGATACTGGAACAACATCGTTGCAGTGTTTGGTGCACTCTAGTGGGATTTCAAAAGGGATTGAGAGGCTATTTTGGGGGCTTGAAGGAGGATAAAGAGCGTAAAGAAGAAGAAGGGACTTAGATGTAAATATTGAGTTTTATTTGGGTTTTTTATAGGAATTTAAGGGATTAACTTAAAATTTTTGTAATTTTTAAAGAGATTAACAGAACAATTTTTCCTTTTTTGCATATCCAATCAACAATTTGTTAAGGGTTTATTAATTGAGTGATCATTTCGGACAATGACTAAATTGAAAAAAAATTAGAGTGACCAAAATAAAAACGACACTATTTTAAAATAACTTTCAATATGGTTTGCCCTTAAATATTAACAAAGTTAAAATGAGATAATATCACTATAACATACTTCCATCTCGTGTAGGCATAACTACCGGTACCAAATGACAAACTTATAACCATTAAATGGGGATCTAGGAAGAAAGTTTGGATTTTGATATCTCATTAATCTTCCCATTAAAATCAATTTGCAATAAAGGAAAGAGTCAAGTTGAATATAAACTCATATGCAACTCAAGATTTAAAGGATATGGAATTACATTTGCATTTAATAAGATTTTTCATTTTTGTTTTTGAAATTTGGTTCGTTAAATGTAACATTATTTCTTGTAATTAATTTTACATTTCAAAATAAGATTAATTGTTTGGTTTCCGAATTTCTAACCACCCTATAATCTCACACTACTCCCAAATAGTATTAAAATGTCGGAATATAGAATGTGATCTTAACACGTTAATGTCTTTTTAAAGCTTTAATTGGGTTCCTTCCTCAAGCCCGAAATATGCCTAACTTTAATATAAATTAAACATGTTGCTGTCGATTACATCATTCATCAAATTGATTGATAGACTTGGTATCCCTTGTTTAGCGAGTTCATAAGCAACTTGGTTCCCTTTCCTTCTAATATGATATGAGTGACCTGGAAGCAGTGAGATTTCTCATTAATCCTCTACACTCAAAATGTATATATATGTATGGCCAATGAATGATAGGGGTCCTCGTCCGTCCCATTCAAAGCCTCAATCATATGCAAAGCATCGACTTCCAAAATGATGCACTGGAACCCCATCTTCGCAGCGAACTCAAGGGCTGCCATTGCTACTAAAGCTTCAAACATAGAGTCATCATGGACCTCGTTGGTTCTACAAGCCATGCTCCTCATTAACAAAGCCGTTGTGGTCCCTAACAACCACTCCAATACTGCCCTTCTAATCACCTTCGTCCAAAGAGGCGTCAAAGTTCACTTTCAATAAATTAGCACATAGGCCTTTCCAATGTGTAATGCCCGGTTGCAAATAGGGTGAGGCTTTGGTTTACACCCTTTGGAACTCCTCCTTGTATGCTAAAGCTCATATTACCGTGTTCCGAGTCATTTCAATATTGAGATTACTAACAATGGCATTTCAAAGTTATCCTTCTTGAGTTATCCTTATCGCCTTTTCCAACCAATCCACCATTGAGGTGCTACTTGAGAGTGATTTGCTGAGAGAGACCACTAAGCTCGAGCATTTCCTTCGGCAGGGAGCGGTTACTAAGCGCATGCATCCCGTCTTCTTCTTCCCCAGGACATTGCTCCCAATGTCCCGCATCCAGATTTCTTTACTGGCAGCATTGCCAACAAGACAACTCTACAAGGTACATTCAAAGACCAAAGGGTCTTCCAAATTTTCCATGGCGGTCGTCCGTCTCCCATTTTGAGAGAGAGTTGATTACCCTAACACATACCTGACATTCTTCGCATGATGCCATATTAGTTTGTCTTGTGTGCCTGGTTTGTATAGGTGAATCTCGCATATCAAGTCACCCTGATAAGGGACAAAGATTTTCTAACAAGACCTTTCCTCCCATTTATGTTGCTTTGGGTTGTTGAGATCAGAAACAGATACATCTCTTCGAAGTGAAATCGTGTGGAATATCCGGAAGTCATCTTTATTGGGAATCCATCTATCTTCTCAAACCTTAACAGAATAATCATCTCCATATCTCAACCGTGTGCTACTCCCTAGCATGTCTTTTGATTGCCAAAGGCTTCTCTAAATATACAAGGGCTTGGAGCCAAGGGGCACATTCAAGAGGCAATCATCTAGGAAGTATCAAGATAGGAGGACCCTATGGTAAAGGTGATAGATTTCATCGAACACAATACATTACTTTAAGCCTGCCTCCGGTCATCAAGAAATAAATTCACTCCAAAAGAAACATATATCACTCCCACAATATAATATTTGTCTTCTAGCCTATTTTCTTGAAAAGAAGGTTAATTAGCTTTGATGATTCACAAACAACTTATAGACTAAACTAGGAACTTATATTAGAAGTCTTATTAAACTCCTACCATCAATGAAATTTTATCATCTTAGGGTGAATTTAGATGAGCAATGCGTTTAGCGTAAAAAAGGCAATGACGGTACGATTAGATATTGTAGTGATATTGTGGCGTGAGACAAAAAGTAAGTTAAACTCACATCACCGCCCATCCAAACCCACCCTTAATCAATAACTTAGACGGTAATTATCTTTTACTCTAAACACTAAAATTTAACTTGAATAGGATTTATCTAAATAATGTCACCTAAATTAAATAATTAACTTAATTATCACATAAATCGCGTTAAGTTTTCAACATTCTCCCACTTAAGCTATATGATAAATTCAATAACTTGAATAAGTAATATTCAAATCCAAACTTTATTATGTCCATAGAATACTTTAGTCCAACTCCTATTTTGGTCTAATTGAAAAAAAATACTATTTCAAAGACTAAAGGATAATTTAACCCTAAAAGGAAAAAATCTCAAACCTGAATATGAACTTTAGTTTAATGTACAATTTTATACATGAAATTTTGATTTGATTCAATTCTCACAAATCATTAACGCAATTATTGATATAACATCATTTTATGTTTATATATTGCGTACACAAATAATTATATTTATCCAATATAAAATTAAATTGATGTTTTTATTTTTTAAAAATTTATATGATTGAATCAAAATTAAATTTTCATATACACATTTAAACTACAATAAAATTTTCATCTGTATAATTATACCAAATCAAAATTTCATATATCATATCATACATTAAATCAAAGTTTATATATAATTTTGATATTTATCTTTAAAAAATTAAGCAACTTTCTGTATTTCTCACTAGACCTGTTCATGGGCCGAGTCAGGTTCAGGTTGAGCCTTGACAAAATTTTAGGCTTGTTTGATAAGCCTAGGCCCGACCCAAAAATGGGCCTAAAAGTTTGCCCAAGCTTGACCTAGATTAAAATGCTAAAACCCAAGTTTGGTCAGGTTAAGCCCAGTCCGCCCGTATTAATTTTTTTTATATATAATTTTTTTAAAAAATATAATACATCAAAAACATTAAAAACGTTCAAATTAATCTTTCTCAACAAATTGAAAATAAATAAATAAAAATCCTTATATTTAAATAGCACTAACATAAGTATAACTTAACAAGTAAATGCCTCTAAGATAATAACAAAATTAATAATAAAATAAAAATTATACAATATCTAAACAATAACAACATAATAATGGAATGGCAGCAACATATAAGAAAACAATAATAAAACAACATAATTTTTTTGCTTTTTGTAAATTTAAATTGGGCTAGACCCGAGTCAAAAAAGTTGTACTCTACCCTTTTTTAAACAAATTTTTTTTACCCAAATTCATTTTCTGAATTTATGTTTTTACCAAAACTCAGATGTTTAGATCGGATTCATATACATGTCTATTTCTCACCTCTTCCAAAAAAATTTTGAAAGCCGAACGTGAAATAACATGTGCTACAAATAAAAAAAATGGAGTCAATCACTCAATCTAAACATATTTCGTCAAACATTATAAAAATAAGATTATATTTCTACAATCATAAAAATTAAAATTAAAACAGAACAGAGACAAACCAAAAGGCGAAAAAGGACAGAAGAGAAGTGAGAACAGAGAAAAAGAGAGTGAGAGAAAGAGAGAGATGATGGGCAACAACAGAGAATTCATTTGTTTATCTTATGATCTGATTGGAAATGGGTATTTTCAGAAACTCACATTTGTAGTATTAATATATTTCAGCTGCTTTGCCATAAACCAAGTGGGTGCTTCCATACATGAATATCAAAACCAAAGCTTTTTTCGCCGCTCTAATTCTTTCTTCTTCCATGGTGGAAGTGAAGGCCTTTATGCTTCAAAGCTTCACGTTGATCCTGACAAAAAGCCTTCTCCTGAGGAAAATCATCTCAATGGCAAGTCTTTTATCAGGTCATCATTGTGTTTTTTTTTTCCCCCCTTTTCTTGATCTATTTCTCTTTTCCTAGTTTCAGCTTTTCCTTTTAATGTTGCATTATTGGATAGTTTTTTGTTTCAATGACGGTTATCAGCTTAATGCCCTTTTTAATCTAATTTGCACAGTGTTAATAATGTTATCAATTTTTTGGGGATTTTCCTTTTGGGGGGGTTGGTTTCATTGCTCATTTCATTATTAGGTTCTTTTTTAATGGATATAAAATACCATCAATTATATGCTGGGATAATTGTAAGCTAACAAAGTGGTAGCTTATCTGCACTGTTCGCATTAGAAAAATTAAACAAGTTGCATGTTTTTGTAATGAGCATTTTATCATTTGTTTATCTCATGATTTTGTCCATGTTGTATTTGAAGATTGTGGATCTTTTTAGGGGACCAATGTTGGCTTCATTTTGTTTTCTGTTGAGATTGTGTCAGGAGCAAACAAATTTACTTATGTTCTGTCATGTTTTATTGAATGAATGGATGTAAGAATGTTACATTGTGAAAACCATCCCATGATTTATCGACACTAATATCATGCAGCTGGAAAATCTGTTAGTCAATTTATTCGGTTTGGCATGTCATATGCATCAATGTTGCAATTTAGATTAATAAAGGCATTATTGAACAATCCGGATAAATTTTTGTCTCCTATGAATGTAGGATATTGTTATACTTGATCCTACAGACTTTTAGCTAGGTGCTAATTCATTTGGCAAGCAAATCTTCTGTTGTTAAGGAGACTTCTGCAGTAATTACTTATTTCGTGATAATGAGACCATCTATCATATATTTAGGGCACTATGTTGGTGAATTCGGATATTTTAGACATTACATCATTTCGTTCCAGTCATGGCACAGATGTTTTATTTCTTCCATTCAAATTGAATAATTCTGGAACTTCTCTTGTACCTCTGATGTCATTATCGCTTTCAGGTTTGAGTCAATCACCTTTCGAAGACCGAAAGAGTCTGCTGAAAAAAAGAATGAGATGCAGCAAAAAACTGGATTGGTTGAGGCTATAATAGTTGAGGTAAAAGACAGGGAGAAAATTGGAGGTTCTTATTTGCATTCTGCCGCAATATGTTGCACTCCGGATCTTTCTAAGGAAGGATCCTGCAATGGAGGGGAGGTTATCATCCACCAAGATCCAAATTACCCTTATAATCCGCAACGAATACAAACCTTCTTTGAAGGAAAAACAGAAGAGACTACTATGGTGCTACAAACAGTTGAGATCAATCATACTGGAATGTACTATTTGTATTTCATGTTTTGCGATCCAGAACTCATGGGCACGACGATCAGTGGAAGAACTGTCTGGAGAAATCCTGATGGTTATCTTCCAGGAAAGATGGCACCACTAATGACATATTTTGGGTTAATGTCTCTGGCATATCTTGGTCTAGGTCTTGTCTGGTTTCTGTGGTCTGTCCAATACTGGAAAGATATAATACAACTGCAGTACCACATTACAGCAGTGATAGGTCTGGGAATGTGTGAAATGGCTCTATGGTACTTCGAATATGCAAATTTTAATGCAACCGGAAACAGACCAATGGGAATCACACTTTGGGCAGTTACCTTCACTGCTGTTAAAAAGACAGTCTCCCGTCTACTCCTTTTAGTGGTATCCATGGGCTATGGTGTTGTGCGGCCAACCCTTGGAGGTGTAATTCTCAAAGTTCTCCTTCTTGGCCTGACATACTTTGTCTTTTCAGAAGCACTCGGGCTGGTTGAAAATCTGGGGAATGTTGATGACTTAACTGGAAAAGCGAGGCTGTTTCTGGTTCTACCTGTTTCTCTGTTGGATGCTTGCTTCATAATCTGGATCTTTTCGGCATTGTCCCAAACTCTAGAGAAGCTTCAGGTAGTGCCAAGCTTATCTTTTCATATTACAACCATAAAGAATAGCTTGAATTGTCCCTTAATATTTATCCTTTTTCTTTTTTTAATACACTCGATCTTAGCAGATGTTATATCTTCCTCTTGCATTACATGTAAATCTCGGTTGTGCAATGTAACATAAATCACGCTCCACAGGAATCAGTTTTCCGTTCCATTTGATGTCGCTCCCCATAATTAGACAAATCATAGTCTTGCTCATAATATCTTGTAGCCTTGTTTGGTGAAAGCTCAATAAGTGAATCCTTTCTGCATGTTGATGCTTGCAGATTTCTATTTTGCTTGTTTTGAGCAATAGTGAAAATAGCTCGCAACTTCGCTTTAGCAGACAGAGAAGATTTATTATCTTTCATTTCTAAACGAAGTACATTTTCTTTCCATTTGATTGATTTAAAATTTAAAGGGTTTGCTCCTCTTGTGGCACAGATTAGAAGGAGCATGGCCAAGTTTGCGCTCTACCGGAAGTTTACCAATTCACTAGCAATATCAGTTCTGCTCTCCATTGCTTGGGTTGGTTACGAGGTGGTTTGATACATTTCTATTTCATCATATACAAGTTTGCTTCATTGTGTCGTCTTTTATCCTCCCTCTCTCCCTCGCTCCATCTCAACTCTCAAGTCCATGTTTTTAAGAAAGCTAGTTACTCTTAGATTTTATGGATCTGAAATTCTCCATTTCCAGCTCCTTTTACCCGTCATTTGTATCATTGTACATGCTCCGAACATTTAAATAAATATGAGATTATTTTCTAAATATGGGTTGTAGAAGTTCATCTAATCAAGCTTTCTTGTTCAGTTGTACTTTAATGCAGCTGACCCATTAAGTGAGTTGTGGCAAAGAGCTTGGATAATCCCGGCTTTCTGGAATCTTCTTGCATTTGTACTTTTGGTGGTGGTATGCAGTCTTTGGGCTCCGTCAAATAATCCGACACGGTAATCCCTGGAAGTCGAAACTTGCAATTTCTTTATTAGGTAGACTGCTACTTGGTTAACTTCAGTTAGACGATGTTTTTGCTGGAAATTAGAGATTTATATGGACTTCGTTTGGTAATAAGAATTGTTTTCATGTATTCCTCGAAAGGACAAATGAGCTAGAGATCTGTTAAAAGAATTAGCTTTCAGTGAGATATTACAAGTCTGGAAAAAAAAAAAGAGGTATTCACTTTAGAGTTGTGAAGCTTGAACCACTCTCAGGTTTGTTTAATTGCTTTATTAAGCGTGAGCAGTTTGTTTTCGTTCACGAGCGTCTATCCAGGTGTGCTTTATTAGGCAAATTACATGGAATCTTGGACTAAATCGAGCTAGTCAGCTTTACTTAGAAACGTTAGAGTGATCTTTCACTTGTGGCTTGACTATGCTGCTTGTTAGATTGGCTTTTTAAATACACTCAGTACATATACTATCATACGAGAAAATAAGCACATTACTGAATATGAGTATTTATGTAGTTCAGAACAATTTGTTGCAGCATATGTTGTTTATGTTCCTTTCTAACCGTGCTTCATCATAAGAGTTCATTTGTTGTGTTTGTTCAGATATGCATATAGTGAGGAAACAGGGGATGAGCTTGAAGAGGAGGGTATCTCACTCACTAGCAGTAGTGTTCTATTGGCCGGAGAATCGGCAAACAAGCAGCTGGAAAGGAAGGAAAGGAGGGCATCAAATGCCGATTTATTCAGGCTCGGTGAAGAAGTCGAGGAGGATAAAAGAGAATAGTGACACATTTTCTTCCTGTGTCCCAACAGAATTTATGTTGCCCCCTTTCTGCATCTAATATGATTCACCCTTTCCCTTATGGTCCCTGTCATTTTCTCAATTTTTTTACACAAAGCCAACTATTACTTGAGATAGAAGGAATTATTGCAGATGTTAGGATTCTGAGTTTTAAGCAAACATACGATATTTTATGTTTGTTTGCAACAGGCAGAAAAGAGATCATTTAAAGCATAATTCATGCGAGCTCAAGTCTGTTTATTATTTATTTAACTTGATAAAAAAACATAAATTAATTAATTAATAAAAACCAAACTATTCACAGGTGATTTGTTCACTTACAAACCTAAGAAAAACCAAGAGTTTGAGGTAAAGATAAGTTGATGCACGTTCACCATAACCAACAATGGACGGAATTTCCTGATAAAACTACCTTGTAAATTATCATTCTATTACTTTGAATAAGAAAATATAAATGATGATTTATAAAGGGATTACATGAGAGTTAAAAAGAATAATAATACAAGCATTTCATTCATCAGTTCCATACAAATTGTGAAGATGAGAGGCACAAATAAACATGCTGTGATTACTAGTTTTGTATTGTATAATTCGACCATTTGTTTGGTTACTAAAACTTACTACCTTAGCACCTGATTCTAAATTCATGTTTTACTGGCAACTTTCCTCTTCTTAAATAGACCTTTCTGTTTCTGCTTCAGATCCCTCTTCCTCTTTTTCGATTGGTTTTGGAATGTCTTTCCAACCAATGATGGCTGCTCTCTTAATGCAAAACTTTTTGCAACATGCCCTAAATGAAGCTTCTTCACCATGAAAATCTGTTTCAGGTCTCCGCGATGTGCTGTGTATGCACGGACCCAAGAGCAAAATGCATCCTTAGCTTGTTTCTTAATCTTTGGCTGCAAAAATCATAGCCGGGAAAAAGCATTATTTCGAAGCACATAAAAAGCTAAAATCATTTACAGAACTTCATTTCAAATCAAACCAATTCAAGCAGAAAACTATTTCAAATCATTCATTATTTGTGCAAACTAGCTAAACTTATCCAGATGAATAAAACAGAATGCCATAATCACCTGCTTGGAGAGCCTACTCTAGCATGATAGTTCAGTGGAGCAATGGTGGGCATATCCCCACATCACATTTTCAAGTCATTTTCTCTTAAAGCTTAGCATCATAATACCAGCTTTTACATGTTTGAATCAGAAGTTATTTCTGAACCAGGATCAACTTCTAAGCATTTTCATTCAAAGCATATATTCAAACCCAATGAACAAAGCATGCATGTTTTTTTAGAGAACTACAGTGTTTGACTGCATACTGTTGTTTGCGAACAACTGCAGTATGTTCATATGAGTGTGCCAAAGTAACAAATCAATAAAAGATAACTCCAATTCCTTCTCTTCCTATAAATATACATATATATGTGCATAAACAAAAGACAACATAGTTTAAGATGGAAAGCGAGAAAGATCAAAAGATGTTATATGCCACAGGAAGCCAAAATGGACATAAAGGAGACAAGTATGAATATAACAACCATTTTTCAAAATCAAACAAATAAAGAGCGAGGAAGATGAACTCTAGAGAAGCAACCGCGGAGAAAAAGGAACAGAAAAATAAGAAAATATAAGGGGTAAATAAGATCCACATGCATAAATCATACCTCAGCTGAAATGTATGATTCAAGCTCCCTCTGAAGAGATACAACCCATGGATGTGATTCTAAAGAAACAAACTTCTTGACACGATGCATTTGACTCTGCAATGGGAAAGAATCTATTATTTTGAGGAGTGGATACTCTGTCAATAATACACCATGTTTCTCTAGATCTTGCAAGTAATCCACTTCTATTGGTTGTAGAAATAGCAAGGATTCTCCTCTTTCACCCAGTCGAGCCGTCCTACCTACTCTGCATCAAAGATTAAAAGGCCCAGTCAAGCTCTGATTGACCTTATATATTATTCCACAAGAATTTGAACATATGACCAGGACATCTGTCCACTAGATCTATATATGCTTAAAAAGGTCGTTGTCCAGTACTCAATTACATAGAGTTAAACCACCCGTTAGAATACAAAGTAGACTGTTAACTAAAAAATATAGAGAAACTGTTCTCATAGTTAAACCAATCGGAAAGAGAATTCCATATAAGCAGTTAGAAATCTGTTCAACAAGAAGCATCCATAGTGAGAATTTCTGATGCTACTCTAATTCTGAAGAAATGGCCATAAATGAGGACTTAGAAGCTGTTCAAACAGTAAGTAAAGATTTGTGGATGGGCAATTACATGGCAAAAATAAAGATAGCTGTCAAAACTAATCAAAATAAACCAAAAACTTGCCGAGTAAATAATGTTGCAAACTAGCAGACTAGATGGATATTTCCAAGAAAATAGCCTCTAAATACCTATGCACATATTCAGAGGCCTCCCCTGGAGAATCATACTGTATGATACATCTAACTTTTGGAAAATCTAAGCCCCTAGCAGCAACATCTGTAGAGACAAGAAGTGCCGATTTTTCTGTTTTGAAGGCACTGAAGGTGGTTCTTCTATCTTCCTGCTTCATATTCCCATGTAACCTAAAAGTTTTGCATTTCAGAAACATCTGCTTAAGTTCTTCTTCAAATTGCGAGTAGGGTGACCACTGGAATTCACTCAACAGCATGTAGTGAAAATCCACTGCATCACATGTTGAAAAGAATACCACAACCTGTAGAATGATCATTCAAGGAATCAAACAAGTATAGCATAGGAAATAGATGTTATAAAAGCTAACTTTCAGGAACCAAGCAGAGACAACAGAGGCAATGAACTGATACTTTATGCTTGAACAAGGTAAAGTCACAAAAGGTTCCACTCTCTAATTGCAGTTATTCTGGAAAATTCAAATTAAAGGAATCCGATGATGCAAGGTTGCACATTTAATCAATACTAATAAACGGAAAAAGCATAAAAGACAATACCAGATGCATAAACAAGGAATCATTTACAGGGCCATTGAAGGGTGAAGAGCTTTCAGGGCTCCAGAAATTATAACAATAACTAGGAATAAATAAATAAATTAAATTGACACAATTTTATGCATGGAAACTGACATCTACTTCTACTTCCAACTTGAAGCAATGAAGGACATCTTAAAGAATGTTCTAGCTAACAACAAGAGATAATAAGATTATGCTATTGCCTTGCCTTTTGGGAAGCTTCTCTCTCGAAAAGATGTTTTAGAATGGAAAGAAGTACAGCAAGCCGTGAACCACAGGGCACTGTGTAAGGTATTAATCAAGTCATATAGATCAAGCCCAGAAAGGTTAACAAATGAATGAGAGAGTATTCAGAATATGCATACCCTTAACAAATCTCTGAACCAATTGAGCTGGAAGCCTATAATCCCCACTTGAAGAATTTACAGACTTGATAGAGTAATCAAGGTCCTCATCTACATCGGATCCCAAAGATCCAGTTTGGTTAACTGATGAATCTGGTTGCATCTTCATGTTATCAAGACCAATCATTACGGGATTTTCTAAACTAATTTTACTAAGATGGTTTACTTTTTCATTTAATGTAGCTGATAATAGCAAATTTTGTCTTTGAAATTCAGAGGATTTTCCCTTTTCTACAGATTCGTTTGCCCTAGAACCCAAAAGATCCAATATCTCTTCAATATCTTTTCCAAATCCTAACTCCAGAATTCTGTCAAGATATGCAGTCAGGTGAAGATTTATAAGTAATAGAAAGTTAAGATCTACTCATATGAAACCTTAGATATATGGTACACTGAACCTGTCCGCTTCATCAAAGATTATCCACCGCAAATTTGTGTGCACAAAAGATGATGTGTTTTTTAAGTGATCCAACAGCCGTCCAGGTGTTGCAATAAGAATAGAAATGCCTGAAATGAATCATATGAAACATTCATAAACCTAATTTAAAGAGGAAAGGACATCAATATTGATCACAATAAGAATAGAAAAGCCTGAAACGAATCATGTGAAACATTCAGCAAAAAATTCAACCTTTCCGCAGCCTGGCTTTCTCTTTATTCCTGTTTTCACCACCCATTACATAACCAGGAACAATCCAATGAAAACGATGCAATAACTTCTGCAGAATCTCATACACCTGCAAGCATAACTCACGCGTTGGTACAAGGACCAACGCTATCATAAACATATCAATTTTTAATTTATTCATGCTTAAACAAAAAGAATATAAATATTCTACCTATTCATTCTTAAACAGAGGATAGGACCAATTCCCATTACACCCTCCAAGATTAATTTCGCATGACAATGGAAACAAAATAACATTCTGGACTTACAAAAACGATAAGCACAGATGCACATCCCATTAAAAGCATAAAACATACCAAAAGTACCGTGAGAGCGCTCAATTCGGGGATTGTAACCCTGCAAGTAATGAATGATTGGAGCCAAATATGCTATTGTTTTGCCAGACCCCGTTTCTGCATTAACAAGACTAGTACATTCTCCAATCAAGGATCTCAAAACCAGTTAGACAAAACTAGAAACCTGGCACTAAAAACAATCCAATTATGAAAAGAACTCTCTGGATTGCAAACAAAACAATTGAGCAAAAAATAACTTCTATTAAAAATGGCTAAAAATAACAACCCAATCTTGGAGACAAGAAAACTTGCACCAAAACAAGCCCAATTATGACAAAGTAAAAAAATGCACCAAAGTTGATAAAGAAAACAACCCAACAATGTGTGTGTGTGTGAGAGAGAGAGAGAGACAGAGAGAGAATGCATAAAAAATGCCAGCAGGATTAAAATTTGCATTAAAAATGCTAAGAAAACAGCAGAAAAATACAAAAGGAAAGGATACACATGACGACCAGAGAGTATAACAGGAATAGCTTGAGCTTGGACAAGAGTTGGAGCTTCAAAACCCAACCTTTCTGTTTAAGAAGAAACAAAATTTCACTACATGAGAGTCAAAGAGGGTTACATATAATTACTAAGACAATCTCAGGTAACATGTCTACAAAACAAAAACTGAAGCCAACCTTGCAGTTGTTCAGACAGAGTGGAGTGGAGGCCAAGACTGGAGAATGAACACGAAGCAAATATCTCCGATTCTTTGGTTTGGTTTTTGGTGTTTGATTCTTTCTCTTTGTTTGTTTTTTGGGTTTTCTTCATCTTTCTGACCAGCTGCAGGCTGGGGTTTATGATTTTTTTTGGTGCTGTTTTATACTTTCTTTTTCTTATACGTTTTTCTTGCTCTTTTTTCCACTAGGGTTTATCATCCCATTCATCAATGACAACAGCTTAGCGACGAAAAGAAAAAGAAAACTGTGTCGTTTCAGGTTTTTTGAAGAGTGAAGAGTAAAAATTGCAACCTCATCCCTGAAGTATAACCTTAATTGAGTTTTCATCCTTATAATATAATTTGAGTTTTCGTCCTTGCTTGAAGATATTTAAACGAGTCCAAGTTTTAATCAATTACATCGTGTAATAAGTTGTGATCATAAATCACAACCATGTCCCTAAAATAAAATTTTGACTTGAATGTAAATTTTCAATTTAAAGTTTGACTAACGAATATTTAATAAACATGGTCCTGAGGAAAAAAAAAATTATGCAACCAATTTATTTATCAAAAATTAATATAAATAAGAAATGAGACTAATGCATAAAATATATAAAATAATAAAAACACTTTTAAAATAATACAATTTATGTAAAGATACTTTCGTTTTTATCCAATTAACTCGCGTCACTATCTCAATTAAAATGCCATCTTCAATTGAAATTTTGCATAATTGAACCTTCCTCAAAGGGCTTGGCCTCTTTAAAATGGTAAAACTTAAATGAAGGACTCAATTTAGCTACACAACCAATGCCTCATTTGATTCTTTGATTCTTTTATAAATATATTTCATATATAATCCTTTTTCACTCGTATGTTTACCGTAAGTTAATATATGGAAATATGTATTTTATATTTAAATTACATAATTAACTAAAACGTAATCACCATATTATATTATATGATTTTTGCTTAAATCGTTTTAAATATCATACAGATGTTGGAATTTAGACAGGTAATTGACTTGAACTCTACTGTAATCCTCTTCACGTTTCTTCAACTTAGAACAATTCAGGGATGACTCTGAAGTCTTGCTCTCTGCTCCATCTTTCTTGAGCACTTTATAGTTGGCCCACACAATATTAGGATAGGACTTGTTACCAGGGATATGAGTTTCACTATCATCCTCCAAATATATATATATATATAAACCTTTCAAAAGAAAGAGCATATTCCGTACCAGATTCCCGATAATAAAGGTTAAGACAATAGTACGATATGCATTGGTACCGGGTGCTTCAAAGATTGAGTACAAGAATGTTTTATGCAAGATGGTTCTGCAGAATTGACAGATCAAGTTCATTAAATATTGACATAAACAGAATGGAGCAGCAACCAATAGATGGGTCACCAAGTCACAATCTGGAAAATAAAGTAAAATAGTCTAGCATCATTCGCCAGCTATACACAAAAATTACAGATGAACAATGCGGCAGAGAGCTGAATTTGCAGTGTGACTGTTATTTATGGCGGTGGTTCAAACATTTGTCCAAAAAGATGATTAAAACAATCACGTACAGTCAAAAAAAGAAACCCTTTGGATGCATCATGCAAGCCAAGTACCTCTCAACTGATCTAAAACTACAGAACGCGATAAAATTCCATCCCATCTTATTTACCAAAGAATATTAGGTACGATACAAGTCCTTGGACGGCAAAAAGAATAAGCTCAAGGCTAAATATATGTATATCTTAATAGTTATTCTCATTCGCAAAATCCCCCAAAATAGATCTAATAATTTTTTTGGAGGAGATACTTCAAATTCCTAATGCATAATAAAGGGGGACAACGGCTTTAAAAGAGAGAGAAAAAATTCGACCATATATAGATATCAGCACCTGGTTTTTTCTTGGAATGATGAAATGCAGCTCAGTTAAATGACAATCAAGTTCTTAATGGTGGTAGAGTTCCATCCCCAGGAAAATAATTCCATTTCCGGGACAAAACAGTAGTTTTTCAAACTTCTTCAACCTACAAGTGACAAGTTACCACTTAAACAATTAATGATAGGTTTATACCGGAATTATAGACCATATGGTAAAGACATGTATATGCTAGTCACTAATGGTTCCTTGTTTATCAAAGATTAAGGAGTTTGAATGACCTGAGGGAGGCTCATTAATTCAAGAACAGCCTTCTTTGGGGTTAGCTCACTGTCAATGATCCGAGCAACTGCTGTCAGGACCGGCATTTTAACATTATATTTTTGGGCCAGTGCAATCACAGCTCCAGCGGTTGACACACCTTCAGCTACCTACCGCATGTACTCATCATATTAATAGCCAGATTTTAAGCGTCAACAGCCAGTTTAAAACTTTACAAGAACCTGATTCATGGAACTGAGTATATCTTCGAGTTCCTCCCCTGATCCAAGACGAACTCCAACTCTTTTATTTCTTGAAAGATTTACAAAACATGTAAGCATGATGTCCCCAGTTCCAGATAGACCAGTAATTGTTGCCAGCTTTCCACCCATCTAAGGATATGTAGCAAAAGATTTGTTAGATAACACAGTTATTTATTTGAATGACCAACATGGTGCTTATCAACATTCTAGCCAAAAGAGAAAGAGAAACGATAAAATTGAAGCAAGTCAAATCTTCATAGCTAATGTTGGGGAAACGAGGGGCAACATGGATTATACCTTTGTTGCTAGCCATCGTATCTCAGAACAACCTTGTGCTACAAGAGCTGCCATGGAATTATTACCAAGATTCATGCCTTCAACAATCCCAGCAGCAATCGCAAGTACATTCTTGAGGGCACCTGCAATTTCAACCCCTGTAACATCCCTGAGGTTATCAGAGGTTACAACCTGAGCATATGCACATCAATAGTTACCTTAACTCTCGACCACCAATATGATCAACCATATGAAAACGGCATTATGCAGACCTAAATATAGATCTGGGGACACAAAGTTATTGAGCAGAGAGCGACAAATTTGGAATATGTGATTCGGAAGTTATTAAATTAGAACCTCATCACAGGAACAGAAAAATAGTAATCGAATATGCAGCGCAGCAGCAGTGATGGAGATACTTGAGGGAATGAGAGAACCATAAACAGTGTTTCATGCATTATACAAAATCTTTGTTATTTGATACAATGAAGATCCTCTACCTTGAAGTGCTGATCCGTAAATGACTACAAGACAATAGCTGCTGAACAGCATGGGCCAATTTTTTGTCTTTTGATGCCACCACCATTGCTGCAAAGCAGAAAGGAATAGTAGTAACCCAAGATATATGAATTGGTTGAAGGTATTACAAGAATATAGTTTATCATATACAACCAAGTTACCTGTTGGTAGTTTGTTCATTAATTCCAAAGCAAAGGAAGGCCCTGATAGTGCAATAAAAGGTTGGCGAGGGTTCTTTAATGCTTGAGGAATGATTTGAGACATCATCCTCAATGTATTCAGCTCTAAGCCTTTGCTAAGGGATATAAATGGTAAGCCAGGGTCAACATGCTCTGCAATTCCTTCGAGAAAGGATGTACTAAACTGCAACACAGGAGGCAAGATTCAGGCACTTGTCCCATGGTACAAAATAAGCATCAACATAATACAATGGCTTGACAGACCTGCACAGGTACGGCATGAAGGCAATAATCTGCCCCAAGCAAAGCAGTTTTGGCATCAGAAGTTGCAGTCACATTTTCTGGTAGCTTGTGTTCAGGGAAGTACTTACTGAGAACAGAGAAGACAAATAATGTTCCAATATCAATAAAATTCTATGTTTAACATCATATAGTAAATTGCAATGAAATTCAAGCAATGTGAATAAGAAAACCCACTAATTAAAATGGTTCTCATTAATAGACCGGCAAACCGCAGGATCACGTACAAGCATACTAACTTCCATTTGTGCCTTCCTGTTAGCAACATGAGCCGCCATTGCAGTCCCAAAAGATCCCCCTCCTAGCACCACCACCTTCAAGCCAAATTAAAAATGTAGACTCAACAGATTAGTCCATAGCTTAGTTGGATTTGAGGCATTTCTCATTATACACAATTGAATATATCATTCAAATTCAAGAATAACAGCTGAACTAGATATCTCCTTAGCCCTTACCATTGTAATCATATACAGATTCTCTTCTTTTACATGAAAGCATTCCTTTCAATCTCATCATTTATATTTTCTTTAATTAAATTAAATTTCTAAGCCTAAAATATCGAATGCATGTAAAATGACCACGAGAGGGGAGGGAGGCTTGCAATGAAATCTATCAAAACAAACCCCAAAATTCCTAAAGACATCATGAGCACAGCCAATAGAAAGAAAAACCTTTTTAGTTCGTTCAAGAACATCAGTTTTGGCCTTGGAGCGCCAAGAACGAGACCATCTAACAAGCTTCTCCCAAGCAATGCGGACGACTTTCCGGCGATCCCGGGTCCTATCAGGGGAAAGCTGAAGTGGGTTTTGGTCGGAATCTTGGGGGAGTAAAGGAGATGGTGAAGGAGTTCCTGCACAACAAGTGGCAACCACAAGTGGCTTTGAGGGTATCTTTGGAAGGTTCAGAAAGTGAACAGTATATGGGTTTTTTGAAGTGAAAGATGGATTCAGCTTAAATACGAAAACTGGTTCAAGCAGTGCTTCCATTTTTTGGTTCAAACTTCGATTGGAAAGAAGCAAAGAATATGGGAATTAGGAAGGAAAATGAGAGAGAGTATTGGCTTCCACCAGTCCAACAAATACAAGTATTTTTGTTATACAAGATTTTTAATTTTATCCGTTACGTACGGCGCTTCCGCCATCTCTAATCCTTTCCTGCTGTTGTTTTCGTCATTCTCTTGGGCCGCCATTTCTGTTTTCCCTTACCCAAAAGGCCACTTTGTTGAGGTTATATCGGTCCCACCATCAATTTTAGATTTAATCGATTTAAATGATTTATTTAATTTAATTTAATAAAAATTATTTAAAAATTGGTTCAATTAGTTTAATCAACCGATTCATTGATAGTTCCAATATTTTATTCTTAATCGATACTCAAATCAGTTTTTAGTCTAATCAAATTGTCCAATTCAATTGTAAAAACAACACCACTTAAATGCACAAATGGTATAAATATCTCTCAGTTTCAAAATTAGGCAAATTTACCTCTATCAAAAACATAGAGTAATTTAATCTTTACCGACTTCGAAAGTTAGCAAAGGAGGAAAATTAATGACAGCATTAATGATTTCTATCAAATTTATCTAACGTGACAATAAAAAAAATATAAGAATAACCAGGTGTCGTAAGATACATTAGACTCTTAAAAAGAGAACATTGATTAGAATCTTAGAGACGATATTGTTGAAAAAGGTAATCACAGATTCCAAACATGAATTATAAAATGGATATGAAAGATAAAAAAAATATGCATCAAATCTTTATCGAAACATGTGGTAAAAATTTTCACCTGATTTAAACTTAATAAAAAAATGCAAACGACACTACAAGCCAGTCAACTATGTTTTGATTACTCAACTTTTAAAACTTTCAAAATGATCATCCAATTAATGGGGTTTGTCCTTTTTTATACAATTTTGTTAAGTAGCTCACGTGAGGTGGTAGTCCAAAATTGGTATAATAATAAGTTTAACTCTCAACTTATACATATTGTATCAATTTAGTTAATATTTAAAACCCTCAATATTACAATTTACCTCAAATTGATTCTAATTCTCAAAAAATATAAATATTCATAAATATTCTAAAAAATATAATAAATTTTAATATATATTACATTATATTTTATATAAACTAATAAGTTAACCGAAAACCTTTATGGCCTCGTCATAATTAGAAGTGTGCATCGCTGGGTCGGGCTGGTTCGGGCCGGGATCAATTAAAAATTTAGGCCCGTTTGCTAGGTTTAGGCCCTGCCCAAAAAAATAGGCCTAAAATTTTGCCCAAGCTCGACCCGGATAAAAATGTTAAAACCTGGGCCTGACCTAGCCCGCCCATATTAATTTTTATATTATTTTAAAATATATATAATACATCAAAAATACTAAAAACATCAAAATAAATATTTCCCAACAAATTGAAAATAAATTTTTATACTTAAGTAACATTAAGATAGATGGAACTTAACAAGCAAATACCTCTAAAATAATAACAAAATTAACAATAAAATAAGTTTTATACAATAACAACATAATAGTAAAATGACAGCAAAATAGGGAGAAAACAATAAGAAAATAATATTAAAAAAACATATTTTTTTGGTCCTTTAGTGAATTCAGACCGGGATGGGCCCAGGCCAAAAATGCCTTACCTGATGCCCATCCAAGCCCATTTTTCGAGCATATATTTTTGCCCAAACCCTCCCACATTTCAAGTGGCCTGACCCATTAACAGGTCTAGTCATAATACCCACTTCGCCCATAAGCACTAATTAAAGCTAAGAAAGCATAAACAGTGTTTCCATAACTTTCCTTTAATGGATCTCAAAAGTAACACCCTTTACCCGAGTTTGTACTTAAATTCAAATAAGAAATACTACATTTTAAGTTAAATACTTTTTCAGGAACCAAATTTATTATTCAAGTTCTTCTCATCTCTTATATATATATTTATATATTTATATATTTAAATCATTTAAGATTTTATAGATCATTTCTAGGCTATCTCTAAAGTTTGATTACATTCGGGGTCCGTATGAGACTCTTTCAGATAAAAAAGAACAAGGCAGAGGAAAACAAGGCCAGTGTTGTGACACTAGATTCTCTAATTCCTCATGTCGCGACATCTTGTGGCTAGTGTCACAACCCCGAGTCCTCTTTGGCTGAATAAGTCAAAACTTCTTTATTTTTGTGTTAAGGTCAATACCATATAATCCCAAATATGTACCAATCAATTTAAATCTTTATAATACTTCGGTTTATCAACTAATACTTAATTAATTCATCATATAACAATTACCCATATATTAGCAATTTCATCACTTATAACAACTTCTTAGCATTACAACTCTTCTATTATTTTCCACATCCTCCTCTCCATTCCACATCCTATATTACATGTATATATACGAGAATCTTTGCCCTTTAGTATAGCATGCCTATATGTAATATTAACTATTCTTTCACTAATTACACATATATTCTTAACAAGGGTGTCTACTTGAGTAGCAATCAATAAATTATTTTTATCTTGCCCTACATAAATTGAAATTAAGACCCACTTGTAGTTTTTAAAACTAGACTCAATGAAATTTTTACCATAAAAAGTTCAGAATTTAGTTCAAAGTATATTAATACAAGCTCTGTTACTAAGCAGTTTTGACCCTTCTTTACTAAATATTATTTATCTTTTTGTACAAAATTCATATAACATTGTCGTTTATTTATCTTGAAATTAAATTTATTAAGATTTTTAGACATATAAATTTCATCTTCTAACTATATTTTTACAATTTTTTAATTATTTTTCAAAGTCAGAAAAGGGGATCCCGAAATTCATTTTATCTTATCTCACTAAAATACATATATCTCATTCAATACAATCTCAATACTTACACCGTTTCTTACGTACAAAACTATATTCATTAAAATTTAATTTCATACTTGGTTCATCATTTAATTTATCATCTTCTACATTTTTTGGTGAATTTTTAAAGTTAAGTTATTGATGTTGTCCAAAAACTATTTTAGTGATAATATTTACTTTTTCATGGTTCTTTACATTAAATTTCATTTAAACATACATAATCATTATACTTTGATTATTACCATTTAGTCATTTGGATTTATATGTTGATATCATATTTATTTATCTCTTTATCTCTTTCACTTGAAACTTGGTGTTTCGACACATTGTACTTCATCAAATACTTTCTATCTCTACTATTTCAATTAAAATTCACGTATCTTACATTTCATTCATAAAATATTTAATTTAACTCATTGAGATAAAAGTAAAGTTAATATGAAAACGTATATATTTTGACAATAATTTCTTTTCTTTTGCTTCTCTTCCATTTCGAATTCTCAACTTCATCACTATCCTTCTCTTTTTATATAATTTTCTTTGCTTCCATCTACTAATTTCTTGCTTCTAAATTGTGGAACATACTCTCTAGGATCTCTACTTCATATTTCCTTTTGGTGCCTATAAAACTTTTTAAGAATTTTGGGTGAAATAGAGAGATTTCATGAAAAAGGACTAAATTGTAAGAAAATGATAACTTCTCCCTTGTTTAATGGTGGTGGCATTGGAGCATGGAGAGTATGAAGAAATTTCCTCATGCTTCCATAAAAATATATCCTTTAATTTAATTAATTAAAATAGTAAAATATATTATAATAAAATAATTATTAATAATAATATGATAATAATGAAATATTCCACCAATTATATTTCAACACCTAATATTCATCAATTATTATCATGATAATTTATGATAATTATCTTGATTGAAAAATGATCATTTTCCCTTTATAATCTTTCAATATTCACTTTTGTGCTTCTATTTTTTGGTAAAATTATAATTTAGTCCCTCTTATTTTACCATTTTTTTTATTTGGTCTCTATTTACCAATTTATTTGACCCTTTAGTCTTTTCCTCCATTGGAGTATTTTCACTTTTTGGTCATTTAACTTTTTCATATTTATATTTTGACCTAATAAATTTTGAATATTTACACTAAAACCACAACACTGTCACATTTTTACAATTTAGTCTCTACATGCTCACCTCTATTCCCAAGCTCTTGAAGCAAAAAAGTATAGTCATGAAGCTACAAAGCTTAGATTCAAATGAGAAGAGGATGTTTTCGAGGCCGGTTTGGCCATTATGCAAGGCGAGTTGAAGGACTTCTTCAACTACAGAAGTGTAGCGAGTTTAACCGGTAGCTTTGGGTCAGCTCAAGTGCATTTTCAAGACAAACCCAGTCGATCGGCGGCTAGAGAAGTCAGGGGCGGGTGATGGGAAATGAGCGGGAGTATGGAAGATAGGAGCACGGGTGGAGGAGGCGGCTACTGCGGTGGTGTGTTTCGAAGCATTAGGTGGTGAAACAGGGAGCTTGGAAAGGGAGAACTTTTGGGGGTGGGGTTGGCTCTAGTGGTTAATGTGGTGGTGATTACAGTGGTTTTGTGGATATTGATGGTTGTGATAAGGCTTTGTTGTAGCTATGATCATACAATGTAGTGACTTTGAAATCACAGGGGTGAATCTAGTGGCGGTGAGAGTATCAATTTTTAATGTGCAAAGGTGAAGAAATTATTACAAATGCGTAATAGATTAGAATCACTTGTTGTAAGTGTTGAAAACAATAGATATTTCTCAAAGAACTCAGCTCTGTAGATGTAGAGGAATCGAACTACATAAACAATTTTTGTGTCTTCTATTTGTCTATTGTTTTACTTTCAATAATGAAGAAGTGCTCACTCCCTCGTTACTCCTCCACAATTTATAACTTTTATCGAATTTTTTTACTTACATTCTAAATGTATCGTAAATTAATTAAATCGATACTAAATAAATTTATCACTCAATCTAATCAAAGCGAACATAAATATAAATAAATAGTTATAAATAAAATAAAAAATAAACAATGGAGATAAGATACGTCCCTTCAATTATTAAAAGGGTGACAAATTGCACAAAAGTTGGGAATTTCAACGTTTTTAGACTTTAAAATAAAACAAATTGGCTATTTTTGCTTTATGGACAACCTACCTCAGTAGAAGCAACAACTTCCTCACATCCTAAGCTCTCTTATCCATAGCGATGGGCTTTATCTTTTCTTCTTGTCACAGACACTTTTTACCTACCTCACTATCAGAGAGGTGTTGTTCTAACATCAACTTAGCATAACATAGAAAATTAAAGTTTGGATAATATTAGCAATTGCATATTTCATAACTTTAATCATAGGTAGAATTGAGATGATTCATACTAAAAAATATATATTATGTAACTATGTAATTACAATATGTGCTACCAAATATTAAATAGAGAATTATGACGTAATTACACTAATACATTTAAAAATTATTATTTAATTATTCTGTGTTGTGGAAATAAACTGATTGATGATATATGTAGGTATATATGTAAAATGAGATTACCTAACACGCAAAGCACACGTTGCCTACGCGTATCTATTGGCTAATCAAAATTTCCAAAATGTTTTCTTGGTTTTCTTAAATCAAGAAAAAACCCATCAACGAATATTCTCTCATTGATTTCTCTGTATATATTTTGATGAATTTTAATTCTACAAGGTAAGTTGTGGAAACCCTTTCTTTACATCTCTTGTATGCATATTTTTGGCTAGGTTTTAATGGTGGGAATCAAGTGATCAGTCAATGCAGATGCAATAGAATCTAAAGCTGAGTTCGTGTAGTTTGAGGTTCAAATATTGCATCTACAATCAGTTGCCCCGTCTCCAAAGTAAAGCTTCCTTTGTATAAGAAGTACAGAGTGGATAAACATGAGGGGAAATGATGATATGGATGAAGGTGGGATTCAAAGAAGAAAGAGCAGAAAAAAGGGCTCAATAATCAAAGTGTATTGTGTGAGAGTGGGTGGTTCAGCGTTGAGAGGAGTTGGGAGATGCTTGTTTGTAAGTTGTTACCCACTCCTCCAATGTTTTGGGTTGGATGATTGTAGGCATCGCCACCATCACCACACCCATTTCCATTGATCCCAAATTTCCCGGAAAGGGTAGGAGTAGGGGTTGTACAAAATTGAATCTGAGACCAGGATCATCGGAAACTTGAACATAAGTCTTTTACCGGTCGATCTGTGATTCAGTATATTGTGTATCTTTTGAATTGTATGAAAGGAAATAAAGCTTTAGATTTTCCTTCTTCTTTCTTTAAGTTTTCATGCATTTAATGAGTCATATTTTGATTCGGATATTCATCGGACACGAATATTTCAAAAAAAAAAATTAAACAATGTAAATCTAAATATGTGTAATGGCAGAAGCTCTACTTTGAGCATAAATTCCAAGACCAGTATCTGCAAGTTTTTTAGTATTAAAGACAAATTAAGCCGTCTCAAATCCCATCCCCTTTCTTCCTCAATGCCGATGCTGCCTATACGTAGGTGCAATATAACCATGTATATGTATGAATGGTACCCTCAAATGGTGTTGCATAGTGAAACTAATCATCATCTCGCTTGGCAGACCTTGAAGAAAGGCCATTCACAGATGCTTGTTTTGACTTCACCTCCTGCCACTCGCCCTCCCAATCTTGTTCCCAACCTTGAGCTGTTTCTACATCGACATTGTTAGGTGAAGACGAGGCAGGTTGGCCCATTTCAAGCTGCTGGTATGCGATTCCATCGTCCCTTTTGCTTCGCCTGTAGAAGGCGTACGTACTGCCGATGATCAGACCTGTTAGAATCAGTAAGTAGATGGGGCTTATATGCCTGGGGAAAGGTATATAATTGAATATGCCGTAACTTGATGCTGCTGCTCCTATCTGAATTGCACACCTCAATTCTCCAGCATCTATTTGTATGGTTGAATTTCCACCAACTTTTGCTGTGATTTCAACCTATGACATCAAAAATCAAAGAAAAGCAGCACCACAACATCAAGTTTAGAGACTAATTTGGACCAAAAAAAGGAGTTCATGTCCCAACGTGAAAATCATTGTCAAGTTTAAACACTAATTTAAACAAAAAACTTCAAATCTTGATGTGTTTGTAATTTTCAAATTTAACCCAGATCAAAACTTGAGTAATTCAATTAAAAGGTAAGAGCGTAAAGAGAAGGGTGAAATTAAACCTCTTGAGTTTGGTGAGGGAGCACTTCCACCTTCTTGGTCTTGCTATGTGACAGACTCACACTTACAGTAAGGTTTCTCTCTCCTTCGTTCATCACCACTACTATTACTTTCTTTGAACCTACATGCAATTTTATAACATTTCTACTTTCAAATTTTCTTCTATTCGATAAGTATGATAATGTTAATAATCTATACATTCACATTTTTATTATCAATTACTTATGTATTATTTATTATTTCAATTTCGCTTAATATAATATTTGGTATTTGAACTTGACATTTTTTTCTTAATGTAGTACTTAAATTTTTTTTGGCCCAATTTAATATCTGAACTTGGCATTATTTTTTCTAATTTGGTACCTAAACTTTTTTTAAGTTCAATATAGTACCTAAATTTATTAAATGTATACAAATTACACAAAACACTAACAATGTTGAATTTTTTTTTATGCTATAAAAATATTGTCAGTATTGAAGGAAATTCATGTTAAAAGAATAGGTATTGAACTATACTTAACGAATTAATATTAAATAACCAAAATTTTTTTTAAAACCCCAAATTAAAAGAAATTCATTATTTTCAATGAATAAAACAATTAATTAATTAATTAAAAGTAAAAGTAATTAAACATATAAAATATAATCATATCATTTGTCACATGTCGGTCATATATTGATTATTTTTGCTACCTCATAAAAAAATAACATTGTTAGTATATTGGAGTAATTTGTAAAACGTTTGACAAGTACCAAATCGAACAGAAAAAAAATTAGGTACCAAATTAGGAAAAAGAGTCAAGTTCAGGTACCAAATTAGACTTAAAAAAAGTTTAAGTACCAACTTAAGAAAAAATATCAAGTTTAGGTACTAAATTAGACAAAAAAATTAAGCACCAAATTAAAAAAAAATCAAGTTCGGGTACCAAATGTTGAATTGTTTCCATCCCAAACACCCTTTGAACAGTAAAATAAAAACCAAAGACCCAGAAGAAAATTAAAGCGGTAAAGTCTTTGGAGAAGTATGTTACGTTAAGCATACCGATTGACGCAGGATCAAGGCACGCCCTTAAGCTTTCGTTATGACAACTCGTTGACGAAAGCCAACACCCGTGATTACTAGGCCCAGGAGCCGGCGCAGGTGACGATGGCCAAGGAGCCGACGCCGGTGACGATGGCCCGAAAGACTAAAAACCAGGAAAAAAATTACTTCTTCTTTTTGGTTCTGAAAATTAAAAAGTTAATAAAAATAAAAGAGTACAAAAAAAAAAAATACCGGAGAAGATTCCACCGCAGGTCGAGCGTGTGATTGAAGAAAGAGTAAAAGGAAAGATAAGATTGAAAGGATTTCCTTTGAATCCATCTTTATTTTTATTTTAGTTGTTGGATCAAAGCTCTCATCCCACCATTGATATTAATAAGATTTAAGTCTCCAATTACAAGAATTTCCATGCTGTTGGTTGTTCTTAGTCAATCAAAACCCTTCTGACTTATTCCTCGTCTTCTTTTCTTCGAATTCTCCGTTTACTTTTGTCCTTCACTTTTGACTTTCCCACGTGGCATAATACTAAATGTTTTAGTTAGAATTGACATTGTTCATACCTATCCAACAATCTAATATGAATAACTCGCTATTTGCTCGGGATATCGGCCATAATAATTATGTAGGAGAGATGGCCGAGTGGTTCAAGTCGTAGCATTGGAACTACTATGTAGACTCTTGCTTACCGAGGGTTCGAATCCCTCAAATTATTCAACTATGTTAACTGAAAGTTTTAACTAAAATTCAAACAATTTTTTTTGACACGGACTATCAAATCAATTTGGATCTAAGTATGTTTTTCCACTTGTCGATGGTACTGATCATCAAGTGGACACTTAGAGCTCGCTACCTGAACTTTAAAAAAGAAAAAACTTAATAACCCAGTGACTTAAGTGAAAATTTTTCGAATAATTCAATGATCATTTTTGTAACTTTTTTTTTTAAATTAAGTGACCAAAACATAAACTTATTAATAGTTCAAAGATATCGAGTGTAGTTTTAAAAAAATTTGTTTTTTTGAAGTGGATTTAAAAAGTGTAACTTTTCTTTGAATAAATTGTATTTTTAAATTTTTATTATAGTTGTGGTGAAAAGTTACGAGATGTTTGGTTCACATAATCTTAATTTTTTTATGGTGCTATAAGATTTATCATTTACATTCTCTTATTTAGATTTCAAAAATCATGCTATGACAATTTTACTTTTTTCTTTTTATAATTTTGATCCATTATAACTTATTCTCCAATTTTTATTTTGCCCCTTGTTTTAATCATTTGTGACAATTTAACCATAAATTAGATGAAATTAAGGGACTAATTTAGTTAAATTGTATAAGACTTATATATATCATAAAAAATGGATCAATAGGCATAAAGGATGCATGCATTATAGTTGTAGGTCTTGTAAAGGTATAACCTTGTAATCTTAGGTTTAATAAATTAATTATAGTTGTCGACATCGTGCCTAGCAACTAATCTTTCCTTACTTTATCTCTAACTAAGAGGAAGCTTGTTGAAATTATTTCCCTTATCAATAAACAACCCTATAACTTCGTGCCTAAGATTTAGCTTACCGATAGCATTAAGAATGAGAGAGACTTAATTCTAAATGAGATTTATTTGATTAGAACGCATGCCTACACAACATATATCACATATGTTATTTATATCTAATTATGTTGTTTGTCACAAGCATTAGAATCAATTAAACAATTGCAAATTTAACTATTCTAACTAAAAAAATAAATATTCTAAGTTATATCGAATATGACCTCTACATTCAATAAACTTGAATATTTGTAATTAAAATAAAAGACATGCAAATACTAAAGAATAAAGAAAAGATGAAGAGTAATTAGATATAACAAACTTTAAGAATCAAACTTCGAAATTCCTTTGACTAGAAAAAGAGGTTTAGCGATACATGAACAAGAAGAACATAAAATAGTAAAAATTGCAATAAGCTAAAAATTCTACAAAAAGTCCTAACACTCTATTAAAAGGTATTATTTATAAAGTTTAATTGATTTAGGGTGGGTTTGGATGGACGGTGCGTTTACTTGCGGTTAGTGTAAAAACAACAGTTGGCGATGAGATTTAATATTGTGGCGATACTATAGCGCGAGATAAAAAATAAGTTAAACGCATCACATCGCACCACACCGCACTGCACCCAATTGCCCATCCCTAGATTAGGCCTATAACACTTCTTTGAGATAAAAGTCTTGAAAAAAGGATGAAAATATCCTTGTATTTTAGAGTTAGGGTGGCCAAAATTATTACACAAGTGAACACTGGTGTTGGGATTCATGCATTCTTACACTGCGACACTAAATTTGCTTCCCTCAGATAGGTTGTGATCCCAGCTCTCCAAGCCACAGCTCAAATGTCTTTTTTCTCTTATTTCACATTTTGCTCAGTTTTAACTCCTTACTTTGCTTCTAATAATCCTCGAACTTGTGTCTCAAACTCGTATGCCTCTAATAGAAATTTCAAAACACCTAATTAATTAGTAGGTAAACTACCTAGTTGGTCACTCAACTTTTAGGACGTTTTCATTTTCATAACTTAGGCATTAAATATCTAACAACGCTTAATTGTGCATGCCACATCATGTTTACACTTTCATTTTAGTTACCCAACTTTCAGGTCACTTTTATTTTGGTCACCCAAAAAATAGAATTTTTTAACTATTGGTTGAGGTAAAAGCACATTTAGGATTGAAGTGATAAAAGCAGTACAAAACTAAAATAATGTATTAAATAATTGTGAAATTTTACTTGTTTATCACATTGTCGAAAGCTATACTTTTTTCAATATTAAAATTTAAAATTTCGAAACATCAAAATTAATTAAATAAACTATTGACAAAGTTTTATCCCTTGATAGTATCAATCTATTTGTTATTATAGTACTAAAATTAATTAATTAAATTAATTTAACCTCCTTCCAAAATTTAAAATGTTAACTTATATTTCCAAATTAAAATCAACTCAAATAACCCATCTTTAATAATTGTCTACGAAACCCACATTTCTTTTGATTATATGATCTTGAATATTTCATACTAAGTTAAAAGTAAAGAAAAATCATTGCAAATATTAAATGAAGAACAAACAATTAATTTAATTAATTGCAATAATTTTTTTCTTGGCTTAATATATAGATCGGCCCCAGAACTTGACAAATTTTCTCACATTGGCCCCTAAACCTTTTTTTATCATATTGGTCCCTAATGTTGGCATTCGTTATACAGATTGGTCCTACACTAACACGTTTGTTTTTGAAGAATATGCTGATTTGGACAAGTATGGGGTGACACGTGGAGAAATAAGGGGACAACACATGAATTCATATATTTAATCATTCTTAAAAAATAAAAATAAAAACTTAAAATTGGAAAATAAATCAGAAAATTTATAAATTTTTTAAGAGATCATAAATTATAAAAAAGAAAAAAATGAATATATAAAAATATAAAATATGAAAATAAAAAACAAGTTAAAATTTAATAATTAAAAGCTTACTCTTTAAATAATCAACTTTAACAAAATAAAAATAATTTTTTAAAATCTAAAAATATATAATAAATAAAATTAAAAAAATATAAAAATAATAAAAAATTCAAGTTTTTAGAAATTTACAATAAAAATGAAAATTTGATTAGCCATTGACTGAAGTTGACCGAGCTTGACCAGCATTGATCGACACTGATAGGGAGTTGATCAAGGTCAACTGATCAAATTTTTTTTAAAATTTTTAATTTTTTTAAATTTTTAATTTTTACAATTTATTGTTACTTTTTAAAAATGTAACCAAATTTATTTATTTTTTTAAAATTTTTTTATTTTAAATTTATATATATTCTTTTTATTTTTTTAACAAATTTCAATATTTTTTTCAAAATTTTAAGGTTTTTCTTAAAAAAATTTAAGAATGGTTAAAGATGAATCTATGTGTCATCTCATTATTTGTCCACGTGTCAATCCCATGATTGTCTGCATCACAAATTCTTCAAAAAAAAAAATGGTGTTAGTGTAGGGATCAATTGTGTAACAAATGCCAACCTCAGGGACCAATGTAATCCAAAAAAGCCAGGGGCCAATATAAGAAAAGTTGTCAAGTTTAGGGGCTAATGTATATATTAAGCCTTTTTTTGCTTTTAACTTATCATGGAAGACTTGAGATTATATAATCAAAATAAGTATAAGTTTTGTCGATAATTATTAAATAAGGGTTATTTGAGTTAATTACATTAAGGGTAATTTAGAAACATAAAATAAAATTTTAAATTTTAGTAGGAGATTAAATTAATTAATTTTAATATTATAGTAACTCAGTGGTTGACATTATCAATAGATAAAAAAATTTCAATAATTTATTTAATTGATTTTAATGTTTTGTAATTTAAAGATTCAATATTAAAAAAAATTAAAATTTTTGGCCTAGGATAAACAATTACAGTTTGACAATTTTCTTAATGTATTATTTTAGTTTCTACCCCTTTTACACTTTAATCCTTAATTTTTATTTTCCTTGATCAATACTTAGAAAAAAGAATAAGTTTTGGTTGACCAAAATGAAAGTGACCTAGAAGTTAAGTGACCTAAATGAAAGTGTAAACATGATGTGGTGTATATAGTCAACTGATGTTAGAGATTTAATGTTTGGGTAACTAAAATGAAAGTGCCTTAAAAGTTAGGTAAAAAATTGCAAAGATTTCATTTTGAGTGACCAAAATGAAAACGTCCTAAAAGTCGAGTGACCAATTAAGATAATTTACACTAATATGTAAATGCTAAATCATGTAAAGTTAAAGCATAAATTGAATTAAAAGTAAACTATATACACTTTAAAATAAATAATAATTTTTCTTTTTTGACTTTTTACATACTTGAATTTATATATATATATTTAAAATTTTTAATAATTATTAATTTTTTATAATATTCAAAGTTATTTTTTTTAATTTTGCATCCATTTAGAAAAGAATTTAAATAAATAGTTGTTCAGATTAAACTTGCTCATGAGTTGAGTTACTTGTCTATGTTTGAAGGCCCACTCAAAAAATGGAAATGTTTAGACAAAAATATGATGCCCAAAAAATGGGCTTGGGTAAAATTTAAGACATATTTTCTATATGGGCCAAGTCTTGGACAAGTTTTTTTGACTCGAGCCCAGCGCAGCATGTCTCGAATATATTATATTATAAAAACTATTATATTAATTATATGTGATAAATAATAATTATTTATATTTATATTTATAGTTATATTAAATCACTAACTCAATAACAATTAAATCCATTACCTATTATCTAAAAAAAATTTATCCAACTAAATAACCCAATCCAAAATATAAAAATATAAAAATTATATTTAATACAATAAATTATTTATTATATTTATGGTTTTTTTAATATAATATTTTCAATGCATTTTTAGTGTGTTAAAAAATGTGTATTATATATATTTTTTAAATTTTATTTTTGAAAAAAAACAATAATTTGTCCATATTCATTCTGTATGCACAATTTTATTAATTCTTTAAAAAAAATTATACTTTTAAAATATTTTTATTGATATGATATGACACCGAACCATGAAAAAATAAAAAATTATGATGAAAGTGACGTCGTTTAGGTCTAATTGGAATTCCGCTAGTTTCCCTTTCCTTCGCCTTCTATTCCACCTGAATCCGAAGAGAAATCTAAAACCCTACTGCTCCGCTCTGTGGGAAATCACTAAATTTGGTACCTCAAATTCCCAATCTTACCCCTAAAAAGATGCTAAATTTCCTTTAATTACCATGTCTTCCGAGGAAATCAGCCTCCAGAACGGGCTCAACGTTTTCCAGGCCGACCCTATACGGGCCTTTAATTGCGGACCCCAATCTGCTACTCGACCCGGCCCCAAGACCCGAGAACTCACCGGCTTCATCGATGACAAGATGTTCTCCTTCCCTCCCTCCCAACCCTCCGAGTTTCGCTCCTCTAACATCTTCTCTGCCGCCGCCGCCGCTGCTGCCGCTTCCGCTGACCGCCGAGACCCTCCAAATCACCACCATCGGAATTGGGAGAGAAGCGCCGGTGGTTGCTCTACAAACAGCGGCGACGACGAATCTGACGAAGACGATGTGGATGATGAGGAAGACGAGGATGATGACGGCCACGACGGAGGAGATGGCGACCAAAATGATAATAACCACAATAATAGTATAAACATAAATAATAAAAGTAATAGTGGAAATGAGACTGCTAATAATGCAGGAAGTGGAAACCCCGAAAAACTGGGAACCGGAAAAGCGAAGCATTCCTTCGGTTAGTTTTCTCTTCTTTTTTATCGTTTCTATTTTTGAGAAATTTTATTGATTTTTATATATAAAAGAAGGAACTTTATTGATTTATTTTTGTTTCCTTTTATAATTATTGTTGGAAAGTTGGAGGGAGCTGCAGGGAATTGGTAGTGAAGGAAGGAGGGATTGGGCAAGGTGTGAGAGAGGGTAATAATTATCAGAATGCGGTGACGATTGCCGATCCTGATGGAGATATTTATTACACGCATTTTTTACAAGGTGGAGAAGGGTCTGCTGTTAGTGGTGGTGGTAACGCTCAGAAGGATATCTTGGTGGAGAATGGTGGTGGATATGGGTTTAGTGGGAGGAAAGATGTTCCATTTTTTAGTGAGTCTGGTGAGTCCTTGCGGGCCATTTTATCCGACCCTGTCACGTAAGTGATTGATGATTTTAAGAAGTTGAAGGAAAAATAAGTGCTTTTGATAGATTTCTGCTCCCTGATGTTGAATTTGGCTATGGTTTTATAGCAGCCATGCTTTGTTGGTTAATTATAGTTTGGTTTAATGTGTTAATGTGTAATGTTAATTTGCAGTTCATGTAGTTGTGAATTTTACAAGTCCCTCTGCTAGTGAGCTTCAGCTGAGATTATGAGATGCAGGAAAATTTATTAGCAGTAGTGCAGTACAAGTTATTGTAGCCAGTCATGTATGCAGTGCTACAAGGCTAGTGAACTATTAGGACTGTGGAAAAACATGCTTTCTTTTATCTGAGATCATTTAGATATATTTACCGGTAAAAGATAATGTCTTTGAACTAGGAGTTTTACTCAGTTGGTTCATGCAGTCATCCTTTAGAGGTGGCTCAAGTTGATTTTAGGTTTAAATCCTAGTGTTTATAACCCTCTTCCCATCCCTAGGCTTGTCTCCATTGTTAAAAAAAAATGTCTTTGCTCTTTCTGCATATATATTTTTAATTGACCCATTGATTTTTAGTCATTATTTATCAAGGAGTTGATGTACATACAGAAAAGAAAAAAACGTTAGATTGATGTTTCAATCATTTGTTTCCTTTCATTTAAAATTTCAGGGGAGCTCTCATGGATGATGCGATGATATTACCTTGTGGACATTCCTTTGGTGCTGCTGGAATACAGCACGTTCTTAGAATGGTGAGTTCTTGATAAAACCTATTTCTTGTACTCTGTCATTAGTATGATGCTTAGTTGTGGATGAAGTTTGTGCCATGCTTCAAAGAATTATCTTTGATTGGCCAAGGGATGGTTTGAATCAGTACAAATTATGGATATAAGTATAAAATAGGCCATTTATATATGGGTTCTAGGTTGTTACAGATATGAATGCCCTGTCTTGCGCCATTTCAGAGTGATTAAGTGCTCATGGTTATTATATTAGGTACAATCTTATTAACATCACTAGAAATAAAAGTAAAGACAGCAATCTACAATATCGCTGTTTAGAGATGGAGAGATAAAAGGTAGAAGTGGTGAAAGTGAAGTAAATTTACCTTTTATTAACATCACTAGAAATAAAAGTAAAGACAGAAATCTACAATATCGCTGTTTAGAGATGGAGAGATAAAAGGTAGAAGTGGTGAAAGTGAAGTAAATTTACCTTGAATAATAAAAGGCTTAATACATCATTTGGTACCCAAGTACCTATTGTTGTTGTTTTTTTTTTGGTCCTATAAGGTACTTGTGTTCAACAAAAGTTGTACATTTTGGTATCTGAAGGTAACGGCAGTAATTTTTAATGTTTAATTCGAGTTTTAGGATTGATTTGCTGAAAATTCATAATTAACTAATAATATTAACAATTAACTTTCATCAAATCAACTTAAAACCCGAAAAAAGTCACAGCCATCAGATTATATTTAACAAATTAAACATAAAAATAAACAAATGTACAATTAACACTAAATTATTCTGTTAACAAAATCATGAAAATTCAAAAAAATATATTAGCTATTAATTGTCATCAAGTCAACCTTAAAACCTGAATTAAACACTAAAAATTAACACCGTTACCTTTAGGTACTAAATGTATAACTTTTGCCAAATACAAGTACCACATTGGACAAAAAAAATGTAGATACCACATTAGGAAAAAATGTTAAACTCAGGTACCAGAGGATGTATTAATTCATAATAAAAGTATATGATCATGTAAGTATGTTTATAGTCACCTTAGTTTGATAGGAGCTAGTCGTGATAATGTTTTGCTTAATTTTATTCAGTTATTACATAAAGTAATTAATTTACACATTTAACAACAAACAAAGAAGAGCCATGATTTGTAAGTAGCCAGAGACATGGTATGCGCAAAGAATTTCATTCAATTATCAGATAAACTAATTAATTAATATAAACAAGTATTTGTTACCTAAATTACTTGCATTCTCTTCTTTCAAATATCATAGATGTCCAAATTAGTTTCCACCTTACTAATAGGCCTTTTATTTGGGAAAAAGACACTAAAGAATATGGAATGATTACAATTTGCAATATTTAAGATAATTCCTACGTCACAAGAAAAGACACTTCCTACCATTAGCAATACAAGATAGAATTGGATTTGACACAATAGAATGGAAGTCTAATGAGATCTTCAAAGAAAAAACTGTAAATGATTAAGAAAAACACTTATGTCTTTCTTCAGTTATTACAGCCTTATCTTTTAGAATATCTGTCAGAATAATGTATTTTTTATTCCTTAATTTTCCTGTTAAATACTACTATTAGTGTATTTTAAGATGAAGGCTAAACCAGTTCCAATCAAAAACCAAAATGTTAAAGAAAAAAAAGTTCTTCCACCCCATCCAGCATCAAGATTTGTCCTGATACCGTAAATTTCAAAGGTAAAACTATCTAAATCTCCTCAATTTAACACTTTACTCCCTTTGGAAAAGAAGTCCCACCACCTTTAAATATTAAGTGATCATATCTTGTCTAACTCAATTCTGTACTTTCTTGTACTGTGCCAGTCCCTTAAAAGGCACATTATTGAGCTAACCAAGGCCCTATTTTGAGGCCAATCAAGCACCTTTCTCATAATTTTCTGGGAATGACTTTCCATATGAGAGAATTTTGGAACACTACATTCTTTATCTACATGGTTATGGCAATGTAGGTGAAATTTACAGGGGAAACATTCAAGTTTTTATGGTTTTTTTGGTATGGAGGGAGTTTGTGGAGTGGTTCAAAGTTAAGAGGAGGTGAAAAGTGGTTGTGGGTATTAAACTTTAGCTGTAAACAGTGAGGTCACTTATAGTCTTGCTGCTGAGGGATAGTGAAGTTAGAAGAGTAGCTGTAAGAGCAATTAGGTAAGAAAGGGAGCTGAAATGGTAAGTTGAAGGAGCCTCAGGCCCTCAGTAAAGTCTTTTGAAAGGATTTGGAGATGGAGCACGGGCTGCATTGGTGCTACCATTTCATGTTTAGCTTTGGTAGAGATTGCAGAGAGGATATAGTCTTAGTTTCAGTCAGATGTCAGATGTCAGTACTGATGTTTTAATGTGACAGATTGACATAGGTTCAAGAATGATAATAAAAGAATCAATAACTCGCAAATGCCTCGAAATTCACTGACATTGTCAGACCATCTGGGGCATTGATAATAATACTATTATCCTTTGTTCAATGTGGATTTCAAGGGTTTTGTTCCTTATCTGTTTTGTATGTTTATTTGTATTGACTTATAGGCAAAGTTTATGCGGCAGAACATGTTGCAAGCCATCTAGAGCGACTTACTGTGCATTGATTCAAGTGTTTATGCAAGCTGATGATAGCCATGATTTATGAGGTGGCTTTGCATATTATTTTCATTGAATCACTGTTGAATGATATGAATTTTTTTTCTCCTTTAAATGTATTAACATTTATCTTGTTTTCCTTGATTACTTAACTAGCTGTTGGGTTGAAACTTCATGGTCTGTCTGAGTCATTTGTTAACAATGATTATAACTGCATAATAATTTTGATATTATGAATGCTTTATCAGAAAGCTTGCTACACTTGTTCACATTCAGTTTCAGAGGAGTTGGTGGCTCCTAATCTTTGTAAGTAATATTCTTTGGCTTCAAAGGAAAATCTCTTCGCCTTTGTGGAATTTCAGTCATAGTTTGTGAACTATTGTAAATTGCACAATTTTCCAGCAAGGATAATATGCATAGATTAATATCTTATTGATGTTAAGCACCCCATCTTTGTGTCTGGCACATTATTTCCCAGGTTGTCAGTTGAGGCACTGGGTTCGTATTTTTCTTGGATGTCTATGTTTATCCCTTGCTCTTACATATTATATGAAAAGTTTCGGCAACAAAACCTAGGTTTCCTGAATGTTAAGGTGATCGTCTACAAGATATGGATGAATTTTGATACACTTTAAAGGAGGAGCAAATACATGGTGAAAATTATTAAGTCAGGAAGGCTATTGAACATTTTAATATGCATAAGCTATCCATGTTCTATGCTATATGTATACAAAATTTGTGTTCTTTGGAGATATTTAGTTATTTTCTATTTTGTTAATGCTCATGAGCAGCTCTCCGAGCTGCGGTGCAGGCATTTCGTCGGGAAGAAGAGTTACAGTTCTACCGCTCACCTAAAAGGAGGAGAGAAAGATTTGAACAGGTTTCTCTTTTTTATACCTCCTTTTGGTGTCAATAGCTTTCAAAACTCCCTTTCTGAATTCGATAACCTTTATTGGTGCTTTATGCGTTTTAATTTTCCTGCCACTGCTTATACCATTGCTGTCGTATCATTGCTGACACTTTCTTTTACTTGTCTGTTCATATAGGATAAGAGTAGCTATGGCGAATCAAATATCATGGATCCGCCAAGGGGTAGGGGTGTCCAGTTTCCATTTGCTGTGACAGACCGGGTTATCATAAAGGTATAGCTTCTGAAATCTTTTTCTTGTCAACTTTTTCTCTGCTTGTAATGCCTGTTTTAGATGGTCGAATTTGGTGAGTGGAGATAGATTGATACAGGGTAACAAGAGGACACCACAACGCTTTGTTGGACGTGAAGCTATTGTAACTACACAATGCTTGAATGGATGGTTAGTACCAACCTTCCTTTCCTCTTCATGTGACATGTTATCAATGTATATTGGATTCTGCATTTACATCATTTACTTTTGAAACACGGGATCTCTCTCTGGCGCACACAGACACACTTTCTAGTAATGGTTACAAAATCTTGAATCCTCTTCCGAGGTACTAATCAATTGGTTGGAAAGTAGAGTTAACGTGACATTGCCCTGAATATCTGCTTCGGCTCAAATCCAACTCCGAAACCAACCTTGTGGCCTTATTACAAAATTTTGATTTATACAGGTATGTGGTGAAGACGTTGGACAATGCAGAGAGTGTTAAACTGCAGTATCGCTCGCTTGCCAAAGTTGCAGGCGAGACATTGTCATCAAAGCCAATGTCAAGCAAGATGGGACCGAACTGGTTGTAGATCACCTTCGCTGCACATTGTTAAATGGGGGCCTTGCCAGTAATCTAACTTCAAATGTTTAGCTGTGCTATTATTATTAAAGTGTTTCATGAAACCGAACCTAGAGTGTGGTATAATCCTTGTAAATTACCCAAACGCTTCTATCACTTTGTACCTTGCATACAATACTTGAACATATGTAATCATTTTTGTTTTATATTATACTAGTATGGTTTTCCACGTTGGGTTAATTATAGAATAGGTTCATTGAGTTCATGATCTAGCAACAGCATCCAAGGTCCTCTTAGCTCAACTCATCCAATGTTTGTATTGTTCATTTTGAGTAATAGAAGTGTTGGCATGTACCTAAGCTAATACGTGGTCATTAAGTCTATTATGCCATGTTAATCTTGTGGATATTGTTATGATTGTGTAACCTATGTCAAGTCATTAAGTGTGTGTGCTTGTTTTAAGTTGTAATTAATGCTTTAAAAGGAGAATTAGTATGATAAATGATGAATAAAGGAGAATTAGTATGATAAATGATGAATATAATCATGTTTGGCTGGTTGCTTGATTGCCAAGTAAAATTGATTGGTGATTAAACATGGTAGTTTTGATTGTAGGTGTGTGGATCTTATGCTTTGGAAGTGTTAGTCTGTGAGTTTATGGTGTTCTAAATTTGGTTTTAGTTTGGTAATGTTTAAGGCCAAAATAGGTAAGTTTGAGATGATTTTTGGGTTTTGGCATAATTGTATTTGTACATAGGTCAAGTTGTATAGCAACTAAGTAACAAAAAATAAATAGTCGCAAGGGCTTGTATCGATACAAGTCCCCACTTTGTACTGATGCGTCTATGCCAGATAGGGATCTCTCTTTTGTTTTGAGTTGTTTTGACTCTCGAGGAGCCATACTCGATCTCAATCACCTCCATAGTGTTTTTAAATTGATTTTAAAGACTTAATAAAAATTTAAAATATTTGAAAAAGTCTATATAAAGGATTTTTGAATTATTCTGGTAGCGAATGTAATCAATTGCATTTGGATCCAACAATCAGGTCGAATGTGAGGTATCACAGGATAGTTTCCTATGTATGCACTTCTGAGTTCAATGATCTTAGAGCCCAACCCATGATGCATGCTTTGTCGGTTGATTTTCTTGCCCTTTTAGATCTATCCTACAAAGTCATTCGATGTTTTGTGGGTCTTTTGAAATATCTAGGACGAATGAAGACTGTTGTTTCACCTAATTAGGGTGTTGTCTTTACATGATATGAAAACAAATGATGGGCACCCATGCCTCGAATAATGCATACTGCTCGAAAGCTGTCTGCGATATGATGGCAAACATTGCGTCGTTGACGAGGCTCTACTGTGCTTTACAAAAGCATGCAAATAACAACAAAATTTCAACAACAAACATGCATGGGATCTCTACTGCAAGCACTACAAGTATAGATTGTTTTTTTTACAATGAAACACATGTAAATATTTCGAGGATCATACACAAAGGAGAACGGATATTGACAATGACACTAAAAGATTCCTAGATGATACAAAAGCATATCAATCTAATAAAAATTCAAGTTATTGAAGCGGTCCATATCAAAATATGAGTGTTAACAATCTAGATTATTAAATTTTATTACTAAATACTAAAACTATGAGTTACTTTAATTAATAACTTTTCAAGACATTTTAGTAGTGACCAATTGTTGTTAATTGCCTCACAATAAATTAATATTAATGCTATATCTTTCCCTTAAATGATATTTCTTCTCGATTTCACTCGAGTAAGCGTCGCACCTCTCGATCTTAAACATTTGGCTCAACCAATTTAATTTTACTCGATAAAATCTCTTTTCAGTCTCTAGATAGATTTCTCAAGTCCAAGTTATTAACACAAAGCATCAACACTAATTTCATGCAATAGTCACATAATAGTCCAAACAACAAATCACTTAAATGAATTTAGCTCATGATTATATGAAGCATATCCATAAACATGATCTCCATATCCAGATTTTAGAAATTGAAGTAAATAAAAATAATATTAAGTTTAGAGATTGCTCATTCAAGAAGAGGTTCCTCCATCATGAACATCCATTAAAGCCCAACTTGATCTCCATTCCAATTTCATTGCCCATTATAAGTTGTAGTAAATCAAAGTACAAAACTAAGACATGCAAACTTCACAGCTAAATCAATGAGCTTCTTGTCGCGACAAGACATTCTTTGCGGTCGCGCGACAATGGTTGGAAACAAGAACTCCATGGTTGAGTCAGTAACATCCTTGTCGCAACAAAGTTTTCCTTGCGACAAGGACTCTTCTTGTATAATTTTCCAAGCCACTTGAGTTCCTTATTATGTCGTCATTCGTTTTTGACCTACAATATCATTTTCACACAAAGTAAATCCATAATTAAAGTGTATAAAATACAGTCCCTCAAAATACATATAAAAACACACACAAAAAAAAATGAATTCTACTACAACTCGTACTAGATATGCAAAATGACTCGAGAACAAGTTCCTTGAGTGTGAAAACAACCAAATTTACCCTATCAATCTACAACGCATCAGTTGCCTAGGTACAACATCCACCAAAACTGCAAATATATACAAATTCAATTATATTTATTAATAGGAATATTGAATTGTAGTGAATGAGGATACAACATCAACTTACATCTTTATCAACTCGTCGATTGATTTCTCGTTGCATCCAAGTTAGATCCCTTCCATAACACATATTATCCAAAGGACCCTTCAATTTGTTTAAATATTCAACACAATAATGGATTATAAATCTTCGTAATTGAATACATTTCAAAATGTTATACATGATTATATTTTTAGCTTCCATTGAGAGAGAACTCCTATGGTTGCGAAGGGATAGGCACTAACCACCACAACTACATCTATGCTTAGGTTTGTAGAAGAAAGCAACAACTATCTTTTTGTTGATTGATTCTTGCATCACTCTACAAGACGCCCTGTATAGGTGCACCAGAGTCGTAAAACCTCGACTAAATCAACCAACTGCCTTAAAAGATTTTAGTAGAAGATACTTGCAATGGACTCTGTTGTCAGAAAAGTTTGGCAACAATATTCCCCCTACATCCAAAGCATATCGATTCATCTCCTTCATAGTTGCATGTAGACCGGCCGGTTGGATAAACATGTCTAATTATGTGCGCTTTACTCGATTCCTATCTAATTCCTTCTTTGTTTTATCTTTATATGGGGCGACACCAAACAATCAATGACACTCGGATGTCACATCGACATTACTAGATTTGATTACCATCTCCCTAACGATTGAAAGGTCGGTTATTAAAGTGACATCTTTTAGTGTTATAGTTGATTCCCTTATGAAAAAAGGAATGTATGTGTTTCTCATCTCTCCAACAAGGTAACAAGCAACTCCAATATCATAGAGAACATTGTCATCGTAGATGCTACATATAAATCAATACTCTTCAAGAGTTCTACGATATGCCCAGCGGCCTTTGAAAATTTTAAATTATGTTGAGCTTGAAAATTTCAATATTCTTACAGTAAAAAATCACAAAAATAAAATCTTAAAAATATTTTTGCAAAAATAAAAAAATAAAAAAATAGAGTTAAAATTTTTACCATATTAACAACATAATTTGCAATATGTGCTTCCTGAAACATTGATACGACCATTTTTCCTGAAGAAAAGAAGTTAAAAATTGAGTGGGATACTTGTATTGTGGAAGGCAACTCCCACGGTTTTTTATTTCCACTTATTAAATAAGTTAAAAATATTTTTTTTTGGGCAAAGTGGTGCAAGCTAACAAACGGTCAAAATCACCCAAAAAAACAAAAAAAAATGGGAATATTGCAACATAATCCCTCCTTGTTTTCCCATCTTTTTTATTTTCCAAGTTTAATTATATATTTTATATTTTAAAACAATATTAAACTACTTATCATGTTTTTTTAATTATTATTGCATCACTCACATTATTATTAAATTTAAAAATTAATTTAAAATATATTGAACTACATATTTTATAAAAATTAAATTTTTCATGATTTTCATATTTTATAATAATTCAAATAAACATTGTAAATTACTTTTTTTTATTTTAAAAAATAACAAGTAATATATTTTATAAAATATGTAATTTAATATATTTTAAATTAATTTTTATATTTAATAATAATGTGAGTAATGCAATAATAATTAAAAAATATAATAAGTAGTTCAACTTTTAAGTAATGATATGATAAAACCCTATATCATTGAGACATCCTTGAAAAACATATTTAGGAAATAATTTTTGAAAAAAAATATTATAATAAATAATAAAAATTTTACAACTTTTAAGTAAAAAAAACCAAATGTCTTGTCAATTTTTTCAGTATTATTAAAATAAATTTCAGCAAATAGATGTGATTTTTGTTTTAATTCTTTTGAAAAATAGAAAATACTAAAAATGAACTATTTGGTTGATAGTTTCAAAACAGTTTTTAAAATGTGAAAAGAAAAAAAAATATAAAAATTAAAAAACAACAAAATGATTCAAATCAACAATTTTTTAATATCAAATCTTTAATGCAAGCTCAAGTTTATAGTAACTTTTTTTTTTATTTTATTTCTCATTATTCAATTATGAGAAATTAGGTACAAAATGAGTTTTTATATATTTTTTATTGAAAACAAATTTTAATTCTATTTAATGCCTTGGAGTTCAAGTTCCACCTTTTGTAAATTATGTGCGTACTTTTGGGCTTAAAACTTACTACATTATTATCAAAGGGACGTGAATCCGAGTGTGCTAAAACACGTTTATCTTCTTATTTGAAGGTTAAAATAAATTATGAATAATTTTAAACATTGTATTAACCTCTAACCGTTAAACTTAAACCATGCATAAGTGTATTTGAAAATGGCAGGAACAGTTGAAACAAAATTTTATTTTTATTTTCAGATTCAGCAAAAGTGTATTAAAGAACCTCAGACTGCATCAATTACAATACTCAAATCAAGTTCTGCCCCTATGCTCATAAAGCCCAAAGGCTTACAAATAAAAATTGAAAGAAAAATGGCCCCAGTTCTGGTGTTAGAATTCACAACCCTGAAAGGCCAAAATCAATCTAATAACTAGTTTCCATAATGAACATAGATGTTTGTAGGATAAGACTGTAGATAGCAGTAAGAAAGATCAATTTAGAGTAGAAGCCAAAGTTAAATCAGATCAGCGAACATGCCACATTCTCCTTTGACAACATGAAATCACATGTCGAATATATGGAAGCAGCAGCTGCCCTGACAGCCAATTCCCTGTCAAAGCTGTCCCCACTCCCTGATCTGCATCACAACATATTCATCTCTATCATGTAAAATGATTCATTAATATCAATATCCATCACTAAACACAAAATGCAGGAACATGGAGAAGAATATAATGGAGCTGACATTCTCAGATGCCTTGGTGGATTTTGTGTTTAGTGATTGATAGTAACCTAAGCTATATTAAGCTATATATTAGCATATATAGAATGTCCTTCTTGGGGGTTTGCAATCGGCCAGATATAAAGGCTAAGGGTTGATATGTATCTGAGGCCAAGGATTGATGTCATGTACTGTGACTGAAAGTGCAAAAATGCTTTAAAACTTGGCAGGGAAGCAAAATTTTGAAGACTTGAATGATGAGCAAGCAACAAACTACTTTTGGACACCCAGTTCCAACATTTTTATATTTCATAAAGAAATTATTAGTCATGGGAGGTTCCGATGGATATAAAAATCTATAGGCATACCCAATCATCGTAATAAAGAAAATAAGAATAAAACTTCACTCAAACCTGATATTATTTGCTGATGCTCCTTGTTGCGGTAAACTGTAAAGCACGTTCCAGTGCATATGTTGCAAGCCCTGGTCACAATGCAGTTGCATCCCTTTTATTTGGTTGGACCAGATTTCCTGGAATATAAGTGGGAAAATAAGAAGCATCATGAATACATGAAGATTCTACTTAAAGAGTGAACAGATTGAGAAGAAAACAAAACTTGCAGAGGTAAAATTCAATTAAGTAGCATACCAACCGATGAATGACTTATTTTCAAACAACAACAAAGGTGCTTGGCTGTAATAAAAGGTATGAGCATACCATCGACCTCTCCTATTTACAAGGGATTATTGATAAAAGAATATCCAGGTTTAAATCGGACACTCAACTACTAAACTAGTAATAGAGACAGTTAGCATAGTAATCTTCTAGGTTTAACTAACGATAAACATGTCAAGTTGTCTGCAACTTACAAGCTGTTTCTCTTCTTCAGAGAGAGCTTTATCCATCTGATCGAACAGTGAACTCCATCTTGCTATATGCATCTCAGCAGCAGCACCTTGCGAAAACCCATCAGCAGAAGTTCTGACGGTATTATGATCACCCCCTTTGTTAGAGGAGAATTCTTTTGATATTAAAAAAGGTAATTCTGTAGTAATTACAGCTCGCACTTTCTTCTTGCTACGTCGCAATGCTGCAAACACAAAGCAGAATACACAAAACGGGAAATACTCATATCCTATCTAAGAAAGTTTGACTGATGGAAAAAATACCTGAAAGACGTCCTTTAATATCTTGCTGAAGAAGTTCCAACCATTGAGACGCAACAGTGGCAGCTGAAACATCAACGTGCCATTTATATCAGTTAGGGCATTCTTTTCTTCATCACAGTCACCATAAAAACATGGATCATCTTTATAAAAATTACAAATTCTCACCTTTTATGGAAAGAGAAGAGGCACTGTTAAAGTTCGTTGATTCCTCATTTGACAAAGAGCTAGCATTCTCAGATGCCTTAGTGGATGATGACAACTTCAGTGCTAGTGCATCATCCTCACTGACTTGGTCTACCATGCTTGAATCACCATCTCCACTTATTTCCTCTGAATTTGAAGAAATCGGCTGATGCATTGGCACTAGATAACCTCTTGCTCTCTTGTTCATAGTTGTAGCATTTGGAGGCCCATCTTCATGGTAACAACTGAGATGATGAAATCCTGAGTCATCCATATTTCCATGATCTATCTTACCATCCTCATCATCATCTCTGGTTCCACTTTTGACATGACTTGCCTGCTTGCTTTCTGAATGCAAATTTTCAAGTTTTTCAGACTTCACTAAGGCCTCTATTATGGAATGGACCTGTTTCCGATTTCTAACATGATTTATAATCCCAGGGTTTAATCCATTGAGCAGTCCACTTGGGGCAGCAATTTTTGTGAACCTGTCTACCTGTTCTTTCTTTGCAAGCTCCATCTTCTTCTTGAGCACATCATTCTTACTTTTCCTCCCACGTTGCTTGGGCATCGGTATTCCCCCATGAGATGATGATAGTACACCGTTTTGCATAGATACGCCTGCATGGGAAGATGAGAATAGACCACTTTGCATTGATACACCCCCATGAGCAGATGAAAGGAACCCATTTAGCTTCATCTCTTTCCAAACTCTTAACGAGTCTTTCTCCTCCACTGGACCAACAGAACTTCCACACTCTGAAACATCCTTTGGCTTCATATTTTTGACATGTTTGTGACGAGTTAAATCATGGTTTACCGAGCTAGAAACATCTTTCGCATTCAGATCCAAGTGAAAGCCTTTCGAGGTTAGACAATTACTCTCTTGTGAACATGGCCTTTCAAACTTTTCTTCATATTCCGGGTTGTTACCACAGGATTCGGTGATAGCAGTTGGAATGTCAGTGTTAAGATCAAGAGGCAGACAGATTGGAGATAATTTTTCCCCTTCAGCAGTTCTTTTGCCTTGAGAACCAAAGTTGAAGGTTACTGGAACCTCATTAACTTGAGATACTACTCCACTAAACTGCAATTGCCGACTAGAATCTTTTCTTTTCATAGATTTGGAATTGTGGCCATTGAGTTCTGTAGCATTCAATGAAAGGGGGGAAAAAACAATCTTTTCAAAGATGCAAAGTTGCATGGTAACAAACAAAAACACTTTCATTCTTGTATAACATTACAATTTTTCCCTTCCAAATTCAATCAGAAAAAGAAAAAGGTACAAAATGAAGCTAACAAAGCAATAATCAGTTCAAATGTTTTAAGAAGATAAATTGACCAATAATTCAAATAAATGACAATTCCCCGCCTACACACACAAAATAGCATGAAAATTTACCCTCAGAGCGGATGACAGAATCAAGATCTCTCATTTTGATTCCATTAGGTGAAACATCATGTTTTCCTTCCAATTCATCAATGCTTCTCTTCACACCCACAGACTAAAAAACAATCCAAAACCATGAAAATTAATAATAAATTTTAAAACCCAGAGAAAAAAAAAATTAAGGAAAGAGGAAACACAAACCCAACCTTGGAATCAGATCCAGGCATCAAAAGCAAGCCTTTAGAAACCATGGCAGAATCAGCTTGGTCTTCCATTTCTTTGAAAAACCCAAATTTCAAATTTCAAATTTCAAAACTTGACAAGAATCAAGAAAAGCTCCCAACTTTGGAACAAACAGAGATTTTGCTGGAAAGGGTATTTGAGATTATGTAAAACTGAATGGAAAATCAAAGAGGATGAGAGATTGAAGGGTTTACCAAGGACAGATCTGCCGGGTTATATTTGAATGTTAGTTCAAAAATTTTGGATTTGAATTTGTAGGAAAGAGAGAGAGAGAGAGAGAGCGCCTTTATATGATTAACAAACGATCTTGTCTGGGAATGGGATTTTTATACGCAACTAAATCGAAACTCTTTTTCAATTTAATTTAAACAAAAAAGGGGGATTTTTGCTGTGTTTGAAAGAGGAGTTGCATGAGTTTAGTTTAGTGGTTGTTCAAATTCAAATACAAGGTCTAATGGAGGGAGATTTATTTAACCCCGCCTGCCCATCCATTAATATTTTGGATATTAATTCTATTTATTATTTTATATCATCCGTAGATTATGATCATATCTGTTATTTTTTATATAATTCTTAAAATTATCTTTAGTTCCTCCCAACTCATAAATACTACCCATATATTCTTTCATTGACAATAATAACCATTCCAATCGAACTAGAATACCGTCAATAAAAATGAAATATTTTTAATCAATTATTTTAAAAGATTAATTGAGTTTGACATATTATACCACAAATTATATATATAGTATATTCGTGTATTTAATTTTTGATATGTCCAAAAATTACATTTAAGGCTTGGAATTCAACATTTTCACTTAAATAATAATTAGATTTAATAATTCACTTACCATTTAATAATTAGATTTATTTAACTCCATCACCATCACCCCCATCGCCATCTTCTCCAACACCATGTACAAAGTAGTTATTCAGTTAGATGGATAGTTGTTGTTGTTAGTATGGTAGTTAAGTAAATAGTTAGTTTTGTCAATTAGAAGTAATATTATATAAAGAATATTTATTGAGATTGATGAATTGAATCATTCTTCACTTTCAATTTATGTTCGAGCTTATTATATATAGTTTATTGACTTCAGTTCTCATTTTAACATGGTATCGGAGCAATATTCGTTGGCCATTTGAGCTTTTCGATCACATCAATTCTTTGTCTCTATTATAGGGGTAAGATTTGGTGATTTTTTTTATTTTTTTTTTGCTTTTTTCCTTCCCAATTTGATTAGAAGTCCATTATGGTTAATTTGGATCAGTTAACAACCATTGATTTCAACCATCCATTATATCTTCATCCTTCCGATATTCCAGGAACTTTGTTTCACATCAATTAGTTCGATTGAAAAATTATAATGCCTAGAGCAAGTCAATGAAGATTGCTTTGTTGTCAAAAAATAAACTTGGTTTTGTGGATGGTATTTGCGAGAAGGAGTCTTTACCGTCAACTCTTCATTCACAATGGGAATGATGTATTTCTATTGTGCTCTCTTGGATCTTAAATACCGTTAGTCAAGAACTATCTGCTAGAATTGTTTTTACATCAAGTGTTGTCCTACATACCCGTTCTTGACATTTTTGGAGCCCTAAACAAAACAATAAATTGGCCCCCTTTTAAAAAATATTATAAAATGTAATACAATAAAAGTTGAAAACTTTTTGCGGCCCTAAGAGATTAAGCATTTATGGGAAAAAATTGAAAGCTCTATGCATTTAATTAATTTATTTTAGTTTGAAAAATCACATTACAAGCCCCCAAAAATATATTTTTGGGCCTTGGGCAGTTGCACTCTCAAACAACCCCTAGTACCGGATATGTTACCTTAATTTAAAAAGATTTGTAACAACGTTTTGATAATGTTGATGGGTCACATGTGTTTTTTCTTCATCGTGAGATTGCTTCTCATAATCAAGGTACTTCCTCGATCTTAGTTTATTTCACACGATTGAAACTCCTGTGGGGTGAATACGATACTCTGGTCCCTTTTTCATCTTGTGCTTGTGAAATGCTCGAAAGAACCTGCAACACATTCAGCAGCAACGGTTGTTTCAATTCTTGATGGGATTAAATAAGTCATATGTTGTTGTTCATAGTCAAGTATTGTTAATGTAGCCATTACCTTTAGTCAATCAAGCATACTCTATGCTTATTCAAGAGGAAGCTTAGTGGCAACATTCTTCTGGAGTGACTTATCCTTCTGAGCCAACAGCTTTATATTCTTCCGATGAACAACAAAGTTTTCAAAAAAAGCAGTTTAATGGCATATGTGATCACCGTAAAATTCAATGTCACAAGAGAGAGAGAGAGAGTTGTTACGAATTGGTAAGGTATACTGTTGCTTTAATTTTCCAAGAAGAAGTTTGGGTATCCCAACATGGTCAATAACGCTATAGCTATAACAGTGGTGATGATGGAATTGCACTTGCTACAACAGTGAATACACCTGTGTTTGCACCTATGTTCACACAGGAACAATATCAGCAGACTCTACATTTGCTAGGTTTTGAATCTACTGCGTTTGTTGGAGGAATAACTCACATGGCAGGTACAAATACTCGATTTAGGTCTTCTTGAAATTGTCTCTATGAGTACAATCTTTGGAGTGATGGTTTCGTCAACTGCGTATTCCACTGCTCTAAGTTCTCAAATAATATAGAGATGTAATAGTAAATGCATCATATGTACATTTATTTATTTATTTTAATTCTTTTTATGATAAATAATCTCTCATATTCGATGTCTTCGTACAAGTACTTTTATTAGTTAAACTATTAAGTTTATCTAAAAAAGAAGCTTAACCCATAAATTGGTACCTAAACTATGCATTTTTCCCATTTTGGTACCTAAACATTTTTTTCTTACAAGAGGTACCTAAACTTTTTCTTTTTCTCCAAATTGATACCTCTAGTAATTCAATCGTCAGCTAAATTGTTAAGTCTATTTTTTAAACGAAGATAACCAATTAAACTTTAGCATGTGACAGAAAAAGACAAAAAAGTATTATCTCCTCTTTTATATATATTGCTTTTATTTTTTTCTTTCTTTAGAACTGGACCAATGGTTGAACCGGTCATGCTACCAATTATAGATTTGGTCAGTTCTTCCACTTCGATCAAATAATTTATTAAACATTCATAAAAATAAAAAAATATTTTAAAAAATAGAGAAAATCGGTTCAATTATTTTTTAGCTTGGTTTAATTGGTCTGTATCAATTTGCATGTCTATCGGTTCAACTCCTATCTCCGAATCAATACCCCAATTGGCCCGACGGGGCATTCAGACTTGGTTCTAAAAACATTGGTTGATCGAGGAAATAACATTTTTTTATCTTGTTAGGTCAAGCAAGCAAGCAATGAAGTTTGAAAACAGAATTAATCGCTAGCATCTCAAGCTTAGGAGGGCGAATTTCAAGCATCATTTGTATTATCATACATTATAAAAGAAGAAGAAAGAAAAAAAAAAGGAAAATAGAAAAAAATAAAGAGAGAGAAATAATGTGAAAGAAAAAAAATGAAAGAATTAAAAAAATATTTTTTTTAAGTTTATATGCATGGAAAATTATTATTGGTTGCAACTATTTTTAACGGATATAATATTTTTGTGTAAAATGGGTAACGGAAGAATAACTTGGGTATCGCTTGTGACCAAAAAATGTTTAAGTATCAAAATGGAAAAGAAAATTGCATAGTTTAGGTACCAAAATATGAGTTAAGCATTTTTTTAAATATATTTAACAGTTTGACTAATAGATGTATTAACGTACAAAAAACAAATAGTTGAAGTATCACGTGTGACAAAAAAAAAAAGAGTGACAAATAACTTCTCATCTATTTATTATTTTCTACACTCTTTTAATGAAAAATAATAATAAAACCCGAAACATGTGTTAAAATAAATACTAGCTCCACACATGTACCACATTTATATTGATGAATATCAAATAATACTCCAATCAAACGTAATGTTAATTATATTTTTACCAAGAATATTGATTTTTTTTTATAATTTAGTATTTAATTACGATTTTACTAAGAATATGGATGTTTTCTTATAATTTATAAAATTATTTTATTTTTATTATATTCTTTTTGTTTTAAGGCTAAAATTAAAATAAAATTATTGAAACAAATTATATTCCTTTCTTTCTTTTTTTCCTTTTATCAGTAATTTATTTTCAGTTTTTATTTATCTATATTATTATTTAAGTTCTTAATTGAGTACCAACTCGGTTGGAGAAATTATGGACATGCTTTTTGGTAATTAAAATAAGTTATGTTATTCAAGATATTTTAATATTTTTAATTAAAAAAGACAAATAAAAATATGAATATGTTAAGGTAGAGGTGCTTATGGGTTGGGTTGGGCCAAGTTTATGTAAAGCCCATGCAATATATCTAGACTAATTTTTTAAGCCCGGCCCAACCAAAAAATGGGCTTCCCCTTTTGCCCATGCCTAACTCAATTTAAGAAAAGTAAACTCGAATTTAACCCAACTTGCCCATATTTGATTTTTTTTAGATTAGTTTTTAAATGCACTTAAAAATGTTAAAATAAAAGTTTTCTAACACATTAAAAATCCATTAAAAAGTATTTATATTAAAAATAGTACCATAAATGTAATAATTTTTTTATTATATTAAAAACACAAATAAATATATTAAATATTTTATTGTATTAAATATTTTTTTTAAAATTTTATATTTTGAGTTGGGTTATTTAATTGGGTAATTTTTATTTTAAATTTTGAGTAATGAGTCTAATTATTATTGAATTAGTGATTAAATATAAATATAAATATAAATATAAATATAAATATAAATATAAATATTATAATTTAAAATATATAATTAACATAATATTTTTATAACATGATATATTCGGACCAGGCTCAGTAAAAAAATTTGTACCCAAGGCCCAACTTATATAAAAAACGAGCCTTAAATTTTATTGAAATCTATTTTTCGAGCCTCATCTTTTATCTAAATCCTCCCTGGATGGGTGGCTTAGGTAGGATATGAACCCGAACCAATTGTTGTATTAGTAAAACATTATTTTAATATTTATACATTTTAATTTTATTAAAACTCACTTGTATTTATACTATATAAAAAATAATTGACTTAGTCAAAAGTCAACTCAACATTAATATTATTATAAAAATATTTTTGTTATTTCATAACTGAAAACATAAATTTGTTACGCTCCACCCATCATCATTTTCAATAGCCAAGTGAGACGCCGACGCCGTCGCTTCGCTTGCGAAGTGCCTGGTCAACATTAGTAGTCATTAAGACTGACTGCCATGCCTGATTGACCACAACAACCTCTTATTCCGTTGAAGTCCGCATTGGAAGGCACACTGTCGTCATCCTATATCAGAATTTTTTAGTTTGCCTGGAAATTGGTTCTAATGAAATGCTAGCTGATTTCCATGTGAAAAGTGCTTGCAAATTATAGGAATTGAAAATGAAATCATCAGTTACAGCTTTCTCTTGATCCAAACATACTTGTATGCTAAATGCTTCACAATAATGGTTGAATGCCACCATTTCTATAAGAATCTGATCTTAATCAAGAGACCCAATTTACAAATTGCTAACAATACATTATCAACAGAAAATAAAATTATAAAAAAAAATATCAAATCATCCCTGTTGTTCAATTCCCCTGCAACAGCCAACAATTCTTGAGCTGCGAAAAAGCAGTTTCCCTGAAACTCTTAACCTTCATTAAACAAAAATGGGTGCACTTTAACCCTAACCCTGAACTCACTTTAGAAGTCTTCAACAAATAACAAGCTGGTGCCAGCCCACACCCTTGGCCCTGCACCACAATCCCCCATGCCCTCGATACCTCTTCCTTTCCATCGCTCTTTTCATCATCTTCTTCTATTTGTTCCACAAATATCACCCCATCAGGCATTGGAGTCTCACCTTTCTCCCATTTTTGCTTCACCGAGACCCAGTTGTTTTCATCGGCTTTTTCCGTCCGGGTTCTCGTCGTGTTGTCGTCCGAGAAGACGTGGACCAAAAGCGGCGATTCCGGCAGCTTCTTGACGATCTCAACCACCGAATCTCTCATCCACTCGTCTATTTTCTCGTACACCAACTCGTTCCGTTTCTTCTCTTGTTGTTTCGGCAATGGTTGAAGGCTTACCTTAGACGTCGAGATCTTCTTGGTCGACGTTCTTGGTTTCGACGATTGTAGATTTGAAGCCATGAAAGAACATGGGCGTCCATTTGGGTTATGGAAGTTGAAAAGACCGGGCGATTGTTGGCGTCGAAGACAAACGTTTCCACCACAACCAACACCGCCCAACACCGCCATTGTTGATCCTCTTGTTCCCCTGTGAAATAGATTCAAGTTCGACCAAGGAAACAATTATTAAAAATAACCTGGGATTTTAGATTGGATGAATGGGGTATGATTATATATATAAAGAGAGTAGAGTTATTATGCGGAGAATCAGAAAAGGCGTGATGGGTTAAAGATGTTTTCTTCACTTCAAGGCTGTTTGGCTTCCACGAAATTCCAACCCAACCTTTGATTCTCTACTCCCAATCCTTACGGGCAATTCGTGCAACCTATTGATTTGGGATAAGATTAAAAACACCCAATCTAAATGGAATGATAAATGGGCTAAATTTTTTGAAAAATAATTATCTATTGGTTGATAGCAAGAGAGTAGAAGATAGGCGAAAAGTAGAGGAAAAATACCCAAGTGGCAGAGGGCATAGGAGAGGTACAAGAGAAGCGGGTCCTGTTGTGTGATGAAGGCGTTCTCCACGAGGACTGGTCGCATATGACTGTGGGAGAATCAAGACCGTTGAAGTGTGATCGGACGGTGGAAAATTGGAAATTGCGACAGTTGGTGATGGCACGTGGTTACACGCTTACAATGCATGCAGAGTATAGGCAGGCACACGCACCACCCTCTTACCAACCGTTTTCTTAAACGTTTGCCACGTGACTTCCATGTCAGCAAATATCCTTAGCAACACCCAAAATATTTAAAATGTGCAGTAATTATGAAGTAAACAAAATAATCTGTTTTGAATTTTATCTGATTAATTAGTAATAAATATTTGAAAGATTTTTTGATAATAGCATTTATTAGTGATGTTCATGGATCGAGTCAGATTTAAGCATGATGTTAATATATTTATATTTGTTCAAGTCTAGTCTGATTTGAAATATGAGTCTAAAATTTTGTCTAAACTTCTTATATTTGCAAAAGACTAACTCAAACTCATTTTAGACCTGCCAATATTATTTTTTAAATTAAAAATATTTATTTTATTTTATTTTAATATTTAATAATTTTATACATTTTCTATTTATTAAATTTTTTATATAGTCATCTTAACATTATTTTAATGTTTATAGTATTATATATTTAGTATAAGTTTATTTTTTAATGTGTTCTAAGTTACATAATATAAAGTATTATAAACTTAAAAATGAGTTGGGTTCGGGCCTTCAGGTTCAAGCTCGAGCTCGACCCATATTTTAAATGGGTCTAATTTTTTTGGCCTTGTTTTTGGATTTAATATTTTTGTTCAAACCCTCCTAAATTTTGGATGGATCCTTATGCCTATGCGAGTAGCCCAACCATAAATAGATCTAACATTTATTTAAAAATTTGAATTTCCTGGAATTATTTTTAAATTTACAGTTAAAATAAGAAGGGATGAAAAAATATTAATTCATTTTTTATTATGTCATGGATTAATATTTAGAAATGTAAGTTTAATTTTAATCAATTCAATCAGTTTCAACGCTAAAAAAAAGAGAGGAAGAAACTGATTTCTAGAAAAAAAGAAAGCAATGTATAAGTAATTGGTTTAATAGGTTCCGGGTCACAACACAATTTTTTTTATTTATTTACAACGTAGGTTGATCAAATGAGTACAATTTCCTTACTTCTATCTTTTAACCACGACGGTTGATTTTAAAAGGATTTCCATTGTAATAATATCCCACATTAGATGTTACCTGTCACCTAATATTTGTTAAATTACAATTAATGACAACAATTTTGCACGAGAGTTTAAATTATACTTAGACTCTGTTTGTTTCACTGAAAATGACTTCCGGGAAATGATTTCTGGAAAATGATTTACTCTTCTGGAAAAGCTAATATTTTCTAGTGTTTGGATGAATCTATGTAAAATATTTTCTATTGTTTGGTAGATTTCTTTAAAATATTTCATAAAAGTTTTTTTCAATTAAACAAACATACATTTGAGATTTTCTTATTTTTTCATTGTTTAATTGAATTTATTTTTATCTAGAACTTTATATTTTACATTGTTTTTGCATATATTAAAAATATTATATTAAATTCAGATTCATTATAACATCAATTTTTAATTACATGACTACTAAGTGAGTATTTTTTTATTTAAAAATATGACATCAACAAAATTGACAAAAAAAAATAACGATGTCAACAATTGGACTTGATTTTCAAATTTGAAAAGTAAAGGGACTAAATTCTTAAAAATAAAAGTACAAAGACTAAATTACAAATCTGTGAAGTGTACATAGACTTATGACATATTTTAACCTTTATACTACAAAACATTTATTATTAATATATTTATAATTGTAATAAATATTTATTATTAAAATATTAATAATGAATATTTTCTATGTGAATAATATTATTTAAAATTATTTTATTAAAATAAATTTGAAATATTAAATAATTTATTAAAATAATTTATTATATTAATAATTTATTATATGACTAAATATAAATAATTAAATATGTATGTTTAATAATATTAAAAATATAATATTTTAAATATTTTTAAAAATAAAAAAATTATGGTAATATTAAGCTTGATTTAAGTTAATTTTTATAAATAAAATAAAATTATCTATAGGTGAGCTTTTTTCCAAAAAATGACTTACGCTTTTCAGGAAAAATGACTTATTTTACCTTGACCTGTAAGTCATTTTCCGTTGACCGAACTATTTTCTGTGAAACAAACACATAAAAATGAAGAAAACATTTACCGTAAAACATTTTACATGTAAACAAAAAAACCCTTAGATAAATATTAAATTTATACACGAACTTTGATTTAATGTATAATTCAATACATGAATTTGATTTGTGCAATTATATACATTTAACTTTGATTATGGTTCAAATGTATACACCGAACTTTTATTTTGATTCAATTTACAATTTAAAAAATGAATACATCAATTTATTTTTATATTGGATAAATATAATTATTTATGTATGTATTATGTATATGAAAACGTTAAATGATCTTATATTAATAATAATGTTAGTTAATTATAAAAATTGAATCAAACCAACATGTCATTAATAAAATTGCACAAAATCAAATTTAATGTATAACTTTACACATTGAACCAAAGCTCATGTGTAATTTTGAGATTTATCTTTTTTTATGTTATGAAGAAAAATAAACAAATAGTACTTTTTTAAGTAATAGATTATCTATACTATTATTTTGAACCCCTGATTGAGTTAGTATCATGAGTCAATCGGGCTCCAACTCAATTAGAAAAATTACAAAAATGTCGTTCCATAATTAAATAAGTTGCATTATTTAAGGGTACTTTAGTCTTTTTTATTTTTTTAAAAAGGGCCAATAATTTTGTTTGCACGTGGTGAGATTTAAACTCATACTATTTGCATTGCTTTAGTTTTACCACTCAACCAAAGTTTTATTTTAAATTATTCTATGCATTTTATTTTTATTATGCAGGCTTTATTACCTCCATTAATTGTATACATTGATAAAAGTTGTTGATTGAGTTGGTGTCACAAGTTAACTCGACACCAATTATTAGTGACAATACCATGATAAACAATTGTAGTGCATTTAATATTCTTAACCTTTCGTATTTACGTGTTTAAAATCCGTTCTACTCACAATTTAATCTATTTTTTCATTTTAATATCATACATATTTCATATGCTTTTATTATTTAGTTTCAAATTATATGTTCCATTATTATTTTTATATTATTTTTAAACACACATTCATGCTCTAAGCACGTGATTTTCACACGTATACGCATGTGATAGAATTTCTAGTACTATTATTTAAGCACTTTACTGAGTTAGTTTCACTCTTAACTAGATCACTAATTTAATTATAAAATTACAAAATAGCCCTTCTTTTAAGTTATAATTAATATTATGATGGTGACACTTTTATATTTTCATACTTTTATATCATTTTTAAAGAAAATAATTAAAAATTACAAATCAAAGAATCAAACGCATGTTCAATAATATTAAAATATAAGTTTAATACCGCACTACCTATATTTATTATTGAATAAATTTTGAAAGAAAATATTTTTAATATAATAAATTTATTTATTAGTTAATTCTTTATTAAAATTTAAAAGACTTAAATGGTTTTTTTGTACACCATGGCAGCTTACTTCATCTTTAATGACTTTTAAAATTCGTTTTTTTTCAATAAAAAATAAAAAATTAGATTTAAAATTGTTTATATATAGATAGAAAATGTAAGCATGTCCAAATACAAAGGCAATTGGACATGGTGATGGACACAACATGAAATCCGCACTCAGAAACAATTCATGTTTAGTTGGGTGCTGACTTAAGACAGTCAGACAGCTGGTTGTATGCTTTTATTATTTGTATATAAAAAAAAAAATTGAACAGCATCTTATCTGATGGCTTAATGATTAAGCATGTTTATAGTTTCAAATATGACTTGAGTTCAAGTCGTATTAGTTACGTTTATTGTTTAAATTTCACCTTATTAAAAAAAGTATATCAAATAAATTTCCTTAATTTATATGCTAGTGAATTAAAAAAAAATACATAATGAGTGCCTAGTCAACCCCTATAAAAAATAGTCACCTTGAAGAGAAATGACTTTATTTTTATTTTGTAGTAGGAATCGATTTATTAGATTTAAAAGGATTGATGGCATAAAAGCTCTTTGAATTTCGAAAAAATTCAATAAAGTATTTTCCAATTTTTTGAGTTTAATTGAACCTATGAATTGAAAATTTTTAGTAGTGGGATTCTTTGACCGACATTGACTGTTAGAAACTAACGATAATGTATACTTTTTTTTTTTCATCCACCACTGGTTGCGCTACCACGTCAATAAAAAATAAAAATAAATAAGGATAATAGCATAAATTACCCTTTACTTTACAAAAGTTATCAATGTGGTACACGTGCTTTTAATTTTTTCTAATTTAGTACTTGTACTTTTTTCCATTCACCACTTTGGTACACCTTCCAAACCGCGTTAAATTCTTACTCATTTTTATGCGTGGACCTCTAATAAGCTGACATGTGGTAGAATGGGCCACACCTATATTTTCCAACAAGCAAACATAGGGACTTCTTTACAAATTTCCCTTTTTATTTTTTTTAATGTCAACAATGAATTAAAAATAAAAGAAATTTTTTTCTTGGGCAATGTTTCATTTTTGTATTTTTTTCTTCTTCCTCATCATCCAACATAATCCCATTTTGATTTTATATTTTAATTTCTTTTTCATGTTTTCCCTTCGGTCCTAATAATCTTTAACTCCAAATCCAAAATTGCACCAAAATACAAAGTATTCAAATATGATATTTGGGTTTGATAATTGGGTATTCTAAAACTTATTTATGGGTTCAAAGCAAAATACTAAATGTAACACCCCAAACCCGGCCCAATTGCTACAACCGGATCTGGTATGTCACTAAGAAAATTTTTGTCAAACATGTCGTATTTTTCCGAAAAGCCCAAATATATTTCATATAGAATATGCCTTTGTAAAATAAAACCAAACTTAATTACATGCCTTAGTTTAATTAAAATAAAAAAAAATATAAACTAGTGGCCCATTGCCTTATTACAACGAAATTTTAAAATCCACCAAATAAAAATATAAAATAATGACTTGAGTCTTTTTGCTAAATCCACATATTCTTCTACATGGCCACCTTGCGTTCCTCTTCAGCCCGGTCCGAAGCACTAGGTATCACCTGAAATGTTAATTAAAAGGGTAAGTCGCGAGACTCAGTGTGCAACCCTCATGCACCACTAGATTTTAGGCATTAAGCCCGTTAGACAAAGTAAACAGTTTAATACTCATAATAAGAATTTATAACAAACAATATGCAAGGCCCAACCCGTTTGCCTAGGTTTCCATCCGCTACACGCCCCCGTACCAACCGTATACACCATTGGGGATTTCTACAATCGACCCACACCGCTACACACTATGATGGCAGTCATGCTGCTCATCCACATATGATGGCCGAGGCCCTTATAACATATAATGGCCGAAGCCCGTATAACAATTCACGGCATTAGCCGCTACATCAGATCACGGCAAAATCGCTACACATATATCGTATAACTTCCTCCTTTCATCAACCCAACCCATGCAATCACATACAAGCATTTTACTTATAACATATAAACAGATTATTTACTAACCTGGTGAACCGCTTTTACCCTCCTTAGGCTTTCATCAATAAATCGAGATGTCGGCAATTATCAAAACATATAAATCTTATGATCATACATTTTATGATTAGATCTAGATGGTGGGGAAGTATTACACACCTGTTACTGCGAAGATCTATTATCCTTAACGTAGAGCCTTAATTTGTCGAATCCCGAAAATCCCTAAGAAACGTCACCTCCCTACCTTCAGCTTTTCCACCAAATCGGCTTTAATGAAACAGATTCGGCTTTTAGGGATAAAGAGTATAATCGACAGGGCCTTTGAAATAATGATTTGAATTAGGAGCTTGATAAAAATAAAGGAATCACAGAAAAAGGAGAAATCCCGAAACTCACTGGATTACAGAGGAGTATACAACTTACGGTGCACCTTCGGGAAACAGAGATTTCACTTGTAGATTCGGTTTTGAGAAGAGAAAAGGGGAAAGTAACTGTGTTTGGAGAGTTGCGGCAAAGAAAAGGTTTTGAGAGAAAAGAAGAAGAGAAATTAAACTAGGTGAGGAAGAAAAAGAATGAAAGCATGGATGATCACTTGGCTTATGTAGATTTCGGCAATGCTCCCCTTCCTAGAGTTGGATTTTCGGCCAACTCTGCTGTCATCTGATAGCTTTTATCTTAATCCCTTATCTCCTCAAAAATAGCCCTCATCTTTCTCTTCATTATCTTCCTATTTATCAATAAAATAAAAGAATTAAAATCTCTATTTTGTAGCTAGTGTGCCGTCCACTCCTAAGGTTCCTAAGTGTCGAATTTTTGACCCAAAACTTGGGCTCTAAGTAGCCCTCACTTGACCCAAACTCCTCCCCCCTTATGACGCTACCTTATGCCCACTTAAACTCCTCAGATCTTTGGGCCACAAGCCCAGCTTGTCACTTAATTAACTATCTACTTAAATTATGAGCTAACACCATTTCTTAGCCACCTAACCCAAATTTTTAAAGCCCAAAATATTACTTAAATTACCCAGAACATTAATCTAAATCCTAATCCAAATATTTAATCAAGGCCTCAGTCAACCTCAACTTCTTAAATTACAGATTAATCAAGTGCCACATATAAATGCACGGCCTATATTTAGGATATTACAGTTTTACCCCCTTAAAATAAATTTCGTCCTCGAAATTTACCTGATTAAAAGAGATGGGGATACTGCTGTCGTATAACATCCTCTGACTCCCACGTCGCCTCTTCAGCACCGTGATTTTGCCATAAAACTTTAACCAAAGGAACAGACTTCCTTCTCAACACTTTTATATCTCGATCCAAAATTTGTACTGGTTCCTCCTCAAAAGATAAATCTAGTCTTACTTCAATTTCTTCCACTGGCACTATGTGCGATGGATCAGATCGATATCGTCTCAGCATCGAGACATAGAACACGTCATGTATCTGCTCCAACTCTGAAGGCAACTCCAAACGATAAGCCACTGGCCCTACACGTTCTAACACCTTATAAGGCCCAATAAACCGGGGACTTAGTTTACCCTTTCGTCCAAACCTCATTACTTTCTTCCCCGGAGATACCTTCAAGAAGACTTGGTCTCCTACTGCGAATTCCACCTCCTTCCACTTTAGATCCGCATAAGATTTCTGCCGATCAGACGCTTCCTTCAATCGAGTCCGTATTAACTTAACTTTTTCCTCCGTTTCCGAAACTAGTTCCGGACCCAATACCTGACGTTCACCCAACTCTGTCCAACAAGTTAGAGTACGACATCTCCTTCCATATAATACTTTATACGGCGCCATTTGAATATAGCTTGATAGCTATTATTGTACACGAATTCAGCCAAGGGTAAATGCTCCTCCCAACTACCCCTAAAATCGATGATGCAACCCCTTAGCATATCCTCCAAGATCTGAATTACTCTCTCAGACGGACCATCAGTCTGTGGGTGAAAAGCGGTACTGAAGTCTAACCTTGTTCCCATTGCTTGATGAAGAGCTTTCTAAAATCGTGACGTGAACTTAGGGTCTCTATTCGATATGATCGACACCGGTACACCATGTAATCTTACAACCTCAGCCATATACAACTTAGCCAACTTTTGTAAAGTGTAGTCGACCCGAACCGGTATGAAGTGAGCAGACTTCGTTAGCCGATCCATAATTACCAAAATTGAATCTTTCTTGGTGGGTGTAAGGGGTAACCCAGTAACAAAATCCATTGTGATTCTCTCCCATTTCTATTGGGGAATCTTTATCGGCTGCAACAATCCCGAAGGCAACTGATGTTCAGCTTTGACTTGCTGACATGTCAAACATTTCCCCACGTATTCCATAACTTCTCGCTTCAAACCTGACCACCAGAGCTGGTCTCGCAAATCCCAATACATCTTAGCTCCTTCAGGATGCATAGCATAGGGGCTGCTATGTGATTCCCGAAGAATCATCTGCCTTAGCTCCTCCTCTTTTGGCATACAAACCTTCCCGCGGAAACACAAAACTCCATCATTATTCAGACTATAGTCCCCTACCTCACCTTCCTGTACTTGTCGGATTCGAGTACTTAAATCATCATCCAGAAGTTGTTTCTCCTTGATTAGACTTGTCCATATAGGTCTTACTTGTAGCTCAGCCATCAAACTATCATCCTCATACAAACTAAGGTGAGCGAACATTGCCCTTAGGTCTGTTATCACCTTCCTACTCAACGCATTTGCCACCACATTGGCCTTGCCGGGATGGTATTCAATCGAACAATCATAGTCTTTCAAGAGCTCGATCCACCTACGTTGTCGTAAATTTAACTCCTTCTGAGTAAGGAGATACTTCAAACTTTTATGGTCGGTGTAAATTACCGACTTTTCCCCATACAGATAGTGCCTCCAAATCTTCAGAGCAAACACTACCACCGCTAATTCCAAATCATGCGTAGGGTAGTTCAACTCATGCGGTCTCAACTGTCGAGACACGTATGCCACAACTTTCCCATCTTGCATTAGCATACACCCTAACCCTGTGTGTGACGCATCACAATAGACGATAAATTCTTTTCCTGCCTCTGGCTGTATTAACACCGGTGCTTCCGTCAAAATTCTCTTCAGCCTCTCAAAGCTCTCCTATTGCTTGTCAGTCCACACAAAAGATACTCCCTTCCTTAACAACTTAGTTAATGTTGCCACTATTGAAGAGAATCCCTCAACGAACCTTCGATAATATCCTGCTAATCCTAAGAAACTTCGAATTTTCGCCACAGACTTCGGCGATTTCTAATTTAACACAGCTTCAATTTTCCGAGGGTCTACCCTAATCCCCTCTGCGAAAACCACATGCCCTAGAAAAGTCACCTCATTTAGCCAGAACTCACACTTACTGAACTTCGCGTACAACTATTTTTCCCTCAGAATTCGCAACACCACTCGAAGTTGTGCATCATGCTCCTCCTCCGACTTGGAATAAACCAATATATCATCGATAAATACTACGACGAACCGGTCAAGGTATGGCTGAAATACCTGGTTCACCATATCCATAAATCTTTGGCCGCGCTGCGTTAACCAAACCGAACGGCATTACCAAAACTCATAATGACCGTCTGCCCAGTCCAAACGCCGCCTTATGAATATCTCCTTCTTTAACCCTTAATTGATGATATCCCGACCTTAAATCAATCTTAGGAAAGACCGAAGCTCCTTTGAGCTGGTCGAACAAATCGTTGATTATTGGTAATGGGTACTTATTCTTAATCGTCAACTTATTCAGTTGACGATAGTCCATGCACATACGCATGGATCCGTCCTTCTTTTTCACGAATAGAACCAGTGCTCCCCATGGAAACACACTCGATCGGATGAATCCTCGATCCAATAGCTCCTGAATCTAAGCTTTGAGCTCCACCAACTCCTTCAGCGCCATTCGATAAGGGGCAATAGATACCGGAGCCGTACCCGGGAGTAGTTCTATTCCAAACTCTACTTCTCGATCCGGGGGTAATCTTAGCAACTCCTCCGAAAATACATCCGCGAAATTCTTGACTGTTCGAACCTCATTGACAGTCACCTCTTTAGCATCCAAAGCACTAATAAAAGCTAAAAAGGCGTTACATCCCTTCCGAATCATCTTAACAGCTTTCAAGGCCGACACTACGTTGGACAAATAATTCCTTCTTTCTCCTAATACAACCATCTCCCCGCCTTCCGGGGTACTTAACACCATGCGCTTAGTCCCACAATCCAACTTAGCACGATGCTTTGACAACCAATCCATTCCTAGAATAAGATCAAACTCTTCGAATGGCAATTCCATTAAGTCTGCCGGAAATACTACCCCTTGAGTCTCTAAATGTACATCCTTAAACAGCTTGTCTACTACCCTAGATTGTCCTAGGGGACTAACCACAGTCATATTCCTAGCACTTGTTTCAGGATCTATACTTAAGATCTCAGATATCGAACATGCAATATAGGAGTGGGTTGACCCAATATCAATCAAAGCAAGAAAAAAAGCATCATTTATAAGAAACGTCTCGGTTATGACATCCGGTGCGTCACCATCCTCCTGTCGACGAACTACATAAACTAGACCCGGCTGCCTTGTATCTACATTACCGGCACCTCTACCAGGTGCTCCACGACCACGACCAGCCCCATTTCCTCCTCTACCTGCACCACGACCTCTTGGTCTAGGCCGATCACCTCTCCTCCCTTGATCAAGACTCGGCGGTTGGTCGCCCCGATCCATCCGAGGCGATCCTTAATCAGATGTTCTGTGGACCACACTTAAAGCATACACCTATTTTTATTCTGCACTCTCCATAATGCGTCCTCCCACATGTAGAACATGCTTGATTTTGACTTGTCGGAGCACGAACTGGCCCATCAGCCCTAGGACTCTTCTGAAAATTCCCCGATGCTTTTGATGGCCCAAAACTCCTCTTATTCTTACCCCGATCCTTATCCCTTTCTTGTCTCTCAACCCGTTTCACTTCCTCAACTATTTTAACCTTATCTACCAAAACAGCAAAAACCCTTTCCTGTTGCGATGCTATCAGAACCCTTAACTCAGTTCTCAGCTCATCCTTGAACCGAACACAACATTCGTACTCCGTTGCTACCATTCCTCGAGCGTAACGGCTCAAGCGCAGAAATTCGGCCTCATATTCGACCACAGACTTACTTCTCTATACCAAATTCAAGAATGCCTTCCTTTGAGCATCAATATAGCTGGCCCCGACATACTTTCCCTGAAAAGACTCCCTAAAAAAATCCCAGTCAATCAGATCTGCAGTAGTACCTTCTTTCACCGTGAGCCACCACTGGTAAGCCTCGTCTCGAAGAAGAGACACGACCCTTTTCAACTTCTCCTCCACCGTAAAATCTAAGTCATCCATTATACGCTCAGTCGCTTCCATCCAATACTCACCGTGTTGAAATTACACCGAAACTCCCCAAACACTTCGCTCCATTGGCCTTAAGCGGCTCGCATGCATTTTCGGCCTCTGTGTGCCCATGCCTACTCCAGCAACCCTCTCTAAAACCCTCAACATAAGAAATTTAATAGTTGATAGTTTAAATAAAATATGCCTTTATAAATTAAAAACCCAAATTTAAATACATGCATTAGTGCAATAAGAATTTAAATAACTAAAAGTAATTAAAGCCCAAAATAAAACAAAACATAAACTAGTGGCCCATGGCCTTATTACAACGAGATTTAAAATCCATTAATTAAAAATATAAAGTATTAACTTGAGTCTTTTTGCTGGATCCAGATGTTTTTTTGCATGGCCACCTTGCGTTCCTTTCCAGCCCGGTCCGAAGCACTAGGTATCACCTGAAAGGTTAATTAATAGGGTGAGTCACGAGACTCAGTGTGCAACCCTCATGCACCACTAGATTTTGGCCTTAGGCCCATAAAACAGATTAAGAATTTCATTTATAAAAAAAATAACAAATAATATGCAAGGCCCAACCCGTTTGCCTAGGTTTCCATCCGTTACACGCCCCCGTACCAGCCATTCACACCATTGGGGATTTCTACAATCGACCCACACCGCTACACGCCAAGATGATAGTCATGCTGCTCATCACATATTATGGCCGAAGCCCTTATAACAGATCACGGCATTAGCCGCTACAACATATAATAGATCACGGTATAAACCGCTACACATATAACGTATAACTTCCTCCTTTCATCAACCAAACCCATGCAATCATAAAATCAATATACTTTTATCATATAAAGTTAAAACATTTACTGACCTGGTGATTTGCTTCACCCTATTCGGGTTTCCAACATTAAACCGAGATATTGGCATTTATCACAACATATAAACTTATGAACATACATTAATAATCAGATCTAGATGGTGGGGAAGTATTACACATCTGATATCATGAAATCCAATATTCTTAGTCGATATCCTTGCTATCCGGATCTATTATCCTCAATGTAAAGCCTTGCTCAAAAGCGAAACAATTGCGAAAATAAGCCTCTCCTATATTCGGCCATGGTTAGTATTCTACCCGATTTTGTATATATAAATAAAAAAATCCTCTTACTTTGAAATCCCGAATGTAACACGATTCTATAACTTAGAGATCTATACGATTGGCCTCCTTCTTTAAATCCCGGAATGCCGAAAAGAAGAGTGAAATAAGAGGTTAGTTTCTAATAGCCATTTGACTAAGGACTTTGAAAAGCCAAAAGAACAATGAAATCCCGAAATCAATACTTACCTATTGTTTCCTTCAGATTTTGGCACAAGCAGACTCTATTAAAGAAGATTCGGCAACTTCAGAAGGTGAAATCCTAGGGATTTCGACTTTTGGAAGAACAAAAGATTTTAAAAGATAAGCAAAGGATGGATAGAAAGATTCGACCAAAGAGAAGAGAAAAAGAATGGTGGTTTTCGGCTTTTGAGAGGAAGAAGATGAGAAAAGAAAATAAAAGAGAGGCTTCAAAATTTCAGCACACCTCTTCTTTATATAGAAAATCGATTCCTCCCTTTAGCAGAGATTGATTTTTGGCCAACACTGCCACACACATGATAGCTCCTATCCCTTTTCCCTTATCTTAATCTGTTATCTCCTCAAAAATAGCCTTTATCTGCTTATTATCCTAAAAGACTAAATCCCTAAATAATAGCCTTTATCTGCTTATTATCCACATAAAATAAATATAATAAAATTCCCAAAAAAATAGCCTTGTGTCGTCCCCCCTTACCCATTTAAGTGTCGAATTTTAGCCCTAAAAACTTGGGCTTCAAGCTGCCAAAATTTGGGCCTTCCTCATGCACAAGTAACGCCTCTTAAAGCTCCCCTCTACTGTGCTCCTAAATGTTGGGCCTCAAGCCTAATATGTCAATTAAACTACTAAAACTTTAATTTAAGCCCCTAGAGTGTCTAAACAAAATATTTAAAACAAGGCCTCAGCCCAATTTGAGCCCCAAGTGTACCTCAAATTCTCAAATTAATATTTTAAGCATTCAAACACATAAAATGCACAGACCCAATTATTCAGGATGTTACAGTTCTTACCCCTTAAAGAAATTTCGTCCTCGAAATTTCCAACTAACTATTAATCATACTACCTAAGTCTCACTACCATACTTTCGCTGCGCACTCCAATTCTAAACCCAAAATAAACACTTAGTACACTATGGTAGAGTACGCACCGGTATTCACATCTAGAGCGTCCTCGTCCCCTTGTACTCATGCTATCGGTTCGCGTTTATCTGATTAAAAATTTTATGAGTTATTGGTTTTCTTCCATTGATTATCCACGAACAATCTTATGATTAGTAGTTTTAAGAGTAGTTCTTTCGAATTCGAACCTATCTGCAGTTTCAGTCTCAAATTTACCTTCTAATTCCAGGAAGCACACACATTCAGTCATCAGACATTAGCATACAAGTACATCCACAAACCTACATTCATCATGGAGGGGTATTTTCATCATTTCACTACCTAAAGGTATTTCGGTAATTTATCCTATAGGGGTATTTTCGTAATTTTCAAAATAGAGTTCCTTGTTGATTTCATGAAATAAGGGTATTTTGGTAATTTTTACAATCCAGGGTGTACGAGCCCATTTGCCCAGGCCACAAACCAGGCCCAAACCTTAGCCCAAATCAATCAGCCCAATTGCCCAAAACCCCAAAAAAATAGAAAAGTAAACAAAACAAAAAAACAAACAGCAAACCCTAGGTGCGCCGCACCTAGGGCATCTGTCAACTGCTCCACCGCCCATGCCAGGCCTGTCACCACCACTATTAGAGCACCACCAATGCCCTCCACTTGCTCCATTGCGTCTGCAAAACAGAAAGGAGAAAAGACAGAAAGAAAATAGTAGCACATTTGGGCTATAAAGCCGATCCAAGCAATGTAATAGAGGGGGAGAAAAATCATTGTAATAGAGGGGGGATTTTGGAGAGGAAAAAGAGAGAAAATAAAAAAAAGGGTTGTTTTTTTTCTCCGAATTTTAAAAAAAATCAAAAATACGAACCATCAGCAATAAAAATTGAAGTTTTAAGGTGGATCTCGTTTTCCTTCCGTATACTTTTTTTATTTTATTTTCTTCATATTTATTTTTTCATAAACTTAAAAAACTAGTAATAAAGAAGAAAAGGAGGGATTTACCGGAGCCCTCACGGTCACGGTGTCGGGGTGTCCTCTTTCCGTCGTCGGAGCGCTGCCAAAAAAGGTGTCGAAGACCCCTTTTTTTCTTCGCCTTCGTACATCAACGCTTGGCCTTCAACGGCGTTTCGAATAAGGGCTAAAAGGGCTAAGTCTTGGACACCACCGGCCACCGATACGGTGGTGGTACGGTGGTGCGACGGAAGGTCAGGGAGGCCCAATCGTCGGGCTAAAAAGAGAGGAGGAGAGGAGAGAAAAAAGAGATGTTGGCTGCTGATTTTTTAAGAAAACTTTAGGGTTAAAAAATCTGATTTTTTGGGGAAATATTAGGCTTTATAAACACCTAGCAAAACGACGTCGTTTGGTTGAAAGGGTAGCTGCGCATGATCCCTCAAAGGGAGATTTGCGCGAATGCCCCTTCTCTTTCACGGATCTGCTTGATTTGGTCCTTTTTTCTGTCTTTTTTGGTTCTTTTAATTTGGCCCCAAAACTTTACTTTAATTCGATTTTAGTCCGTTTAGCATTTTAACTATTTCTTTACTTTTATCATTATTCTATGTGTTTTCGGTTATATTAATATATTTCCCGTACTAATGTGTTATTATTTTTATTTTAATGCTATTTTTTTATTGTTATTAAATTGTTATTAGTGTCGTTTTATTACTATTATCATATCATTTTTATATTTTACTTATCCATAATCTTTATAACTGCAAACTTTATTATTCTTGATTAATTATTATTTTCTACCTTATTATTGTTATTATTATTATTTATATTTTTATCATTTTTATCTCTTCTACTATTATCTATTTATTTTCATTTTTATTTTATTATTATTATTGTCATTTTTTATTTTTTTATCATTATATATATAATTGACTACTATTATTATGTTTAGTATTACTTTTTCATTAAAGTATCATTATTTCCGTTTTATGACTATTATTCTCATATTATTACCATTATTTTATTTTATTATTATCACTACTATTATTATTATTATTTTTATTATTTTTATGTATATTTTGTTAATTACCATTATTGTTACTATTATTATTATTATTATTTTTTCTACCAATATCATTAATATTATTATGTCATTATCATTTTTTTACTTTTTGTATTATTATTATTACCATTTTATTATTATTACTATCATTTTTATTATTTTTTCTTTTACTACTATCATTATTTTAAATGTATCGTTATCATTATTTTTTATTTTACTATTATCATTGCATTATTATTATCATCATTTTATCCTTAAACTAATTAACTTAGTATTGTTACACACCTTATTCATATTTTTATTATGCAACCTAGTTCTGTAATTTATCTTTTTACCAAACCGTATTGCATTCACCTTTACCCGATTTATCAAGTTTTCAAACAATCAATATTCTGTATTAGCACTTCGAGAGAATCGAGCCCTAACTTACTGGGTTCTGGTTTCTCGTTTAAACTAAACAACGGAATATCTCATTTTAAAATCGCCATCCAAGTTTCAAATAAAACATTTGTTCTCGGGAATTCAAAATGTTGCGCCCTAACTCACTGGACACAATATTTAGATACTTCGAGATAAGTTCTTTTAAAATGAAGGCAATATTCCTAATTTGGATCTTTGAGAAAGCGAGCCCTAACTTACTGGGTTCTGGTTTCTCATTCGACAAATGACGGAAAATCCTCTTCAAATGTAAAACTAAGTTTTAAAAGGCAAGCTTAGTTTCGGGAGTCTAAAGTATTGCGCCCTAACTTACTGGACATGATGCTTTATCTCTTCGAAAATAAGAGAGTCTTAACGCCCCTTCCAATTCCTTCAAGTTTTGGAAATAAAAAAGTATCCATTTTCAAATCATTTCAAACTTTTCAACATTAGGACATCAATCAATCAGTTTGGTACCGATTTCGGGCGTGACGAGGGTGCTAACCCTTCCTCGCACGTAACCGACTCCCGAGCCCATTTTCTAAACATTCGTTGACCAAAAATATTGTTTTAGTAAATCAAAATGTTTAGTAAAACAAATGTGATCCGATCTCACCCAAATAAAGATCGGTGGTGACTCCCTTCTTTTTCATTTCCAAAAATCTAGTCGACCGTGTCGTTTACCGTTTTATCAAAAAAATGGTTACGACACAGGGGTATTTCGGTAATTCTATAATCCGGAGGTATTTTGGTAATTTTGTAAGCTGGGGGTATTTCGGTAATTTTAAAATTTGAGGGTATTTCAGTAATTTTGAAATCAGGGACAATTTAGTAATTTTGTAAATCAAGGGTAATTTGGTAATTGTACAAACCAGGGGTATTTTGGTCATTTGACAAAACGAGGGTAGGTTGGTAATTTTTTTCTAACCAGGGATATTTCGATGTTGTTGTTGTTTTTTTTTTCAAACAGGGTACTTTGGGGAAAAATCTAGTTTTATGGTCCGGGTTACTCTTATAAACATGAGATTTTTGGGTAAATTTTCAAAACATAGGTATTTTACAAACCGCTACACATATATCGTATAACTTCCTCCTTTCATCAACCCAACCCATGCAATCACATACAAGCATTTTACTTATAACATATAAACAGATTATTTACTAACCTGGTGAACCGCTTTTACCCTCCTTAGGCTTTCATCAATAAATCGAGATGTCGGCAATTATCAAAACATATAAATCTTATGATCATGCATTTTATGATTAGATCTAGATGGTAGGGAAGTATTACACACCTGTTACCGCGAAGATCTATTATCCTTAACGTAGAGCCTTATTTGTCGAATCTGGAAAATCCCTAAGAAACGTCGCCTCCCTACCTTCGGCTTTTCCACCAAATCGACTTTAATGAAACAGATTCGGCTTTTAGGGATAAAGAGTATAATCGACAGGGCCTTTGAAATAATGATTTGAATTAGGAGCTTGATAAAAATAAAGGAATCACAGAAAAAGGAGAAATCCCGAAACTCACCAGATTACAGAGGAGTATACGGCTTACGGTGCACCTTCAGGAAACAGAGATTTCACTTGTAGATTTGGATTTGAGAAGAGAAGAGGGGAAAGTAACTGTGTTTGGAGAGTTGCGGCAAAGAAAAGGTTTTGAGAGAAAAGAAGAAGAGAAATTCAACTAGGTGAGGAAGAAAAAGAATGAAAGCATGGATGATCACTTGGCTTATATAGATTTCGGCAATGCTCCCCTTTCCAGAGTTGGATTTTTGGCCAACTCTGCTGTCATCTGATAGCTTTTATCTTAATCCCTTATCTCCTCAAAAATAGCCCTCATCTTTCTCTTCATTATCTTCCTATTTATCAATAAAATAAAAGAATTAAAATCCCTATTTTGTAGCTTGTGTGCCATCCACTCCTAAGGTTCCTAAGTGCCGAATTTTTGACCCAAAACTTGGGCTCTAAGTAGCCCTCACTTGACCCAAACTCCTCTCCCCTTATGACGCCATCTTATGCCCACTTAAACTCCTCAGATCTTTGGGCCACAAGCCCAGCTTGTCACTTAATTAACTATCTACTTGAATTATGAGCTAACACCATTTATTAGCCACCTAACCCAAGTTTTTAAAGCCCAAAATATTACTTAAATTACCCAGAACATTAATCTAAATCCTAATCCAAATATTTAATCAAGGCCTCAGTCAACCTCAACTTCTTAAATTACAGATTAATCAAGTGCCACATATAAATGCACGGGCCTATATTTAAGATATTACACTAAAGTTGAAAATAAAAACCACTCAACTTTAAAATAAAAAAAGAAAAGAATTATTATGGGTGTGGCGGTAAAGAATTTGCTTATAGCTCCATTAAACATGAGTTCAATCCCTAGACATGTTAATTTTGGGTGCAATCATACCAACACTAATGCACTAAATCCCATCAAAACTTCGTTGTTAAGTGTTCTTGGACAAGGCTTGCACTAAGATGGGTGACCTCTTGAGAAGTTCTCATGTTGCACCCCTTTCTTTTAAATGACCTTACTTGAATAGTATTTATTCTATAGGCTTGTACCTCTGTTTCTTTTTAGTGTAAAAAAGATAGGATCTCACGTTTGGTTGATGTCTAATGACCTTGTGATTGGAGCATGGTTAATTCTCTTTTTTAGGGTATTCCTTTCACCATACTAAAGCTGTAGAGGATTGTTTCCAGCTGGGATCAACTAAGCATGGAATGGTCATAAGGTTGTCAGATAGACTTTCCAACTCTTTTACTGGAGAGGAAAGAGAACTTGATTTCCTTTGAAGAACTTGATAATTTAAAATGAAGTACTATAAATATTAAGGCCTCGAAAGTCGTTGTAACCTCTATTACAGAGAAGGTTCCTCGTTTGTGTAAGTCGTCATTGTTAAACTTTCCCATCCTAAATGACTTTTTTCAAGGTTTGGCGACAATGAAGGAGGCTGATGTTGAGTTTGATTAGGACATTGAATATTGTAAGGATGGTGTTTGTACAATGCCTATGTTGGTTTTGGATAAAAAAATGAAGAGGAATTTGAGAAAGCCTTGGTGGAAGGCTTTCATCATCAAACTTTTAGGTAAAACTTTAGCTTACAGAACGCTAGTGTTTTGAATCTCTATTTTTTATACTTTGATGGGCAATTTTGAATGCATTGATATGGGTAATAACTTCTATGTCATTAAGTTTAATAATGAAGAGGACAGGGCTAAAGTATTGATTGTGACGACGGTGTTCATACAATTCCTACGGTGGTTTTGGATAAAAAAGTAAAGAAGAATTTGAGAAAGCCTTGGTGGAAGGCTCTCATCATCAAACTTTTGGGCAAAACTTTAACTTTCAGGGTGCTAGTGTCCTAAATCTCCATTCATTGTACTTTGGTGGGCGATTTTGAATGTATTGATATGGCTAATGACTTCTATGTTGTTAAGTTTGATAATAAAGAGGACAGGGCTAAAGTCTTGATTGAGGAACTATGGAAAGTTATGGATCACTACATTACGGATAAAAAATGGCAACAGAATTTTCACTTAGAATTGGCCTTGGCTCTCTCTACTAAGGTTTGGGTTCATTTGTCGAGGCTTCCTCTAGAATACTTCAATGAGGATATTTTGGTTCAATTTACGAAGTTTGTTGGTAAGTCAATTAAGGTTGATTCTAATACGACCTTTGAACAATAGGGAAATTCGGTAAAATTTACGTTAAATTTGATCTCTGCAATCCGCTTATTTCTCAAGTTAAACACAATCTATTTTTCTTGTAGAGTTGTGGGTCATTAGACTAATGCATGCATTACTTAAAAAAAATGATAATAACCATGACAGAGGAAAGCTCCGTTGTGACAATAAAAACGACGAATACTGGAGAGGGGATGTCAGTTCCAGTGGCAAAACACTTTTCTTACGATATGTGGATGTTGGTGTAGTGAATTCGCGTGGTTCAAAATTTTCGTGGACCAAATTTAATTCTCGATGTAATTTAGGGAGATAATATATTTAATATTTTAAATAATGAAGTAATGGAGGGAGATAAGGTGATGGATGATCCTTCAAATTCCTTGATTGGTGTTGTTGGACTTGGTGCCCTAAGTGTAGTATATTCGTTTGTACACTTATAATTTTTTTGAACAGATTGGTTAATAAATTATTCATGAATTACATTAATACCTTTTGTATACTATCCTCACATGGTTTTTGTATGTAAAGAAAAATAGAAACAAATATTAGCTTACTAGTTATTTAATGTTTAACTAATACTAAGTGATATAACGTGGTTGGATCGTAATACGGAAAGACAACTTATATTAGTAGACGAACCTAAACATGTCCTTAGTCCAATCAGAAATGAGCAAACTGATTGAAAGATTAATATGTCGTCTATCAAGTCCAATTGGAGAGATGCTTTGTCTTTGTTGGGAAATTTACCCATATTGTAGTAAACATATGACTGTTTTCTATGTATTTAAATGATAAATAAATAAATAAAGTTAATTTCACATTTCACTATTATATTTTTTGTTTTTCTGATTTTCATGTTTTGCATATATGGCGAAATTGTGACAAACAAATGTTAGCTCATTGATTGTCTATATTCAAACTGATTATAAGTGGCATTGTAAAAATGCTTACATTGCGAGAAAAACAACTTACTTTAGTAGATAATACAAATGAGTTCGTAATTCCCAAAAAGAATCAAAGTGAACATTTGATTCAAATACTCAGAAGGATTATTATGTCGTCTACAATTTCAATTTGGGAGATGACTAGTATTGGCTATCGAAGCAATTGACTCCAGGGTAGAGACATAGATGTACTTATTGGAAGAATGATAAATTGGAATGGATTCAAGTTGAATTAATTCTGAATCTGTTTGTGATTTAATTCACTTGTGACATTTATGGTGTGACTTATCTAAATACTGAGTTTCACTGGCCATGCATATATAACTCATGTGCTTTGATATAAGTGGAGACTTATGCTCTAAAGATGATAGAATCGATAGCCGGTGTGTTGGGTACATAACTTATGTATGTCATAAATTTACTAGCAAAAATGGAATTCATATCTTGATTAAAGAGTTAATGATATCCTTGCATTGACATTGTGTGGATTGATAAATATGGAACGTGGCCACGGGTTGCTTGTTCTCGAACAAGTAATTTATCACAGTAATAAGTCATTAAGAAGAAACAATTGTGACAATGAGATAAAATAAGATTATAGATAAAATAAGATTATATTGAGTGAACAAAAGGAATCAAGAATATCATATGAGGGTAACACACACATGATGATGTCATTGGACAAAGCAGTTGGATGAATTGTTTTGTAATTAGTATATAATAAGGAGTTTTCAATCATGATACTTATTGTGGACTGGCTTCATGATTAAGTAAGTTGCGAATTATCGGAACGATACTTTTGTACATAATTGCAATTACTTGAGCCTAATTGTATATGTCATATTGGTCCCTTCACTAGCTCAATAAAAACTAGATCAGACTGCATTTGAATTAGAAGAAAATTCTACGACTTTGGCAATAATTTAATTAAGTCGATTTAGTTTATGTGAAATTAAATTAGGCGATCGTGAAAATTTGTTAAGCTAAGAGAATTTGATTAAAGAATTTTCTTAAAAAAGTAATTTGGAAAATCTTTGTGATTTTTGAAAAAAATTAATTTTGATCAAGTAAAATTAAATTAATCAAATTAATTAAAATAATTATAATATTTTTAAAAATTAATTTTCAAGTCAGACAATTGCCTAGTGGATAATTTATCTTGAAAATTGGACCTGAGATTAAAAATTAAACTCAAGAATTAAAACTCAAGACTGAGACCCAAAAACTGGTTGAATTAGGCCCTGTGTTTGAAACTAGGCTAACAACCCAATCACCGGCTGGACTGGACCGACCGAGCCGTCACTAGCCTGAACCAAACCGACAGCAACCGAACCAATCATGATACTTATTGTGGACTGACTTCATGATTAAGTAAGTTGCGAATTATCGGAACGATACTTTTGTACATAATTGCAATTACTTGAGCCTAATTGTATATGTCATATTGGTCCCTTCACTAGCTCAATAAAAACTAGATCAGACTACATTTGAATTAGAAGAAAATTCTACGACTTTGACAATAATTTAATTAAGTCGATTTAGTTTACGTGAAATTAAATTAGGCGATCGTGAGAATTTGTTAAGCTAAGAGAATTTGATTAAAGAATTTTCTTAAAAAAGTAATTTGGAAAATCTTTGTGATTTTTGAAAAATATTAATTTTGATCAAGTAAAATTAAATTAATCAAATTAATTAAAATAATTATAATATTTTTAGAAATTAATTTTCAAGTCAGACAATTGCCTAATGGATAATTTATCTTGAAAATTGGACCCGAGATTAAAAATTAAACTCAATAATTAAAACTCAAGACTGAAACCCAAAAACTGGTTGATTTAGGCCCTATGTTTGAAACTAGGCTGACAACCCAATCACCGGCTGGACTGGACCGACCGGGCCGTCACTAGCCTGAACCGAACCGACAGCAATCGAACCAATCAAGCCCATTCGGGCAAAACGGTGCATGTTCAGGGTGCCGGGGGAGTTGTGCTATCGATGGCACTGCTGGCATGGCGGCTTCAATGACGACGATCTGGCAGCTACGGGTGAGCATTTGATTGAATCGAATCGAAAATTTTCGAGTTAATCGAGTTTTCAAATCTCATTTTATCATCCTAACTTTATTTGAAGTTTTATCGAATCGAATCGAGTGAGATGGAATTTGAATCTAATCGAATCGAATATATTTGTTCGAGTTAAATTTAAAAAAAAATTAAAATTAGTGTTGTTTATTTTTATGTAATTTTTCAAAAAATAATTTTCTTTAAAGTTTTTAAACATGATCATACAACAAAAAATTGAAGGAAATAAGTGAATAAATAAAAGCAACACAACATCAACCCAAATAAACAACATGATTCCAAATAAACAACAAAAATAATACAACAAAATTATAATAAAAAACATAAGTAAAAGTCCAAGTAAATAGCATGAGTCGAAATAAACAACAACATTATAATAAAAAAAAAACATAAGCAAAAGTCCAAAATTTATATAATAGTACAATAGCATAAATTAAACAAAAAAAAGTCTGTTAAACCACAGTTTAAACTTTAAAGTTAATTAATTGAAGCCTAAATTAATATAATAGTACAACAGCATAAATTAATTAATTGAAGCCTAGTTTTCTTTATATCTAACTTGCCAAAAAGATTTATTATTAAAAGATTTAGGTGCCTATTAAACTACAGTTTAAACTTTCAAATTAATTAACATCGTATTTAAAAAAAGTCTGGTGGAGTGTTATTTTATTTATAAGGTCTGGTATTTAATATTTAATGTGGTGGAGTGTTATTTTATTTATAAGGTCTGGTATTTAATATTTAATGTTTTAATTTTTATTTATAATTTAAATATGATAATCCAATATTTTATTCATCATTTAATGTTATTTTATCGAATTGTATTAGCAAGCTGCAATTAAAAAGAAGTACATTTTATACATTTTTTCTCTATTAATATTACGTTATTACTAATATTATATTATTACTAATATTACATTATTACTTTGGGAAATTAATTGGCTAACATTTTTTCTCTATTAATATTACATTATTACTAATATTATACATTTATATTTTGTTGTGCTTCCTGCTTAGTTATTAATAATAAAAAAAGAATTTTACATCTTCCAAAACAAAAAAAGACAAACAACAATTAAATGTTTCATTTTTAATTATTTTAACAGTGTAATTAAAGGTTTCATTTGAGTGGGGAGGTATCATTTTTAATTATTTTAAAAGCCAAAAATGGCTTTACCAAGAGATTCCAGCAACTGCACTTAAAGTCTCAAATAAAATAAGTTAAATTCTTTCATTTTAAAAAACTAGCCTGATGATGATTGTGCTGTGCTAGTGTGCCCCGTTCTACAACAGCAAACAGATAAGTGGAGAAGGAAAATAGAGCGAAAATCATTCAATAGAGCGAAACAGATGCAAATAGAGCTAAAATCATTCAATAATTCACAAATATTTCAAGACAAACTTTAAAGATGCAAAAAATTCGAGCTTACAATGGAAGAGAATAGACTGCCTCAGCCAGAAGGAACAACAACTCGATTTGGAGGTAAGGATTTTGATTTGAAGGTTTATTTTAAGAAGAAGAAGAAGAAGGAAGGAAGAATGGTTTATTTTAGGGTTTTTTGAGAAAAATAAATTTTAGGGTTTGAACTTTGAATGGAATGAAAACAGAGAGAAGAAGAAAAATAAATGGGGGTTTGGACGATGGAATTTGCTGGGTTTGATTTGGGGGGAGGAATTGGGATTTGGGAAAATAAATCTTTGGGGCATGGGCAAACGGGCTTGGGGAAGTAGGAAAAATAAAATGTTTGGGTTTGGGGGAAATTGGCAATTGGGTTAAAGACTTGAAAGTAATTAAGTAAAAGTCTATTAAAAAAATTAAAAATATATAGTTTATATTCGGTTTATTTGAATTATTTGAGTTATTCGAATTCAAAAATCCAACTCGACTCGAACTCGAAATTCGAAAAAAAAATTGATTTGATTCGATTAACTCCATTCGAATAATTCGAAATTCGAATTTTTTTTCGATTTTTTCGAATCGAATCGAATTTTGCTCACCCCTACTAGAAGCCGACAGATGGTCGGCGAAAATGGTTCTTCGGTGGTAGAGCAACAGAAAAATTAGACTCCTAGTGGGACTCTATTGGGTAACTTGATTTTAAATTAACTTTTTCAAAGATAATATTATTTTAATAGATTTAATATTTATCTAGATATTAATATGAGATATTAAATTTAATTTAATATTTATCTAGATAGTATTTTATTAATTTAATACTCATATGAGATTAAATTTAATTTAATATTTATTTAGATAATATTTTATTAATTTAATATTAATTTGATTAATTCTAATCTTAGTTGAACTCTCTCTAAAATTAATTTAATATTAAAGATAGTATGCGTCATTATTCTTATACACTTGAACTAAAAAAATTGTAGAAAGAAAATTCTCTAAAGAAATTATTTTAGAAAATTTCTAGAGATATTCTTCTTATTTACCACTTGAACCTAGAAGCTTAAAGAAATTACGAAATTACCCAATTGGTAATGTTGTGAAAAATTTTCTGATTCGAAACGAGCCCACACTCAGCAGACCTGCATTTGAGGATAGTGAAAAATACTACTCGGTTGAAACATTCATCCTATACAGATCATAAATGCACGATTTTGATTAAGTGTTTATTACTTTAAATAACACAACAAAGTTCTTGTTTTTAGAAAAAAATTTAAAACTTTAGTTTTCCCTTAAAACCTATTTTCTGTTGCGTTTTCAAAACTTGATTTTCCAACAGTCTTGGGCATCAGAGTGGATGACTCCTAAAAGATAAAGACAAAGATGTGACCAATTAGACTGACAGTACATCAAACAGGACTCAAGTAGAATAAATCTTAAATCTGTTTATAGATTTATTCACTTATGACATTCATAATGTGGCATATCTTAATCCTAAGTGAATGATGGATTATGTATGTGTGACTTGTACACTTTGATGTAAGTAAAAGCTTGAATCTGAATAGATAAAGAATTGAAAACTAGTGCATTGGGTACGACTTTTGCAGTATGTAGCATCATTCATAATAGTGAAATTCATAGCCCAAGACATGGGTAAATGATATCTTTTCACTGACATTACATGATAAATAAAAAGTAAACGTGGTCACGAGTCGTTAGTCTTTGTGATGAATAACTTAATTACTATTTGATAGTAGTTGACTTTTTATGAAGGAAAATGTAATGGTTACTTTGAGATAAAATAGAATCATATTGGGAGAACGAATTTATCTCAAAGAGATTAAGGATATCCTCTGAGGGTAACAGACTTATGACAAGGTCATTAGACGAGCATTAATCGAGTAGCTTTCGTAATGATATGTCATTAGGGAGAGCTCAATCACGATACTTAATGGAATGACTTCGTGACAGAATGAGTTTATAATTAATAGGCGAAAAGCTGAAAGTTAATTATAATTCATTTGAACCCTAATCACATATGTCCATTTGGCCCCTCCGTTAGCTTGTTGAAACCAAAAATGAATTGCATGTTGAATCAAATGAACATAAATTAATGAAAATGATAAAGTTAGAGAAATGTGTTACATTCAGAAATGTATGTAGTTTCTCACTAAGTATGGAAATTACCTGAAAATTGATTTGTGGATTTTCAAATTATTAATTAATTGATGTTCAAAAATAGATTTAAATTAATTGATTATTGTGAGTTCCTTTACGGTAAAGTTGTAATGATTTTAACAGAATTAGAATTGGGTTAATAAAATTATTTAATTGGAAAATTAATTAATTTAAATTAATTTAGTAAATAATATTTATTTAAGGAGATAAAAAAACATATACTAGGTTAGATTAAATTATAAAATATTGGGTTAAAAATTTATGAAGCACATATAATTGAACTCAGTACGAGAGGGACTCAATTCCCTCTTGATTAAAACAAGGGGATGACAAAGCCTAGTATTTTTACCTAGGGTTGTTGCCCCTCTCTCCAAAATATTAGGAAGTTAAGGTTTTTTTCCATTAAATAAATATTATTTGGGTTTTATTAGTTCAACAAGGATTCCTCAATCTCTCATTATAAATAAATGGCACTGGTAGACTTCAAAACACACTTCAGAAAAGAGAGAAACACAAGTCTCTCATAAGTTTTCAATATTGTTATTTTGCCAGAAAGTAATGAATTTTTTTTTATTTTTAGAATAAATTCTAATTTTTGGGAATTGTAATTCTTCCGGTTTCTATTTGAAAGAAAATTTTATTTTCCCACTGAAAGTAAAGAAAATAAATTTTGATTCTATATTTGATTCAAAAGTATTCAAACCTACACTCGAAATAGTTTTTGGTACGGAGATAATGGAGAAGATTATTCGGTTGAAAGTCGGAAATGTCTAAGATCCGTCTAACCCAAAACCTAGGTACAATTTTGGAAAAAACTTTATTACTACAAAGATCACAAACTAACTCAATTTTCAAAATTTTATTTTTCCTCTGTACAATAAAATTATTTTCGAATTGGATTTTTTTCGAACCGCTGCGGGATTTACTAGTCAACAAAGTCAAACGGTTAAGGGTTCTCGTGGGCCCAATTTTTGACCCTTTAAGGTTAAAGAACGTAAGAATTATGGAGAATATGGGAAGGCCCATGCATATAATGAAACTCACGTGAAAGTCAGTGCTGAGCGGACGGTACCTAGAGTAGTTTTTGATAGAAAGCATGCATCCTCTTCCCTTGCTCCATCGTTTATCCCCACCAGTTGAATGGAAGTTAATGCCCCCCATGGAGTTGGATGTGGCCTAGGTTCAACCTTCCATCTCATCTCCGGTTCCTGTTGGAATAATCCATCTTCCTCAACATCATGGTGATCCTCCTAATTCCTTGTTGGAAGGGAAAGAGACGACAAGACACCAGGAGTAGTTGGCCTTTGATGACGCTTTGCACTAGCCTGCTATCCGTGTTTCCAAACCTATCAACAATATTTAATTATGCGTGCGATTACTTCAAATTGTAGAGGGACAAGAAACAAAATTTTTTTACAGCATTGTAGAGATATGTTGATTAGAGAAAAGTCGAATGTAATTTGTTTGTTAGAAACAAAGACGACTGTAGGTCATGGTGTTTTCCTTGGTCGTACACTGGGATTTGAAGGTTCTTTTGAGGTGCCTACTATAGGGTTTCGTGTTGGTTTAATTCTTTTGTGGTGATGAGAGGTAAGGTTTTCTACTAAATTCTAATGAATAATGAAATAGACTGATGAAGAGAATTATTAAAGAAAACATTTTATTGCTGTGAATGAATCTCATCTACATTTGTTTCACTATACATTTGATTAGATAGTAGTTGAGTTGATTGTTAGCTATCTGCTTGTGCTAACAACCTAAACCATACTAACAGCTTCAGCAACTGGCTAATTGAACAACATTACTAACTCTATCATGCACCCATCTTCGCAATCGGTAAGACCTGAAGAATTTGTCGAACCTGAGAAAACAAAGTAACTGATAGCGACTTAGTGAAAACATCAGCCCCTTGATCACAAGCAGGAACTTCACCAACTCGCAGAGACCCATCCGTGACTTTCTCACGGACAAAGAAAAGATCGAGCTCTATATGTTTGAACTTAGAATGTAAAACAGGATTGGCTACAACGTCCACAGCACTAGAACTATCACACCAAATATTCGGGATATCATTAGACTTAATTTGTAGTTCTTGGAGCAACGACAGTAACCATGTAACCTCACTTGTGGCTGCAGCCAGACTCCTATATTCTGCTTCAGCCGTAGACCGAGACACTACCTGCTACTTCTTGGAGCACTATGTCATCGGAGTTTGACCAAAATATACACAGTATCCAGATGTGGAACGCCGATCGTCAAAATCTAACCCCTAGTTGGCATCGGCATACCCAACCAGTGACAACCGGTCAGATGGACGAAAACTATGCCAAATTCAAGAGTGCCACATAGATATCGCAGAATGCGTTTGAGTGCCACCATATGTACTGTGGTAGGGTTGTGCATGAACTGATAGACCCGATTTACGGCATAGGCAATATCAGGCCTGGTCAACACAACGTATTGGAGTGCACCTGTAAGAATTCTGTACTCAGTAAGATCCGCCAAACATTCCCTATCATTTTTGGACATGGAAGATGAGCTGACCATCAGAGTATGAACACTTTTTGCCGTTATCATGGAACAACGATCAAGAATATCACGAATATACTTCTTCTGACAAAGGTGTAGACAACCGGAGGATCGAGTCGCTTCTATCCCGAGGAAATAGTGAAGATCACCCATATCCTTAAGTGAGAACTCACTATCCAATAATTGAACAAACCAGTCGATAGAAGCTGGCAAGTTGCCAGTGATAATAATATCATCGACACATACAAGTACATAAAGAGTAGAGCCAAATATTACCCGAACAAACAGAGATGCATCAGACTTGGAGACAACGAAACCTACCGAGATGAGGAATTGTTTTAGCTTCTCGAACCAGGTACGAGGAGCCTGTCGGAGACCATATAAAGCTTTCTTCAGACGACAAATAAAGGGTTTATCATCGAAATCATACTGTTCATATACCGGAGGTTGATGCATGAAACAGCAGTATCGAGATCCCCATTTAAAAAAGTATTGTTCACATCAACTTGCCTTAGTGACCACCCTCTAGAAACAACAATGGCCAAAATAACACGAATAGTTGCAGGTTTGACTACTGGACTAAAGGTTTCCTTGAAATCACACACTGGAAATTGAGAGCAACCTTTCACAACTAATCGAGCCTTTCATCGGGTAATAGTACCATCAGGATTTTTCTTGATCTTGAAGAGCCATTTACACCCGATTACTTTACAAATAGGAGGTTAGAGAACAAGATCCCAAGTAGAGTTACGTACTAAGGTATCATATTCAGCCTTAGCTGCCTCACACCACTCGGAAGTAGAAAGAGCTTCCTCAATTGAAGCTGGTTCCAAAACTTCAACTGTCAAAGCTTCGGGCTTAAAAATTTCAGCCTTCGACTGAGTCACTATTGGGTGACTACTAATTACAGGCACAAGACTTGTGTGATGATCAGAGGAGAACTCACGAACGTTAGTGGAACGGATCCTACCATTATCACTAGGCAAAGAAGAACCCTGTGGTTCACGATCAGACCCAACTCCTGACTGTGCTGCGGTAGGAGTAGAAGTTTCATGACAATTATTGGTTGAGGAGATGATGAAGATGGTTGGACAGAGGAGGGCTCCGAAGGCCGAGATGACATGTTCCGAAGTAGTGGAACAAATATGGAAATAGACTGATCATGACCCATAGAACTCTCTGCAGACACAGACTTAGTTGATAGAAATCGATTCTCATTGAACACGACATGACGGGAGACAACAATCTTGCAAGTCGGTAAAAGACACTGGTACCCATTGTGTTGAGCACTATAACCCAAGAAGGTAGACGGTGGAGAGCGAATCTCCAACTTGTGTGCCATAAACGGTCGTAAATAAGGAAATCAACAACATCCAAATACCCTCAAATGATCGTATATGGGTTCACATTCGTAGAAAGCCTGAAACAGAATTAGTCTTTTTAACACTAGAATAGGCAGTCGATTGATGAGGTGAACCACACAGCAGAATGCATAGCCCCAATACTCCATGGATAGATTCGCTTAAGCCAAAAGAGTGAGGCCCATGTCAACAATGTGCTGATGCTTATACTCAGCCACCCTGTTCTGTTCGAAAGTATGTGGACACGTCAATCGATAAATAATCCCTTGAGAAGCTAGAACAGACGTGAATGCTCGATATTCTCCGCCCCAATCACTCTAAAATTGTTTAATAGTCTTGCCAAACTGAATTTTAATAAGTTGTTGGAACTGAACAAAATACTGCACAGCTTGAGACTTTTGACGAAGAAGATAGATCAACGTGAACCATGTGCAAACATCAATAAATGACACATAATACCAATTATTTCCGCATGTAACAGAGGCAGGACCCTAGAGATCAGATACAACCAAAGTAAAGGGATCACTATATTCCGTAGTGGAAACAAGAAATGGCAGTTTGTGAGACTTTCCTTTTTGACATGCAGTACATATAGCATCACAGTAGTATTTATTTGATTTAATATGGCATTTATCTAACACAGCCTTTACAACACTAGTATAGGGGTGACTTAAAGTTTATGCCATAATAAAAAAAACATTACACTCTGTAGACTTATTCTGTGCAACAGAGAAACCAGTATCAGAAGTTTCAGCCGACTGGGTAGACATTACTGGCACCGAGAAATGGTATAGTCCATCACGAATGTGGCCCGTCAGCAAAGTTCTCCGGGTCATTATGTCTTTAATAAGACAATAGGTCGGGTGAAATTAAAAAAAAACATCATTATCATTTGTAAATTTAGAAACCGATAAAAGGTTCTTCCTGATGCTCGGAACACATAAAACATTAGATAAACGCAGCAATTTAGATTGAGTGGGTAAGAAACTATCACTGATCGATCAAGGTGGGAGTGCTATCACCCATTAAGAGAGCAAAAGTACCTGAATGCGGGGTAGTGTGATGCAGAGCTGACGGATCCCGACACACATGATTACCAGCACCCGAGTCAGGACACCAGGACATGGTGCCAATCGAGACTGGAATGTAAAAATCTATACCAGCACGACACCCAACTTGAGCAGTGTTGACATTCGAATTAGAGGAGTCATAATAGTCAGATGGGTGAAGATTACCGAGCCGTGGTAGACTAATACATGAATCAGATTCGGAGTAAACACGGGCACATAATTTAGTAGGCCATAGAACCTCCACACCATTATGCGACCCTACACCCATGAATTAATTTGAACATTATTAGAGTTGGGCTTGTGGGTAAATATGGAGCACTTGGCCGTGTAGGCCCAAGAATTGGCCCAAATGCATGTGGCCGATCGTCATTATGGAAATGGGAAGGAAATGACCCATTTGGAGGTTGCGACCCACGAGCAAAGTGACCATCATATGGCCTACCAAGATTTGGACGTGAGAGTGGCCCACAATTTGGACTTTGACCGAGTCCATTAAAGTGTTGACCACCAAAGGTTGACTCAAACCGTGGTCTTCGATGCATCTGACTATTCAACTCATTTTGATAAAAACTAGGGCGAGACTCATAACATGGAGCAACAAAGGATCCATCATGGACCGACGGCGGAACCACCACCGGAGCAGAGTTGTCGCAATGATAATGGTAATAGCACCATTGAGTGACGTGTTCGTATAGGGCCCAGATCTGACACGGACAGTTGTTGGGGATTTTAATGACTTTGCATCTTAGGAGGAACGATGTGGTGGTCATAGTGACTATTTTAAACGTATTATGAAGTTTCAGGATCGTTGAAATCTTTGTAATTTATTTGATGTGGGGTGCACGGGTTCCAAGTTTACCTGGGTTCCTCGAGTTCATGGTGTTATTGTTTTCGCAAGAACGCATGGATTGTGTTTTGATCAATTCTTCTGCCATGTATTATTTTCCTGAGATGAATGTTGTTAATCTTTCTAAGTTATATTTAGATCATAATCCTATTCTCTTCGTCACCTACGCAGGATGTGTGCCCTCTAAGGATAAATGACATTTTCTGTTCGAGGCAAATAGGTTGACTGATACTGGGTTCTCTAGTATCTATGAGTCAAGATCGTCGAATAATTCTACTTCTTTGGTGTTTGCAATTGAGGGGTTACTAAAGTAGTCAAAGAATGGAAAGAAACTGAAGCTTTTACGAAGGCTTCATGTCATGTGTCATTATTTCTTCAACAATTAGAGGTGGATTTATTCAAAGAGTATTAATGGGTTCTTGCACATTGATTGGACTGTTAATGGTGAACGTAATACTGTTGGTGTAACAAAGACTTAACTGAATTATGGAACAACAGATGAAATGAAGGGATCAATTAATTCATTATCAATCTAGCCCTTATATACAAGTCTCAAGTAACAACCTCAACAAAGATTCAAATTGCTACTCTATTAACAAGCTAATAACTCTTACTCCTACTAACAAGCTAACAAATCTCCCTAGGACTTAGTTTTATTTTTTTTTAAAAATAGTTGCAACCTTGAGAAACTAACAATCTCCTCCTAACTCAAGTGCTGCAGACATCAAGTTTATTCTTATAATTGCCTCTAATAGTTTTCTAGCATGAAATGCCATCTAAATCAAAATTCCATAATGCAAAATCGTCACAAGCTGCTCTAGAAAAGTCATAAGAGTGGCCAGAGTGCTTTCCCTTCTTCCAAGGTCTTGTGTAGTCACTATACTTGCGATTAATACCATTTATAGTTTGATTAACAAATCTTCTCGCAGATAATAATTCCTTTTTCAATTTTGTATTTTGCACTGAAAGCTTGATCACCTTACCAACTAAATTTTTAAACTCAACAACATCTACAGATGTCAATTCTTTCGCATATGAAGCTTTTTCAGTCAACTTTTGATTTTGGAAGCATAACCCACTATTCTCTTCTAAAAGTTGCACATCACTCTTGATCTCCTGAGATATATTCTTTTTCCGTGGCTCATTAGCATGTTCTTCAAATATTTCATGTGCAAAAGATGATAGTTTATCAGAGAGAGATGTCAACTGCTGCTCCAAGAGAGTTACCTTTGCATGCAACTCCTTATTCTCAAAACATTTTTCATTAAATTGTGCCATCAATTTCATAATTGTTTGTTGCATTGATATCATTCCTTCCTGACACTTGGATGCCACTTGCTCCTCCTCAAATGGATTCAATGAGAAAGTCTTCTTCTGCATCTTGATTCTAAACAATTCATTGCCACTAGAGTCAAGGATCAGACACATTCCCTCTTCAAACATCACCTTAAATTTCTTCTCTACTAATTGCCCCACACTCAACAAGTTTTGATCAATCTCAAGTACAAAGAGAACATCTAAAATCAACTTAGTTCCAGCACAACTCTCTATTGCTATTGTGCCTCTTCCCCTCACTTCTAGGTATTCTCCATTTCCTATCCTTACTTTTGACGTCAATGACCTGTCAAGGTCTTTAAACAACTTCTCGTCATAAGTCATGTGATTGGTACAACCACTATCAACTAACCAACTGTCACATAAAATGCTTGATGAGAAGCAAGAAACGACAAACAAATGGACTTCTTCTTCTTTAACTACAGCAAGTTGATTTCTCAGTTCGTTGCAGAACCTCTTAATGTGCCCCATCCAGTTACACCTTCTGTATTTTACATCTGGCCTTCTCCAACACCTGAAATGAGGATGGTTCTGTTTCCCAAAATACTTACATGAAGAATACTTATTATAATTTTCAGTACCGTTACCTTTTGCAACAGTTTTTGAACCACTATTGCAATCACTCTTCTTCTCATTCCACTTCCGTTCCTCTCCTTTTTCGCCTTCCTGTGTCTTAGCCTTCAAAGCTCCTTCTATGCTTCTTTCTATCCTTCCTTCCTACCTCATTAGCCTCCTCTGCTCTTGTGCTTGTAAAGCACTGATCAACTCTACTACCCTCAATTGAGTCAAGTCCTTAGTGTTCTCAAAAGAGGAAATAGTTGCTTCATATTTCTCAGGCACAGAGACAAGTATTTTCTGCACTAGTCTAGAGTCAGAAAGATCAGTCCCAAGAACTCTTACCTTGTTGGCAATATCTATCAGCTTGTCTGAGTATTCTTTGATTGACTCAGACTCCTTCATTTGTAGCCTATCGAATTCTCTGATCAAGTTCAACACCTTCATGCTCTTGATCCTCTCATCTCCTTGATACTCAGCTTTGAGGTAGTCCCATATCTCCTTAGTTGATCCAAAAGCCATAATTCTATTGAATATGGCTGGTGAAACCAAAGCATAAAGACAAGACTTTGCCTTAGCCTTCCTGGTGGTTCTCTCCTTGTGAATTTTGATCTGGTTCATAGTTTGATTGTTGGGAAGTGGAGTCACCTCATAGTCTTCCTCGATAGCTTCCCAATAATCACAACCCTCCATTTATGCTTGCATTCTCAAGGCCCATGCTTGATAATTCTCTCCATCAAACACAGGTGGGGCTAAGATGGATAAGTTACTCGATCCCGGTTCCATTTTCCTCAAAACCTCACAAGTGTATCTCTCAAATTTCCTCACAAAACTTTTCTCACAAGTCCCTCAAGAAAAATGGCTCTCGATACCAGTTGTTGGTGCAGCAAAGACTTAACTGAATTATGGAACAACAGATGAAATGAAGGGATCAATTAATTCATTATCAATCCAGTCTTTATATACAAGTCTCAAGTAACAACCTCAACAAAGATTCAAATTGCTACTCCTATTAACAAGCTAACAACTCTTACTCCTACTAACAAGCTAACAAATCTCCCTAGGACTTAGTCTTATTTTTTTTAAAAAATAGTTGCAGCCTTGAAATACTAACAAATATAAGTTTTTTTTCACTACCAAAGTAGCTTTCTAGCTGGGAGTAACACCTCAAAATGATATTTGTGTTAATCAAGAAGCGGTGCATTTTATGATGAAGATGCAAGATAGACAAGGGGCTATGCTTTTAAAAATTGAACTTTTGCCTCTTTGGAATGGTCAGGTCCTTAAAGAATTTACTCTCTAAGGAGGATTAAGGTAAGCGGATCCGCTTTTGCCTTATCTTTTCATCTTAGTTATGGAAAAGCCTTCTCATATGATCCTTGAAAAACAAGCAAATGGACTCTGGAAACCTCTCAAGGTTTCTCGTAATGCCCCGACTTTGACTCATTTATTGTTTGTCGACGATCTCATGCATGTTATTTGCGCATGTGTCTATTGATCAAGTTGATTAAGTTCGAGCTTGTCTTAAGGAGGTTGGGGATGCCTCCTGGTTGGTTGCTAATTTAGACAAGTCAAAGCTGTTTGTGTCACCAAATATTCACCGTAGTGTGGCGGTTATGTTGAGTAGTCGATGTGGTATCCCCTTCACTGAGGATTTGGTATGTATTTGGGGGTTCCCATCATCCACAGAGAGCTAATAAAAACTTGTGTGCTCCGTTAAACGTCTTGATGATTTGAAAGGGAAGGTTTTATCTTCGACGTCTTCTATTCCTTTGTACTCTATGCAAACAACCTTACTTCCGGCTTCTGTTTGTGATGAATTGGGTAGGCTCAATCGCAATTTTCTTTGGGGAGAGTCTACAGATTATTCCCATAATCACTTGGTGAGTTGGTATTTAGTTTGTCGTACGAAAGTGAGTGGGGGTCTTGGACCGCGTAAAGCTCGCTTAAACAACATGGCCATGCTTGTTAAATCTGGTTGGAGGATTTTCTTTGGTGTCATGTATTCTGGTCAAAGTATTTGGCCAATCAATTTTGAAAAAGTAATAAAATAAAATATATTTAAGATTAAAAAATAAAAAAGAAGAAAATTCATAAAATTAAAAAATTTTAAAAAAAATTAGAAACTCAGAAAGCAAAAATTGACCAGTCAATGTCGATAGTCAATTTTTTGAATTTTTATAATTTGTTTTCAATTTATTTTAAAAATTATTTTTAAATTTTCTAAAATTTTAATTATATTTTAATTTATTAAGCCTAAATCATTTTAACACCATCAATCGTATAGAACATAATTATATTACGTATAATATAAGAAAAATAATCAAAACAAGTCTTAATCTTGGATGAGCGTTTGATCGAATCGAGTGAAAAAAAAAATAAAGTTAATATAGTTGACAAGTCATATTTTATCATCCTAATTTGATTGAAATTTTTTTTGAATCGAGTAAATTATTCGAGTCGAATTGAATAGGGTGAAATTGTTTGAGTTAGCTTAAAAAAATAAATATGTCAAATTAAAATATTGTTACCATATAACTAATTACATGTTAGAGTATATAAATTTTAAATCATATATATTTGAAAAAAAATTCAAAGCAAAAAAAAAAAAACTTTACCATCATAAACTTGAATAATTCATTACCTTATCCAGGTCCCCAGAATTATTATTTTAGAAAAACTTTTAATTTTTAACTTTCTTTATATATTCTTTAGAATTTTTTAAAATTTCTATCAATTTTATAAAATATATATATTAAATTTTTTATAAATATTTTAATTTTTAAAATTTATTTTGAATTTTTGAAAATTATTTTTGTAATTTTTGTTGAGAGAGACTAATTTACTCATTTTCAAAATTGACAGGGACCAAAGGGATATTTACACCAATATATTATTCGAATTATTCAAATTGTAAATTTCAACTCGAATAAATTTCGAGTTGATTCGAATAACTCGATTCAATTAAATCGAAATTAAATTTTTTTTTTGACTTTTTCAAATCGAATCGAGTTTTATTCACCCCTAGCTTAACCTACAAATTAGTACCTAAATTTATGCTCTCTCTATTTTTTTCCCCTTATTTTGGTATCTAATTTTTTTTTTTTTTTTTGTAACAAGTGATACCTAAACTACATTTCCCCCCAAATTGGTACATCTATTACTTCAACCCTTAATCTATTTAAAAAAAAAAAAGAAAGATAATCAATCAAAATTTGCCATGTGGAAAAAAAGACCAAAAAATATGATCTTCTCTTTATATACATATGTTCTTTTTACTTTATTTTTTTTTCTTTCTTCTTCCTCTTATTTTGGTTTATTTTACAAGTGTGATTATTTTAAGCTTTGATTAAAGTTTTTAGAACTAGACCGATGATTGAACCGATCAAGCTATCGATTTTTGATTTTATCGACTCGTCCGATTCAATCAAATAAATTAATAAAAAAACCATAAAAACAATATTTTAAAAATAGAGAAAATAAGTTCAACTTGTCTGTATTGGTTCTCAGGTTAAGTGGTTCAATCCTTATCTTCAGGCCAGTACCCCAGCCGGTTCCTGATCCAATTAGTCCAACTAAGCAGTCTAGTCTGGTTTTGAAATATTGGTTTTGATTAATAAAATAAACTTTTTCGATCTCGTCAGGTTAAGCAAGCATGTAAAGAAGTTCAAAAATAGAATTAATCGCCAATGTCTCGACCTCGGGCGGGTTGATTTCAAGCATTGCTAGACACTATAAACGAAGAAGAATGAAAAACAAAAGAAAAAAAAAATAGAAATAGAAATAGAAATATATATATATATAGAGAGAGGGGTAAATATCTCAATAATACAAAGAAAAAACAAAATTAACCAGAAAGTACAGGGTTCAGGAAAATAGACCGGAAAGTGCAATTTTCCCCAAAAACGCGTCCACGTCAGCGCGATTTTGGGGGAAAACGGCCTAAAGCGCGTCCCCGGGGGAGCGCTTTTGGCCACGTCGTAAAAATACTTCCACGAGGGCACGCTTTCGCTGACGTGGCCAAAAGCGCTCCTCGGGGACGCGCTTTAGGCCGTTTTCCCCCAAAAACGCGCTAACGTGGACGCGTTTTTGGGGATTCTTTCCGTCCACTTGCAATGTGAAAATTGAAATAAGTTTTTGGGCAGAAGTCTCCGGCAAAATAATTTTGAGGAGACGTTTCAGAACAAAACGCGGTGGCAACGCTTCCACGTGGGCGCCGCTTTTTACTACACTGGTGGTCTCCGGCAAAATTATTTTGAGGAGACGTTGCAGAACAAACCGTGACCGAAAACGCTCCCACGTGGACTCTCTTTTGCTACAGTGGTCTCCGACAAAATTATTTTGAGGAGACGTTTCTGAACAAACAGTGGCGAAAAACGCTCCCACGTGGACGCACTTTTGCTACAGTGCTATCCGGTAAAATTAGGCTATAAACCAGCCAAATTTCATTCTCAGTTGGCAGAAACCAAATTCAAGCAAAAGGAAAAAAAAAATTGAAAATGAGTGAACGTATTAATGCTGTTATTTACTACGATGGTTCACCAAAAATGGTGTTGTTTTCTTATCGGAGAACACAGCGCGATTGAGTTTTAATCAGAACGTCGATTTGGTAGAACTTCGCAAAAGAATTAGGCGTAAAATATTCGGAACAACGCCAATGAAAGTTCAGTCTATTAAGTATAGATTTTGCGCTTCGGTTGATCCGGTGAGTATGACTCATTCGACATCAAAGGTCCTCGGAGCCTTGAGGCAATGGTGGAGACTCATCTTGCCAGTAGTTCACCCTATATCGAGGTATATGTAGAATTTTCATCTCCAAGTGATCTGGCTGCGACCTCAACATCTAGTATCGTTCGAGGGGAATACACGACCCCAAGTCGACACTCTGTAAGTGGGAGGCAAAACACGAAGTGCCGTGTGTGCGATCGTAGTATGGAAAACATAACCCCGCACGACACTTTCGGTTGGTGGATGGGACATGCATATCCGTCGATCGACGTCCGATGATAGAAATATGTATTGGGGGACGTCGTCAACTTCTAGTGGTTGGCAATCCACATACGATTGGAATTTGTACGAAAGATGTTTAAGGAGGGATGATGTACTCCCGACGACATCCACCGGTGAGGGGCCCTCGTTTGTTGCAGGTTATGGAGGGTCGGACGATGAATCGATGTGGATCCACCTCGGGAGCGAGGGGCGACGGTGCGGTCGAAGTTGGATTATTTTCAACCGAGCTGTTCCAATTGTACCAAGACGCCGAGGGTGGTTCAGACGAAGAAGAAGAAGATCCGCTATTCAGGGCATACTCACCTCCAGCGCACATGCATAATGTCGATCTATCTCAAGATGATACATTGGAGTTTCCTGAACTACCACACCGGAGGCGTGACTGTACAAATTCTTCGTTGGATTCGAACGAATTAGAAGTTGGTAACCAGTTTTCCAACAAGAATACTTTTCTTGGTGCATTGAAACAATACAAACATCGTGAACGGGTTAACTACACTATGGTTAGATCAAACCTCGATAGGTACGCAGGCGAAGTGTGCGTGCAAGACGGCACATGTTCATGGAAAATCATGGCGTCGTTGAGGAAAAAAAACAGGTTGTGGGAGGTGAAAAGTACAAAGGTCCGCATACATGTCTTGCCGGTACAGTACCACTACGTGTTCAATGATTTCGAATAACACTAATATTATTTAACGTACTTCGTTGACAGGTGTAACACAAGATCATCCGAGGATGGATTCAGACATGTTGGCTGATTTAATAATCCCGACGGTGAAGGCCGATCCCAAAATCGCAGTCTTTACTTTAATTGGCAATATTCGTAACCAAATGGGGTACACGCCCTCTTACAGAAAGGCTTGGATAGCCAAGCAGAAGGCGTTGGAAAAGTTGCACGGTCGATGGGACGCTTCATACAATGAAGTGTGGCAGTGGTGTCAGGTGTTGGAGACGTATGTCCCAGGTAGCACAACGGACCTTGAAACGGAACCGGCGTACTACAACGATCGTCTGCTCCGTGGATGCACAGTGTTCAAGCGCTTGTTCTGGACATTTAAGCAATGCTAAGATGCTTTTACATACTGCAAGCCATTGGTACAAATTGACGGTACCTTTATGTATGGTAGATATACGCATCGGCTATTGCTAGCTGTGGCACAAGACGGCTGTAGGAGAATCCTTCTGATTGCGTTCGCAATAACACCAGGAGAGTCAGCTGATGACTGGGACTTCTTCCTATCTAGGTTAAGGAGGTATGTCTGCCCTCAACCTGACATATGCGTTATATCGGATCGGGGCCCTGGAATACTTGCGGCAATAGAACGACAGGGAAGCATGTGGCATCGCACACACCATAGATATTACCTGAGGCATGTTTCATCCAACTACTATGGGCAACACCAGTCTAAAAGACAGAAACGGCAAGTGACCGATATGGGTATGAAATATCTATTAATATAATTTCTTTTGAAATTTTCAATTTATTCGCAATTGAATAGTGGTATGTAATATTCGCTATCAACATATATTGGCAGGGTACGAGATCAATAAAGACCGTTTTCACGATATATTGGCCAGTTTGCGCGCAGATAACGCCGAAGGCGCAGAGTACCTGTGCAATATTCCTTTTGAACAGTGGACACAAGCATATGACGGCGGCCTACGATATGGTCATATGACCACAAACCTGGCCGAATGCATAAATTCTGTGCTAAAAGGAACCCGTCATCTGCCGATTATAGTGGTTTTGCGGGAGACATATTTTCGTTTAGCGGCACTATTTCCGAAGAGAGCAGCGAGTTATCGAGGGCAGATGTAAGGAGGCCATGTATGGAGCCCGAAGGTCTTGCAAGAAATTAACCGTGGGAAGGCACGGGCGAACACCATGCACACAGTGTGTCACGACCGCGACGACCTTATGGTTTCGTGTCACGAGTTTGACAGATCGAACCAAGGTATTGTTGGCGGGCATTATCGTGTACACTTGACAAATAGGACATGCGACTGTGGGATATTTGATGCACTTTGTTACCCATGTGCTCATGTACTTGCGGCTTGTCATAATCTTCGTCTTGACCCCATGAGCTATGTCGACGAAGTCTACAAATTAGAAAACATGTACAACGTGTGGAGACACGTATTCCCACCAGTCCCAGATGAACGTAAGTGGCCACCGGTATCGCTTGCACCATATAAGTTGGTGCCGGATAGAGAATTGAGGCGCAAACCAAAAGGTCGACCTTCCTCGACTAGAATACGCAACAATATGAATATCCGAGAACCGACCAACCAAAGTAGGCGATGCGGGTGGTGTAGGAACCCGGGCCATACATCTCGCTTGTGTCCAAATCGGACTAGTTGACCGTGTTCTTAGCTTGTTTGTCTCTTGCTGGCTAAGTAATTTCTATTTTTTGGAGGAAAATGGTGAACTTTTGTACAAAAACTCAAATTTATTAAATATAAGATAATTCAATTGCAAAAAATGAAAATTAAACCATTTCTATTTTATCAAAGATATTAAAACTAAAGTAAAAAAAATTAAATTACAAAAGAAATAACATTAAACACAATTTTATTAAATATAAAAAAAATTTATATTGCAAAAAACTAAATTATCAATGAAAAAAATTACACAATTTCTATTTTATTAAAGATATTAAAATTAAATTACAATAAAAAAATTAAACAACTATTATTTTATTGAATATATTAAAACTAAATTAAAGAAATATAAATTTTATTAAAAAAATCAAATTAAATTACATACAAAAAAATACACAATTTCTATTTTATTAAAGATATTAAAATTAAATTACAATAAAAAAATTAAACAACTATTATTTTATTGAATATATTAAAACTAAATTAAAAAATATAAAATAAAAAACAACTTTTTTGATTCAAAAAATAAAAAAAATTATTACAATTTTAAAAAAAAAGCCCATCTTAATCAATGTTGATGCCGGTGGGAACCAAAGGCCAGAGAGGGCGGTCGTGATTCTGTTACGCTACTGGATTCCCCTTCTTCTAGCTTCCGACGGGGTCGTGGAACCTCGAAGCGGGAATCGGGTTCCTCCCGGCAGTGGGTCCGTTCGCTGTTGCGATGATGACCCACCTTGATAAAATAATGACCCCGGAGGTGTTTGCATAAACCACGGCGGGGTGATCGCATCCCGTCACGGTGAAGGAGCATGGTAGAAAGAATCGCTCCCGACGGCGCCTCCTCTAATCCGCGACGTCGGCCTCACGAATGGTCAAGCTAACGGGAGTTGTCGAAACGGACTCGAACCCGCCATGCATTCCAACCTCGGGTGGGATTAGGAAAAGGAAACATATATGGGTTAGGAGGATACATATAAGCGGCGAGTGCACGACCGCATAAAATGTGGACGCCGTGATGTCGGTGTTGATGTACCGAACCGATGGGCTCGTGATTGTGTAGGCGTTGTTGATGGGCCCGGTGGATCGTGTAGAGTCTTGTTCTTTGGGCCGTGGTCGTAGGCGCGCTGTTCTTTGGCCCGTCTCATCACCCGTTCTCTCCTTGAATGTAAAGGGCCCGACGTTCCTCTTCGCCGCGAATTTGCCGCCGCCTCTTCATCCGGACAACAGATCTGACTTGCCATGGATTCTAAACCATGGCATGTACTCCAAAGACGCACGCTAACTCGGGAACTATGATCGGTTCCTGTTAGGTAAAAAGTCATACCCAGGTTCTCCCACGCCTCGATATGTTCGACCAAAATCTTGGCCAATCCGTGTGCTGCTGCCGTAAGTCCACTTTGTGCTCATCATCGAGCACCTCAGGAGGCACGGGAATCGGTTGCCGGCATCCAAATTGCCGCAGAACCCGATTTGACTGGTGCATCTCCACGGTTGAGTAGATGATTAGTAGGACCTTAACGTGCCAACTGTTCGGATTTTGGAGGAACTCCTCCAGAATTACTGCCCGAATTTCGGGATCCTCGTACGGTGTCCATTGAAACTATATTAACATTACCAAAATATTAGTTATATACATAATACTAGACACTACATACGAAATACTAAATTATAATAACAAAATTCGACACTTACTTGTGATTCCGACCGTTGTCCCAATAGGAGCCGTATATCCTCAAGCGAGTTAGGTATTCCAACATGACTCCTCAGATGGTTCCACCTAATTAAATAAACTTTTAGCATGAAATTATACTATAAATCTACGACATAATTATAAAATATAATATTAAATTTACCTCGTTATCAGTGGGAATGAATATGGCTGGTCGAGTCGAGGACGTAAAAATGGAAATCGAAACCATGCCCATGACTGCAGTAGTGATAGGCAACCTCCGATTTTTGCTTTACTCGGCAGCGTCGCCCCGCACATCTCTCGGTATAACCACGATAGCACGGCAGACCCCCAACTCAATTCACCGGCTGCTCTGAAATCAACAAGTTTCAGGAGCCATCTCAGGTGGACGAGGTTTCTAGAGAGGTCCGGCATCAGATAGCCTTCAATTATCTGAAGTATGTATGCCCACGCATACCATATTCTTTCTTCTTTGGTCGAACCTTCATTCGGCTCCGGGAATGCGTCTCGTAACCAACCCATATCGATCTGAGCTCCTTGAATTTTATCCGGAATGGCACCCAGAAGCTCGTAGCATACGGCCATCCAATCGAGAGATGTTACGGACCCGGTGACTACCGACCCATCCACCGGTAATCCAACTGTAATTGCACATCTTCTAAGGTGATTGTACACTCTCCGCATGGCAGATGGAAAGTGTGCGTCTCGGGTTTCCACCTCTCTATCAACGCGCTGATCAAAGGCGGGTCCAACTTGAACCCCCGGCCTATCGTGGCCACGTGCCAAAAACCCGCTTCCGCAGTAATTTCTCGATCAATGGCGATGGGGGACCAGACATGTTGCGAATATAACATTGCAACACCCGATCTACAGACTGTTTAAAAAATTATAAAATTCAAAATTAATTAAAATTACATAATTAAAAAAATTTAATAATATTGAAAAATTAACATTCAAACTTACCATTTTCATTTGCTTGACGGCAATGTGCTTGTTGTCTAGGCGACGTAATTCCCTACCATTGTACTCCGATAAAGTATTTTCAAATTTTCCAAAAATTGATATATAAAAAAATTATAAAGGGCTTTTTCGTAAATAGTAAAGGACTATTTTGAAATTTCAGCGTAAATTTCAAGGACTTTGAGAGAAACTTGAGAGAAAATTGAAAGTAAATTGAGAGAATAATGAGAAAGGATTGAAGTGTGAAAAAAATGAAGGGTTGGGGGTATTTATAGGTTTTTTTGATCAGTTGGAGCGGCACGAAAAGCGCGTCCGGGAGCGCTTTTGGCCACATCAGCAAAGCCTCGTGGAAGCGCTGTTGACGTACAAAAGCGCCCCCCGACGCTTTTTTTAGGTCGCTTTTTCCCCAAAAACGCTACCGACGTGGGCGCGTTTTTGGGGAAAATTGCACTTTCCGGTCAATTTTCCCAACCTGTACTTTCCGGTTAATTTTGTTTTTTTTTTGTATTATTGAGATATTTACCCGAGAGAGAGAGATGATGTTAAAAAAAATAAGAGAATAAAAAATTGTTTCTTAAAGTTTATATGGAAATTTAATCAATTGAAATTTTTCAATGAATATAATATTTTGGTGTAAAATGGTGATAAAAGAATAATTTAGTTATCACTTGTGACAAAAAAAATGGTATCAACTTGAAAAAAAATGGTATAATTTAGGTATAAATTTGTAGGTTAAGTTTTTTTCTTTTTAAATATACTTCAACGTTTTGATTAACAGAGATACCAACTTAAAAGAAAAAATAATTTAGATACCACTCATTATAATATATATATAACCAAAATGACACAAACCCATCCACGTGTAAAATATAAATTTTAAAAATCATATAAATATATAATCCCTTAAATACATTTATTGAATTAAAAATAATAACACACAAATATACTATTTTTTTTGGTTAAATTATGCTTTTAGTTCTTATATTTCGTGAAAGCTATGAATTTAGTCATTGTATTTTAACTTAATTATTTTTAGTCTCTATATTTTTCAATCTATTTAATTTTAGTCCTTATACTTTTCAAAATTTGAAATTTTAGTCCTAACCCACACAATAGTAGTTAAATCATTTGATTAAATTCAATTACTAGTCATGTACTATGTATACAATTGTAGATTTAGTTCATATTCTCTAATTGGATCATTATAAGCCCCTATACTTTTCGAATTTTGAAATTTCAACCTTGACACAAATGACAATCATTAATCCATTAATTAAATTTTTAGTGAGTAATATGTGGAGATAACATGTTGGCATGACATTACACATATGATAGTATGTTTGCCGTATCAGATTTTGGAAATAACATAACTAACTTAATGAATTTAAAATTATCGTTTGGTGAGTACTGAAATTTTAAACTTTAAAAAGTACAAGGACTAAAAATGACCATTCAAGTATAAAGACTAAATCCACAACTTTCGTAAAGTGCAAGGACTAATAGAAAATTTTACCTGTTTTTCCTTTCCAGTTTTTGGGGTTAAATCACTTTTTAGGACCTAAACTTGGCAATTGTTCACATATTGAGATCTGAACTTTTTTTTTTTGTCTAAGTTAGTTTCTGAATTTGGCAATTGTTCCCACATTGGAACTTGAATTTTTTTTTTTAGTTACTCCATGAACTTAACAATTATTCTCAAATTAGGGTTTAAACTTTTTTTTAGCCCACGTTAATCCTTAATATTTCCTTAAAAAGGCTAAAACTCAGGTTTCAATATGAAAATACTTACCAAATTTAGGAATTAACTTAAACCCCAAAAACTCAAACTCCAATATAAAAATTATTATAAAATTCAAATCTTAAATAGTGATTTAATGAATGTTTTTTTTGAGTTTTCCTTTTTTACAAAAGGCAAATGAAATTATCCTTTAAAAATAAATGAGGTCTTCCCTGAATCCACAATTCAGATTAAGATATCCCAGTGAGGTAGCTTTTATAAGAGACAAAAACATTTGCCACACTAACAAATTATTGTTTTAGGGTGAGTTTGGATGGGCGGTGGAGTGCGTTTAGGTTACTTTTTGTTTCACACTACAATATTGTTATAATATCTAATTTCACCGTTACCTCTGTTTTTACACTAACCGTAGGTAAACGCACCGCCCATCCAAACCCACTCTTAGTGTTGAAATATGTTTCAAGTCTTTATATTTTTTTTGTACATTTAAATTTTAGTTTTTTTATATTTTATAAAATTTAATCTTTTTACTTTTTAGATTTTAAAATTTAGATTTAATTGTCAATATTGTTAAAATTTCTCTATTAAAGTTTGTTTTATTTCAGAATGTATCAATGTATTTAATAAAATTTTTTTAATAGTGTTGACTATTGAACCTGAATTTTAAAATATAAAAAAAATAAAATAACTAAACTCCTAAAACTAAATTTCAAATGTACAAAAAATCACAAGAGTACGGAAATTAAGTACACGTTTAACCTTGTTTGAGGTGATAGTAACTTCCTCTTATAAAGATAAAATAAATGAATTCAAATATTAACAAATACATTTGTTGTAAAAAAATCATATTTTAAATACTTCGGAGTTAATAGTTTAATCTAAGTCTTTTAGAATAAGATCGACAATTGAACTTATTAGACCATCGATTTTTTATTCAATTAGTTCAATTTGTCTGTCCAATTCGATTGAATAAATTATTAAAAATACAAAGAAAATAGAGAAAAGAGAAAAACAATTCAACTGATTTAACCAATTCACAAATCAACCGATCTAACCCTTATTTCAAATCAATATCCTTCCACCGATCCAATTCCTAAAAGAGTAAGATTAATATAAAAGCAAACGATTAGTTGAAGATGGCCTGAATCTTAAAAGAAAACATGTGCTACACAGTTCCTCAAGAGACACTCACATTAATAATATTAGAGGAATATTAGTGATTGGGGTATGAGACAGAAGCCTCAGGTAAAGGCTTTTTCTTGATGGGTGATTGATTCTTACAAGCTGCCTGTGCTGGACCTACTTTGATGATCTAAAATGTAAATGTAAGATAAGGGGGTAGGTAAAATGAAAGGTTGTTAGCACTTCAATCACGTGGGTTCCCTAATGCCCTCAATATCAAAGCCTCAAATCCACCCAATAATATTACAAAGGCAGCAAAACAGACCAGTCTGCTAAACCTGTTTATGCTTAAATCCAAATCAAAGCAATCACCCAGAATTCATAAATCCTATCTTCCTGCAAGTCAAATGGGGAAAATTAGATGAATCACAAATGACAAGCCCTTAACTTACCTACCAACCACCATCTGCCCATCCAGGAGGACCCAAGTCCTAGTCTTTGTGCTATGTTGAAATGCTGATGTCCTATGCCTATGCCATTTATGCTTTGATATAAAAGGCAGCACCACTCTTTAATTTCTCATTTCACTTACAAACTCAACTATCTTTGCCCTTTCATTGCTTCCTTGCCTGCCTTAAACCTCCTTCAAGCATAGCCAGTAAGTGGTTTTATCTTTCAATTTTAATGGTGCTTTGGTTTTTAGTTTACCATCTATTTTTTCTCAATTCAAATATGTTTTTTGGGTGTTTCAGTGACTACTGAAATGGTAATGGTTGATGAAGTCCCTTTTCCTCCACAAATCACAACTACCAAGCCACTATCTCTTTTGGGTCATGGTACTCTTTTTTTTTTTCATACTATGTTTCGTATAATTACACAAACTAATTGAGTTAAACTCTATGTTTTTAGATCGAAACTCAGTGTGTTAAACTTCAACTATATATGTTTTTCATGATCCTTAACGTGAAAACTAGTTCTAGTCTCTTTTCCTTCAATCACTACGTTTAGACCCTAAAATCTAATTTCACTTTGTGGGGCTGGGACAGGAATTACCGACATTGAGATTCACTTTTTGCAAATCAAGTTCACAGCAATTGGGGTTTACCTTGAACCTGAAGTTGTAGGACATTTACAACAATGGAAGGGTAAGCCTGGGAACGTGCTAGCTGAAGATGATGACTTCTTCGAGGCTCTTATTAATGGTACAAACAACCAATTCCTATAATTCATTCTTCAAAGTTGTAAGAACTATCATAGTTACAATGTGATTTATAAACAACTATAATCACAACCTGCAGCTCCAGTGGAGAAGTTTCTGAGAGTTGTGGTGATTAAGGAGATCAAAGGTTCCCAATATGGAGTACAGCTAGAGAGTGCTGTGAGGGACCGCTTGGCAGCTGACGACAAATACGAAGAGGAAGAGGAAGAAGCCTTGGAAAAAGTTGTTGAATTCTTCCAGTCTAAATATTTCAAGAAGGATTCAGTCATCACTTACCATTTTCCAGCAAATTCAGCCACTGCTGAGGTATATTTTGAGTCCATAAGAAAAACCATTCATTCATTCTTTCATGTTTTAATTGATAGTTTTTGTGTATGTGTGGATGTGCTCAAACAGATTGCATTCACGACGGAGGGAAAGGAGGAAGCAAAAATCAAAGTACAGAATGCGAATGTGGTCGAGATGATCAAGAAATGGTACTTAGGAGGAACAAGGGGAGTGTCTGCAACTACCATTTCCTCCTTAGCTAATACCCTCTCCGCTGAGCTTTGCAAATGAACCTATGCTGTTTTGTTACCAAGTCTTTCCTACTAAGAACCATCCTGTTTGTTGTGCTTTCTCTACCAATAAATTATGATATGATTGGAGTTTTCGCTTGTTTACAAATCCATTTCCTTCACTCCCATGATTGAGTGAAGCCCAAAAATGAAAATGCCAGACAATTTGCTTTCATGTTTTCAGATGTGCTTCATTGCCTATAAAAGCAACCGCATTGCACAACTACGATCATAACTCCTATAACTCACCCAAAAAGAAATGATCTCTTCTTATACGAAAATAAAGTTGTTTTACAAGCAACACATTAACAAGTGTGTCAAGAGATGTGCTGAAGCTACGCTTCTGCTTGAACTAAATATAAGAACCAATGATTAACCATGCTCATGCGGATTGTGTTTTATTTAAATACTAAAATTTGGGGAATAAAGAGTTCTAATCCACTAAGACTTTAGTGGAAAAGTTTTATTCTAACTGAAACTCTGATGGAAGAGTTTTACTTCAACCCAAACTTTCAACAAGTCTACTTTAACTCAGATTTCTTCGAATCAAGACTCTTACGGTATGTTTACTTTGTCATAATGGAATGTTATTACGTGAGAATGGAATAGAGTTATAATTGCATATAGCACGAATATTTCAATAGTTTGGTTGAGTAGAATGAAATGAGTATTATAATAGTATTATCAAGATTACATATATAAAAAGTTATATTAACCCACCGCCACAAGCATAATTTTAATGGGTAGAAATAAATTTTCTCACCCATGCTAATCGCATTAGAGGTGTTAGACTTAAGAAAACAAGCATGTACACTGAATGATCAGGAATTTTGTTCAACGCAACATCTTGTTCATCTTCTGTTAAGCCTTCTATTTCACCTAAAGCCATATATATTGTTTGTACCTTTTCTTGAATGAGCATTTTAGAGTCAATGCTCTCACTTAATTTAAGGTCAACTTGTCAAATATTACCCCCCAACAATGTGGCAACATCGAGAATTAGATGAATTTGGTTCACTTACATAATAACTCTTTCTTTTCTTCTTTGGATTAGACTATTGCAACTATTTTGCTGAGACATCTATCTCATCTAGGGAAACATTGTAAAGATCTAGTGCCCTAAATTTAGTTTATTTTTTATTTGTATTTATAATTTTTTGAACAGATTGATTTAATAAAATTTCATTATTCACATAATGTTGGGATCAATTGCTCTTAGTGTAATATTTTCATCAATGTATACTTGTATTTTTTGAACAATTGTTTAATAAAATATTAATTGATTACATTAATATTATTTATATATTGTTCTTAATGGGTTTTGCATGCAAAGCAAAATGGAAGCAAATATTGACTCATTTGGTTATCTATTGTTTAACTAATACTAAACGGTATTACGTGGTTGGATTGTAACACAAAAAGACAACTTGTATTAGTAGATCTTAACATGCCCTTTATATAATTGGAAACAAGCAAACCAATTGAAAGACTAATATGTCATCTATAAAATACAATTAGGGAGATGCTTTGTTTTGAGTATCGGAGTAGATGACTTTTGGAAGATAGAGACATAGATGTGACTAATTGGATTGATAGTACCTCAGACTAGACCCAAGTAGAATAGATCCTAAATCCGTTTATGGATTTATTCACTTGTAACGTTCATAATGTGACATACCTTAATCCTGATTGGATGATGAACTATGTATGTGTGACTTGTATACCTTAATGTAAGCGAAAGCCTCGGTTCAAATAGATAAAGAACTGAAAGCTGGTACATTGGGTATACGACTTCTACAGTATGTAACATTATTCCACAATAGTGGAATTCATAAGCCAACTAAAGGGTAAATGATATCCTCTTATCGGTATTGCATGATAAATGATAAGTAAATGTGGCAATGAGTCATTTAAATGACTTGATTACTCTATTTGATAATGAAATTTAATGGTTACTCTATTTAATTACAGTAACTGTTGTCGCCCCGAGTCGTGTTTTAGATTTTCTCCACTGTTATAGTCACTTCCTCCCTAAAAGTCTTCTTGCCCCCACCTTCAACATAAGTTTTGGACAATTAGGTTAAGGATATTACTTTGATGGAAAGAAAAGAATAAGTTAATTATACTTGTAAGCCTATTTTTTCCCTATGATTATGATATCAAACTTAAGTATGGGGTTTATAAAGCATCCTTTTTTGGTAGCATGAAATTTGAACTTGTGACAGTATAACCGCCGTGAACTGAGAGCTTGAGTTACAATGCAACATTTTCTAAGGTGATGGTGCACTCCCCACATGAAAAATGAAATGTGTGGGTTGAACTCAAATATACCTTAAAACTATCGCAATGTCTCCCTAAAACTACAACACAAACAAACTTTCCCTCCCAAAATTTCAACACTCAACCAAAAATAAAAATAATTAAAACAAAAACATTTTTTTTCTAAGGGAAGGTGGGCAAGAGAGCTGATGGAGTTGGGGTAGCAAACACCCCCTTTATATAGGCAACAGGGAGAAAAAAATCATGTGAGAGCCCATGACAGTCAGGGGTTCCTAGGATAGGGTGTTTGAAAATTATCCTAAGATTTTCGAGTTCTAAAATTTTGTGATGGGATTCCCTATTAAGGTTAGGGTTAAAATTTCGTGGAAAGAAAATGTCAGGTATAAAGTCGAATAAAATTCAGACATCACATCCCGAATTTTTAGAAGCCTTTTTTTAGATTTGTCATGTCCAATCCTTTCCAAGATTTTGAAGTTATGTTTGATATCCGAAGGTAGTATTTCCTATAAAATGAAGACATTTTGTGTAGAGGTTCCATACTGAAATTTCGAACAGATTGTTTTATAACGAGATTTGTATAAGAAGAAGATTGTTGATATTAAAAATATGAAATTTTCATAATAAATGATGATTTATATAAGAAAATTTTAAAATAAAAAATTAATCGACGTCATCAGCCCGAATGTGCGCCACAACAAAATGGGTGTCGGTTACGAGGAGGATTTCATCGTAGTTGGGGTTTTGGCTCCTCATAATTTTCATCTTCATCTTTACATCCACTTTTATCTTGATCTTGATCTTCATCTTGTTCCTCTGTGCTAGATTGCATTTATGTCCTAGGTTCCCATCATATATCGTTTGTGGTATTAATAAGTGGTCGCAAAGATTACCTATCTCTAAAGGACAATGATGCTTAGGGTGTTTGCAACACTATTGGCAGAGAACTGAATGGTGTTAAATAACCTAATTGTAGATAGAATGTTGGAATTTTTGGCGATGGAGGATACATTGGTGGTGTTGTTGGTAGTGGTCTTGGGGATGAAGGTGGTGCAAAAAATATACTTGGAGAAGGTGTTGATGCATGGTATGATGATGCATAATGTGGTGCATGTGTAGAAAAATGGGGTTAGTAAAAGCACCAAAAAAATATAAACCATATTGATTGGGAGGAGGTGCACCCATCGGTGCCTCATGTAGGGTTGGAGTTGATGATGATTACATCGATGCATGTACTCTCGGTCGCGGCCTCATTTGGGGTTGTCTTGGCCTTCTACAATGATATTACCTACTCATTTCCTCCTCCAACAACAAATATGAATTACCGTGAAGTCTAAACCATATCATGTAACATGGAGAGGTCGCCAAATACGGTTGGACAATTGGTTCGTGCATAGGTATAAAATTGTACTTATGTTACCAAATGTAGATGCATATGACATGGAATTTAGACCAATTTTCATCGGTTCTCCCCCATAAGTCGATCTTGTGAAGTTTATCGAGCTCCTGGGGTGATAGCAAAATAGTTTGCATAAACTTAAACTGATGCTTCACTCGATAAGATTCGTGCATCTAAATTGTTGCAAAAACTATCAATGACACTTTGACGTGCCAGATATTGCGATTCGCCAAAAATTCGGTCGAGATGCATTCTTGAATTCTTGGATCAGAGTGTGGCATCGATTCAAACTACAATACAAAATTATAAATTTAATTACGTAAATATAATATAATTGAAATATTCAAAAGCTAATTTCGGCTTTTGATCGTTGATCTAACAATAGTCGAATATCTTCAAGCTTGTCCGATATATCCATATGACTCGCATCATTGTTCCACCTATTAAAATAATATGTTGTTTCTAAAATATAATAATAATAAAATATTATGATAACTATATTATTAAATGAATTTTACCTTATTACAAGTGAGAATTCATAAGAGGCGTTTACTAGGGGACGCAAAAGTGGCAGGCGGTACCATTCCCATGACTGAAGAAGGAGTTGCCCTATACATCTCTCGGTACAGTGTGTTTAACATAGAATTGATTATACTGTAACAAGATTTTAATTTGACATATTTAATTTTTGAAGCTAATTCGAACAATTTCACTCGATTCGATTCAACTCAACTCGACTCGAATTTTATTTCACTCGATTAGAAAAAATTTCAAATCAAGTTAGCATGATAAAATATGACTCCTCAACTCGAAATTTTTTCACTCAATTCGATCGAACGATCACTCTTAATGGTGTAGTTTACACAAAAATATATTTTAAAAGCCAACTTTTACAAATATCTATTTAACCAGTGTTGTTTGAACCGAACCGGACCGAACTGACTGGTTGGATCGAGAATCAGTTCGAAAAGTGACTTTGAATTAGTTAGATCAAGAACCGATCTTAAAAAGCCAATTGAACTATGATTTTTAATTTTCTTTTTTAAATTTTATTAATTTTTTAATCAAATCGGTTAGACTAATAACTTGATCAATTTGACCACCAAATCAGTTTAAAAAATATTAATTTTAATAAATAAATAACAACTAAGGCTTAAGGGTATAAAAAACCCTCAAATTAAAAAAAAAACAATTAAGGCCCACTTTTTTTACTCAATTAAGTACTTAAATTGTCAAAATGCATCAAAAAGATCCTTAAAATTTTTCAAAAAAAGAAGAAGCAATTAAGCCCCTTTTTTTTTGCACTCAATTGCCAAAATGCATAAAAAATGCCATTTGACCGTAAACTTTGACAGTTGACCGTTAAAGTTAATTGCCCTTAATCTTTTTCAATTAAAGTCAGCTCGTGTCATAACCATTGCGTCACATGTGACAAAAAAATTCTAAAAGAGCAAAAATCAATAAAAATTATTAAATTTTAATAAAAATATAAAAAATTGTAAAATTTATAAAAATAATAAAAAGTTAATAAAAGGCATAAAAAACATCATTTAACCATTAACTTCAACTGTTGGTCATTAAAGTTAATGATCCCCAATTTTTTTTCCGTTAAAGCCATTAGATGTCACACTGTGGTGAAAAATGATAAAAAAATAAAAATTATAGAAAAATTATAAAATATATTTTTTGGTACGATAATTTTTATAATTCTTTATATTTTTTATCATTTTCTTACAACTTTATAAAAAAATATATTTTTATAGTTCTATATATTTTATAATTTTTATGAATTTTTTATAAAATTTTATAATCTTTTACAATTTTTATAATCTTTTTCTAATTTTTAATAAAAATTAAATATTGCTTATATTTTTTTATTAAAATTTAATATATTTTTTTGTCACATGTTTGATTGTGACACATGATAACTTTAATTAAAAAAAAGTTGGGGCGATTAACGTTGATAATGAATCATTAAAACCTGTCAAAGTTAACAGTTAAAGGTCTTTTTGATACATTTTGACAATTGAGTGAAAAAAGAAGAAGCAATGACTTAATTATTTTTTTAAAAAGATTTGAAGACTTTTTTCTAATATATTTTAACAATTTAAATATCGAATTGAATTTTAAAAAATAGAAATTTAATTGCTTTTTATAAATTTTTATAATGCATTTCGAAAGGTGTAAGTATGAAATTGAGTAGAAAGCAGGAGTTTAATTATTACGCCTAAAAACAATAAGGAAACAAAGCCCTGATGGATGAGTCGTCCAAAAGCGGCAAAATGTACCCATTGCTGAGAATCTAGTTGGTTGGTATTTCTGGTTGGGAAAGAAGTGAATTGTCTGGGGGGCACATGGGGATTGCCATTGCTGGCCCAAGGCATTTTCTCCCATGCCCACCTAAACTGCATGCCCACATGTATATCTTCTATTTTATTGAAGTCGTTTACAACTCTTTTCTTTCAGAGGAAAGAAACGAAGAAGAAAGTTTCAAAGGAAAATATTTCAACACTCTGCTCTCTAACTGAGATCTGAAATCTGAGAAGAAACACCAAAATGCAGGATCCGCGAAATCTAAATCCGAACCCGGATCCTGCATTTCCCTCCTCCACCCAAAATATGCCGTCTTTTTCCAACCCAACCCAATATCGTGGTTCTTACCACAGGCGAGCCCAATCCGAAGTCCAGTTTCGGATTCCAGACGACTTGGATCTCGTGTCCGACCCCTTCGAAGGGTTAGGATCCGAAGACGACATGTTTTGTAGTTACATGGACATTGAGATGCCAGGGGAATCAGCGAAGGGAGTCGAGGTGGCTGCTGGGTCTTGGAGTCAGAACCCGAAAGGAGAGGAAGTGAGTGGTGGGTCGGGGATAGGGGAGAAGTATAATGGAGGAGGGAAAGGAAGGCATAGGTATAGCAATTCGGTTGATGGTTGCTCCATAATGGAGTCCATTGAAGCTAAGAAAGCCATGGCTCCTGATAAACTTGCTGAATTGTGGACAATTGACCCAAAGAGAGCTAAAAGGTTTGGGAATTACTTCCTTTTTTTTTTGGCTATATTTTGGGAGCTTTTTTAGTGCATTTGATTTAGGGGTACTTATGAGATTGAAGTTGGAAATTTGTTAATTTTAGTGTAAAGTTTGCCTTTTGTTTGTTTAGCGGAAAATATTAGTAGAAGATCATATTTTTTTTGTTCAAAGAAATTGTATTTTTAGTTTATCAATGACATATATTTCGTTGGGGTGGGAATTATGATCGTTTTGTTTAGGTGTGTGTTTATCATAATGGTGAAGTTGACTTCTTTTTATTTTTTTCTTCCTTTTTGGCTGTGTATGGATATGGGGTTTGGGCAGTTTAGGATGTAAAGTAAGGAACTAAAAACTAATGGAAGTTGAATTTTTTTTTTTTTGGAGCTTAAAGAAATTGAGGATTAGTAGAATTTCTGAAAAAAGCATGCATTTTTATTTAATTAATTCATGTCAAATATATGAAAATTTCCTAATTTTAGGTTCTGCCTTATGGGTTGCTCATGTTTCTTAGCTCATTTTCTTGTTTTCATGGCCATTATTATTGTAGTGTTGAAAAGTTTTTGGACAATATAGTGTTGCACTTCACTTTTCTCACCCCATGATAAAAGAAATTTTGCAAAGTTCAACTTCGGGGAACTTTCCTATATTTATGCATATTTTCGAATGAAATTCATGTGAATTAGTCGGTATCTTCAATTTATGTGTGCTTTTGAATCGTTATGTTCTTTTTGCCTATGCACTATGATTATTTCTTATTTTTCTTTTCTGAATTTTCATGACTTTTTTTTTTTACTTTGATTATCAATTAGTAATGTCATAAATGCTTCCTGAAATATTCAAGTAGTCATGAATGCCAAATGGGTTAATTTTGCTGGTGAATCATATCAGACTTTGCTTTGCATAACTTCTACCTAAAAATTGTTGAGTACATTAAGATTAGCATAACTGGCCTGTTCAATATCACTCAAACCATCAATAAAATGGCTTATGGGTGGTTATGGATTTCGTTGAAATTATAATTGTATTGTTTCTCTATTTTGTACATTTAAATGCTCTTAGTTTCATTTAAGTTCGATTTAGTGCAATGAGCTTGCTCTTTCCCAACTTTGGAACTTGTGGTAATGGGGATTGGTATGGTATTGCACTCATGGTTTTCTATTCGGAATGTTATAACCTTCTTTGTTGTTCATATTTCCACACATATATATGTTAATGAAAACTTTTATCTTGCTGGTGAGGTGGTCGACCTAAGAGTAATTCTCATCTATCCACTCAATGCACCTCACCGTTAGTAAATGGAAATCTCTCATAGATTTGGCATCTCATATTGTGGTGAGATTGGGTTTACATTGGAGTTTTCGCTAAGTAAGTACATCTTTTCTTTTTGTAGGATCATTGCAAATCGGCGGTCGGCTACACGCTCAAAAGAAAAGAAAGCCCTATATATGTCTGAATTGGAGAGGAAAGTCCAAACACTTCAAACAGAAGCAACGACTCTTTCTGCACACCTAACCCTATTCCAGGTTTTTGTCAAACGCTTACATGTCTCATTGCATAAATTTGGAGCTTATTTCTGATGATATTTGCATTCCTCATGAGAATATCATATCTACTTATTAAACAACCATTATCTGAGGTTTCTACTTTCAAATAAATCAAAAACTTTTCGCAATTGGGGCTTTAATTATCACTTCCTTGTTTATGTGGACCTGCTTTCACATGCTTCTAATTCTCTGTTAAAGGCACCTGTGTTTCCGAAAATGCTATTACTTGTGGATATATCCTTGTACTATCTCACTTTTAAGGATTGAGTCCTTGTAGTGTAATTTCATTGAATTTGGTCCTTACTTTTTATAATATGGAATTCAGTGTAAATGTTCACGATGTGAATTTCTGTTGTTGAATCAAGTGACATGGCACGCCACATGTAATTTTTTAGCCAGATGGCCTGGCCACATGTTCTAGTGTTCTTCTGTTCTTTTATCGTGTTTAATTATTTAATTGTAATAATCAATAAAAACTAAAATAACTGTTTTGTATAGACTGCCGGCTGGCTGAAAGAATTCCATGTATGCCATGTGGCCACAAAATTTCCATGTCACTTGATATAAAGATTGAAAGTCCATACCATCAACAATTGGATCACACATTTAATATAGGGATCACTATGAGGACTAATTCTAAATCCTCAAAAGTGAGATAGTAGTGGCAAGCCAGCCATCTTATGTTGTTTCATTTTATCTTTTCTTGTTGACTAATACCTGAAGATTAACAGTCTTAATTCGTGCATATATGCTCTAGAGAGATACGACAGGCTTGACTACTGAGAACGCTGAGCTTAAGCTCCGGGTACAAGCAATGGAACAACAGGCTCAGCTATGTGATGGTACGTTCTGTCCAAGATGGCACGCTTTCATTTGCTACAGAAGTTGAACATTTAATGATAAGAAACAAAAAGATTGGCATCGTATTTGTCAAAACTAGGAATGCCCATTTTGATTAGTGTTATAGGCAATAATTTAGAGCTCGAGGTTGGATAGCATTAATGATTGTAAATTTACATGTAGATATGTAGCCATGATTGTATCATGTCCTTGGTATTTTGTTTACATTTTTTCTCGTTGTCCATTTTTTACTACAGCTCTAAATGAAGCATTAAAGAAAGAAGTAGAGAGGCTCAAGACTGCTACTGGAGAAATAACGACGCCGACTGATACCTTCAATTTAGGAATGCACCATATATCATACGCCCAATCTTCCTTCTTTCCTCCTCAGAATACACAACTGCCACCATTTCATCCTTTCCATTCTAACTTATTGACATCTGCCTCGAACACCAACTTGCATGCCTTGGCTGACATGATGCAACAAGATTCTCTTGGCCTATTGCAAGGGCTTGATACCAGTAGCAGGGGCTCGCCCTTTGTGAAATCTGAAAGCCCTTCAATTTGTGCCGCTGAAAGCAGTGGAACAGTATGATTACAAGTTCTGCTGTGTTGGATTGTTCATAGACTGACCTTATTGACATTAAAAGGTACTAATCATTTGAATTAAATTCTTCTAATGCGATTGGGATGTTTATAGTTTTTCTGTAGGTTTTAGTTGATGTTGAGATAATTCAAAATTCTGTTGGTTGTGAATTTTCAATTTCATTTGTTGGGAGAAATTATGTGGATGTGGGATTAGAAGCTTGATCCCTAGGAGTAGATGAATACATCTCAAGCCAGCTGCTCCCATTGTTTTGTTTAAAGTTGTATTGCTGGTGAATTTCTTCTAATTGTTTTTGTCTCAGTTGCATATATTTGTATTTTCTTACATATATATGGCCATTTACAAGTCTGAATGGATTAAGAAAGAGAATTATTAGAGAACTCATGCCAACAGCAGTGATGAACAACCAGATTGGTCGGTTGGGTTGGTTGGTTCAATTCAATTGAGAATCAGTACATCTCCAAGAATTGGTGTAAATAAAGAGCGGGTGCTGGGATTTTTTTCCCAACTAATGTCATCAGACCCTGTACACTTATGCAAAGCGTTTTAAAATGAGGATAAAGATATGAGATGGGTTGGGTCTGAAATGATGAAATTTGAACCCTTTAATAAAAAAGGCTTTGAACAAGTAATGGGGAGATCCCAATTACCAGTTAGACTCGGGAAGAAAAGTAAGGTCTCTCTTTTGCTAATGTCACGATTTTCCTTCACCAAACATTTGAAAATTTTACCATCTAAAAATCAGAAGCTCTAATCTTCGCTCAGCTTCTTCACTAAACTTGCTTGCTTCGCTTTGTTGCTTCTTCACGATTTTCCTTTTTCTATTTGCATATACCTTCATCCTGTTTTAAGCCTTCGTCAGTTGTTCTTTCAATACTTTGTTGAGCGGTTCCCTTTCTATCATCATCTCTTGTATGCTAGCCACTGGTGAATTAGTGTCCCATTTCATATCTGGAGGCTTAATAGCATAGAGAGCCTCGAATGGTGTCCTTCTCAAAGCAGTGTGATGGTTGGTGTCACACCACCATTCGAGTTGGGACAACCATGTACCCCAAGTCTTTAGTTTGTATAGCTACATACTCCTGAGGTGTGGTTCCAAACACTAGTTCAATCTTTTAGACTGACATCAGTTTTAGGCTGATAAGTTGTGCTAAACAATAAAATTGTGCCTAATAACTTGATCAATGTCTTTCCCTGTCTGAAATGGCTAATTTTGGATAGCCATGTGATTCATAAACTTCTTTTAAGGCCTGACCAGCAGAAATAAGGCTTAATCTTACAGTAGGTAGCCTGCACAGTAAAATGCCCCCTTATGGAGAGTCATGAAGTAGTTTAAGAACATGTTCCCTTAAGGTCTACCAATGTATCTTACCACCCCATTGGCGAATGTAAACCCTGAATCTCCTTCTTGTTGTACCACTAAGCCAGCTACCTTCTCTTGAGCCCATCGACTTGTTAAAAAAATTTGAATTTAGAAAACGTGATTGAAGCACAACGGAAATATAAAGATTTTCTAAAAATATAAGTTATTATGTTATTTATAGCAATAATTTTTTTTATGTTAATTATACATGTGTTTTTTGGATATGCAAATTAGGTCATTCCCATCTTTCAACCTTTCAATTTTCTCCTCTAATCTCGATTGTTGTTCGTTAGAATGTGGCTCTATTATCAAACTGATAAAAACTTATGAAAACTTTTTAGGGTTAGAAACTAATTACTCAAGAAAAAGAGAATTATTTACTGTAGAATAATTTTCTTGTATTTTGGCGGAGTAATCTTTTAGGTAAATGATATAATTTGATCTAGTTCATAATCTCTATTTATAGAAAAAATAATAAGAGTGTCAATCAAAAAAGGCTTATTTGAATAATAATATTTTAATAGAAAAAATATACTCCTACTAGGAGTACATGAAATGGGTGGCGACAACACCCTTTGGGAACTCTAGGGTTGCCACCCTTTACCTTATATCGGGCTTATTGGGCCTATTTCGTATATCGGGTAAATTTATATGTGTCACATGGTTTTTAAACTAATTTATTCAACCGAATAAAAAATTTTCTATAAGTAAAATATTATTTATTCAACTAGTTAATTAATTAACTTAATTAAATTATTTTTTCAACCCAATTCTAATCTCATTAAAGTCATAACGACTTTATCGTATTAGAATTTATAAGTAAATAAATTTAATTAACTTATTTTTTGTGAAACTGTGATGACTAATTAATTTAATTTTCACTTCGAACTTCAATTATTTAATTACCATTTAATTAAATAATAATTCGAAGAAATTAATTTAATCTCTAAGTCATATCTTGTTCATGGAGGCAAAACACATTCATTGCGGATAACAATCCATGCGATCTATTTCTCTTATTTGTCGTTTTTATATGTTCACATCATCAATTCAAATGCAAGCCATCAATGATATACCGAGCTAGCAGAGGGACTAATTAGACATATATAATTTGAGCTCAAATAATTTGTTATTAAATTATGACTATTTGTCTATTAATTATATATTATTTAGTCATGAACTTGACATATATGTGTTACCCTCATAGGATATCATTTATCTCTTTGGGATAAAATTCATTCTCCCAATATGATTATATTTTATCTCATGATTACCATTACATCTTCTTTTATGAAAAAGCCAATTACTAAGACATAGTAATTAAACAATTTGTCTATTTGCATGTACCAACTAAGGTCGCATATAAAACTCCATACGAATTGTGGCACGATAGGAAACTAAGTCTACAGCATTTAAGGATTTAGGGATGTCCAACCCACGTATTGGATAATGTTGAAAATTGGCCTACCATGCTTGCTGTAATATCTCCAGATGAAGTGCATGCAGCTTGTAAACATGCTGCAGCACGCATGCTTACTGTAACAGCAAGGTTGTTTAGTTACTTTGTTTAGTTACTTAGTTGAAAATGAACTAAGTTGGTATTGGTTTGATGTTTTTAGGTGCTGATTGACATAATTAGCTTGTGTGCAAGTTAAGTTTTACTTGTTTCAAAGTATGACTAGTGGTAGTAGGTAGTATTTGGTGATGTATTTGATTATAAATGTATTATTTTCTTATTGAATGAGAGAGAAAAAATGAGCTATCAGCCATAAGCTTCCTTGCTGCACATTTGTGAGCAAGTAAAAATATTTCTTGCATCTTACTTCATTGTTCTGTGTTCTGTGTTTTCTTTTTGCTGTTGTCAAAAAACCAATAGATAAAGATGAGAGGAAGTTGGATTCACAGATAGAGTTGTTCATGTTTGTGAGATGTCCTAAAGGAACAAAGGGTGGTATGTTTTATAACCCGAAAAAGCAAACAGTTATAATTTCAACTCATGCTCCCTTCCTTAAGGAAAATTATATGAACAACTTTAAATCTCAAAGTAAAGAAGTACTCGAGGAACTTTCGGAAAATGCACAAAGTCCTACAGTAATGGTTCCAGAACCAACTCCTAATAATATACATGCAAACAATCAGCAGGATAGGGAGCTTCGTCGCAATGGGAGGGTTTTATAACTTTATCAGGTTTCCTTCAGTTTTTGTGGCTAAGCTAGAACCCTTTGGCTTTTATAAGAGTCAACTAGAAACCTCTAACCCCCTTAAAATTTTTCACCCAAAAACCTTAAGTAGATTCTTTAATTACAAAGAGGCAATGGACAAACAAATGATTAACCTCTAATAGGTGACATTTGCAAGTTTGAGCTTTAAATACAAAGAAAAGAGAGTAACAAAAGATGTTACAATAAACTCTCAAAAGAATATGTACAAGAAAATGAATGAAATGAAGAAGTATGGTCGATTCTCTTGTGTTTGATGCTTGGATATCTCAATCTCGTATCTTAACATGTTCTTGATTTGTATTTATATGAAGAAGTGGAATTTTCGTTGGGGATGAATTAGAGTTGCTGCAAGCATTAATTTTGGGCAAAAATGTATCTGCAGCTCACATAAGGGTATCCATACTTGGTTGGAAAGTAGATGTTAGTGATTGTGTAAATTGTCAGGTATTGATACTTATACCATAGGTTTCAATTGCTTGAGGCTGGGTGTCAAAACTTACAATGTATATATAAATACTTTGCCTTACAATGTACTCTCCTCTTGATATTTTTTTACTTTAACAATTTTTAAGAAAAGAAGTAATTTAAGCTATAACTTTCAAATCTCAATTTACCCCTCCTCGTGGTATTTAACCTTTGTTAGAAGAAAAAGGAGGAGATCTTCAAGTGACAAAGTATTTCAAGGGCTAGTGGTGATAAAAGAATACTATACATTTTATATACACATGAAGGTGATGACAAAATTTCTATACGTAATATAATTTGATACAGACAATTCTGCGAATCGGTGGTTAATTCTCCCTTGTGAGGAGTCATAATCATATAGGAAGTTTTCAAAGTTATGATAAGTACAACGAAATGATGATTTGCAGCCTGTTGTAATGTTTGTGGTATTATTAAAGGTTATCAATGCTGAGGTTTGGCAATAAAAGTATATACATCCAAAGTTGCATATGAGAAAAAAACCCTTAGCTTTCCCTTTACATTAACAAGGTTGATCATGTGTCAGTTCTGCTAGAAAGGTGACCTTTTTAACCAATTGGAACATATTTTTTCAATAGTACACAAAATCAGGGGTTGGGACATCAAACTTAACTACCTTGCTACCTTATAAGGGTCACAGCAGCCCTACAACCAGAGCTTCCAATTAAATGCACATGGCAAGGAGTTCAATCTTTTTAAGCTAGAACTGTTACATGTAGGAACTTGCAAGCTGCCAAGTGGGTTCATTCTGTGGTTGAAATGAGTGATTTTCATTTTTTAGAGATCCACCAGAAAAGTGGCTATTTCACTTGGCTTTGAGCAAGGCCTTTAATGGTCCCATCCCAATGAAATGAAGATTTTGTAGGGAGGATGAGGTTAGTGTCATTGCAAGTGGGGACAATGAAACAATCCCTTGTGAAGGGCACTCTAATTGGCTCCTAACACACAAGATTTGGATAAAATCCACTAGTCTTTCTTTGTGGATCTCATTTCAGGGTTTGGTCAATGTTGTCCCCCCATGAAAATAGAATCAGTATGAATAATTTTCCACCTTTTCTTCAGTTCAAAGAAAGGGTTTGTTTAGAAAATAAAAATGTGCAGCTAGCAAAGCTGTTGAGGCAGGTAATGCCACATCAAGATATGTGCATTTAATGAATAAATCTTCACACTTCCAACTAAAATATATATCCCTATGTCTCTCTTCACACTTCTGTTAGGCAAAAAAATTAAAAGCCTTACATTCATTGCCCCCATGCAGGATCGAACTACAGACCTTCAGTTTACAAGACTGACGCTCTACCACTGAGCTATAGGGGCCTTAATGCTGTATGGTAGCTCCTGAAAAAATAAAACTGTAAATAAATCGATAAATAGTTTGGTTTTTATTCATTTATTAAACTAAATAAACAAACATAAATAAGCTTTTGAGGCTCGTTTATTAAATAAACCAAACACGAATAAAGCTTGATCAGCTCATTTATATTCATGAACATTAGTATATATCAATAAAATTATTTTCATTTTTATGTTTTTATTTATTTATAATATAATTATTTATATTTATATTTGACTATTATATATATATATGTTTATTTATTATTCAGGAACATTATTCGACTAACATGTTGATAAATATTAAATAAATGAATATAAATACACATACTTTTAAATAAACAAATACGAACAAACTTTAAAATATATAAATAAAAATCGTTTCATTCAAACTCGATTCATTTATAACCCTTTGGACACGAAATTTTACAGTGAGGTTGGACATGCATAATTGTTGAACATTTTTTAATTAAGAAAAAAGAGAAAGAGATTTTGTCAAGTAAAGCTTAATTAAGTTGGATTATTTTGGTTTGGATGATTAAAAAGTTAAAAAAAAAAGGTGATGTCACCTTCCCAATATTCCATAAATTGTATCAAAAAATAGGGAAATAATTATATTAAATAGTGACGCCATGTCATCTGTATCCCTTTTCTTATAGTTTTATGTCACATCAGTATTTTCATCCTGAATTTCAGCATTTTGATCTTGAAAAAAATCAAATCCAAATTAAAATCCTGAAATTCAGGACAAGAATACTAATGTAGCATAAAACTATTGGAAATAGATAATATGACTGTTTCATACAATCTTTTCTCCACAAAATATAATCTTTATTATTGATGTGAAGTATTATTATATAGAAATCAAAATCATGTGGTCAATATCTTATAATATATAATATTTAATCTCATATCAGTATCGGATAGCATCGAAATTCATATGAAAATGATGCATGAATACAAGGGACCGTGAGCCCCGGAGCTTGCATGTGCTCCCTAACATGGTAGGGACACCTTAATCTCTAATCAATTTTCATTTCCTTTTGTCACAAAATTTCTTCCTCTTTAAAACATAATTTAATCATTTTGAGAAACCTCAAAACCTCCACGTTTAATAATAATAATAATAATAAATAATTATGCGGATTGAGTCTTAGCTCAATTGGTGTGGACATTGTTACCAATATAAGAGGACGTGGGTTTGAGTGTATTGAATTGCATTATTCTCCTATTTATGGGTTGAAGAGGGGCTATGGGTAGTTCTAAACATTGTGTTAAAAAGAACAGATATGATCAGAACCTATATCGTTGAGTCTTAGCTCGATTGAAATGAGTATTGTTGCAAATACAGAAGAATGTTGGTTTAACTGTGTTGAAGCGCATTATCTTCTTATTTATAGATAATAATAAAAAGAAACCAATTTTTTTCGTCTTTTCTGTGCTAATTAAACCACTTATATGTTAATAAGATAGACTAGTTTCTGAAAAATAGATAAATTATTCATTATACATCAGATCAAAGAGCAAGTTAATTTTTTGTTAAAAATTCTATTTATTTTTAATATTAAAAGCTGATACTTGTACATGAGAATGAGGTACACATTGTGCGTCTATTTATTCTATCAACCACGTTGATTTTAACAGTAGAAATGAATGGAATTTTTAACAGATAAGACTAATTTGTTCATTAATCAAAAATACAAGGACTAATTTGCTTATTTTCAAAACAAAAGGGATAAAATGCAATCTGACTCTTAATATAGGAGCTACCATAAATGTAAAATTTCAATATTATCCCTTTTAAGAATTACAAGATTTAAATTAATTAAAAAGTAAAATTACATTTTGACTCCTACAAAATGATAAAATTTTGATTTAATCCTTTAAAATTATAAAGATATATATTTTTAAAATTATGAAATTACATTTTAACTCTTATAAAAATATACAACTTTATCCAAAAAAAAGTTTAGCTTCATCCTTACAGATAGTCAACATATATCATATATGCATGGATTAAATGTATGATGTTTTAAATATTTGAATTGTATGGAATAAATATTGGACACCAAATCTGGATAAGGTGTTATTAAAGCAATTGAAAATGGTATATATGATTCTTAGTTGCTATACAAAATATTAGTAGGTTTTAAGGAGAGATAGTGTTGGGTATATTTCATCATCGGTCGGGTCGATATAGAATTTTAAGTTTATTTTTTAAGTTTGGGCTCGACTCGAAAAATAAGTTTAAAATTTTGTTTAAATCCGACCCAGTTTGATCATAATAAATTATTTTTAGATTATTTTTTATATAAAAATAAATTCAAAAAATATAATACATAAAATACACTAAAAATATTAAAATAAGTATTTCCTATAGTCATGTGATTCAGGCTTGACCGGGTCTAAAAATTCTGCCTGAGGCCCAACCCGTTTAGAAAATAGGTCTTGTTTGTTTTTGTCTAAACTCATTTTATGAACTTAAATTTTTGTCTAAAATCTTACCTTTAAACCTAAATGGAGGAATTTTTATGTTTTTCTACATTCAAACCCCCTTTGAAACAACACTAAAAATACACATTCACATTTCACGACCAGACATGTGTCCTTGTTACCCATTTTCCCATATTCAATGCCTTTGATTGATCATTGCTTCATCAAAAACAGCATTTTACACAACGTGTGAAACTGAAAGGGTTTCTAAAATGACACACATTCAACTCTTAAAACTAATTTATTACAACCTTTTGTGAATTCCCTACTCTTTTCTCTTATTTTGGGTTGGACATGTCTCATTAGCCTACTAAATTAGACTGATTCATATATTAACTATCAACTATGAGGTAGGTAGAGTCCATTGATATGGATATTGTTACCAATGTAGAAAGGCGTGGGTTCAAATGCGTTGAAGTTCATTATACTCTTATTTATGGGTTTGGGGAGAAGCTATGGGTAGTTCTAAGTATTACGTCAAAAAGAATAGATTTAATCAGAACCTATAATGAGATTGTTCAAAAAACAAACTATCAACTATGAGATATCATTTGTCAAATTTATACTATTATTTAAGTGTTTAATTGAGTTGATATCATTAATTACGAGTAAAGAAAAATACTAAAAACCTAATTTTTTAAAACAACTTATGAATATTATTATATGGTATTTTTAACTTTTTTTTCTATTTATATAAAATCTAAAAAAATAATTTAAATCCAGAATAAAATAAAACTTGAGCCAAATACATCAAATAGAATTTCTTAAATCTATCGTCTTAATTAAAGTTTCATTGCTATTTTATGTTAGTTTTTCACATAAAATTTAATTTATAGGTGTGTTATAATTTAATTGATTTTTAATTATTTTTAAAATTATTTTTAAAATTATTCATGATGATGAATGTTACTACGATTTATTGTATGAACTCATATATTATCACCACACCAAATACAAAACAAAGAAAAAAAAAAAACTCGTAAATGAAATAGGAGGATAATGCGCTTTAGTACACTTGAATTCACGTCATATTGCACTGATAACAATGTAGACTTAAAGTTGTCAAATATATTTAAATGTTAAAATTGTCAATGGTTTATTAAACACGAGTTGTTTGAAGTGAAGTAGAGATATAACAAATTTAGAAAGGGAATGGTAAAATTTACAAGTGATTGTGAAATCCCCAGAATGAGATAAATGCATGTGAGGGTGGGGGCCTAGCGGTTGGTAGTCTAACTGGAACATTTGCATGTGCAGTCTTTGCTACTTGTAAATGACTTGAAAATATGTTTTCGTGGCCTCCCCTTTCTATGTGCAACGTGAGACGTGAACTCCACATATCACCGCCCCTGCACCTTTTCTGTCATTTAATTTCCTATATAAACCCCCCTTTTCTCCCATCCCTATGTCACAAAGCATCAACCACTAAACACATCAATTACCCTCTCTCCTTCGCCACTCATAAACACAATGACAATCACAGCATTTTCTGCAACTTCTCTTCTGCTCTTCCTCATCTGCATTTGCCTTCCAAGCGTCTATGGTGACTACGGTGGTGGATGGCAAGGTGGTCATGCTACATTCTATGGTGGTGGTGATGCATCTGGCACTATGGGTAGGTTTTTATTTAGGGACCTTTTTCGTGTGGGGTAATGAAATGTTAAAGCAAAGTTTCAAGTGTGTGTACTTCCCAAAGTGCACTTACTACTACAACTTCTTGAGTTTACTTAAACTGAGAGTCCAATCATTATAATCTTAGTGCTGCTGCTATTTCAGGAGGTGCTTGTGGATATGGCAATTTGTACAGCCAAGGCTATGGGACTAACACTGCCGCACTTAGCACTGCCTTGTTCAACAATGGATTGAGCTGCGGTTCTTGCTATGAAATGAAGTGTGACAATGACCCTAAATGGTGCTTGCCCGGATCCATTATAGTGACCGCAACCAACTTCTGCCCCCCCAACTTTGCATTGTCCAACGACAATGGTGGGTGGTGCAATCCTCCCCTCCAACACTTTGACATGGCCGAGCCCGCCTTCTTGCAAATCGCTCAATACCGCGCTGGAATTGTTCCCATTTCATTCAGAAGGTAAGCTTTAACACCCTTTTAGACCAAATCCATGAATAAATGCTTTGTTTCTTTTCATTTCATTCATCTTAACAAAATATTTGTGTTGGTCTAAACAGAGTCCCCTGTATGAAGAAAGGAGGAATCAGGTTTACCGTCAACGGCCACTCTTACTTCAACTTGGTCCTCATCACGAACGTCGCAGGTGCCGGGGATGTCCATGCTGTGTCAATCAAGGGCTCTAAGACAGGATGGCAATCAATGTCGAGAAACTGGGGTCAAAACTGGCAGAGCAACTCTTACCTCAATGGTCAAAGCCTGTCTTTCCAAGTGACCACAAGTGATGGGAGGACCGTGACCAGCTACAACGTGGCACCTGCAAATTGGCAGTTTGGACAAACCTTTGAAGGTGGTCAGTTTTAGAGTTTCAGGGCAAAGGCCTGGAATTCCAACATTTGTTTGTAATGTAATGTAATAGCCATTGTTTGAGACAGACAGAGAAACAGGGGAAGAAGGTATAGGAGAGGTTCAGTCCCAAGGTGGCTGTCCTGTCTATTGCTGAGGTGGTTTATTAGCACCCGCTACGCCTTTTATTTATACATATATATATATGAATTGTGATATCCCATTGTTTTGGCTTTTGTTTGATTATAGCCATGAATGAATATCAAGTGAAAATTTTATTCTCTTCCAAAGTTGAATGGAATTGAATATTGATCCCAAATTTGTCTGCATTACAAATTGGAAAGTTGTAATTATCCAATCAAGAAAATCTTATTAATGTAAGGTTTAATTCCCATGCCACATGTCCTTGGTTTTCACAATATAACCACTTTTTCATTCTTTGATGCATCTACAAGGGACAGAGACACCACCACTTTATTACAACATTGCTTTTTCAAAGGGGTTTGGATAGGTAGTGAGATACGTTTAGTTTATTTTTTCTTTCACGTTATAATATTGTTATAATATCTAATTTCATCATCACCATTATTTTTACACTAATCGTAGATAAATGCATTGTCCATCTAAACCCACCCTTATATTTTTTTAACATTAATTTTATTATAAATTATTATTATATCCGCTATTTGTGATATAATATTTAAAACTATCTATAGTCCCTCCTTAACCCTTAAATAGGAGGATAATGCATTTCAACGCACTCAAACTTGCATCCTTTTGCACTAACAATAATATCAATGTCAATTCAGCTAAAACTCAGACGACACTTTTTATACTTTAAACTGATATTTGCTTCTAATTATTATGTAATAATGTCTTCCCACCATGTAATAATGTGCTGTGCAAAAAATGTTATTAAATTTTTTTCTTAATTCCTTTAATTTTTGATGTTTGAGTAATTAGTGTTTTTTTTTTAAATACAACAATTTAATTTTTTTTAATTTAAAAAGTGAGCAACTAAGGATAATTAATCACATTAGAATTTTTCGGTAATTGTAAATATTTTTCTTGGTACTATAACAAACTTATCCCTTAAAGTTTACATATTATGTCAATTTGGTCTTTATTTAACAAATTTAGCTTATAACATTTACACAAAATATATAAACATCAGCCACTAAATTTGTTATTATACCAATAAAAGTTAAGAAAATATTTAGTACATTGTGAATGGAGTTTTTAAACTTCACAAACAGGGCTAGAAGGTTGACAAGTGTACTATAAAAATATAGTAAAATATTTTTAAAAAATAAATATTTTAAAAAAAGAAAGAGAGACATGTGACAATTCTTAAAGTTGCTTGTGAAATAAAAAAAGGGGCATTGCCAGTGTACCAAATACGAACAATTGACGAAAACATTAACGTCATGATTAATTGTCTTTAGTTGCTCACTTTTAAATTTAATAGGGACTAAATTACTCTAAATCTTTTTTAGAAGAACCAATATATTCAATATTAAAATAGAAAGGGGTCAGAAGGATATTTTTACCAAAAAAAAACTACTACCGTATAGTCCTGATTTACTAACGTAGGTCCATTGGCGATGTCACGTGTTTGCTGTGAAATATACTAATGAGTACCTAACGCAAGGCATGTGTTGCGGGTAAAAGACTTAGCTACTTCAACCGACCAACCCTGGTTCAGTCGTAATCTCAAGCTTTAAAAAAGTTCATGCTTTCGTTTATTTCCCTTTTACAATTTATATCTAAAATTTGTGATTATTTCTCTAAAAAAATTTATAAATATTATTTTTTTTATGTATAAGCCCAAGAAAAAAATTTATATATAAAATTTTAAATAGATTTTATTATGGATTGGGTTACCCATCTAAAAAGTAAAAGGATTTTGATAAAAATATAGATCTAAAAAATGAGTTTGGACAAAAAATAAGGCTATTTTTTAAATGGATCAATCCTCGAATAAAATTTTTTTATGGGACCTGACCCAGCCCGACCCGAATAAGTTAATTTGTTGTTGTTTCGCTGTTGTTTTGCTACTATTTCGTTATTATATTGTTACTATTTTGTTGTTTTTGGTTTGGCTATTATATAACTCTTGTTTTATTGTTAATTTTGCTACTATTTTAGAGGTATTTGATTGTTAAGTTATAACTATTTTAATGTTATTTAAGTATAAAGATTTTTTTAATATATTTTCAATTTGTCGAGAAACATTTATTTTAATGTTTTTAATGTATTTGATGTATTATGTTTTAAATTTTTTATATATAAAAATTAATACAGGCGGATTGAGACAGTCTTGAGTTTAGTATTTTTAATCTATACTGAATTTGGATAGAATTTTAAGCCGATTTTCGAGTCAGGCTAAATTTAGACCTAGAAAACGGGCCTATTGTTTCGGCTCGACCCAACCCCGCCTATGATTAGGTCTTTTCTCAAATGAAAAGATAAATAAAGAAAAAGGAAAATAAAGAATTGTCAACGAAGCATTGGTATTATTGATAAAAGCTAAAGTCTTATGTTTTGAATATTTAAGTTTGAATTTCACTATACACAATTAAGCATTTGTGAGTTATAATACTATTTGATTTAGTGAAACTTCAAAAATACCAAAAAAAAAAAAAAAAACGAAGATTTAAGGGTGAATCATCCGCAAACTCTCAACTTAAAATTTGTATAAACAATTAATAAGGTGATTGTGAATTCACTCCCAATCCCTAAAATCAATCAAAAGCATAACTCTTCCCTAAAATCCGAGGTTACTCACACCGATTCATAGTGAGTTTAGATATAAAATAGGTCAAATTCTTTTCAACCTCATTTTGTATGTTGGCATAATTACTTGTCATTCTCTAATCCATTTATGTATGCAAGCTCTACAAGTATACTGGGTTTACACATAGAGGTGAGCGTTCGATCGAATTGAGTAAAAACTTTTAAGTTGACGAGTCTTATTTTATTATCCATATTAAAGAAATAACGTAAAAACAATACAAGTATATCAACATGCTAAAATCCATATTAAATAAATTATTAACATGTAATTTTGTGTACAATTTTATAATATTTTAAACACATAAAAATAACAAAAAAGCCCAGACTATAAAATATTTATAAATGATATGCCTAATCTACAACAAATCAATGGACCAGAAATAGCTCTTACCTTAACTTAGTTTAACAGAACATTGCAAAAATAAAAATAAATAAATAAATAAATCATATTTCATTAATCAGACAATAATATTAGATCCAATCGAGGTTAATTATAGAAGTAAATATCAATTTTACACATTAACTTAGATTTAATGTGCAATATGATGTGTGAACTTTAATTTGTTTTAATTGTACATATAAAACTTTAATTTTAATTTAATTATAAACATTTAAAAATAAATAAATCCAATAATTTTCATGTTAGGTAAATAAAAATTATTGTATATGCAAAAAGTAATCTCAAAATGATACTACATCGAGTACGGTGTTAATTTAATATTCATGTATTAAATTGCATAAAGCTAAAGTTCATGTATCAAATTAAATATTAAATCATAGTTCATGTATAACTTTGATATATCCCTCTTAATCTGTATCATATATATATATATTATAAGGTCCTAGGGTCCCAACTGATATGGCATCCTAATTTTTTTACATGCGGCATACTTATCCTATTGACACAAGACAAGTACAATACAATCTATCTATATAACTATTTTTTTTTTTTACATTTTTTAAATTAAATTCTATCTCTCAATATTAAGTTTGTCAATAGTTAATAAAAAAGTTAATTTATAAAATATAAAAAATTAATAAATTAGCTTATACTTTTTAAATTAATGAAACAAATACTTGAAATATAATAATATATATAAAGTAATTTTACTTCTTTTTTATTATTATAAAATAACAGTTTTTATTAATTTTTACATTATATTGTTTTACTTATTAAATGCTTTTCAAGTTATTTTAAATTAAAACCAAGTAGAAAATTTTAATAAAAAATCAAACACAAAATTTAATCAAATAAATGTAAAATGGTAAACTTTAATATAGAGTTAAAGTATAGTGGTATAAAACCAACTCTTAAAAGAGCCATAGGAGTTAATAGAGGTATTTTAGGTAGTACAAAAAATCAATAAGAATAATTTATTACCTAAGATGCAAAAAAGCTAACAAAAAGCCCAAACCCCACACCACACTATTACAAAGCCCATGTCAAGCATATACTATAAGTGGCGCCCAAGCCATGTTAACCTTATTACCTTTAAGTTTTGGGCTTAATGGTAAAAAAAAAAACATTGAGCCCTTAGAATTGAAAAATTAATGAATCATACATTTGGTTTTATGGATTTACTTGATGAAGCAAGTAAATACTGATGTTGGAGATGATTCTAAGGGTGGTGGTTGATGTTGTGAGGACTTTGGTGTGATGAAATTTCTTTAATTGAAAACATCTTTTCTGTAAGTAGTCTATTCTTAAAAGATCTGTGTTATTTGATTCTATATTGAAGATCCACTTGAGCATAATTCAAGTAGATTAAGGTTCATATTGACTAAAGTTTTGACAAATCAATATACGCCTTTTTAAGAGAAAAGGCTTGTTGTTGTTATTGTACAAGTGACAAAGAACTCTTTGCACTTATTTTGTTTATTTTAAGAAATCTATTTTAATGCAAATCCATTCTAGTCAAACTTTTCATAATTATGTTTAGTTAATAACTAAGCTTTCGAGGAAAAAGTCTTAGTGGAAAGAGTGATCTAGTTAATGTATAGGAGTGATGTTGTAACTTAATGAGTAAGTTAAACTTAAATCACATTTTGTATTATCAATTAGTATGTCAAATTTTACTGAATCCTTTTGTAGATAAAATTAATGTACAATTGTATAGATATGTACTTTTGTTTTTTTTTTTTGCAATACATGGGTTAATTATATTGATACCAACCGCCCTTCATATTATTTATTATTGTAAAGATGAAAATATTCTTTGTTTCAAACTCCAACCCAAAACAATTATAGTGTGCCACTATTCAATATATTGTTGTTCCTCAAAAGAAAAGAAAAATGTTGATTTGGTTGAATGCTAGTATTAGAAAAATCATGAAACTTTCTCCACTTGATTGGAGAAATATTGTTAATTTGAAAGTTCTTGCATAATATCATCATTTGCAAAAAAACTTGGCCACAAAACACATATAGGAAGTGAGGGAGAATGGTTGGATTCTTGAGGGATGGGGGTGTAATGTTAGATTGTGGAATGCAGAGTTTAGATTAGGGTTGGAGCCTATATGTTCACCTCTTCGTCCTACCATTCCCTTGGTGGACTGGGTTCATGTGCTTCATTTGTCAAAAGTGAGCTGAACTTGGTTCACATCAGGTCAGGGATTTTGCTGTAGTCAAACGACAGCAAGTACTCATTAATCATCATATATAGTTGACATCTGTAGTCTTCTTCACATAAATTAAAACCAAAAACAACAAAGAAAAAGTGATAAAAATTTTCTTACTTTATGATCAAATTCCATGGTCTGACCCTACTTTCCATGAACCTAATAATACTATTTTATCTCATTATAATCATGATGCTACCAAGTAAGTGCCCTATAAAAATATTTAGATGGGTATAGCTTTCTTCAAAACTTGTTCATCTTAATCCGAAACTGCTCAGTTTGTGAAATGGCAAAGAAGGAGCTGATCATGAAACCCAGTTTTCTTCACTTGTTTTTGGTTGCAGCACTGGTTTTGTCGTCCATTATGGTTACCAGCAGCAGGTTTAGTTGGAGTACTTGTGATCCTGCATGCCAGATGGAATTAACAAGAACAAGAAGGGTTCTAGAGAAGCAAGATTATTCAGGATATGTTCCAAGCCCCGATGATTATGATTACAATGGTTTCTACAGAAGACAAGGTGATGTTCCAAGCCCAGGAATTGGTCATTGAAGTCAGTGTTATCAGTTGATAGTCCCATGCCATGTTCTCAAGCTTCTTCTTCTTCTTGTTGTTTTTTCGTTTTTCTTCCATATTTTCTTTTCTAGTTCTTATCTCTCTCTCTATATTCATATCTATTCCTTGTTAATACACAATATATATATATATATATATATACACGTGTGTGTTTTTTATTGTCAAGACAGTAAACTATAGACAAAATAAAGTTGAGTCATTTATAGTCAAAACATTTATGTAATGAGGGTGGCTTTAATTTGAATTCTGAACATGGAAAGTGATGTGGTTTAGAAGACAAAACATCAATGATTTTGACACTCTGATTAGCAACTCAAAGGCAAAGATTGCCAAGTCCTTGTCCCACCTGGTTTTGCATGCCTAAGGATTGTGTTATTTAGAAGTTAACATCATGGGTAATTCTACTCCTATATTGCTTGCTTTTAGACAAAGAGACTCGCAACTACTTCACTTGCTTAGTTTTCACAATTATAAGGTCTTGCTTCTGCAAATTCCCATGTCCCAAGCAATGCTCATCTCTAGTTCTTTTAGGTACAAAATTTTCTACTCCATAGATTAGCTGTTATCTTTTATTATTACTTGAACAACTTGATGGTCAAGTTTATATCTGTAGCAGCCTGAAAAGTAATACTACAAAACCATTTAAACTATGTGTACGTACACATTAAGCTACTACTATGCTCATGCATGGGATGGGCTGATGGGGAAAGGCAATTTCCCATTTCCAAACTCCTTTCCTAACAAGTTTCCTGCTCAAGACTGGACAATATTTTCAATTTGGGCTTCAAGTTCAAAGCCTCAAAGTGGAGAATGGAAACAAAATAGGAAAGATATTTGTGATACCAACATGTCCAGGCTGCTTCATCTTGCCTGCCATGGCAGGCTCCCAGCCTCATTGCTTTCTCCAATTTTCATTTGACAGTTAACCCTAAACCCTACCACATTTAAAGATTATGTCATGTAGCACAGCTGAAATTCTTGAGTTGTATTTGATCTAAAGAATGATATATATACACTTGATAGAACAAGTTGCATTGCTTGCAGGGAAGGTTAATTTTGTTAGTACATATGGGCCATGGCTATTTGGTTGCAATAATCAATGACAATTATAGCTATAGAAAAATCTTAGGCAAGAATAATTAGATATAGTTTCTTGTGGAAGCTGAAAAGTTTAACCTTCTATAAGGTTGCAGTAACTTCTTTTTACCTAAATTATTTTACCAAATTTTTTTTTCCAATTTTTGTTGGCACAATTATTAAAAATTAAATTACATTTTGTCGTATTTACTTAAAAATAGGTAAATTAGAACGAATTTATCTTTTTTATTAAAGATAATGACACGTGGTATATTCATGTTAATTTATAGAAATAGATAAAATTTTTAACAGAAATAACAACCTACTCTTTGATCTAACATGTAAAAATTAATTTATTAATTTTTTAAATAAAGAGAACAAAATGTAGAAAGCTCCATGATACTTCTACCGGTTATTGCCGACTATATTTACATTGGATGCTTCAACACAAAGGTGTTGAAGCTAGGCTCCATGCTTACCAATTTGTCTTTGAATTGAGTTCTACCATCTGACTCATTTGTTTGTCTTTTTATAAAAGGCCATTCCAGCTTTTCCTGTTAATTTCGGGAGTTGGTGTAAAAGGCTTCTGCATGCATTAATGTTGTTTTTTAGAAGCGTAATGGAGAAATCAATTACTATATACATCATTAGTTTTGAGTTAAAATATACTTCAAAGGGTCCTATAGCTTCCAACATAGTAGAAGACCTTCTTTGGTTAAGATTGTTTTATTTTTAACATATCCTTAGCATAATTTCCAATGACAAACACAAAATACAAGTGCTTTCAAAGCTGAAACTGACTGAGAACCATACTTCACCTACCAATGAAAATGCCATTCATCAATCATTTTTATCTTAATATTTGTCAAACCTGGTCCCATCCTTTGTGTAACCTACCCCTAAGGGCAAGAGGCTAAAGCTACACTACTGGAAAAGTTTCTCTCACCACCATTCATTTTCTTAACCCCACTTTAATTGTCTGCTAGCTGTTACTTTTTTAAGCAAATTATCTACTGTAATTTTGTACTTAAAAAAAAGCTTCATTTATATGGTAATGCTTGAATTTAATATTACTATGAAGTTTGCATTGGGCTTAGGTTCATATACTTACCAAAAACAAGACATGGAAAGCAATTAAAAGTTATTTATGCTCTAGAACATGGGGAATGCCTTTTTATTTGGGAAAAACATTCTTTTCATGCAGTTAAGATGTTGTCTTGAACTCATTGACTAACATTTCACCACTATATTACATGGGAAAGACCAAAGTCCAAAGACTATAGTTTTTTTCTTTCGATCAACGATTATTGTTAAAGTGCCAATATTCCCGCTCATGTGATGTCTTTTTTATATCTACTACAGATTTATATTAATCCATTTTCACAGAATCAAATGTCTATAGCTTCTTCTGCTCACGTTCTCTTTATAATATATATATATATTAAGTTTTATTCGTCTTTTACTGAGCAACATTCGCCATGGTCGGTTGGTACACAACTTTAATAGCTTTTTCTGTTCATTTAACCTTCAAATCCCTCCAAAATAGCCACTCTTTGCTGCTGCCTTCAATACTAAAACATCACTTCAGCTCCTTTATTAAAAAGTTCCAAGCTTTTTTCCAGACTCAGTGCTTAAATGCAACAAGGTTTCCATTTGGTAGCCACTGATTTGCCAGAAGAAATTAGCAAAGAAAGATAAGACTCAGGTAAGTTTCTTTTTCAGCGAGGGTTGCATTTTTATTTCGTTTTTGGCCGTATTGGATTAATGGGGTGATACCTATCATCTATGGGAGGTGCTGCTACAGCTGTTTCCAGTAATGAAGTTTTAATATTAAAAAAAAATTGGGTATTAAGTGTTAACTAATCTTAAAAGCTAGATTCTGTAACATGGTGGAAGATGATGTAATGAAAAAGGCTGGTTTAGCCAAAATGTTGATATGGAATAAGTGGGTCTGCAAAAGGAAAGAAGTCCCACTTAGGTGTATCCAAAACAGATAGTGAAAAAAAGAAGAAGCTGATCAGTGAATAGTGATGAGTTGGATTTTAGATAGGAAAGGGTAGTGAGTTAGTGCATTTGAATCACATTGGTCCAAAGTAAATTAGGTTTGTTTTTTTTTTTTTTTGTTCTTATCATCTGCTTTTGAGTTACTACCAAACTCCATTAATTAATAACCACAACTTTACCTTTCATTTAACTGCCACAAAACAGTTTCCCAGTTTTATTAAGGAAGATAAAATGAAAGGTTTGGTATAAGTGAGTTAGTAGGAATTTGGGAAAGAGAGGGGGTTGTGTTGTGGGGTAAGTATTATAATAATATATATGTGTGTGTGTATTGATAAAGCTGATAAATAAAAAAAGGATGGTCCTTCAAATCAGCTTTATTTCCGTGGGGACTTGCTTGATTGTTGTAGGTGTGATATTATCGTGTTTGTAAATGTAACTGTCGTTGAATCACGTGACTGTGCCTTCTCTCGTTGCCATCAATCAAAGATTCTCTTCCTCTGTTCTCTTCTCTTTTATGGATTGTAGAAAAACGCTCTTGCATTTTGCTTGCTTGTATTGTATTGTATTGTATGTATACATATGTTTTTATTTATGTCACAATTATCTTGTTTTATCTTCTTCTTTGTCCTTTATGGGTTAATAGTGGTGTCACGGTGTTCAAAGTTTGGTTTTTTGATTCAAAACTAAGAACCATTTCTTCTACTTTTCATCAACCAGAAAAAAAAAGAAAAAAGAAAAAAAGAAAAAGAAAAAAGAAAAAAACTATTTTTATATAAAAGAAATGGGAAGGAATAAATGAGGGTCCTTGTGCATTTAAGGATCTGTCTCCAGAATTCCAGGGAAGTTGAGCTCCAATCCATATTTAAGGTTCCCATAAGTTTTGCAGTAAATGGAATCTAGGGTGTCACTTGGCTCCATGTTATCTTCCTTTTTGTGAGATTTTATTGTAAAGATGCGCATGGTTTTCAATGAGTTTGGTGGGGGGATTTTATAGAGGTATGGAAACCATGTGAGGTGAATGTGACATGCTTTTTATCTCCTCTATTTGCGGGTGTGTAAAGTAGAGATATGCGTGGATATCTTTGGAAATTTCATCTTCAAACTTCATTGGTTTTATTTTATTCTTTCTTTCTTTCAATTTCATCATGTTGGATTGTGCCACTTTTAACTTTTTGGTATATTGTTTCAATGTTAATCTGCAGCTAATTCTCTTCTCTTGAAAGAAACTCAGGCTGGAGATTGAGGCTTAATTATCATGGATCTTGAGTTTGGGAAGTCCTTGGATACTTCAAAGGTTTGTTTATCTTTCAAAACGCATATATCGGACAACTGGTGGATGTTATTGGTCATTAAGGTTTTGATTTGTAGGAGCATGCAGACTTAGATTCCATGGTAGAAAGATTTATGCAGTTATTGATTGGTGTGTTTTTCGGTTACTTAGCTGACTTGTAGGAGAGTTGCTTATTTTGGAATTTTGTTGCAGAAGAATTCTTGGAGGACCTCATTGCTTTTAGCATACCAAAGTCTTGGTGTAGTTTATGGGGACCTGAGTACTTCTCCTCTTTATGTCTACAAGAGTACATTTGCTGAAGACATTCAACATTCTGAGACAAATGAAGAGATTTTTGGTGTTCTATCCTTTGTCTTCTGGACTCTTACTTTAGTCCCCTTATTCAAGTATGTGTTTGTGGTTCTTCGAGCAGATGACAACAGAGAGGGTAAGCATTTAAACAGTTGTATCGTTGATATCCTTTACCTCTTATATTGAAGTATTTTGTTTTTTCAATTCATGGTTTTGATTTTTTCAGGAGGTACTTTTGCATTATATTCTCTGATATGCCGACATGCAAGAGTTAGTCTTCTGCCCAACAGACAGGTCGCCGATGAAGCACTCTCTACATATAAACTTGAGCACCATCCCGAGAAAAAGAGTAGTTCAGGAGTAAAACTGTACCTTGAGAAGCATAAGGCCTTGCACACTGCTTTGTTAATCTTGGTTCTTCTTGGTACTTGTATGGTAATTGGAGATGGAGTTCTCACTCCAGCAATTTCTGGTAAACCTCTTAGCAGTCAGTTGCTTAAATTTGCAAATGAGTTTTCTCAGTCACTGACTAATTAATATATATGCAGTTTTCTCTGCTGTGTCTGGCCTTGAGTTGTCCATGTCCAAGGAACATCACCAGTGTAAGCTCCTCAAGTTGCTAGCTTTGATCTTCCTCTCTTATTCAGTCGCATTGGAGTCTCTGATATTATGTTTGAGCCGAACTTCCTTTTTGTGTTAACTAAAAATGACTTGGGAGTATTTTGTAAAGCAAGAGTGTAAACAGCAGGTTTAATTTCCTGATTATTAAACAATTTCAATTTGCATTTGGAGTGACATTCATGTCCCTTGTTGTGGAGAAAGGGAAAGAACAATGGAGACAGGTATAAGGCCTATGGTGTTTGTATTAACTTTCAACCATGGACCGTGGCTGTCTTTTTAAGCGAAGTTGACACCCTGAAATTTAACAAAAATATTTAAGTAATAAGCTTGGTGCTTCCTTCTACTTGTCATTCGCTTGTAGTTAGTGAAGAAAAACCAATTGGCCTGCTGGGACCATTCAAGAGCATGTCGTGGTCTGGAATTACCATATCCTTTCTTTTGTTCTTATCTGTACCTCGTTTTTCGAAATGGTAGTTTCATAAGATTGCTGGAATGGTTGAATTGGTAGTTTTTTACTTTTTGTGAAGTAAAGTAAAAGAAAAAGGAAAATATTGAAGTTGTGATATTCCTGAAAAAAATTATGTACATGATCATGCTTTTCTACATGATTTACAATACCTTAAAGTGGAAATAAAACATATTCTGTTGGTCAATTGTTTTCGAGACAGAGACATTTACTCCTGTTTTAGTTCAATGGTATGGTTAATTTTATCTGTTGCTATACTTAGTTTAAACATATGCATAGTTAATTCTTGTGTTTGCTCTAATTTCCTATCACTTCTGAATTTCTTGCCTTCATTTACAGATGCAGTTATTCCAATCACTTGCTTCATTTTGGTGTGTCTTTTTGCTCTTCAACACTATGGCACGCATAGAGTCGGATTTTTCTTTGCTCCGATTGTGTTAACATGGCTACTATGCATAAGTTCCCTTGGGATATATAATATAATCTACTGGAACCCGCACGTCTATCAAGCTCTTTCTCCATATTACATGTTCAAGTTCTTGAAGAAGACAAGGAAAGGTGGATGGATGTCCTTGGGAGGCATACTGCTCTGCATAACAGGTGACTTTGCAATATACATACAGACACATTTACACATATTTACGTACATACATGAGATAAATTTTCATGTTGGGTTGCACCTTTTGTACACATCACAGTTTTTAGGTTCAGTATAGTCTCCTTACTCAAAATAATCCGTGTCTGGGACATTAGTTATTTTTGCTCATGTCTAAGGTTAATTCACAGTCGATAAATCATTATCTGATGTTAGTAGATCTATTATTTTTGGCAAGTGGGGCAGCCTTTCAACATTTATCTTAGATTTAACCTGCTAGTGAATTAAGTTGATATGACTAGATTGTAACTTCAAAAGTTTTACTCACATGATGCTCAAGGAAGGACTCCTATCATTTTGAGCAGAACATTTAGCATGCTTTAATTTTCAAGGCTATAATAGTAGCAATACGCCAGATAACAATAAATCTGTATTCTATCCGTTTCTTTCTTCTACCAGCTAAATCATTAGTAGACCATCTGAAAGTCTTTCCAAAAAGTAGCTGTATATGGATAACTAATACCAATACCTTGAGTTTGGCTCATTGTGACAACTGACGAACCAATAAATGCCATCCATGCAGGGTCTGAGGCGATGTTTGCTGATCTTGGTCACTTCTCTTATTCTGCAATTCAGGTAACTGACATAAATCCTCTTCCATGATATGATTTGATACTAATGTGTTATTCTATTCATGTGAGTTCAAAGCTAGCTGCTAAAGTGAAATTTAACCTTGTCTTGCTACAGACTGCTTTTACCTTTCTGGTTTATCCGGCTCTTATATTGGCATACATGGGCCAAGCTGCTTACTTGTCTCAACATCATCATACGAGTTACCAAATCAGCTTCTATGTCTCAGTTCCAGGTATACCTCATCTGTTCTCAATGGAATAAAAAATGGTAGGAAGCTGACTGATGAAAATAGAGATCTGTAAAAAGAGAAAAGTGCAAATGACAAACTGTGTCATGTATCTATCCAACCTAAAAGGGAATGCAATTTCACACTGTAGGCTGCATTACATATCTAAGTTCACGGTTATAGACTAATAAACTTGATTGCTTAATTGTTTTTATGTACTGTACAGAAAGTGTGAGATGGCCTGTGCTCATAATAGCAATTCTTGCTTCTGTCGTGGGAAGCCAAGCAATCATTAGTGGAACATTCTCAATAATCAATCAGAGCCAGTCACTTAGTTGTTTCCCTAGAGTAAAGGTCATTCACACCTCTGACAAGATACATGGCCAGATTTATATCCCTGAAATCAATTGGGTGCTCATGATCCTCTGCATTGCTGTGACTATTGGCTTTAGAGACACAAAACACATGGGGAATGCATCAGGTAAGGTTAAACTTCATGTGCAGCCTATAAAAGCATTCCAATAATTTATTAAAATAGTTTCCTTGTTCTTATTCTTTGGAAAAGGTTGTAAGGAAGACCTTTCTGCTTTGGCGTAACGGCGAAGTTTGATGCATTGCAAATGCGTTCTTATTTGTTTCAGGATTGGCAGTGATGACTGTGATGTTAGTGACGACATGTCTTACATCCCTGGTTATTATCCTCTGTTGGCACAAACCCCCTATTGTGGCTCTTTTCTTTCTTCTTTTCTTTGGTTCTATTGAGTTGCTTTACTTCTCAGCTTCACTCACCAAGTTCACTGAAGGGGCTTGGCTCCCTATTCTCTTGGCCCTTTTCCTTATGACAATCATGTTTGTTTGGCATTATGCAACCATCAAGAAATATGAATTTGATCTCCACAATAAGGTATCACTGGAATGGCTATTAGCATTGGGTCCAAGCTTAGGAATTGCTCGAGTACCGGGTATTGGCTTAGTTTTTACCGATCTCACCTCTGGAATCCCTGCCAACTTCTCTCATTTTGTCACTAACCTTCCTGCCTTTCATCGTGTCCTTGTCTTCGTGTGTGTAAAATCAGTACCTGTTCCTTTTGTGCCCCCAGCTGAGCGCTATCTTGTGGGCCGTGTGGGTCCGGCTGCTCATCGGTCTTATAGGTGCATTGTTCGTTATGGGTACCGAGATGTGCATCAGGATGTTGATTCTTTTGAATCGGAGCTAGTTTCCAAACTGGCTGATTTCATTCACTATGATTGGCATCGAAGCCAGCGCAGTCCCCATTCTGAGGAGGATGTTTCCCACTCTAACGAATCAACAAGTGAATGTAGATTAGCCGTGATAGGGACAGTTGCATTTTCTGGCACACCAGCTTATGAGATTGAGGAAAGTGTGCAACCAGCAAGCGTATCTATTGGATTCTCAACAGTAGAGAGTGTCACAGATGTCATTGAAATGGAGCCTGTGCATGCCATTGAAAGAAGAGTTAGATTTGCCATCGATGATGACTCCGAATCTGATGTGAGGACCAACATGGAGTTGCAGTTGCGAGAGGAGCTACAAGATCTGTTAGCAGCCCAAGAAGCCGGGACTGCATTCATACTAGGGCACTCACATGTTCGAGCAAAGCAAGGATCATCTGTTTTTAAGAGATTGGCCATTAACTTTGGGTACAATTTCTTGAGAAGGAATTGCCGAGGACCAGATGTGGCACTTAAGGTGCCACCAGTATCTTTGCTAGAGGTTGGCATGGTTTATGTGGTGTAAGCCGCTGATGTAAGTAGTTTTGGTAGTTTTGCGTGTTGCATATGGCCGACCTGTAAAGAAATATATATAACTGGTCCAAGAGAGATTCACCTGCTTTCATCACGGTCCACACACGGCTTGTTAGGCTAAAGTTCATACATCCGATGTAATAGAGAAATGAAATTAGTTTTATCACGAAATTCTCAATTTGCACGTCAGACTCTTTTAACAAGATGCAATTATTCCTTACCACATGTGGTGTCTGATTAATCTTTATTCCCTGCCATGACATTTTTGTGAAGATATTTTCTGGTTATTATATACTTGTATGCTTGACCTAAAATGCAAAACCTATCAGTCCTCACAATTTTAATAGTTTGGTAAATAGCCACGTATTCAAGCTCAAGCCACCAAATTCACCCACGTCACAATATAAAAAAGGCTAGCTCGCAAAGCCTAGAGGAGGAGGAGACCTACCAAAAACAAAGCAAGCATGGGATTAAGGGCTCTTCCATTGTCACCTTCGCAATACAGTATCCCTAAGCAACATTTGTACACCCAAAGGTTAAAAAGTAGGAGTTACCCAACATTGTTTAGAGTTTCAGCTAAACAAGAAGAGACAAATGATGAGAAAGAAGAGGGAAAGAAGAGCAAACAGTCATTGTTTAGCAGTGTGACTGAGGCTCTGGATTTCTCTCAAGTTAGGTCTGTAAAGGATGCCGAACTTTTGGATGATGCTAGAGAAGCCACCAAGTCTGGTGGCAGAATGTCAAGGGAACAGGTAACACTTTCTTTCTTTCTTTTTTGGGGTTCCTTTTAATGAACCAAGCAACAATTTTGTCGTGTAATTCGTGCAGTATGGGGCTCTGAGAAGGAAAATTGGGGGGACATACAAGGATTTCTTCAAATCCTATGTTGAGGGTATGTACTTTTGTTTAATTTTGAGGGTTCTTGATTAATTTATTATGTTTTGTACATAAAATAATATGTATGGACTGGAATTGAGAGCAGTGAATGGAGAATATGTGGAAGAAGGATGGGTGGACAAAACATGCAAGGTGTGCAAGAAAGATACAAGAGGTGAAGCAAGACAAGTTGACAATTTTGGGAGATATGTTCATGTTGCATGCTTGGAAAAGTCCAATTCTGGGAATTTCTTCACTAAACTCTTCTCTAGATGAGTATAGTTTTTGGTTGTCAATTTTTGTATTTTTTTTTTTTAGTAAAAACATCCCTAATCTGGAGATAAGCAAATATGTTTGTAATTGCTGGGCATTTAAGCCTCAAACTTATTTCTTGATTATATTGTACACTATATATATATATGTAAAGCACTGTTATTTTAATTTTAATATTGGCCCAAAAATTGCTCTATAAATCCTTCCTAAAAAGGATAATTAATTTTCATCTGCCTTGTTAGTTTGGTGGGGGAAATGCTTAGGCCTTAGCCACCTTCAAATTCCCCAATGAACAGTAGCAGTCTAGTCTGTGCACTATCTTCTACATACTTGATGACTTCGTTCCCTGATACTTGGATTCCTTTGGATTTCTTGTTATTGTGCTGCCTCCAAATTATGTCACATGACTGGAGTGGCAGCTCTAAGGTTCATCATTTAGTTGACGTTAAAAGAGATTCAAAATTTTATTTCTGATGACACCTTTTTAATTAGAGATAGTAGTCAGAGTCGTTATTCCATATATTTTGACAGTAAAAATATTTTTTTGAGCTTAATAATGATTATTCTTTTTTTTAGTGAATTGATTTTTTTTTATAATTATCGAAATTCTAGTTACATAAATAATGGATCGAAATATGATGATCCCCACTATTATTTAGTTTGTATGATAATTATACTAATTATAGTTGGAATAATCGTACGACACAATGTCGGTTATGAGCTCCCCATATTTTCTTCATTTTTTTCTCAGTGTTTTTTTCAATTTTTTTTTCTAACTCTATCCTTTCGTTCATGCACCACTTTAATAGCTATAATCATTGTCATCCCGAATCGCTTTTCAACTTGTTTCCACCGTCACTGTCACCCCCCGCGATCTTCTTACCCTTGCCTTTGACACATGTATTGAACAATGAGGTCGATGATACTACTTTGATTGAGAAAAAGAATAAGTTGATTAAATCTCTTTTCCCCTATAATTATGATCTCAAACATATGTATGGACTTTATAAGATATCTTTTTCTAGTGGCATGAAACTTGACCGCATAACCATTGTCAACTGGTGAGGCTTTCCCTGCGCAAGTTTGAACATAATACTTGAACCCGTGACCGCATAACCACCGTCAACTAGGAGCTCGAGTTGCAATGCGACATCTTCTAAGACGATGGTACACTCCCCACACGAAAAATGAAATGTGTGGATCTTCGAGCGCCACTGCATCACCGTAAACTCAAACATACCTTAAAGTTATTATAATTTCTCCCTAAAACATCAACACAAATAAATCTTTCTTATCAAATTTTCAACACCCAACACACACACACATAAAAAAAAAAAACAACTTTTCTTTTCTTTTCTCCCCTCCTATTGAACATTGATATTTTTTTATTTTTTATTTTTTGCTTTCTCACTTTTTTTTCCTTTTTTTTTCTTCTATTCAATAGAAAACCAAAAACTTCAATAGATACAAATTTTGCACCGGGGATGAGATATATATACTGGGTGGTGCCGCCTGACACGTCGGCAACACCACTAATTAATTAATTTTTTTTCGATTTTTTCCTCAAAACTAATATTTAAAAAAAAAAAACCAGAAGTCACCATTATATCAAGCGACACCCAAATTTTTTTTTTTCAATTTTACTTTTAAGTGACAATTTTTAAAAAAAATTGACCGGTATCGCCTATCCATGCCAAAGTGAAGAGAGAAAGTCATTTTTTCTTTTGTTTTGCCATATTCATTAATTTTCCTCTTAAATCTCCACCACTTTTCTTGAAAACCCACACTATAAACCTCCCATTTAAGCCTCCATCTTCAGTTTCTCCATCACCCATCACCTAAGGTATATGTGAGTAGTAAGAGAGACAGAGAGAGTTAGTTAGTTAGCTAATTAGTTAGTTTTAGAGTGAGAGAGCTTAAAGAAGGTAAGAACTTATGTTTTTTTTTTTTTTTCCCAAGATAAGAACTCATGTATTTTTCATCATGACACATTTATTTTTCACTCTTGTGCATTTTTTATGGTTGAGCTATTAATATTACTATTTATAACCTTGTATTTATGATAAGTATTTATTATACTTTGAAGAGAAAAATATTGAAGTCAGTGCCTCAAGTAAAGGAAAAGGAAGGCTTGAATATTAAAGTTAGAGGAATAAGCCTTCTCTTTTTTTTGTGTGTGTGTGTGTGTGTGTTTTTAGAAGGTAAGAAACTCATTTTTATGTTCACTTTTCCTTTCATAAACAATATAGTAGAAATGGAGGAGATCGAATGCTTAAGACTTTGCTGAAGTAAATGTGTTAGTTTTAAATAAGTTTAGTAAAGTATTATAATAAAATGTAATTTGAATGGTGATGGCAAAGTTTCTTATGATATATGTATGTGACAACCATAATTTATAATATGATACATGTGTGGCTAATATCTAAAGATTCATGTTAATGTGCTTGAGATTGGCTAAATAAGTTATATAGTGCTCATATGTTATATAAATGTATGAATGTGATGAAAATTATAATTTGAGAATTTATTATTGTTAAGAGTATGACCCTTATAAACTTGGTAGAATAGTTAAAAGATATGATTGGCATGCCAATTAGGGACGAGTTTGCGCGTCTTAGAACGACATGCTTGTGCATTCAAAATAGCTAGCCTTTCAAGATCCTTGACCTTTTCAATAACGGTAAGTAACCTTGATGGAGAATCTCTCAAGAAGATATTTTAACACCTTCTTAACCAGTTTGGCATCGGAGTATTCCTCTCCAAGTGCAAACACTTGGTTTGATAGATTACACGATTTTGCTTAAAACTCTCTTATAGTTTTTGATTCTTGCGTTCTCAGGCTATCAAATCTGAAGGTAAACATTTGTATCTTTGATTGTTTAATAGTGGAAGTACCCTCTTGAGTTGTCTCCAAAATATCCTAAGCAGGTTTGACAATATTACATTTAGCACCTATCTTTGGCACTCTTACATTCTCAGTATCCATCACAGATGACTCCCATCCAGTAAGAATTGCTCGCCAGACCTTCTCATAAATGAATTTTATGTAAGCTTTCATATGTGCTTTCCAATAGGCGTAATGGCCAACCTCCAGCATTGGTAGACGTGAGGTAGATGATCCTTCCATAGCTTGAATTTAGCAACACTAGGAATCTCCACTAGCTACGTTAAATGGGAAGTTCTAATGCCAATTGTTGACCTGAAGGCGGTTGCTAAGAACAAGCTAAGTGTTGGCAAAAGTGATAGAGCAAGTTGGTACTTCTCCAAGAGCTACGAAACAAAGAAAAAAAAATAGGTGACACATAGATTGTTTACACAATTCAGTTTCTCTACGTATGTAAAGCTTAACTCAACGAGAAATATTCACTATATTCAACCCTTACAACAAGTGAACCTAAATCTATCACACTACAGTGACAATTTCCTCACTTTTGTACCATTGAAGACTAGTACTATCATCGCTAAATTCACCCCTGTGAACTTAGATTGTAAAACCACAACACAAAGGTTTTACAATAAAAATGTAATAGCCCAATTTCAGTGAAGTCGAAATAGTGGTTTTGTAACCACAAATCCGAGCCGGAAAAATAAAATATTTCAATATAATGAAATGATTAGTAATATAGTAGAAAGGTTGCATGAGAATTTTGATAAGAAAATTTTATCAATTAGGTGCTTAATTGTAGAAAGGACTAAATTGTATACAATGTCAAATTTAAATTATAGTAGCTATAAGAATTAAATAACTATGGAATTTAAAACTTGAGGTCCTTAAATGGTAATTAGACCATTGATGGCAAATATGTAGATATTTTTGATGAATCATCCATGGAAAAATTGAAAAAGGACAATGACTAAATTGGAAATAGAAATAGTTAAAAGATGATAAAGATGAAACTAGAAATTAATATCATTTTATACCATCTTCTTCATGAAAAAATATACATGGAAACCCTAGGAGAGAAAAAACAAGCTTTCCAAGCATAAATTGGTAAGTTCTTATGTCCCATTTTTAGTAATTTTAATATTTTTAAGATCGGGAAAGCTTAATTTCTCTATTTGGGGGGTTAATTTGAATAGATATCAAAGAATAGAAAATTTTAATGGATGAATATGCTGAAATTTGAAAGACTATGGTAGAAATTGAAATGTTGTTGATAGATGAACAACTTTTACAAAGTAATTTTTTATGGAAACATGTTTTGGGACTAAATTGAAAAGTGATAAAATTCATGGAAAATTTCTAAAATTTTGAGAACACATGTGCTGTAAAAGTTATATTAGAATTTTGATTAAGCCTGGAATAAGGAGTAAAATTTCATGAATTTCAATTTCCGAGCCTAGGGACGAAATTGGAATTAATTAAAAGTTTAGGGGCAAAATGGTACTTTTGCCTAAAATGTGAATTGGGTTCAATTGAATGTGAAAAATATTAAATTGATGATTAAATTCATTTATATAGATGTAACATCCTGAATTTTTGGGCCTATGCGTTTAATGGGTGAATATGTTTAATATGTTAATTTAAGTAATAGGGGTCCAAATTGGGCTCAGAATTAGGCAAAGGCATTAATTAAAATTATCTGTTTGGGCATTATAGGGTTTAAAAGGTAGTATCTATGTTTAAAATACCAAAGTGGGCTTGTGACCCACTCTTAGGAGGTGATGCCACACAAGGGAGTAAGGGGCCCAAATTTAAGTTTCATGGAGCCCAATTCTTTTAATTTAAGTTAGCTAAATTTTGGGCATTAGGATAGGTGGAGTGGATGGCAACAAGGCTAAAATTTAGGGGTTTTAATGTTTAAAATATGTGGATAATAAGCAGATAAAGGCTAAAATTTAGGGATTTTAATGATTAAAATATGTGGATAATATCTTGGATAAAGGAGGAGGAGTTAGAGATAATTAAGTCTCTTTTAGATGAGCTAGTAGATTAAGATAAAGGAGAAAAGATAGGATTTATCTGCAAGGTTAGGTAAGTGCCGAAATTTTTATAAATAGGGGGAATATCTCTTCAATTTCGGCATTTCGGTTTTTCTCTCATTCTTTTCTCTTCTTCTCCGAGTAAAAGCCGAAAACTCCTAAAGTTCCATCTTCTTCTTCATTCTCTGCAAAACCGAAATCTCTAAGCCTAGTCCCTCATCCTCACTTTGATTTAAAAGTCGAAACTCTTTCCATTCTTTTTCTTCCTAGCTGAAATCTTCAAGTCTCTTCCTTGTTTTCTTTTCTTCTTCTCTTTTCCTGTCAGAAACTGAAACTCTTCACTCAAGTATTTTAAAAGCCAAAGACACATTAGCCTTCTGTTATTCATACTTTTTTTGGGATTTTCCTAAAAGCCGAAATCTCTAGATCTCATCTCCTGTGATTGCCGAATTGCTTCTGTGGTGCCTACTTGTGCCGAAATCTGAAAGGAACTTTAGTGGAGTCAATCGCATAGATCTCTAAGTTATAGATCGATAGCACTTGAATCGTGTTACTTTCGAGATCTCAAGGTAAGAAGATCTATTAGTTTCAACGTGTAAATTCAGGATTTACTAACCCTTGGCTGAATATAGGAGAGGCCTTATTTTCACATTTTTCCGGCTTTTTGAGCAAAGTTGTAGATCAGTCTAGCAAGGGTATCAACATTAATCAGGTGTGTAAACCATTAGATTGAATGCTATTATGTATATATATAAGTATAAATCTGCTATACTCTATTAAATGCCGAAATCTCGGCATAACATTTGAAAACCCAAGAAGGGTAAAGGCTAAATATCAGGTTAGTGTTTTCTGCCATTCTTCAGTGAATGTTTCTGTTAAAAAGATATGTTTTGCATGTCGATTTCTATGTATGCTCGGGGTTGGGTGATTGATAAAAAGGGGAAGTGATCTGTTCTGGTGGCTTATGCCATTTCAGCCTGGTGACTCTGTCACAACTCTGTTTCTCGTGGCTTTTGCCATTTCGGCTGGGTGACTCACACAACTTTGACGATGAGCGACATGACCGCCATCAATGGCGTGTAGCGGTGTGGGTTGATTGTAGAAATCCCCAATGGTGTGGTCGGCGGTAAGGGTGGGCGTGTAGCGGATGGAAACCTAGGATTGGGTTAGGTTTTTATGTATGTTATCTTTTATATTATGTTCTATATTCTGATCTATGGGCTAAGGCCTAGTCTGATGGTGCACGAGGGTTGCACATTGAGTCTCGCGACTCACCCTTTTAATTTAACATTTTCATGTAGCACCTAATGCAACGGACCGGGCTGGAGAGAAGCGTAAGGTGGCCATGCGAGAGAGTATTTGGATTCAGCAAAAAGACTTTAGTATTTTATTTTATATTTTTATTTAATGGGTTTTAAACCTCGTTGTAATAAGGCCATGGGCCACTAGACTATTATTTATGTTTTTGGGTTTAAGTTGGGTTTAATTATTAGACATTTTAATTTTTATGATTAAAATTAAGCTAAGACATGTACAAGATTTTTGGATTTTAATTAAAATTACCAAGGCAATTTATAACTTTATATCTTATATGACTTAATAAATTATTAAGTTTTCGGTCTTAATGATTAAACCTAGAAATCATTTTCCAAAATGCGACATGTTTAGAAAAATCACTCAAGTGACATACCAGATCCGGTTGTAGTGTTTGGGCTGGGTTTGGGGTGTTACAAATTGGTATTAGAGCCCGGTTCAAAACTCGGCTTTGGGGGTTTTGGGCTCAAAAAGTTTTCTAAAAATAGTTTTTTTAAAATATATATATTTATAAATCATACAGGAGGGTTTTCTCAGCATGGCACCAGCGTCTCTGGCCCAAGTCCACCAGGTAAGTATTCTGAACTCCTTGTGTGTTATATATGTATGTGGGCTTGATGGGCTTTGTGGGACGTAGACTATTTAGACTATAACTTGATGGACTTTAGGCTTAGCTGAAATAACTCCTTAAATCTCATAAGACTTAATTTCACTAAACAAACCCGTGAACGAGTCGCAAGACTAGGGTGTGGCAACAGGCATACGCATGTCTAGGATTGGATCCTAAGAGCACAGTACTTAAGCATCCCTAGTGACTCACCTCCTTTTCACTGGAATCCTACCTGGTGCTTAGTGACTGTTCACCCTAGCCACGACGATTTGTTGACGGGCCAAAATCTATAATTAAAATCCGAAAGGGACCAGCCACATTATTTTTACAAAATTGCTAAAATACCCTTATTTTGAAAAAAAAAATACCAAGATACCATGATTTGCAAATATACCCCGATTTACAAAGTCAACAAAATTTTTCCTTAAAAAAAAACACATACAACACACGACAACAACCAAAAACCCACAAACACCTGAACACTACTATTATTCTTTTGAAATCAAATTCTCCAAGATACCCTTGTTTTAAAAAATATATATATCCCCCCTTAGTTTTGTAAAATTTTTTTGAAAATAGCCCTGACTTGTAAAATGACCAAAATACCCCTGATTTGTAAAATTACCAAAGTACCCTGATTTCAAAATTTCTGAAATACCCCCAGATTTTAAAATTACCGAAATACCCTCGAATTTCAAAATTACCTAAATACCCTCGAATTGTAAATTACCAAAATACCCTTATTTCACAAAATACCAAGGAACCCTATTTTGGAAAATTACGAAAATACCCTCAGTAGGATAAATTACTTAAAATACCCCAGGGTAGTGGAATAACGAGAATACCCCTATGTATTGGGTGTGGATGTATGGATGTTGTTTGTATGTTGATTGTTGAATGTATGTAGTTTATAGAACTAGGAAAGGTGAACTTCAGACTGAATTGCGAATTCGAAAGAACTACTCATAAAACTACTAATCATAAGACTGTTCGTGGATAATCAGTGGAAGAAAACCAATAACTCATAAAATTTTTTAATCAGATAAACGCGAACCGATAGCATGAGTACAAGGGGACGAGGACGCTCTAGATGTGAATACCGGTGCGTACTCTACCATAGTGTACTAAATGTTTATTTTGGGTTTAGAATTGGAGTGCGCAGCGAAAGCATGGTAGTGAGACTTAGGTAGTATGATTAATAGTTAGTTGGAAATTTCGAGGACGAAATTTCTTTAAGGGGGTAGAATTGTAACATCCTGAATTTTTGGGCCTCTGCGTTTAATGGGTGAATATGTTTAATATGTTAATTTAAGTAATAGGGGTCCAAATTGGGCTCAGAATTAGGCAAAGGCCTTGATTAAAATTATCTGTTTGGGCATTATAAGGTTTAAAAGGTAGTATCTATGTTTAAAATACCAAAGTGGGCTTGCGGCCCAATCTTAGGCGGTGACGCCACACAAGGGAGTAAGGGGCCCAAATTTAAGTTTCATGGAGCCCAATTCTTTTAATTTAAGTTAGCTAAATTTTAGGCATTAGGATTAGGTGGAGTGGATGGCAACAAGGCTAAAATTTAGGGGTTTTAATGTTTAAAATATGTGGATAATAAGCAGATGAAGGCTATTATTTAGGAATTTATTTTATGTAGATAATAAGCAGATAAAGGCTAAAATTTAGGGATTTTAATGATTAAAATATGTGGATAATATGCTGATAAAGGAGGGAGGAGTTAGGGATAATTAAGTCTCTTTTAGATGAGCTAGTAGATTAAGATAAAGGAGAAAAGATAGGCAAGGTTAGGTAAGTGCCGGAATTTCTATAAATAGGGGGATATCTCTTCAATTTCGGCATTTGGGTTTTTCTCTCATTCTTTTCTCTTCTACTCTGAGTAAAAGCCAAAAACTCCTAAATTTCCATCTTCTTCTTCATTCTCTGCAAAAGCCGAAATCTCTAAGCCTAATCCCTCATCCTCACTTTGATTCAAAATTTGAAACTCTTTTCATTCTTTTTCTTTCTAGCCGAAATCTTCAAGTCTCTTCCTTGTTTTCTTTTCTTCTTCTCTTTTCCTGTCAGAAACTGAAACTCTTCACTTAAGTATTTTAAAAGCCAAAGACACATCAGCCTTCTCTTGTTCATACTTTTTCCGGGATTTTCTTAAAAGCCGAAATCTCTAGATCTCATCTCCTATGATTGCCGAATTGCTTCTGTGGTGCCTACTTGTGCCGAAATCTGAAGGGAACTTTAGTGGAGTCAATCGCATAGATCTCTAAGTTATAGATCGGTAGCACTCGAATCGTGTTACTTTTGAGATCTCAAGGTAAGAAGATCTATTAGTTTCAACGTGTAAATTCGGGATTTACTAACCCTTAGCCGAATATAAGAGAGGCCTTGTTTTCACATCTTTTCAGCTTTTTGAGCAAAGTTGTAGATCAGTCTAGCAAGGGTATCGACATTAATCAGGTGTGTAACTTCTCACACCATTAGATTGAATGCTATTATGTATATATATAAGTATAAATCTGCTATACTCTGTTAAATGCCGAAATCCCGGCATAACGTTTGAAAACTCGAGAAGGGTAAAGGCTAAATATCAGGTTAGTGTTTTCTGCCATTCTTCAGTGAATGTTTCTGTTAAAAAGATATGTTTTGCATGTCGATTTCTATGTATGCTCGGGGTTAGGTGATTGATAAAAAGGGGAAGTGATCTGTTCTGATGGCTTATACCATTTCAGCCTGGTGACTCTGTCACAACTCTGTTTCTGGTGGCTTATGCCATTTCAGCCTGGTGACTCTGTCACAACTCTGTTTCTGGTGGCTTTTGCCATTTCAGCCTGGTGACTCTGTCACAACTTTGACGATGAGCAGCATGACTGCCATCAATGGCGTGTAGCGGTGTGGGTTGATTGTAGAAATCCCCAATGGTGTGACTGGCAGGTAAGGGTGGCGTGTAGCGGATGGAAACCTAGGATTGGGTTGGGTTTTTATGTATGTTATCTTTTATATTATGTTCTATATTCTGATCTGTGGGCTAATGCCCAGTCTGATGGTGCACGACGGTTGCACAGTGAGTCTCGTGACTCACCCTTGTAATTTAACATTTTTAGGTAGCACCTAGTGCAACGGACCGGGCTGGAGAGAAGCGCAAGGTGGCCATGCGAGAGAGTATTTGGATTCAGCAAAAAGACTTTAGTATTTTATTTTATATTTTTATTTAATGGGTTTTAAACCTCGTTGTAATAAGGCCATGGGCCACTAGACTATTATTTATGTTTTTGGGTTTAAGTTGGGTTTAATTATTAGACATTTTAATTTTTATGATTAAAATTAAGCTAAGACATGTACAAGATTTTTGGATTTTAATTAAAATTCACCAAGGCAATTTATAACTTTATATCTTATATGACTTAATAAATTATTAAGTTTTCGGTATTAATGATTAAACTTAGAAATCATTTTCCAAAATGCGACATGTTTTGCAAAATCACTCAAGTGACATACCAGATCCGGTTGTAGTATTTGGGCCGAGTTTGGGGTGTTACAATAGATCTGGAAATACTAAACAAAGAGAAAGATCGAGGAAAAGAGAAAGTTTTGGATACGAACAATTATCAAGGTAAGTTCGTATAACTTAAATAAGCATGAATATAGGTGTTGATTTGATTGTTGAATTATATGAAATGTGATGTGTGAATTATATGTAAATTAAGCATGAACATTGTGAAGCATGAAATATGTATATAATGTAAAATGATTGAAAAAGGGTTAAAATCCGTTTGAATATTGAATTCTGATTAGATAAATGTGATTTCCTTGATAAAACTGCATGTGTTGCATAATGGATTTAGCCCGTACGGGTAATCCTTTGAAAATGGACTCTCGAGAATATGTGTTCCAATTAGGATTTAGCCTAGACTGGTAATCCTAATTGACTGGATTTAGCCTGAATTGGTAATCTAGATTGGACTCTATAGAGAATTCTTTGTCATATAAGGATTTAGCTTGGACTGGTAATCTGACAAAGCCCTTAGAGTATATGTGCTACAGCTAGAATTTAGCTTGGACTGGTAATTCTGCTGTATGATATGTGGTTCGAGAGTGTACCTAAACAGCACTACTGGATATGAATTGACGGATAACGGGATTGTGTACCTCAAGTGTACTACTAGAAATATTCATCGAAAATTCAATGATTCAATGGATAAAATACTCATATGGCATGATAAGCTCATCTATGCTTATTGTATATTATGGCTCACATGTTGATTGAATGTTTGTGACTAGACAAATTTGCCAAATTGATGGATATATGCTTTGTATATGTTTTAGATGTTAAATATGATTGGTAAGTGTAATTTTGGTTATACGAGCTTACTAAGCATATAATGCTTAATAGGTTTATTTTCCCTGTTTTATAGTTCTCAAAGCTCAGGAAGGTCAGAAAATTGGTCGGAGCTATCATCAAACTTCTTGATTTTTGGTATAAATGAAAATCTTATTTTGTTAATGGCATGTATAGGCTGACTAAGTTACATGATGGTATGTAAATGATATATATAACTTAGCCATTGGAGTGGCTAAAACACTTATGTTTTTAATATATGTTGTAATAGCCCAATTTTACCCGGGCCTAGTGCCAAAACCAATAAAAAACCCAAATAAAAACAAATAAAGTCCAATATAAAAACAGTCCAGTACAAAGCCCAATCAACATCAGCCCAAATACACTACCCAATTAAACAACCCAATTAAAGCCCAAACCCAACTAAACCCTAAGCCCAAATAGCCCATAACCTAAACAAAAAAATCAGAAAAAAAAGAAAACCCTAGCTAGCTTCTTCAGCCGTCGCCGCCGCTCCGTACTCCTCCACGCACCATCGCACGCCATACCGCTCCGTACCTGCAAAAAAAAGACAAACAATGACAGCAGAGAAATAATGAAGATATATTGTATTCTTTTATATTTTTGGCTATAAAAACCGAAGAAAACATTTTTTATTTTTTCCTAAAAAAAAATCAAATAAACAAAGCAGAGAACATTGAAACAGATTCAAAAATCAAAAGGTGTTCTTTTCACTTTATTCTTCTTATTTGTTTCTTTTCTGTTCTTAGAAATAAACACGAAATAAAAAAAAAGAAAGGGACGAAACCTAACCTTTTTTTTTTATTTTTGCGCCGTTGTGGAGGGAGCTGAGGCCGTCATCTCCGATGAAAGATGGCATTTTTGGGTCGGGGAAGTCAAAAAGCCAAAAAAATGGTGACTTTTTATTTTTCAGCCACCGTGGACGACAGCGCCGTCGCCGGTGACCGGCAGCCACCACGGTAGTCCGACGACCGGAGTTCGGCCGGAGTGGGGAGAGGGTGAGAGAGTTGAGAGAGCTCTCCACAAGTTTTTTTTTAAGAATGGTGTAAAATGATTTTTTTTGAATTTTTTTTGGCTTTTATACACTTTTAAAATGACGCCGTTTGGCACGTTTCTCTGTCTGCCTTTTGGCATGTCTTTTTCTTTTCTCTTTTTCACTTGCAATTTTTCTCTAGCGCTTAGTTTTCTTTTGTCGGCTTTCGATTAATTATGTTCTCTCTTTTGTTCTTTGGTTCTGATTGGTACCTCAGTATCTGTTTCATGGAGGAGGATCTAGCGAATCTGAGTATTATTGATGATGAAGAGGAAGCTTTTCACGAGGAAGAAAAAGTGGTGGAAAGAGCTTACAAATGCTGTCTGGTTGGTCGTTGTTTAACGGATAGTGTAGTCCATTTTCCCTCGTTGAGAAATACTATGGCAGATCTATGTTATCCTATTGGAGGTATTTGCATTACTGATCTTGGGGAGAAGAAGTATCTGTTTCAATTCTTTCATGAGGTTGATATTCAAAGGGTTCTTGATGGTACCCCGTGGTTCTTTAATAATCATCTGCTTATAGTTCAACGAATTCCTAATGGAGAAAACCCATTAACAATGCCTCTTAATTTTATCGAGTTCTGGGTTCACGTCCATGAACTACCACCGGGTTTGATGACAGAGGTGATGGCAAAACAATTTGGTAATTTTTGTGGTAAATTTCTTGAATATGATACTTATACCCTTTCCTTAGGGTTTAAGACTGTTATGCGCATTCGTATATCTTTGGATATATCCATCCCCTTGAAACGGAAAAAAGAAGATCCAGATTGGGAATTTGATGTCAGTCTATGCCCGTTTTAAATACGAAAAGCTTAGCTTGTTTTGCTTCATATGTGGCAGATTGGGTCATGGTGAAAGTCACTGCCCTTATCGACTAAGAATTGAGCCCTCCAAAATTGTTTTCGGTTGGGATTTATCATTGTTTGCAGAGCCGCGGCGTAGACAGACAGTGGCCAGTCGGTGGTTAGGGGAAGCATATGGTACTCTACGTGTTGACGGCAATTTGGAAAGTTCCAATTATGGCAGCTCTTTAAATGCAGGGAATGATATTAGGAGATAAATGGAGGGAAATATGGAGAATCAGATTGTTAATCCTAATTTTATTCCTTTCGGCGCCAATCAGCAATATTTCCATAATGGGCGACTTCAGAGGAATAATTGGAGCAATGAGATTTTGTCTGATGAGGGAATAACGAATGGGCCTATAGAGTTGGGCTTTGAAGAAGAAAATGATCCAATTTCTATTGTGGATGGCAAAAAACGATAGAGAATTGTGGTAGGAGATTCGGTTCCATTAATTTTGAAGGTTGGGAGTGATTCAATTTTATCGGCTAGCTCTGGTGCTCAGAGCAGCCGGGAACAATGAAAATCCTAAGCTGGAACGTTCGTGGTTTGGGGAGACCAAGGACTGTTAGTAGGCTCAAAAATAAATTGCGAGCTATTAATCCCCGAATTTTGTTTCTCGTTGAAACAAAATTAAGTGCTAAGAAGATGGAAATGGTCAGATTAAAATGTGGATTTGTGAATGGCATTGATATTGGGTCGATAGGTTCCAGAGGGGGATTGTCGCTGGGATGGAAAAGGAATTCGTTGGTAAATCTTATAAGCTTTTCCTCCTATCATATTGATGTTGAGGTTCATGACATAGTTTGCGGAGTCAAATGGCGTCTCACGGGGTTCTATGGCAATCTGGATGAAAGGGGTAGAAGTGAGTCGTGAAATTTACTCAGACAACTGAGTAACAACAATAGCATCCCTTGGGTTGTTTTGGGGGATTTTAACGAAATTACTAATTCGTTTGAGAAGAAAAGGGGACACTGTCATTCAGAACGTCAGATGTTGGCATTTAGGTCGGCTTTAGAGGATTGCAATCTTACTGACCTTGAGTTCAGAGGCCGTTGGTTTACGTGGGAAAGAGGTAGATTTAGCTCCACAAATATTAGAGAACGTCTAGATCGTGGGGTCGCTACACTTAGTTGGTTGGAGCTATTTCCAAGATTCTAGGTTGAACACTTGACCCATTCGTTTTCTGATCACTGTCCTATTCTTTTAGAAACCATGGGAGCAGAAAGAACTGATTTCACGAATAACTTAAATAGTTTTCATTTTGAAGCGAAATGGTGCGTAGAATCTTCTTTCGAGGATTTCGTTAGAGGTTGGTGGGCGGGATCTGTTGGGAGTATACCTAATAGGCTTGAGATTTTGGGACAAAAATGCAAGTTTTGAGTAAAAGTAGAAACAGGGATGAAAAGAGAAAGCGGGTCTGTTTAGAGGAGAGATTGAATTATCTTTATAAACAAGACATATCTGATGATATTTTAGCTGAGATTGCCGAAGTTCAATTGGGACTTAATTTGGAGGCTGACAAGGAAGAGCTTTTCTGGGAGCAACGAGCCCGAGTTAACTGGCTTAAGAATGGTGATCGTAATACTAGTTTTTTTCACAAAATGGCTTGCCAACGTTAGGTTCAGAATAGGATTGCTGAGTTAGAAGATGAGTGGGGTAATAGTTTTTGGAGAATGAGGAGATGATCAAGATTACGTCGGGTTATTTTGAAAAGATCTTTTTTGCATCTGAGGCGGGTTTGGATGAGCATATTTTTAGGTTGGTGGAGATATGAATGAGTCCCTTATTAAGCAGTTTTCGGAGGAGGACATTTACAATGCAGTAAAATCTATGCCATCTTTGAAGGCTGCTGGGGTTGACGATTTTGTCGCAATTTTCTTTCAAAGGTACTGGCACATCGTTGGATCGGATATTTCTGGGTATTGTCTCACTGTTTTGAATGGGCAGAAGGAAATTGGTGATATTAATAAGAAACGTATTGTGTTGATCCCGAAGATTGATGATCAAAAAAATATGTCTCAATTTCGACCTATAAGTCTTTGTAATGTTATTTATAAGATTATTGCGAAAGTCTTGGTCAATTGTATGAGTGACATTTTGGGTGACTGTATCAATGAAGCTCAAGGTGCTTTTATTCTAGGAGGCTCATTTCTGACAATGTGTTGATTGCTTATGAAGTTCTTCATTCTTTAAAGATAAAGAAGAGTGGTAGGAGAGGGAATTTTGCTCTCAAGTTAGACATGAGCAAGGCATATGATCACGTGGAATGGAATTTCCTGGCAGGGATGATGAAATCTTTGGGGTTCCATGACGACTGGATTGTTCTGGTAATGAGATGTGTTTGTTTAGTGACCTATTCAGTTTCTCTTAATGGTATGTGTAGTAACTGGTTCTCTCCTTCAAGAGGTTTGTGACAAGGAGATCCTCTTAGCCCCTATTTGTTTCTGATTTGTGCTGAAGGTTTCTATACTCTTTTGGAAGATGCTAAGCAGAGAGGTTATATGAGGGGCGCATCTGTTGAAAAAGGAAGAGTTTCTATTAACCACTTATTTTTTGCAGATGATTGTATTCTCTTTGGAGATACTACAAATGAGGGGGTTCGAATGGTTCGAGAAATCATTCGCGAGTATGAGATGAGTGCAGGACAGAGGGTCAACTATGAAAAATCTCTAATCTTTTTTGGAGCCAATGTTAAAAAAGAGATAAAGGAGGACATTACAAGAGTATTGGGGGTTCGGGTGGCATTAAGTCCTGAGAAGTATTTAGGATTGCCGATGATGGTGGGCCGAAAGAAAGCATGGGTGTTTGCTAATTTTAAAGACAGATTTCGAAAATGTGTTGATGGGTGGAGTCTGCGCTACTTATCAATGGGGGTAAAGAGGTTTTTATAAAATCTATTTTTCAGGCAACACCTCTATATGCAATGCAATGCTTTCTTTTTTCGAAAAAATTATGTTTACAGCTTGAAAATATCATGAATAGGTTTTGGTGGGCTAATAATAAAACGAAGAGTGGTATTCATTGGAGCTGTTGGGATACGCTTTGTTACCGAAGTTTGATGGTGGTCTTGGTTTTAAAAACTTATTGATGTTCAATAAGGCCCTTTTAGCTAAACAAGTTTGGCGTATTTTGACTCAGCCGCATTGTCTTTTAGCTAGAGTGTTAAAAGCGCGTAATTTCCCGTTTACTGGTATTTTAGCAGCTAAAGTTGGTTCTTACCCTTCTTTTACCTGGCGTAGCATCTGTAGCGCTAGAGAGTTTATCGAATAAGGAATGCTGTGGCGAATTGGCAATGGCGATCGTGTCAATATCTGGAACGATCCTTGGCTACCTGGAAGGGAGAATAACAGGATATCAGGTCATGAAATTAGAACAAGGTGGATCACTACTAATCATATCATGCAAGCTGATTCTACTATCTGGAATGAGGAGCTGATCCGTAGCCTTGTTGATGAGGACACTGCAATCAGGATCCTTTCTATTCCAATATCTGGAAGCAGCTCGGAGGATACGTTAGTGCAGAAATTTGAGGGTTCTGGTGTCTATTCAGTGAAGAGTGGGTATCGGGTTCTAGCTACATCCCTAGTACAAACTAATTTATACAGTCCCAGTAAGGATGATTTCAAAGAATTTTACAAAGGCCTCTGGGGGTTGAACATCCCAGGTAAAATAAAAATACATGTATGGCTCTTATTTAATAACTTGATTCCCCACTTTTGTAATCTGGTGAAGAGAAAGTTGGCCGTTGATTCTGTTTGTCCTCTGTGCAAGGGAGATTTGGAAAACTCAAATCATTTGCTTTGGTCCTGTGGTATATTGCGACAGGTATGGGCTTACTTCCAGATCCAGATCCAATCTTTTAACGAATCTGTGAGTCCCAAAATGTGTTTTGTTCGAATTTTCTCTACTGCGGAAGATCAACAAAAATGCATTATTGCCATTTCTTTATGGAGTTTATGGTTTGGCAGAAATAAGCTTATTCACGAAGGGGTTAAGTTTCAAATTGAAGAGGTGTTGGGCTTTATTTGGGGATATGCACAAGAACTTGTTTTAACTCATGCAAATCTTCAAGTTCAGGTCAAATCTTATTTGCAGGACCAATGGCAGGCCCCGGAGGATGGAGTTGTTAAGATTAATTTTGACGCTTCGTTTCAAAGTAAGGACATAATAGCAACAACAGCAGTCATAGCCAGAAACTCTACAGGAATTATTCTAGGGGCAGGGACTTATCTTTTTGAGAACGTTGCAGATCCTTTTGTGGCAGAGGCAAAGGCGTGTGAAAGGGCGTTACTCTTTGCAGAATCCATGGGTTTCTGTCATTAAGAGCATAAAGAAGATGGGAAACGTCAAATCAGTAATCAGATCGATTACCCAACACATCTATCTTATAGGTTTGAGTTTTGACAAGATTTCTTACCTTTTTGTGTCGCGCGCTGCCAATGGAGTGGCTCATACTCTGGCATTGGAGGGGAGGAGAATCAGTTACTTTGGGGAATGGATCCATGGTTTACCAGTTTCAGTGTCTTTGCTTGCAAGGAAGGAGAGGTTGCAGATGAATTTGGATAACTAAGGGGTTGTTTTTTGGATTTGTTCTTGATGAACGTTCTTTGAATCCCCAAGCTTATGTTGGTGCCGAGCAAAGCAATCGTCGCGTTTATGGTGAGCGACTTTTGGCTGATTTTTTTGCTGGTTTCAAGCTTCTGTGGCGTTGGGCTCAAGGTCTTCTGTCGGTTTATATTCACGAGTTTAATTATTGTTTGTTGCTGTCAGATTACTTTATGTTTTGTCATGTGTTTGCCGTTCCTTGGACTTTTTCCTTTGTTTGTTTTGAGCCAGGCCCATTAATATATCAGTCTTTATTCTTCAAAAAAAAAATGACGCCGTTTTGGGCCTTAATCCCAGGTGCCAAAACGATGCCGTTTTAGGCCACCCGCGCGCGACCTGACCCGTCAGCTGAAGGATCCGCTTGTTTTGGTGTTTTGAGGCTATTTGCATGTTCAGCCCTTCTGCGTTTTTACTCTCTCGAATTCAGTTTTTTTTTTTAAATTTTAATTTGCCCTTGTGTTTTTACTCTCGTTTCATTTCAATCCTGAAGTAAACGGCGCCGTTTCGGGAAAGGGAATAATTTCCCCGATGACCCCTCCTTCTTTAGGCGCATTAGTTTTTAGTCATTTTTTGATTTTGTCTTTTAATTTATTACAATTTTAGCTTCCTAATTTTATTTTGATTTCAATATAGTCCTCCGATTAATTTATTTTATTATTTGTTTATTAATTGGTCTAGTTATACTTCTTTTTAGTTAATATTATTATTATATCATTAAATTGGTTGATTTAGTATCAAATATTTTTGTTTATTTACCCTTTTTTAAACAAATTTTACTTATTTTTATCATTATTCCTATTATTGCCATTTTGCTATTTATCTATTTATTTACATATATATCTTTTATATACTTTCTGAATTTATATTATTCTTAAATTAAATTATTATTATTATTACCATTATTATTTTTATTATTATTCTCATTATTATTATAAACCTTTTAATTTGTTTTTATTTAATACCTTATTCCAGTTACTTATCCTTTTATTTTAATTTTCTATTTTAAAACTATTTTTTTATATTCTGTTTTTTTTTTAAAATTGATTTCTTTTTAAATCAAGTTTATATTAGTTTTAATTACTGATTCACTCATTTGAAAAAAAAATTTGGCTTGTTTATTTTATTTTTGCCATCATTGTTATTTTATTCCATTATTTATTTATTTACTACTTTTCATATACTTTCAAAATTTAAATTTATTATTGTTTCTGTGAAAAAATATAACGTCGGTAATGACAAATATATCACAAAGAAAAGAAAAATAAAATAAAGAACACACAGATTTTACGTGGAAACCCTTTCGGGAAAAAAACCATGGGCAGAGGAGAAGAAAATTCACTATGTCGAATTCGAATCAATTACAAGAGGAATAGACCATATCTATTTATAGGCTTGTAAAGCCATATTCTAATAGGAGTGTAGTAAGATTGAAAACTCCTTATTGTAATCAATATCAAATAGATGGAGTTTAATAAGGTTTAAAAAACTTTATTTAAAATAAAATAAAAGAAGTGTAGTTCTATAGGGATTCTTCTTTTATTTTATTTTACCATTGTATTTTATTTAAATAAGAACTCGGGTCACTTAATTCTAACAATCTCCACCTTGACATGGATTCTCAATGAACAAGTTCTTCATCGCGAACTATCAACGAACAAGTTCTTCACCTCTTCCATAAAACCCCTTAAGGGTTTAACTTCAACAATGAACACCAACCAAATCTAAGCAATGCTCAAACTTGGTTATAGGAAGTGACTTAGTCATCATATCTGCAGGATTTTCATGAGTACTAATTTTGCTCAAAACAATATCACCACGAGCAATAATATCACGAACAAAATGATACCGAACATCAATGTGTTTTGTTCTCTCATAAAACATTTGATCTTTTGTAAGGAAGATGGCACTCTGACTGTCACAAAATACTGTGCTAATTTGAAGGTCTTCATTGAGCTCACTAAAGAGTCCTTTCAACCAAATAGCTTCTTTACAAGCCTCCGTAATCGCCATGTACTCAGCTTCAGTGGTAGACAAAGTGACAATAGTTTGCAAAGTAGCTTTCCAACTAATTGCACAACCTCCAATTGTAAAACATAACCAGTGAGAGATCTTCTTCTATCAAGGTCTTCAGCAAAATCAGCATCAACATACCCAATGACTCCATCTCTAGTTCTTCCAAACTGTAAGCAAACATCAGTAGTACCTCATAAGTATCTTAAAATCCACTGAACTGCTTTCTAATGTTCTTTACCGGGATTCGCTATGTATCTGCTAACTGCACTGACTGCATATGATAAATCTGGACGTGAACAAACCATAGCATACATGAGAGATCCCACTGCATTAGAGTATGGAACATGTGACATGTACCCAATATCATCATCTGATTGTGGAGACAAAGCCGATGAAAGTCTGAAATGGGCTACTAAAGAAGTACTAACAGGCTTAGCACTCTGCATATTGAACCTGCAAAGAACTTTCTCAATGTACCCCTTCTGGCTTAGGTACAATTTACTTGCTTTTCTATCTGTGAGAATCTCCATACCAAGTATCTTTTTTACTGGTCCCAAATCTTTCATCTCAAATTCTTCACTTAGTTGGGCTTTGACTTTTCTTATCTCTCCTTTATCTTTTGCTGCTATCAACATGTCATCAACATAAAGAAGTAGATACACAAAAGAACCATCACTGTTTTTCTTAAAGTAAACACAACTGTCAAAACTACTTCTTTTAAAATCATGAGAAGTCATAAAAGAATCAAACCTCTTGTACCACTGTCTTGGTGATTGTTTCAAACCGTAAAGGGACTTTTTCAGTAAGCAAACATAGTCCTCTTTTTCTGATATTGTAAAACCCTCTGGTTGTTACATGTAAATATCTTCGTCAAGTTCTCCATGTAAAAATGCAATTTTTACATCTAACTGCTCAAGCTCCAAATCATGCATGGCCACAATACCAAGCAAAGCTCGAATCAAACTATGCTTCACAACTGGGGAGAACACATCTCATGAAGTCCATCTTTGGAATTTGATCAGTAACCTTTTGCAACAAGCCTTGCTTTATATCTGGGTTCTTCAACTCCTAGAGTCCCTTCTTTCTTTTTAAACACCCATTTACAACGAACAACCTTTTTACCTTTAGGAAGTTTCACAAGATTCCATGTTCTGTTTTTATTGAGTGATTCCATCTCCTCTTGCATAGCAAACATCCACTTTTCTGAGTCTTCACAGCTAACCGCCTCAGAATAATTAGATGGCTCTTGGTTTGCATCTATATCTTCGGCCACATTTAGAGCATAAGCAACTAGATCAGCCTCGACATACTTCTTTGGAGGTTTAATTTCTCTTCTAGTTCTGTTTTTGGTGATAGAGTATTGTGGTGAAGAAGCAACTCTATTCTCAATTTTTGTACTGGCTTGAGGAGTCGACTCTGTATTAATCTGATGCTCCACCTACTTTTGATTTTCCTTATTGGAAGAGTCTTTAAGAGATAAGTTAGGTAGCATAGCAGTTTCATCAAAAATAACATCTCTGCTAATCACAACTTCTCTATTTTCAGGACACCATAACTTATACCCTTTTACACCAGCTTTATAATCAAGAAAAACACATTTAATGGATCTCGGTTCCAACTTTCCATTATCAACATGAGTATACGCAGGACACCCAAAGATCTTTAAATCAGAATAATTAGCAGGATTACCAGACCATACCTCTTGTGGAGTCTTTTTCTCAATGGCAATGGATCGGGATCAGTTGATCAAAAAACATGCAGTAGAGGCTGTTTCGGCCCAAAATGACTTTGGTAAGTTGGCATTTGACAACATACATCGAACTTTCTTCATGATCGTTCTGTTTATTCTTTCTGCAATGCCATTTTGCTGTGGTGTATGACGAACTGTCAATTGTCTCACGATTCCTTCTGACTTGCACAGTTTATTGAACTCATCAGAACAAAACTCTAAGCCATTGTCTGTGTGGAGGTATTTTATTTATTTTCTCGTCTATTTTTCAATCATAGTTTTCCAAGACTTAAATATGGAAAACACATTGCTTTTCTGCTTCAGGAAGAATGCCCAAACTTTTCTGGAAAAATCATCAATAAAAGTTAGCATATAATTAGCTCCACCTCTCGAAGGCACTCTTGATGGCCCCACAGATCAGAATGAATATACTCCAACGTTCTCTTCGTGTTATGGATTCCTTTGGTGAATCGAACTCTCTTTTGCTTCCCAAAAACGCAGTGCTCACAGAACTTCAGTTTGTAAATTCCTTGCCCATCAAGATGTCCTCTTTTGTTCAATTCTGCCATGCCATTCTCACTCATATGCCCTAGGCGCATATGCCAAAGTTTAGTAATATCATCATCTGACAAGGAAGAGGAAGCGACAGCTGCATCACCAAGAATAGTAGAACCCTGCAAAACATATAACTTGGCAATCTTTCTCTGCCCCTTCATCACAACGAGAGAACCTTTGGAAATCTTCAAAATTCCACTTTTCAGCTGTGTATTTGTACCCTTCTTGTAACACCCCTTACCCGTATCCTATGCCGGAACCAAGTACGAGGCATTACTAGACTTAACAATACATTTGGTCAAATTAATTAACACATATACAAAATGACTTAGTCAAGCCCCTATACATGCCATAACTTAAATCATTTATAGATAAAGATGCCCATAAATAGCTTGATAGTGTGAAGCGATCTCCAACGACCTCAAACCCGAGCTTATTTAGTAGGACTCTGTAACATGGGAAAGAAAAGGGGGTAAGCTTATAAAGCTTAGTAAGTTCACATGTAAAAATAATAAGCATTAGCAATGAATTTAGCTTACTACCAAGTTGCCATAATTTGCATGAATAATGATAAGTTCTTACTTTCCCAACTTGCTCATTTGTAGCCTTATCAAAGCCTCAACATGACAAATCCTCACAACAAGTTCTCAATTTGATACAAACATTAAATCACATGCTTATACCTTATTACTCTTGTTCACATTAATCTGTCTGCTTGAATCGTTGTCACTAAATTATTTATTTCTTGAGCTACAGAGCTCCAAATTTAAAACCTCTAATTTTCCCCGAAACTAGACTCACGTATCTTGTTACCATAAAATTTTCTGAATTTTTGGTTCAGCCAATTAGTACAGTTTATTCATTAAAATTTCCCTGTTTCACTATTCGACTATTCTGACCACTTTTCACTAAAAATCAATTTTCTCCTTGTACAGAATTCAAATGATGTTATAATTTGTTTCATTTGAAACTAGACTCATTAAGGATTTCAAGAATATAACTTATATCCCATAATTATTTTTGTACAATTTTTGATAATTTTTCCAAGGTAGAACAGGGGATCACGTAATCATTCTGAACTAATCTCACAAGAATTTAAGTATCTCAAAATATAAAACTCCTTTGTTTGCTCTGTTTCTTTTACATGAAAATAGACTTAATAATCTTTAAATCAATATCTCATCCAACTTATAATTCAATTTCTACTATTTTTGGTGATTTTTCAAATTCACGTCACTGATGCTGCCCAAAACAGTTTTATTGTAAATTTTTGCTCTCTCTGTCTTTCTCCCTTTAGTTGTATTCATTACTTACTTATAACAATCTTTCTAATTTCCGATTACACATCGGGCATATTGCTCGTTCGTTACACAGGTATATATAACTACACTTATCACTTCAAAGTCACACATAATTTCACTTAATCGATTTTCCAGTTGAACACTTCGGATATATACGGATACGTAGAAATTAGCACATAAGTGCCACACCGATATGTAGAAGCTACCATCATCATGTAGCGAAGCTACCACTATTCACCGATCGGTAGTCGGCTACCACTTTTCACTGATCAAGTAGCCAAAGCTACCACTTTTCATCGATCGTAGTAGCTAGAGCTACCACTTTTCACCGATCGATAACACCGAAATGTCCACGGGCGCTCACACAAGGTTGTCGAATGTGTCCGCAACACATGCTAGATCACCCAAACCCGGGACTCATCAGTAACAACTGTAACACTGGTCTCCGGTATCCACTTCTATTCCTATGTTCAACCGGGAATTTACTCTTACACTTGAATAATTCATGAACAATTTTTCTTCCACATTCAATATTAATTCACCATTTATATAAAAATATATCACTATTATTTACACATAACTTACATAATTACATTCTCAATCTCATCACATCATCAATCTAACTTATCCTCCCCAAATTATTCTATTCAATACTTTCTTGATATTACACAAAGCCACCTTTCTAATTTGATCTTACATGTAATTTATACAAATTTTCATTAAAATGTCGAGTCAATATCGAACATTATAATTATATTGAAAAATCAATACTAAAGTATTAATAACTAAAATTTCAATCTAACATTCAAACTTGCATCATTAAATGCTTAATGAACATATGAACTTACCTCGATACCAAAACGCCATTTTTACCAACTTTCTCGATTTTCAATTTTCCTCCCGTTCTAGGTCCAAATCTCATTTTTCAAGTCTAAAACATCACATTTCACTTATTTAATTAATGTACTGTTCAAAACAATCCTTAACTCAACTTTTTCAAAATTACATTTTTACCCCTAAACTTTTACATATTTGCACTTTTGCCCCAATACTCGAAAATTAAACTTCAGCCCTTATTCTTATGTTTTATAACATGCTGATCATTTTTCTCTTCTATGGTAACATCAAATTCTCACTAGTTCACACACTTATGACCAATTTATAACTTTTACAATTTAACCCCTTTTATACGATTTCATCGAAAATCATCTAATAAAACTCGTTTCTCTAATCATAGACATGCATAATCTACCATAACTCATCAAAATTCACAATTATTCAGCATGGGTCAATTTTTAAAACTAAAATCTAGCTCAAAATAATGGTAGAAATAGCTAGACTAAGTTAACGGGATTTCAAAAATACGATGAACATTAAAAACGGGGCTCAAAAACACTTACTATGAAGCTTGAAAAGCTTGAAACCCTTAGCCATGGAGTCTAGAAATTTTCGGCAGCAACTTGAAGAAGATGAGCAGATTTTTTTCTTATATTTTGTCTTTTTATTCATTTAAAACACTAAATGACTAAAATACCCTTAAGACTTTTCTTTCACTTTTGTCCTATTCATGCCCATTTTTGTCCATCAAGTTATTCAATGGTCTAATTACCTTTCAAGGGACTCCAATTTAAAACTCATAGCAATTTGACACCTCTAATATATAGAACTCAACTTTTGCACTTTTTACAATTTAGTCCTTTGACTAAATTGAGTGCTCAAACGTCAAAATTTTTGAACGAAATTTTTACGAAATCTTTCCGTAAAATTGTAGAACATAAAAATATAATAGAAATAGAATTTTACTCGTCGAATTTGTGGTCTCGAAACTCTGTCGACTAGACCCAAATTTGGGATGTTACAACTCTCCCCTTTTTAGGGATTTTCGTCCCTAAAATCTTACCTAATGAAGTTTAATATCTTTCTCACGATTTCCAACATCACTAAATAACCCTTTTTAAGATGATACTTTTAGAAACACTCTGTCATCGATCTAAATCCCAATATAACTCAGTCAATTCTGTCAAATAAAGAATCGATACATATTGAAATTATTATACTAATTCCGTCAAACGTTCAAAAACAACCCACTAGCATATCTCTTGATCTGAAGATTGAGGGAAACCTGATACAAAATTCACAATAGTCCTGCCTTATTATCATTTTAATATTATCACTGATATCGTGAATCCTGAATACACTTAACATTCAACTTAATTCTGTCGACATATCAACATCTGAATACAGAGTCAGAAGTATCAGGTTCATATTCATATGCCCAAAACATTTACTTTAACTCTTTTGGGCCCTTTTTTTTTTTTAACTTACCATCCTTAATCAAATTAGGGAACGGTTACGAAAAATTGAGTACTTCACTTCCACTTTGCCATAGTATAACTATGGTCTTACGTATGATCACTTATCACTTTCCGAAGGCATAGCCACCTTGCGGTCTTACGGATCACATTTATCACTTGTCACTGATCACAGATAAGTGTAGCTAAAGCTACCACTTATCACTTGTCATTTGTCACTGATCAGATAAGTGTAGCTGAAGCTACTACTTATCACTTGTCACTGATCAGAAGTACTCAAATCCGACGTTCCGCTCAATTTGATCATTTAATCACTTTTCGCATTGTCATTTTGTTCTCAATTCATCAACAATTATATCTCATCATACATGATATAATTCATAAAATTAACATTTAATCATTAATTTCAACCATATGAACTTACTACCACTTATCCAGATGAAAAATTCTCTGTCAATGAAATACTTTCAGAAGCACTTGACACTCATTTAAGTTCAATACTCTTACCCATTAAAAATTTAAACATCAGGTTCAAAGTCCGGTACATAACATTTCATACTCTTACTAGTGTAACTGCCTTGGAGTATCATCCATCTCTGTACTTCTCAAATAAACAAATAATTATCATTGTGCTAGACATCATAACATTCTGTCTTTAACTCGCTGATATATATAAATATATAAATATATATATATATCAAGATCATTTGAAAAGTGAAAACCAATACACAGGTCTAAGTTGAACTTCCTATCATTCACACTTTGCCAACTTTAATTTCTTCTCAAATCTAGAGAAAGATTAAACTTATAGTAGAATTTACTTCAATTATTACTTATCGAAGCACTTAACTATACTGATGCCACAATACTCATACAGCTTAAAAATCATAGTGCCACAATAAGACTAACTTCTCAATTACTTTAGTAGATAATGTCCCAGCTGAAAAGAAAACATCTCAATCATGATTGCACTATCTAATTCTGTCATTACTAATCTGATATTATTCCAATTGCAAACAGATAAAAATTCAGAATAAATTCCAGCAATTACATACTTTAGGTCTCATACCTGGATGAGTTAATTAACAGAGCCTGACCTTTCTTTAACTATAACATTTTGAAATCCGAATTATCTTCATATTAATCTGACATTTTTTTTTTCTGCAACTGTGTTCATTTACTAAACCATTCTCAACTCTGATCACATTGTCAGTTAATATACAACTCAACTATTTAGTCTTCCACTTGTAAACCCATTCGATCTGAATTTCATAAATTTTCTATATAACATACCTTATTGGAAGGGGGTGAAGTTGTAACGCCTCTGACTTGCCTCTTATATATTCATGCATATAACTTAACACTCATCAATATATATTTTGTTTCAAGTAACTTAACATGCATACTCATTTTACACAACCTTCCTATCATCTTATACAAACAAGTGCACTTATACTTTCATTCATAAATCTCAAGTAAAATTACTCATAACATACACTTAATTTCACAGGTTATATTCATAGCATCATACAAATGCCAATCAAACATGAACACTTATCATAGTATAAACTTTCCTTTCATCTCATCTTTCATATTTCAAAAGAAGTTCCTATCCACAATTTATACATCATCACATAAACATCATAAACTATTATTCTTATTTTTTTTTACGAGTCTCATCTCATCATAAACACACTATTTGTACTATCAAATTTAGCTCGGTTGAAGTGCGTATCTGTCTAATAAAATAATTTACATCAGTGTCGGGAGTCGTCACACTATCATAGCTCATTATGGCATGTATAGCTAAACTCTCACACTCACTATGGTAGTCCGAGAATCGACTAAACCATAGCTCTGATACCATTAAATGTAACACCCTTACCCGTATCCTATCTGGAACCAAGTGCGAGGCATTACTAGACTTAACAATACATTTGGTCAAATTAATTAACACATATACAAAATGACTTAGTCAAGCCCCTATACATGCCATAACTTAAATCATTTATAGATAAAGATGCCCATAAATAGCTTGATAGTGTGAAGCGATCTCCAACGACCTCAAACCCGAGCTTATTTAGTAGGACTCTGTAACATGGGAAAGAAAAGGGGGTAAGCTTATAAAGCTTAGTAAGTTCACATGTAAAAATAATAAGCATTAGCAATGAATTTAGCTTACTACCAAGTTGCCATAATTTGCATGAATAATGATAAGTTCTTACTTTCCCAACTTGCTCATTTGTAGCCTTATCAAAGCCTCAACATGACAAATCCTCACAACAAGTTCTCAATTTGATACAAACATTAAATCACATGCTTATACCTTATTACTCTTGTTCACATTAATCTGTCTGCTTGAATCGTTGTCACTAAATTATTTATTTCTTGAGCTACAGAGCTCCAAATTTAAAACCTCTAATTTTCCCCGAAACTAGACTCACGTATCTTGTTACCATAAAATTTTCTGAATTTTTGGTTCAGCCAATTAGTACAGTTTATTCATTAAAATTTCCCCTGTTTCACTATTCGACTATTCTGACCACTTTTCACTAAAAATCAATTTTCTCCTTGTACAGAATTCAAATGATGTTATAATTTGTTTCATTTGAAACTAGACTCATTAAGGATTTCAAGAATATAACTTATATCCCATAATTATTTTTGTACAATTTTTGATAATTTTTCCAAGGTAGAACAGGGGATCACGTAATCATTCTGAACTAATCTCACAAGAATTTAAGTATCTCAAAATATAAAACTCCTTTGTTTGCTCTGTTTCTTTTACATGAAAATAGACTTAATAATCTTTAAATCAATATCTCATCCAACTTATAATTCAATTTCTACTATTTTTGGTGATTTTTCAAATTCACGTCACTGATGCTGCCCAAAACAGTTTTATTGTAAATTTTTGCTCTCTCTGTCTTTCTCCCTTTAGTTGTATTCATTACTTACTTATAACAATCTTTCTAATTTCCGATTACACATCGGGCATATTGCTCGTTCGTTACACGTATATAACTACACTTATCACTTCAAAGTCACACATAATTTCACTTAATCGATTTTCCGAGTTGAACACTCGGATATACACGGATACGTGAGAGAATTAGCACATAAGTGCCACAATCGATATGTAGCCGAAGCTACCATCGTCATGTAGCGTGAAGCTACCACTATTCACCGATCGGTGTAGTCGAAGCTACCACTTTTCACTCGATCAAGTAGCCAAAGCTACCACTTTTCATCGATCGGTAGCTAGAGCTACCACTTTTCACCGATGTCGATAACACTGAAAATGTCCACGGGCTGCTCACACAAAAGTGTCGGTGTCCGCAACACATGCTAGATCACCCAGCACCGGGACTCATCAGTAACATCTTGTAACACTCGGTCTCCAGTATCCACTTCTATTCCTATGTTCAACCGAAATTTACTCTTACACTTGAATAATTCATGAACAATTTTTCTTCCACATTCAATATTAATTCACCATTTATATAAAAAATATATCACTATTATTTACACATAACTTACATAATTACATTCTCAATCTCATCACATCATCAATCTAACTTATCCTCCCCAAATTATTCTATTCAATACTTTCTTGATATTACACAAAGCCACCTTTCTAATTTGATCTTACATGTAATTTATACAAATTTTCATTAAAATGTCGAGTCAATATCGAACATTATAATTATATTGAAAAATCAATACTAAAGTATTAATAACTAAAATTTCAATCTAACATTCAAACTTGCATCATTAAATGCTTAATGAACATATGAACTTACCTCGATACCAAAACGGCCATTTTACCAACTTTCTCGATTTTCAATTTTCCTCCCGTTCTAGGTCCAAATCTCATTTTTCGAAGTCTAAAACATCACATTTCACTTATTTAATTAATGTACTGTTCAAAACAATCCTTAACTCAACTTTTTCAAAATTACATTTTTACCCCTAAACTTTTACATATTTGCACTTTTGCCCCAATACTCGAAAATTAAACTTCAGCCCTTATTCTTATGTTTTATAACATGCTGATCATTTTTCTCTTCTATGGCAACATCAAATTCTCACTAGTTCACACACTTATGACCAATTTATAACTTTTACAATTTAACCCCTTTTATACGATTTCATCGAAAATCATCTAATAAAACTCGTTTCTCTAATCATAGACATGCATAATCTACCATAACTCATCAAAATTCACAATTATTCAGCATGGGTCAATTTTTAAAACTAAAATCTAGCTCAAAATAATGGTAGAAATAGCTGAGACTAAGTTCTGGGATTTCAAAAATACGATGAACATTAAAAACGGGGCTCAAAAACACTTACTATGAAGCTTGAAAAGCTTGAAACCCTAGCCATGGAGTCTAGAAATTTTCGGCAGCAACTTGAAGAAGATGAGCAGATTTTTTCTTATATTTTGTCTTTTTATTCATTTAAAACACTAAATGACTAAAATACCCTTAAGACTTTTCTTTCACTTTTGTCCTATTCATGCCCATTTTTGTCCATCAAGTTATTCAATGGTCTAATTACCTTTCAAGGGACTCCAATTTAAAACTCATAGCAATTTGACACCTCTAATATATAGAACTCAACTTTTGCACTTTTTACAATTTAGTCCTTTGACTAAATTGAGTGCTCAAACGTCAAAATTTTTGAGCGAAATTTTTACGAAATCTTTCCGTAAAATTGTAGAACATAAAAATATAATAGAAATAGAATTTTACTCGTCGAATTTGTGGTCTCGAAACTACTGTTCCGACTAGACCCAAATTTGGGATGTTACAACTCTCCCCCCTTTTAGGATTTTCGTCCCCGAAAATCTTACCGGAATGAAGTTTAATATCTTTCTCACGATTTCCAACATCACTAAATAACCCTTTTTAAGATGATACTTTTAGAAACACTCATTCATCGATCTAAATCCCAATATAACTTTCGATCAATTACATCCAAATAAAGAATCGATACATATTGAAATTATTATACTAATTCCGTTAAACGTTCAAAAACAACCCACTAGCATATCTCTTGATCTGAAGATTGAGGGAAACCTGATACAAAATTCACAATAGTCCTGCCTTATTATCATTTTAATATTATCACCATATATCGTGAATCCACGAATACACTTAACATTCAACTTAATTCTGTCGACATATCAACATCTGAATACAGAGTCAGAAGTATCAGGTTCATATTCATATGCCCAAAACATTTACTTTAACTCTTTTGGGCCCTTTTTTTTTTTTTTACTTACCATCCTTAATCAAATTAGGGAACGGTTACGAAAAATTGAGTACTTCACTTCCACTTTGCCATAGTATAACTATGGTCTTACGTATGATCACTTATCACTTTCCGAAGGCATAGCCCTGCCACGGTCTTACACGGATCACATTTATCACTTGTCACTGATCACAGATAAGTGTAGCTAAAGCTACCACTTATCACTTGTCATTTGTCATCGATCGATAAGTGTAGTTTGAAACTACTACTTATCACTTGTCACCGATCGAAGTACTCAAATCCGACGTTCCGCTCAATTTGATCATTTAATCACTTTTCGCATTGTCATTTTGTTCTCAATTCATCAACAATTATATCTCATCATACATGATATAATTCATAAAATTAACATTTAATCATTAATTTCAACCATATGAACTTACTACCACTTATCCAGATGAAAAATTCTCTGTTAATGAAATACTTTCAGAAGCACTTGACACTCATTTAAGTTCAATACTCTTACCCATTAAAAATTTAAACATCAGGTTCAAAGTCCGGTACATAACATTTCATACTCTTACTAGTGTAACTGCCTCGGAGTATCATCCATCTCTGTACTTCTCAAATAAACAAATAATTATCATTGTGCTAGACATCATAACATTACATCTTTTAACTCATTGATATATATAAATATATAAATATATATATATATCAAGATCATTTGAAAAGTGAAAACCAATACATGTGTCTAAGTTGAACTTCCTATCATTCACACTTTGCCAACTTTAATTTCTTCTCAAATCTAGAGAAAGATTAAACTTATAGTAGAATTTACTTCAATTATTACTTATCGAAGCACTTAACTATACGATGCCACAATACTCATACAACTTAAAAATCATAGTGCCACAATAAGACTAACTTCTCAATTACTTTAGTAGATAATGTCCCAAATGAAAAGAAAACATCTCAATCATGATTGCACTATCTAATTCTGTCATTACTAATCGATATTATTCCAATTGCAAGCAGATAAAAATTCGAATAAATTCCAGCAATTACATACTTTAGGTCTCATACCTGGATGAGTTAATTAACAGAGCCTGACCTTTCTTTAACTATAACATTTTGAAATCCGAATTATCTTCATATTAATCTGACATTTTTTTTTCGCAACTGTGTTCATTTACTAAACCATTCTCAACTCTGATCACATTGTCAGTTAATATACAACTCAACTATTTAGTCTTCCACTTGTAAACCCATTCGATCTGAATTTCATAAATTTTCTATATAACATACCTTATTGGAAGGGGGTGAAGTTGTAACGCCTCTGACTTGCCTCTTATATATTCATGCATATAACTTAACACTCATCAATATATATTTTGTTTCAAGTAACTTAACATGCATACTCATTTTACACAACCTTCCTATCATCTTATACAAACAAGTGCACTTATACTTTCATTCATAAATCTCAAGTAAAATTACTCATAACATACACTTAATTTCACAGGTTATATTCATAGCATCATACAAATGCCAATCAAACATGAACACTTATCATAGTATAAACTTTCCTTTCATCTCATCTTTCATATTTCAAAAGAAGTTCCTATCCACAATTTATACATCATCACATAAACATCATAAACTATTATTCTTATTTTTTTTACTGAGTCTCATCTCATCATAAACACACTATTTGTACTATCAAATTTAGCTCGGTTGAAGTGCGTATCGTCTAATAAAATAATTTACATCAGTGTCGGGAGTCGTCACACTATCATAGCTCATTATGGCATGTATAGCTAAACTCTCACACTCACTATGGTAGTCCGAGAATCGACTAAACCATAGCTCTGATACCATTAAATGTAACACCCTTACCCGTATCCTATGCCGGAACCAAGTACGAGGCATTACTAGACTTAACAATACATTTGGTCAAATTAATTAACACATATACAAAATGACTTAGTCAAGCCCCTATACATGCCATAACTTAAATCATTTATAGATAAAGATGCCCATAAATAGCTTGATAGTGTGAAGCGATCTCCAACGACCTCAAACCCGAGCTTATTTAGTAGGACTCGTAACATGGGAAAGAAAGGGGGTAAGCTTATAAAGCTTAGTAAGTTCACATGTAAAAATAATAAGCATTAGCAATGAATTTAGCTTACTACCAAGTTGCCATAATTTGCATGAATAATGATAAGTTCTTACTTTCCCAACTTGCTCATTTGTAGCCTTATCAAAGCCTCAACATGACAAATCCTCACAACAAGTTCTCAATTTGATACAAACATTAAATCACATGCTTATACCTTATTACTCTTGTTCACATTAATCTGTCTGCTTGAATCGTTGTCACTAAATTATTTATTTCTTGAGCTACAGAGCTCCAAATTTAAAACCTCTAATTTTCCCCGAAACTAGACTCACGTATCTTGTTACCATAAAATTTTCTGAATTTTTGGTTCAGCCAATTAGTACAGTTTATTCATTAAAATTTCCCCTGTTTCACTATTCGACTATTCTGACCACTTTTCACTAAAAATCAATTTTCTCCTTGTACAGAATTCAAATGATGTTATAATTTGTTTCATTTGAAACTAGACTCATTAAGGATTTCAAGAATATAACTTATATCCCATAATTATTTTTGTACAATTTTTGATAATTTTTCCAAGGTAGAACAGGGGATCACGTAATCATTCTGAACTAATCTCACAAGAATTTAAGTATCTCAAAATATAAAACTCCTTTGTTTGCTCTGTTTCTTTTACATGAAAATAGACTTAATAATCTTTAAATCAATATCTCATCCAACTTATAATTCAATTTCTACTATTTTTGGTGATTTTTCAAATTCACGTCACTGATGCTGCCCAAAACAGTTTTATTGTAAATTTTTGCTCTCTCTGTCTTTCTCCCTTTAGTTGTATTCATTACTTACTTATAACAATCTTTCTAATTTCCGATTACACATCGGGCATATTGCTCGTTCGTTACACAGGTATATAACTACACTTATCACTTCAAAGTCACACATAATTTCACTTAATCGATTTTCCAGTTGAACACTCGGAATATACACGGATACGTAGAGAATTAGCACATAAGTGCCACACTGATATGTAGCCGGTTACCATCGTCATGTAGCGAAAGCTACCACTATTCACCGATCGGGTAGTCGAAGCTACCACTTTTCACTGATCAAGTAGCCAAAGCTACCACTTTTCACTGATCAGGTAGCTAGAGCTACCACTTTTCACTGGTCGATAACACTGGAAATGTCCACGGGCCTGCTCACACAAGCTGTCAGGTGTCTGCAACACATGCTAGATCACCCAGCACCCGGGACTCACTGTAACACTGTAACACTGGTCTCCAGTATCCACTTCTATTCCTATGTTCAACCGGGAATTTACTCTTACACTTGAATAATTCATGAACAATTTTTCTTCCACATTCAATATTAATTCACCATTTATATAAAAAATATATCACTATTATTTACACATAACTTACATAATTACATTCTCAATCTCATCACATCATCAATCTAACTTATCCTCCCCAAATTATTCTATTCAATACTTTCTTGATATTACACAAAGCCACCTTTCTAATTTGATCTTACATGTAATTTATACAAATTTTCATTAAAATGTCGAGTCAATATCGAACATTATAATTATATTGAAAAATCAATACTAAAGTATTAATAACTAAAATTTCAATCTAACATTCAAACTTGCATCATTAAATGCTTAATGAACATATGAACTTACCTCGATACCAAAACGGCCATTTTACCAACTTTCTCGATTTTCAATTTTCCTCCGTTCTAGGTCCAAATCTCATTTTCGAAGTCTAAAACATCACATTTCACTTATTTAATTAATGTACTGTTCAAAACAATCCTTAACTCAACTTTTTCAAAATTACATTTTTACCCCTAAACTTTTACATATTTGCACTTTTGCCCCAATACTCGAAAAATTAAACTTCAGCCCTTATTCTTATGTTTTATAACATGCTGATCATTTTTCTCTTCTATGGCAACATCAAATTCTCACTAGTTCACACACTTATGACCAATTTATAACTTTTACAATTTAACCCCTTTTATACGATTTCATCGAAAATCATCTAATAAAACTCGTTTCTCTAATCATAGACATGCATAATCTACCATAACTCATCAAAATTCACAATTATTCAGCATGGGTCAATTTTTAAAACTAAAATCTAGCTCAAAATAATGGTAGAAATAAATTGACTAAGTTCACCGGGATTTCAAAAATACGATGAACATTAAAAACGGGCTCAAAAACACTTACTATGAAGCTTGAAAAGCTTGAAACCCTTAGCCATGGAGTCTAGAAATTTTCGGCAGCAACTTGAAGAAGATGAGCAGATTTTTTCTTATATTTTGTCTTTTTATTCATTTAAAACACTAAATGACTAAAATACCCTTAAGACTTTTCTTTCACTTTTGTCCTATTCATGCCCATTTTTGTCCATCAAGTTATTCAATGGTCTAATTACCTTTCAAGGGACTCCAATTTAAAACTCATAGCAATTTGACACCTCTAATATATAGAACTCAACTTTTGCACTTTTTACAATTTAGTCCTTTGACTAAATTGAGTGCTCAAACGTCAAAATTTTTGAACGAAATTTTTACGAAATCTTTCCGTAAAATTGTAGAACATAAAAATATAATAGAAATAGAATTTTACTCATCGAATTTGTGGTCTCGAAACTACTGTTCCGACTAGACCCAAATTTGGGATGTTACACTTCTGAATCAAGAGTACTTAACGAAATTAAATTTATCTTCAATTCTGGAACATGTCGTACGTCACTAAGTGTTCTGACAACTCTATCAAACATCTTAACTTTAATTGTTCCAATACCTGCGATTTTCCATGAAGCATTATTTCCCATCAGAACAACACCTTCAGACACTGTTTCATAATTTGTAAACCAATCCCGATTGAGACTCATGTGGAAGGTGCAGCCTGAATCAAGTATCCACTCCTCTTTCTCTTTAGAATTGTTGACAGAAGTGATTAGAAGTTCACTATCGCTGTAGTCTTCTACAACATCAGCTTTACCAGAATTTTCTGGTTGTTTTCCCTTTTGATTCGCAGCCTCCCTTTTAATCTTGTTCTGTAGCTTATAGCACTCAGATTTAATGTGCCCTTTCTTTTTGCAAAAGTTACAAGTTTTACCTCTGTTTGAAGACTTCGATCTACCCTTAGATTTACCGCGAGGATTCCGTTCTTGTGTCCTTCCACGATCATCATCAGCATTCCAATCTTATCTCCCACGAACAATAAGACCCTCTCCCTAAGAGTCAGGTTTAACCACAAGATGCTTCATCTTATCATACGAGGTTCAAGAATCATAAACCTCATTAGCTGTGAGAGACTTATGGCTATATAAAATCGTGTCTCTAAAGGTTGAATAAGATGAGGGCAACGAACAAAGTAGAATCAACCCTAGATCTTCCTTATCATACTGAACCTCCATGGCCTCCAAGTTTGAGAGAATTTCTTTAAACATTGTTAAGTGTTCGTGCACAGACGCACCTTCCTCCAAACGATGAGCATAAAGACGTTGCTTCATATGCAACTTGCTAGTTAGAGTTTTCGACATGCATATTTGTTCTAGCCTCTTCCATAATACCGCGACGGTTTTCTCTTTCATCACATCTTGCAAAATTTTGTTAGACAAATGCAGATGTAATTGTGTTAACGCCTTTCAATCCTTGCGCTTCTTCTCTTCCTCCGTCAATGTCGAAGGCATCTTATCTACCCTTAGTAGGGCTTCCTCTAAATCCATTTGTGCTAGAACTGCCTAAATCTTTATCTGCTATAACGCGAATCTGGTGTTGTGATCCAACAGCAGAATTTTATACTTCAAAGACGCCATTATCGTGATCGAGATGAAAAACCCGGAAGCTCTGATACCAATTTGTGAAAAATATAACATCGATAATGACAAATACTTCACAAAGAAAAGAAAAATAAAATAAAGAACACACAGATTTTACGTGGAAACCCTTTCGGGAAAAAAACCACGGGCAGAGGAGAAGAAATTTCACTATGTCGAATTCGAATCAATTACAAGAGGGATAGACCATGTCTATTTATAGGCTTGTAAAGCCATATTCTAATAGGAGTGTAGTAAGATTGAAAACTCCTTATTCTAATCAATATCACATAGATGGAGTTTAATAAGGTTTAAAAAACCTTATTTAAAATAAAATAAAAGAAGTGTTGTTTTATAGGGATTCTTCTTTTATTTTATTTTACCATTGTATTTTATTTAAATAAGAACTCGGGTCACTTAATTCTAACAATTATTATTATTATTATTATTATTATTATTACTACTACTAGTATTATTATTTTCACTGTTATTTCGTCACTTTTATTATTATTTTTATGTTAGACATAGCATTGTCATTGCACTGTTGGTGTTATTAGCTGTTTTATATTATAATACTTTCTTTTGATTGTTTATATTAGCATTGAAGAATAATGTGTCGTGTAACCTTCTCGAAGTGTTCCTTTTAGTATTTGTATCTTGTAATTTATTGGTGTAATGATTTTATTCACAAATCATCGTTTTAAATAAAAATGCATTTCATTTTATTGCTACATTCTGGTTCAAAATGTTTTCACAATGAGGCAATGCTCAGAATTTGGGAGCTTCGAGAAACCTACCCTAACTTACTGGGTTTTGATTTTTCTCGTCGAGTCTAAAGAACCAATTATCCTTTTGTTATCTTATAAGTTAAATAAAAGCTTATTCTCAGGAAAGCTTATTCTCAGGAATTCAAAAATGTTGTGTCCTAACTCACTGGATATGACATTTTGTTATTTTGAGGTAATGATTTCTAAAAATAAAGGTAATATTCTGTATTTGGAATTTTGAAAAATTGTGCCCTAACTTACTGGGTTCCGATTTTTTCATTTGACCCAAATAACCGAATATCCTTTTTAAACTTAAATGCATGAGTTTTAAAAGTCAAAAGACAAGCTTAGTTGCAAGGATTTAAAATGTCGTATCCTAACTCATTGGGCGTGACATTTTACTTATTCGAAATAAGAGGGTCTTAGCATCCAATTTAATAAAGAGGATCGTATTTTAAAAACTTTTCAAATTTTCGACATTAAGATGTTAATTAATCAATTAGGTACCAATATTGGGCGTTACGAGGGTGTTAATCCTTCCTCGTACGTAACTGACTCCTGAACCCGTTTTCTCGAATTTTGTAGGCCAAAATCATTGTTTAATAAATCAAAATATTTTAATGATCAATCTCAAGGTGATCCGATCACACCTCAAAAAAGATTGGTGGCGACTCCATTTTCGTTTTTAAAGTCGACTCTGTTTTCTCAAAAAAATGGTTTCGACATATGTTATGGTTGGATTTTACTTGAAATTGGCTGGAATATATTTGTTAATGTTGATGCAAGAAAAATAGAAAATTTTGGTGAGAAATGAGACTAGGAAATGACCTTATTTTATCTACACAGGTAGACACATGATGGGCATATGATTTGGCCGTGTGTCCCCTGCATCTAAAATTTGCAAAATAGAATGTCCATAATTTACCACATGGGCAGAGACACGGGCATGTGTCTCAACCGTGTGGATGACATGGCTTTAGACACGGGCGTGCGATATAACCGTGTGAAGTTTGCATCTATTTTCGAAAAGTAATTTAACCACACGGCCTAGCACATAGGCGTGTGACATGACCGTGTGTGCAAGTCGGAGAGCACCCTAAGTTAGATATAGCCTGAAGCATGGCCATGTCTAAGGATCACACGGGCGTGTCCTTAGACTACACGGGCGTGTGGGTACTATTCATAAGTGAAATTTTGTATACTTTGTGAAAAATTTTATGAGATCCTGATTAAATCTTGACTCAATATTAATATTCAAGTTGGGCCTCGAGGGTCCAATTGAGGAACATTATGTATGTTTTCGGTAAATGAATAGTAAATGATATGATTAATTTTGTAAATGTTCTGTATTTATCAGTAATACTCTGTAACTCGGTTCCGATGACGGATATGGGTTAGGGGTGTTACAAAAAAATGCACTTTCACAAGTAATGTTTCTCACTTGAATAAATTAAGTACTTGTGACACCTTATACCCGACTTAGTTGTTGGATTCGAATATAAAATGGCACATTTTGTTGTCGAAGCAACTTACTTTTCTATTTTTTTTTGAAATGGAAACGTAGTGGTAAAATTATTTTATAAAAATTTTGACAACATTTCTGCCTATTTTACATAAAACCCTTGGCAAAATTTAGATTTTCACAAAATATTGACATTCAAATTATCTCCCAAATCAATTCCCAGCACTACAATTTCTCAAAACATATCAATAAACTAGATTTCTACACTTTACTATTTTATCAAAACATTAGTTATAAAATATTAGCTAAGAAAACATAATGAAAATATTTAAATTCAATTTACGACATAATATTATATATTTATAAGCCTAGGTACATGCCATTTACATCAACTATAAAGTAAACTCTTCACCAACATTGTTTGAGCTGAACTTCGGTTCTTCGGATGCTCCTAGAACGATCTAACGAATCTAACTACCTGCACACGGAAAAATAAACAAATTGTACACTGAGCAATTTTTATGCTCAGTGGTGCTAATATCATATAAATCATTACATAAGTATTGGAGACAAATTAATTGATAGAAATAAACTAAAACATGATTATAAATATCATTAATAACATCACAATAAAAGAAAATTATAATATTAATAAAATTTAATATTTTGATATTGACAAATCGAATAAAGAAAATAAGCTTTTTAATTAAAATGAAAGTCGCGTAATTAATTTAATTTGCACAATATGGAAATTCAAATAAATTTAAGTTTTGTTTTTTCTTTTCTTTCAATTTAGACCCGTACTAAAGTTTAGACTCATAATCAAATAGATGAATCTGCCACCTCGAGTTGTTCGGCAGCGATGGCTATCAGAGTAGTCCATGACCCTCTGGGAATTGGGACTGCCCATGACCCTCTGGGAATTGGGGAGATCTAAATTCTCTGACATAAAGACTCTATGGCATGTCAACTATATCTGATTTAGTCCAACTTAGTGAAACGAGGTAAAAATCAAATTTCATGATCCATTTCAATCCTATTTTCATATAAATCTCATTTCAATTCTGTTTCATATTCAAATAACATACCGTCTAATGTAAAATAGGCTTCTAATTTGAAATATATTGAATATTTTCTCGCTCAATCATCTAAAATCATAATACTCAAATCCAAATCATAAGAATGAATTCGCTAATTTAGTCTTATGAAAAACATATTATTCATCTCGTAACATAATTTTATAAATATTAATTAAATTATTCAAGTTCATCCAAAACTCTTAAAAATAAAATAAAATAAATATAATTACTCATATTAAATTAAATATTCTAAAGCTTTATGTAATGAAAATAAGATATTAGCACAAGCCGAAGTTTTAATCACTTTACTCCTTTTCTTCGCCTTTCTCCTTCAAGATGTTCACTTCGTTTTTTAGCTATAATAGGAGCAATTCAATACGAAACAACATCATTTATCCATTCTAAAACTAAAACTAATAAAAACAAACTTAAATATACACGATTATTCATATTGACAACTTAAGTTTTCTAGTTCGAAATTCGCATATCTTTCGGTTCGATTATCCGTTTTCAATTCTGTCTTCACCAGAGTACTCACTGCTTCGTAAGATATCATTTAGCACTAATATTACATAAAGTGGCCAATGTTCTCTACTTCTCCTTTAACATAGCCAAATATACCAAATAAACTTTTCATCCATTTTTGTTTCTTTTTCACACTTCTAACAAGCTAGAACTCATCTTCTAATAATTTCCTATCCAAAAATATATCTATTTCACTTAAGTTTTTTAAGCTTTCATCAATGTCCTTTAATAGCAACTTTCAAAATTCTTGATAAAATAAAGAACTATTGGTATATATATGTAAAGCAAGCTTCAAAAATTTAAAATCTAAAAAAAATTTGAAGAAGAACCATACTTTACACTTGAATTTGAAGGAAAATGATGGAAGAAATTTTTTTTTTCTTTCCCTCTTTGTTTGACGTGAAAAAGAAAGAAGATGAGAAAGTTATCTCTCTCTCTTTTTTTCTCTTTTATATTTATATTATAATATTAAAAAATTGTCATTCAGTCCTTTTCATCAAAATAAAATAGGATAATTGCACTTTTGTCTCTATACTTTTCTAACTTATTCAATTTAATCCCTGAACTCGATACCTAATTTTTAGCTTAACCACATACTCCTACTAATAATCCTCTGTGTTTCATGTCTGACGATTTTCTCTAAAAACGATAACAATTTCTTATACTACTATTTATTTATAGGTCACTTATTCAAGGATTTTTACCATAAATATTATTCTTCTCTTTTTTTTAAAAGAAAAAAAGTGGGGATGTTACAGTACTCTCAATTTTTTATTTAGCAAACTATACAAGTCTCTCATTTATATATAATTTTTGATACTTGCTAACATAATGAAGATCTATATTAATCCCTAGTAAAGAAGAGCTAAACCAATTGAATACAATATAATAATAACAAACAAGGTAAACAAGGACTGTTGGCATCTAAGTCTTCAATATTCCAATCCGATCCAACTTTCTTGATCTAAGAGATTAGATAGACATGATCCTGTTTGATTCTTCTAACAAGTTTCCCAAAGTAATATAATCTTCATTGATGGACTAGATGTAATCCACAATATCAACATAGCCCAAAAATCCAATTCAATAAATTTCCAATCACCTAAATCTGAAAACAAGCCAATTAGTCAAGTGCAATGCTTCACGAAGTGGACATTCCTCAAGCACATCTTAATTATTCCATATTTCTTGACATCATTCATCGAACTATTTGGATATATTCTGAAAATCATATTAAGAAAAGAAAAAAAAAATAGATGATAAATAAAAATTGAAATAAACTTAGAATGGAAGAATGTTGCAAAATTAATATTACTTGTGTGGGGGACAGGAAGGTCCCCTTAATTGTTTCAAATTTGCACCCAAAGCCAAAAATCCTGGTAATTTGGAAATTTGCAACAATGCATGTCTTTGACCATTGCTAATGACCATTAATTGTGTTAAAGCTACAAAAATTAGATATTTTTGTAGTGGGCAACAAGCAAGTCCTTCTCAGCCTCAAGTAATAAGGTTGGGAAATTTGACCCAATTTTGCTAATGACGAAAATATGTATATAGTCCCAACAACAAATTGCATATTGATAGTACTTGTGTTTAATGATGTCTTGCATTGCAAACTATATTTGCTCCCCATAGCTTTATCATGAAAATCTATACCTAATCAGGCAGTTCCCTGAATGGGGCAAAAGGGTTTACTTGGTCAAAACAGAACCTGCCCTTTTGGGACTTTTAGACGAGAGTCCAATTTCTTGACCAAATTAAACATGTATGATTTGTTCACCTACAACATGCATAAATATAGAAATTTCTAAACTCTACCCGCTATTCTGATTCATGTCTAGTCTTGAATGTGAATCTTGTTTCACTCACCCATTCTTGCTCTTTCTCCTCCTACCTCTTGCCAAATGAAACTCAATGTTGGGTTGGATACTTTTTTCCTTAATAACTTATAAGGGCAAAATCAATCACTTTAGAAGAATATTTTTTCGGCTTTATTTATCAATTGGTCCTTGAATTATACCTCAATTTTTCCAAGCTTACTCCAAAAACATTACTAGCCAATAAGAATATGACATGCGGCCTGTTCCTATTGGACACCATACGTTTTTTTGGGTAAAATAAGATAAAATTGATAATCTAGGGATTAATTTGTTAATAAAGCCTATTTTTTCCTCTCCACTTCTATCACATCAACCAATCGCTATAGTAGAGAGAGGGGGGGGGGATTATAAAGTTTTATAATGTGAATAGGAGTAATTTGTATAGAATGAAAAAAGGAAATGAAGGATTCAAAACATTGACTTGCATGAGCTGCTTTTTTCCCTTTTTTGTTTAAACCTCAAACCAAGGTGTAAAATATTTATTTAGTCCTCACACTATGAGGGAGGGAAGGAAGGAAATAGCTAAGAAATGGGGATATGAACTGATTTGGTCCATGTAGTGTGCCCCGTCTTTCAATCCAACCCATACTTACCACACTGTCCAAATCCCTCCCGTCAACCTTTTTACCATCATTGTCTCTCTCTTTCTATTCTTAAGAGTTAGGACTACATTTTTGGGAATGTTCATAGAAAATTCCTTTATATGTCAAACAAAACCACTCTTCAATCTTATTTTTAGTAAAAAATGCATGCATTCATATTTTATTATCATTTCCTTTACCTCTAGTTAGACATGGGTCGGGTCAGGTGAATACAAAATTTTAAGAAAAAAATGATTTTAAAATTTTGTTTAAGTTCGATCCAAATAAAAAATGCTAAACCTAAGTTCAGTCTAGCCCGTCCGTTTTAAATTTTTTATATAAAAATAAATTTAAAAAATATAATACATTAAATACACTAAAACTATTAAAATAAATGTTTCCCGTCAAATTGAAAATACATTAAAAGAGGTCATTATACTTAACTAATAATAAGATAGTTACAACTTAGCAAGCAAATGTCTCTAAAATAGTAGCAAAATTAATAATAAAACGAGGCTTATACAATATCTAAACAATAACAATAAAATAATAATAATATAATAGTAAAACAACAATAAATAGCAGGGGGAGAAATTAGGCCAATTTGGTCCGAGCCCGAGCCAAAAGATCTTACTTGACACCGACTCGTTCATAAAACGAGGTTTATTTTTATTCAAATCTATTTTTCGCACCTATATTTTTATTCAAATACTCCTATTTTTCAAGTAGACTGTTAATTGGGTCTGGGCATGGTCACACCAATGAGCATGTATCATGAATCATTTGTGTTCTCCACGAAGCTGCGGGTGGCGGACCGAATGGGTCAAGACCAATGACTTAGGGGTAAAGGGTTCAACCCCTCGTAGACCATAACTTGTAAAAGTAAAGAAAAAAAAAAAGAAGAAATTATTGAAAAAAAAAAGTTGGTTCCTTAAATCCAGAAGAAGAAAATTTCTATAATTTCCAATTCAAACTCAGAATCCAATATTTAATGGTCAAAGGCGCAGAAAATTCTTCAATCTTCAGGGTGCAAAGGTGGTTTCAATGAGGCAAAGGTCTAGATGAAGACTCTCCCAATGCCAATGGGCCGAGGTTGGTTGAAAGGGCAAATCACAGCAGAGCTGGACTTGGTCATCTTTTCAAACTCTAATTTATTTTAGAAAAAATATACCGTGTAGAAAGGCACGTTAAATACTTTGAAAAATTAGCAGCCGCTTAGAAACACACCTAAAACCAGACAACATTTTAAATCCCATTTTACAAGTTTAAATTTCATTTTATATATGTTGAAATCCAATCCCAAAGCAACGCCAAAACACACCATGGACCAACAGCAACAACAACACACCACCTTGTCTCTAATCCTTGATGGGTGTAAGTTAGCTAAAGAGCTTGAAGAAAGCATCGGGAATTTGGGTAACCAGCTACAGCCTGAAATCCTTTCCAAGTCTTGTGATGATATCATAAATATCTTTGCTACTGCCAAGCAAAGGTTAAACAATAATGCCCATCATCATCATCATCATCAAGACCCCTCTTTGTTTACCCATCACTTACTCCACCCACCTCAGGATTCATCTGCACACCACATGCAGACTGATCCCAGTTTGCAGGAATGGTTAAAGTATGGTGTTATTACACAAGCAGTGGACATGATTCAATCTTGTAGACCCAGCATTAGCATGGGGGGAGAAATCCAGGCTATGGATGTGTCAGATTCTGGTAAAGCTGCTTCTTCTTCCTCATCTCAACGTTCCCATAGAAGGTAATTAAATTAGAAAAAGAAAAAAAAGTTTCCACTGATTAAATTATGTATATACTGGAACCAGTTTTTCAATGTACTAGTACTGGCTACTGATTATATATGTATATTTAAAGCAGTAGGAAGGATGATGAAGAGAAATGCAAAACGAGAGTAGCTGCTCCTCAGATGGGAAATACCGACCTTCCACCCGATGACAACTACACTTGGAGAAAGTATGGACAGAAAGAAATTCTGGGTTCAAAATACCCCAGGTAATCAAATCTTTCTTTCCCATTCACAACCATTAGATTTTTCTAAGTTCTTCGAAGATCAGATATTCACAACGTAAGTCTCAACTATATAATTCAAAAAGGAATCATCTCTATTACTGCAATATATAATATATGCATGCATGTTTACATTCATATTCAAAACTTTGATCAAGTATAAAAGGGTCGCTCAGAATTTGACTTGGTCTCGTTCTATACTCCATAGAAATTAGAAATGACTGCTTTCTTCCCTACAAATAAATATAAAAAGTTGACTTCTTTAATATCGTTTTTCTTGAGACTGTTTTAATATCGTTAAACACACACTCATGTATGAATGTTCATGTTCTGCCAAAACCATCCCATCTTAGTATACAAGAGTTCAACGTTATACAGTGATATATATTAATTGCTGAGTTGATATCTGATATATTAACTAGGGTTCATAGCGTTCACCTTTAAGTGAGTGATGAATTGATGATGATAGTCATTGGTCATGCACCTATATAGATAGGTTTCAGTGCGGGTTAATTGAGTATCAATTCGTTTAGAAAATAATTAATAATTTTTAAATAAAAAGAAATTAAAATTAATTTATTTAATGATTGAATCCATATTTAATAGATTTATAAACAAGTTTTTACTACTACATCAACAATAATTTTTAAATGAATTTAAAAAAATTGTGTTGGTGTCATAAATCAACTCAATATTTAATTTTTAAAAAATAGAATTTTAATATTAAATTTTCTTATCACTAGCTTGATAACTTTTGACGACAATTAGAGTGTATTTAATATTCTTAATATGATATATTTACTTATATTAATTTTCTTTTACTCACAAGTTAAGTAATTTTTTATTTTGATTTCATACATATTGCATATGTATCACACCTATGTTCTAAATACATAGTTTCCACGCACATACACGTGTGATAGAATTTCTAATATATATCAAACAATCTCATTATAGGTTCTGATCATATTTCCTCTTTTTGATACAATGCTTAGAACTACCTATAGCCCTTATTCAACCCGTAAATAGAATAATAATGCGCTTCAGCGTACTCAAACTCACATCGTCTTACATTAACAATGATACTTATACCAATTTAACTACATTTCTAATATATATTCACTTCTTGCCAAATATATCTAAGTGTGATAATATATATATATATATATAAGAGAAAAAAAGAAGTAAAAAAAGGGAGTGGGAAAATTAAAAACATGTGGGGTTGATTTTCAGGGCATACTACAGGTGTACACACCAAAAAATGTACAACTGCCCCGCAAAGAAGCAGGTGCAACGTCTAGACAATGATTTTTACACATTTGAAGTAACCTACATTGGTCAGCACACGTGCACCATGTCCTCCACCGCGCCCTCAATTCCGCAGCCACCCCCGCTATTACATGATCAGATGGTTATGACTCAAGCTATGGTGTCTCAGCCTGCACTACCTCCAACTTCTTCTTCTACTGCTTCATCATCAATAGTTCCTTTTGGAAGCTGGCTTTCAATGGAATTTAGCCTTGGTTCGGGTTCAGGTGGAAGAGGTAGCGGCGGTGCTGGTTCAACATCAGGAGGTGGCTCAGCTACAGGCAGTCGATATGGAAGGGATGTTGAGTATCCGGCAGTGGCGGATATGGCTGATGTAATGTTTAATTCAGGAAGCAGCAGCAGCAATAGCATGGATTTTATTTTTCCGTGTGCAGAAGACAAATGGGAGGCCCCCGGCTCAGGGGACAAGAAACATTGTTGAAATATTTGCTAAAGCTTAGAAACATTATTCATATGATTAATGGCGACTAATTGGGGTCGTTGGCTCTATCTCTTTCATGCACATAACACGATGATGTATGTGCTAAATTTTGCTGTTTTCACAATATACCTCGCATAGGCTTAGATTACCCACTGATCTCAAGTTTATCAAATAACTTTCCTTTCTTTCTTGTAACTTTATTCTACTCTAATGGGTATGTATCATGGATACAAAACATTTACTTCACTAATTCCTTAATAATTTGTGCATGAAAAAGAAAAAAAAATATTAGAAAAAGTATTATCATCTCATTTATATTCATTCTAATAATTTAATATCATTTTAGCATTTTCGTTATTGTTTTCAACCCAGGTTAAATCAGTTGGACCTCTCATTATATTGGAGCAGGGACATTAAGCATATCAACGAGCTTATATCATCTTACTGTCCGCCCACCCTAACGTTTATATAAAAGATTACGTATGGGAAATATTGAAACCGTCCTTTTCAGTAGTATAGCTACTGTCTTTTTTGCAGCTTTTGTTGTTGCTGGAACAATGTGGCATGGTTCAACAACTACCCCCATTGAATTGTTTGGTCCTACTCATTATCAATGGGATCAATGATACTTCCAGAAATGTATCGGAGGGTTAGTGTTGGGTTAGCCAAAAATCAAAGTTTATCATAAGCTTGGTCTAAAATTCTTAAAAAAATTAGCTTTTAATGATTACATTGGCAATAATTCGTCTATTAGAGTGGAAATTTAGTTATAAAATTACTAAAATACCTTCTCATATACAAATTAAATTATATCTTTATGAGTGCCTTCTTATATAATAAATCAATAAAAATTTTATTATAAAATGATTTGAACTCAAAACACCATGCACGATAAACAGTTGCCTTTACTATTATAACCAAAACATAGATTAATTTTTATGTAACTTTTTAATAAATATGTTTGTAACATAATATATTTTTTTTGACTCACTTTGTGGTCATGCCATAAATCTAGTGTAATGGCCTAAATTCAAGATTATCGGAATAATGGTTTCGCAACCATAAATCCGATTTAAATAGAAATTTATTTCAATATGTTTGCATGAGTCTTTATATGATAGGAAATATTTTTATAAATATTTATAAGATGTTAGTAATGTGGTATTAAACTTTCGTTAGAAAATTTTAACGTTTGGGTAGGTAATTAAATGAAAAGGACTAAATTGAAATGAAAGTAAAAGTTGAATTATAGATTAAAAGAAATTATAAAGGACCAAAATAGCAATTATGCCATTTTGTAAAGATGAGGCGGTTTATTGAAGAAAATCTGAGATTTTTTTTGTATATTATTATATTATATTATTATATTATTATATTATTATATATATAAAGAAAATAGAAAAGAAACAAAAGGATAAAACAAAGGAAGAAACAGAGAGCAAACGTGAAGGGAGAAAGAAGAAGAGAAAAGAAAGAAGACAAGGGAAAATTAAAAGTTTGAAGCTTGGAGTTTAATTTGGTAAGCTAATTTAGTCCTTTTCTTTTAATTTTGATGCTTTATAAGTTTTAGAACAAAGTTTTGATGAATTTAAGTTGAAATTTTTGAAGTTTCAGAGTTTTTGAATATAGCATATGATGAATAAAATGATGAATTAGTGGTTTAATTGAAAGAATTTGAAGTTAGAATTGGGTAAAGGATTTAATTGTAAAAAAATAAGCTATAACAAAACTGTTTTGGACAGCAGCAGTAGAGTAAGTTTGAAAAATCACTAAAATTCGTAGAAGTGGAATTAGAAGTTGAATGAGATATGAAATTAAAGCTTATTGAGTCTATTTTCATATGAAAGAAACATGGAAAGCAAAGGAATTCTGTAATTTGAGATATTTATATTTTTGTAAGACTGGTTCAGAGGGATTTCAGGATCCCCTGTTCTGACTTTGAAAAATCATAAAAATTGGAGAAAAATAATTAGGGGCTTAACTTTATATTTTTAGAATCCTGAATGAGTCTATTTTCAAATTAAATAAATAAGAAGTTTATATGAATTCTGTACGAAGAGTAATTTGATTCGTAGTGAAGAGAGGTCAGAACAGTCAAACAGTAAAACAGGGGAAACTTTAAGAATAATCTGGTATTGATTGGACATACCAAAAATTCTGAAAATTTTATGGGAAGAAGATATGTGAGTCTAGTTTCAGGTAAAATTAACGGTTCTTCATTTGGAGCTCTGTAGCTCAAGAAATAAATAATTTAGTGACTGTGACTCAAGTAGACAGCTTTGAATAAGCTAAAAATAATAATAGAATTATAGAAAATGCTACATGTGAACATGAAATGTATTGAATTGATGATTGACTTTATTTATTTAGATCCGGAAAACTCAAATACAAAGCTAGATCGAGGAAAGGAAAAGTCCCGGATTAGTAGATTTTATAAACGAACTAGTATCGAGGTAAGTTCATGTAACTTGAATTATATTCTTAAATGTTTGAAATGTATGTTATTGATGTGGATATAATTTGAATGTCCATTATATGAAAATTGATGATACATTGATATATTTGGTAAAAAGGGAAAGAAATCCCGGTTGAATGAAAGGAAAATTCGATGGATCTCTGAAAAGGAATTGACGGTAAAAGGATCTAGCCCGGACGGGTGATCCTATCTTGATATAGCCCTCCGAAGAATATGTGGAAAATGGATTTAGCTTGGACGGGTAATCCGAATTAGGTCCAATTTAGCTGGATGGTAATTCGGATCCAAGCTCATTAGAGTAATTGTCGTTGCGAGGGGATTTAGCTTTGGATCGGTAATCCCGACAATACTCTATGAGTTTATATTACTGAGATTTAGCTGACTGGTAATAATCCATTGTAAAGATGAGGTTCATGAGTGTGCTCTCTGAAAATGAAAATGTGCGCACATGAATATGAATTGACGGACCCGGATTTGTACACTAAAGTGTACCTCTGAAAATCCATCGAAATTCCGAGTAATTCAACGGGATAAATATGGAAAAATAACAAGGAAATGGAAATCATGATATTGATGAGCTCATCAATCATGGTGTGTATATTATTGATATATGGAAATTAATGAACTAACTTGAATGTTGAGCTTGTGCATGTTAGGGTATTAATGCATTGAATGGATATATGAATGCTTATTACATTGTATTGAAAATATTAGGTAAGTATAATTCTTGTTACATGGGCTTACTAAGCACAAAGTGCTTACTCTGCTTTTCCTTTCCCTTGTTTTGTAGTGTTAAGAGCTCGGAGGTCGAATCGGTGGGAGACTCATCACACTATCAACCCCATATTTTCGGTATTTAAAGAAATTTTAGTTTGGAAATGAATGGCATGTATAAGCTAATAAAATAAATGTTAATATGAAATGAATATAAGGTTAGCCAACGATATGGCTTATGTGTTGAAGTTATTTTATAAATATGCATGAATTTTATTTTGAAAATATGTTGAATTAGAATGGTTTCGGTTAAAAAAAAAAATTTGTAAACTCGTAATGCCTCGTACATTATTCGATAACGAATCTTTGGTAGGGGTGTTACATTTGTTGGTATCGAGCTACGGTTTAGCTTCTGGTTCTAGGACCGATATAGCGAATATGGATTAGCTATACATGCCATTTAAATTATTTTTGATAGTGTGATATCTCCTAACCATTTAAATTGTGTTTTCTTATAGTAATGTCATCCGACCGAGCTCAACTGAGGAAAGTTGGGAGTCATGCTCAAACTTCAATACAAAGAAGAAGAAACTAGCAGTAGAAGGCCTGGTATAGAGGGTCAAGGGGAGGAGGCAAAAATAGCCTTCTTTCAAATAATGAATAAATGGTTTACCCAGTACATAAGAACTAACCCTACAATGCAGCAAACTCAAGCTCCCCCTCCTGTTCCTCCACCGGTTCCCGAGATTCCACAGGGTACAGGTACTGAATCTGTTAGAAAAGGAAAAGCTCATGTTGATAAAATCCGAAAATATGGGGCCGAAGAATTTCGAGCAGCAGTTGATGATGATCCCGAACGAGCTGAATTTTGGTTAGAAAATACTACTCGGGTTTTGGAAGAATTATCTTGCACACCAAAAGAATGTTTGAAATGTGCCGTTTCACTGCTAAAAGACACAGCTTATTATTGGTGGAATACTAAAGCTTGGTTGTTCCAAAGAAGAAATTACATGGGAATTCTACGGATCGAGTTCAAAAAGAAATATATCACCCGAGATTCCTTGATCGAGAAAGAAAAGAATTTCTTGAGTGAAAGCAGGCAATAGATCGATTCTGAGTATGAAAGAGAATTTGTTCGGTTGAGTAAATATGCTCGAGAATGGGTACATCGGAAGTGAAATGTGCAAACGATTCAAGAAGGGTTAAATGAAGAAATTAAGCTACTTGTTGGAATTCTTGAAATTCGAGAGTTTGCTACACTAGCGAACGAGCTTATAAAGCGAGAAGAATGGAGCAAAGAAAAGAAACAGTGAGAGGGGAAGCTCGAATTTTTAGTAAAAGACCAATGGGAAAATCTCGGTTTTCTGCTCCAAAGAAATTGAAGAAGTACCGGAGATCGTTCTACCTCAACCACTTGGGTATTCGGATAGAGTCGAAGTTCACAAACAAGCACTAATTCAAGACCTTCCACTCCATCGGTGACCGGTGTTGGCGGTGTTGGTACCCTGGCCCGAGATGCCGATGATTGTAATAAAGCTCATTTTGGTGAATGTCGATTTAAGAGCGGGGCTTGTTACCGATGTGGTTCTTTTGACCATTTCCTCGAGATTGTCCGAGAAAGAAGTGAAAAAGGAGTGAATATATATCGAAGCCAAGCAATCCATCTTTGAGGGTAGACCATCTCGACCATCCCAGTAATGTCGGTGGTAGCCGAGGAGCTACAAAAGATACCGCAAGTAGGCACGAGACACGGCGCCTCCTAGGACATATGTCATGCGTGCGGAGAAGATGCCTCAAAGACCCGATGTTATTATCGGTACATTTTCTTTACTTGAAACCGATATTCTTGCATTGATTGATCCCGTTCTCTACGCATTCATATATATGTGTAAAACTTGCATGCGTAAAAGATTTATCTGTTGAACCTATTGAATTTGTTTATTAAAGTCTCGAACCCTTTGGCCAATCTATTTTGGTGGATAAAATTTGTAAAATTGTCCACTTGATGGTAAGAGGTTATTGTTTCTGGTGATTTGATGTTCTTGCCATTTGATGAGTTTGATGTGATATTGGGCATGGATTGGTTAACTCAAGCATGATGCAAGAGTAAAAGCAGAAACGAAATATATTGTGTTGAACTCGCGAATGGTGAATTACTTCGGTTAAATCCGATCGATGCAGAGGATTATCTGATGTGATTTCGATTATTCTTTGCTCGTGTAGTATGTCAAAAAGGGGTATGATGCTTTTCTTACTTATGTATTAGATACTAAGGTATCTCGAGTCAAAGATTCAAGCGATGCAGTGGTATGTGAATTTTCCGATGTGTTTCGGAAGAGTTACTGTGGTTGCCACCGAGAAAGAGAAGTGGAATTTTCTATAGATTTGATTCCGGAACTACTCCGATTTCCATAGCTCCGCATCAGAATGGCTCTTACAAATTAAAGGAATTAAAGACACGATTCTGAAACTTGTTGATAGAGGTTTTGTCCGACCGAGTCATTCACCTTGGGGTGCTCCTGCTACTTTTGTGAAAAAGAAAGATGGGTCTTTGAGATTGTGTATTGACTATCGACGGCTCAATAAGGTAACTATAAAGAATAAGTATCCGTTGCCCCGATTGATGATTTATTTGATCAATTGAAAGGTGCTCTTGTATTTTCAAGATTGATCTCCGATCGGGCTATTATCGATTCTGAGTAAAGGAGTCGATGTGCCAAAGAGCGACTTTGAGAACTGTGCACGGGCATTATGAGTTTCTGGTTATGCCATTTGGGTTGACTAATGCACCTGCAGTATTTATGGATCTGATGAATCGAATATTCAGACCGTACTTAGACAGATTTGTGGTAGTATTCGTTGATGATATTTTGGTTTATTCTCGAGATGAAGAAGAACATACGAATATTTGAGAATTGTGTTGCAAATTCTGAGAGAAATGCAGATTATATGCTAAATTCGATAAAATGTGAATTTTGGCTTCGAGAAGTGGGTTTTCTCGGACATATTGTATCCGCTGAAGGCATTAGGGTAGATCCAAGTAAAATCTCAGCTATTGTCAATTGGAGTCCACCGAAGACTGTATCTGAAGTTAGAAGTTTCTTGGGTTTAGCTGGTTATTATCGGAGATTTGTACAAGGATTCTCTATGATAGCTTCTCCGATGACTCGATTATTACAGAAAGATGCAAAGTTCTAGTGGACTGATGAATGTCAGTAGAGTTTCAACCGATTAGAAGATCTATTAACGAAAGCACCAGTATTAGTGCAGCCTGAACCGGGTAAGGAATTTGTTATTTACAGTGATGCCTCATTAAATGGTTTAGGTTGTGTCTTGATGCAAGAAGGTAAAGTAATAGCCTATGCTTCAAGACAACTTAAACACATGAAAGAAATTATCCGGTACATGATCTTGAGTTAGCTGCTATTGTTTTTGCATTGAAGATATGGCGGCATTACTTGTACGGTGAGAAATGTCATATTTATACTGATCATAAAAGCTTGAAATATTTGATGACACGAAAAGATTTGAATTTGAGACAACAGCAGTGGCTTGAACGATAAAGGACTATGATTTGATTATTGATTATTATCCGGGTAAGGCTAATGTTGTGGTGATGCTTTGAGTCGAAAATCTTTGTTTGCTTTACGAGTTATGAATACCCGATTGTCACCATGATGATGATGGTTCAATCATAGCTGAATTGAGAGCTAAACCGACATTTCTACAGCAAATATGTGAAGCTCAGAAGAATGATGAGAAGTTACAGGTTAAACGGGCACAATGTGAGTCAAGTACTGATTCTGAATTTCAAGTTGGGGTTGGTGATTGTTTATTATTCGTGAGGTAGGGTATGTGTACCCAAGAATTTAGAGCTCGTCTGAGAAAGATTTTACACGAGGCTCACGGTGGTACTATGTCCGTACATCCGGAAGTAATAAAATGTATAATGATTTGAAAAAGATGTACTGGTGGCCAGGTATGAAACGTGATATTTCTGAGTTTGTAGCAAGATGTTTGATATGTCAACAGGTTAAAGCAGAACATCAGGTACCTTCGGGGTTACTTCAACCAATTACTATACCGGAATGGAAATGGGAAAGAATCACTATGGATTTTGTATCGGGTTACCGTTGTCTCAGGAAAAAGATGCTATTTGGGTGATTGTTGACCGATTGACAAAGTCGATACACTTTATTCCGTGCGTATGGATTATTCTTTAGATAAAGCCGGCTTGAATTGTACATATCTGAGATTGTCAGGCTACATGGAGTGCCTATCTCCATTATAACGGATAGAGATCCTCGATTTACGTCTCGTTTCTGGGATAAATTGCAAGAAGCTTTGGGTACTCAGTTGTATTTCAAGATCGCATTTCATCCTCGAGACGGATGGCCAACTGAGCGTGTAATACAAGTATTGGAAGATATGCTTCGATGTTGTATACTAGAGTTTAAAGGTAATTGGGAGAAGTATCTACCTTTGATTGAATTTGCTTACAATAGCAGTTATCAGTCCAGTATTAAAATGGCACCATATGAAGCTTTGTATGGTAGAAAATGTAGAACACCATTGTATTGGACAGAGCTCGGTGAAAAGAAGATACATGGGGTTGATTTAATCCGGAAACGAAGAAGAAAGTGAAGGTTATTCGGGATAGTTTAAAAGCGACTTCCGATCGCCAAAAATCATATCCTCGATCTTAAACGAAAAGAGATTGAATTTGGTCGGTGACAAGGTATTCTTGAAAGTGTCTCCTTGGAAGAAAGTTCTCCGATTCGGTCGAAAGGGTAAATTGAGTCCAAGATTATCGGGCCATATGAGATCATAGAAAGAATTGGACGATCGCTTATCGGTTGGCATTACCACGAACTTGATAGAATCCATAATGTTTTTCATGTGTCTATGCTACGACGATATCGGTCGATCCTTCACATGTTATTTCTCCGACGTATGGAGATTCAGCCGGGATATGACTTATAGTGAAGAACCGGTCAAGATATTGTACGGGAAACAAAGGAGCTTAGAAATAAAAAAATAAATTTGGTGAAAGTATTGTGGCAAAAGCACGGGATTGAGGAAGCGACATGGGAACCGGAGGAGGCAATGAGGAAACAATATCCAAACCTCTTTCTTGGTAAGATTTTCGAGGACGAAAATCCTTAAAAGGGGGAGAGTTGTAATGGCCTAAATTCAAGATTATCGAATAATGGTTTCGCAACCATAAATCCGATTTAAATAGAAATTTATTTCAATATGTTTGCATGAGTCTTTATATGATAGGAAATATTTTTATAAATATTTATAAGATGTTAGTAATGTGGTATTAAACTTTCGTTAGAAAATTTTAACGTTTGGGTAGGTAATTAAATGAAAAGGACTAAATTGAAATGAAAGTAAAAGTTGAATTATAGATTAAAAGAAATTATAAAGGACCAAAATGGCAATTATGCCATTTTGTAAAGATGAGGCGGTTTATTGAAGAAAATCTGAGATTTTTTTTGTATATTATTATATTATTATATTATTATATATATATAAAGAAAATAGAAAAGAAACAAAAGGATAAAACAAAGGAAGAAACAGAGAGCAAACGTGAAGGGAGAAAGAAGAAGAGAAAAGAAAGGAAGAAAAGGAAAATTAAAAGTTTGAAGCTTGGAGTTTAATTTGGTAAGCTAATTTAGTCCTTTTCTTTTAATTTTGATGCTTTATAAGTTTTAGAACAAAGTTTTGATGAATTTAAGTTGAAATTTTTGAAGTTTCAGAGTTTTTGAATATAGCATATGATGAATAAAATGATGAATTGGTGGTTTAATTGAAAGAATTTGAAGTTAGAATTGGGTAAAGGATTTAATTGTAAAAAATAAGCTATAACAAAACTGTTTTGGACAGCAGCAGTAGAGTAAGTTTGAAAAATCACTAAAATTCGTAGAAGTGGAATTAGAAGTTGAATGAGATATGAAATTAAAGCTTATTGAGTCTATTTTCATATGAAAGAAACATGGAAAGCAAAGGAATTCTGTAATTTGAGATATTTATATTTTTGTAAGACTGGTTCAGAGGGATTTCAGGATCCCTGTTCTGACTTTGAAAAATCATAAACAATTGGAGAAAAATAATTAGGGGCTTAACTTTATATTTTTAGAATCCTGAATGAGTCTATTTTCAAATTAAATAAATAAGAAGTTCATATGAATTCTGTACGAAGAGTAATTTGATTCGTAGTGAAGAGAGGTCAGAACAGTCAAACAGTAAAACAGGGAAACTTTAAGAATAATCTGGTATTGATTGGACATACCAAAAATTCTGAAAATTTTATGGGAAGAAGATATGTGAGTCTAGTTTCAGGTAAAATTAACGGTTCTTCATTTGGAGCTCTGTAGCTCAAGAAATAAATAATTTAGTGACTGTGACTCAAGTAGACAGCTTTGAATAAGCTAAAAATAATAATAGAATTATAGAAAATGCTACATGTGAACATGAAATGTATTGAATTGATGATTGACTTTATTTATTTAGATCCGGAAAACTCAAATACAAAGCTAGATCGAGGAAAGGAAAAAGTCCCGGATTAGTAGATTTTATAAACGAACTAGTATCGAGGTAAGTTCATGTAACTTGAATTATATTCTTAAATGTTTGAAATGTATGTTATTGATGTGGATATAATTTGAATGTCCATTATATGAAAATTGATGATACATTGATATATTTGGTAAAAAGGGAAAGAAATCCCGGTTGAATGAAAGGAAAATTCGATGGATCTCTGAAAAGGAATTGACGGTAAAAAGGATCTAGCCCGACGGGTGATCCTATCTTGATATAGCCCTCCCAAGAATATGTGGAAAATGGATTTAGCCCGGACGGGTAATCCGAATTAGGTCTGAATTTAGCTTTGGTGTAATTGAGATCCAAGCTCATTAGAGTAATTGTCGTTGCGAGGATTTAGCTCGGGTGGTAATCCCGACAATACTCTATGAGTTTATATTACAGGGGATTTAGCCTGGACTGGTAATCCCGCTGTAAAGATGAGGTTCGCGGGAGTGTGCTCTCTGAAATGAAAATGTGCGCACATGAATATGAATTGACGGACCCGGATTTGTACACTAAAGTGTACCTCTGAAAATCCATCGAAATTCCGAATAATTCAACGGGATAAATATGGAAAAATAACAAGGAAATAGAAATCATGATATTGATGAGCTCATCAATCATGGTGTGTATATTATTGATATATGGAAATTAATGAACTAACTTGAATGTTGAGCTTGTGCATGTTAGGGTATTAATGCATTGAATGGATATATGAATGCTTATTACATTGTATTGAAAATATTAGGTAAGTATAATTCTTGTTACATGGGCTTACTAAGCACAAAGTGCTTACTCTGTTTTCCTTTCCCTTGTTTTGTAGTGTTAAGAGCTCGGAGGTCGAATCGGTGGGAGACTCATCACACTATCAACCCCAGTATTTCGGTATTTAAAGAAATTTTAGTTTGGAAATGAATGGCATGTATAAGCTAATAAAATAAATGTTAATATGAAATGAATATAAGGTTAGCCACTGATATGGCTTATGTGTTGAAGTTATTTTATAAATATGCATGAATTTTATTTTGAAAATATGTTGAATTAGAATGGTTTCGGTTAAAAAAAAAAAAATTTGTAAACTCTGGTAATGCCTCGTACATTATTCTGATAACGAATACAGGTAGGGGGTGTTACATCTAGTCTATACTATTATTTAAATATTTGACTAATTTGATGTTATTCTCAACCAGGTCTTAACTCAATTGTGAAATTATCAAAAGCTCAATCTTTAAATACTAATATGAGGGTATTTTTTGTCTTTTCATATTTTTAATTAAATAATTGGTTAAAATGTGTTTATAGTTCCTGTACTTTTCAAAAACATGAGGGTATTTTCAGTAATTTAATCTCTCTGCTTTTCAGAATTTAAAATTTAGGTCTAATTGTTAATATTGTTAATTTTTTTTGTTAAATTCAGGTTAATTACAACTTCTTTTTAATTGCATGGCTACCAAGTATCTTTTTTAATTTTAAAATGTCACAACAATCAATTTAACAAAAAAAAATTTAACAGTATTAATAGTTGAACTTGAACTTTGAAATATAAAAAAGTAAAGGGACTAAATTCCTAAATTTACAAATATAGGGACTAAATTCTCAAAATTTGAAAAGTACAATGACTTAGACACATTTTAACCAAAAATAATACTGCAATAGGATTTAAACTTAGAACATATAATACTTAAAATTTTAAGTTAACCATTTCAATCAAATCCTCACTTGGTCTTAAGATAATTTTATATAAATACATTTTTTGCGGCTTATATGTTAAAAAAGCTCTTAAGAAAATGTAAGGAAAAAAAATTAAATCCATGTATTAAATTCGCACCCAATTAAGCCCCTCTATTAATAGTTTCCATCATTGACCACATTGGCCGTTAAAATAAATTGATGGATCAATCAAATAGTGGTACACGATAACTTTTGGTTTAATCTAATATTTTTCCTATAAAAATGATTTAAAAATTTATAAAAATCAGAAAATTTATGAAAAATCAGAAAAATTATTAAATATTAAAAATATGAAAATTGATATTAACTTATAAAAATTATAATAAATCTAATAAATTATATATTTTTTAAAAATTAATAAAATATATTTAAAATTTTATAAAACATATTAAAATTATAGTATAAAAAGTATTAAAATTGATACAAATTTATAAAAAATATATATATATAAAAAAAATGAATTGGACCGAATCAGTTGGTTGGACCGATTAGACCGAAATCTACAAGGATATCAGTTTAGAGAAAACTATTAAATTGACGATTGAATCTAATTTTTTAATATTTTAATATTTTAATATTTTTTAATGTTTTATTTCATTGAACTAGAGGGATCAGTCGAACTGGTAAACTGATAGCCTAATTGGTTCGACCATTGGTCCGTGTCAGCTCAATTGTTTAACTAAAATAGCCAAGAGGGGGTGAATTGACCTTTAAAATTTTTTTGGAAGCAAAGATAAGAAAATGAGACGATGAACACAATGGTTTTCAAGTGGTTCAACCCCAGTTGCCTACTCTACTACCTTAGCTTTCCACCATTAAGGATTTTCTCTAATTCATTAATTTGATAAACTTTTGAGGACAAGGTTTAACCTTACAACTCCTTTAAAATTTCTACCCAAAACTTAAGACACAAACTCTATCAAAAGAGCAAACAAATAAGGAAACAAAGAAACAATCATTATAAGATTAGAATGTTTACAAATGAAGTACACACCCAATAAAAACACTTGAGCTAAGAAAATACAATGAATACTCACAAGTATTTACAAGAGATGATGAATTTAAGCAAAAAGGGTTGGTAAAGAATTTCTTGATGTTTGTTGATAGCTCCTGATCTCTTGTAATCTCTTATGTTGTTGTAGAAGCTTTGGAAGCTGATATTTATGGTCTCTCATTGGTTTCCAACCGTTGAGGTTGTTGGGAAAATGAATTGAGCCGTTGGAGGTGTGTAAACCAGAGCATTAAAGACTTTTGCAACAAAAGGTATTGATACATTTGAAGGGGTATCGATACTTTGGGCATTTAATGCCTAAATTTAGTGACCGTTTAAGCCTATAGTATCAATACAATAGGGAATGTATCAATACTTGCTATGAGGTATCGATACCTTGGGGAGGGTATCGATACTCGGGCAATTTTTCTTTATTTTCCAAAACATCGAACCTTAAAATAGTATCTATAGAAGGATAAGGTATCGATACTGTAACACCCCTAACCCCGAACCATCGCCGGAACAGGGTTATAAGGCATTACCGGACATATCAGACAATTTGCAAATATAAATTTCATTTAATATAAATTTAATGACATTTACGCTTATTATTATATAAAACCCCCTGTAAATTAAACCGTATTCATTTCATTCACAACCAATTCAACCAAATCATTTCATATATTCATTTTCTATTCAAAATACTTTCTAATCAAACTCAATCAATATAATATCAACTTAAATTTATCAAAATATTAATTAGATTAAAATAAATATACTTCTTTCATTATAATTCTTAAACTTGTAATACTAATATTTTTAAGCATTTACATTCAAAACATAATAACCTTTATACACAACCTACGTACATGCCACATTATCAAAAGGAAATATACATCACCAAAAATTTCTTTGAAGTCGGTCCGGTTTGGATCTTTGGTTCAAGATGTTGACTTCTACAACTGCGCACTAAACAACCGTCATGTTTGAGTATACATATACTCGATGGTATTACCATAAAGCAAACTATTTAACATTAATAAATTACAAACATCAACAGTAAGCTTTATAAATCATTAAAACTAATCATACATAATTATATATCACTTCATAAATCTTAAATTCACATTTCATCTTCATATACTAATTCAATTCATAAATTAACTCATCCATTCTTTCTCATATCTTTCAATAGAGCTAAATCAATCAATCTCATTTCCAAAATTCCATTTCAATTATTTACCCTATTAACAATGCTCGGACTCTGATAGATACGCGGATTCCACCCAAACACACCAAAGGAGTATCTAACTCAATCACACCAGAATATCCAACCCAATCACACCAAAATAATATAGCCTCCCAAACACACCAGTATAATATAGCCTTCCAAACACACCAGTAAGGCATTGAATGCCTCTTCGGATTAACCGAAGTATATATAACAGAATTATCTTCTTCGCCGAGCTACAAATCTCCTCATCACATCACAAATCCAATGGCATGCCATTTGTATCAAATCTAGTCCGACAAGTTAATAGGGTATTCAAATCATTTCTCAATTCAATTTTTAATTCAATTCAAAATACACATTTCATTTTAATACATTTTCCACTTTCTAATTACTGAACAATTTTAATCCTCAAACATATTCACACTTCATCTCAGTCTCATACATGTCAATAATAATAATACTTACCTTATAAATTACTTACCATGCATATTAATTTAAATATAACATTAACTAAATAGTAGTTTGAATTATAGTAATACAAACCCGAAATACACGTTTACTCCTCAGCGATCTTTTCTTTTCCCTTGGATGCCGATGCCTCTTTTTCTTTAACATAAACTATACTTGAAAATCAATAAACTCTCAAAATATCAACTTAGTTTCATCAAAATCTTGCTTTAAAGCTTCTAAAACATCAAAATTAAGAAAATAGAACTTGATTGACTTACCTAATTAACCTCCAAGCTTTAGAACCTCAATTTTCCCTTTTCTTTTTCTTTCTTTCTTTCCTTTCCCCTGTTTCGAAAGCTTCTCTGTTCTTTTCTGTTCTTCTTTGTTTCTTTATACTATTTCATTTACTTTATTTTACTAAGACGGAGGCCCGATAACATTTATTTTTTTTTCTTTCCGGTGCCCACGGATTTTGGGTCGTTACAGATACTTTATGAAATGTATCGATACTTTGTTAAAGGTATCAATACTTTTGATTTTTGCTCAATTTTTTTTGAAATATCGAAGCTCAAATTGATATTGATACCAGGCAGGGATATTGATACTGTAACCTCCTCAACCCGGCCTAGACAGTAGACCATATTTTGGATATTACATTAACTACCGAGCGGCTCGGTCTTTATCAAAATCAATTTTCCTTTTAAAACACAGTTTATTCAGGTGATTTACAATTTATGTCCTAATTTAACTTATTAAAGATAGCAACGGAATTAAAACGTAAGTCTTTTTAATAAAACAATTCAATTTAATTAAATATTAACAAATAATAATATAGATTTTATAAACTATACTAATGAGATGCATCTAACAATTAAATAAAAATAAATCACAAACCACAGTTTATAATAACAAAAAATAAAAAATAACTCAACCTCGGAAGGAATTAAAAATAATAACATTAACAGAAATAAAAATGAAACAAATTAAATTGGATTAAATTTAATAGTTTGAAAGGCTTTAGAAAAAATTTAAAAAATAAAATAAAATCTCTTTCAATTTTTTTTTCACTTAATTCAACCCTTAAACTTATAAAATTGATTAAATCAATCTTTTAACTAATGCTAACCCATAGTGTCTAACAAAATTTCTGGCATAACTGTTAACGGTTGTCGAGTCAATCAAAGATGATAACGTCGCAATTCATATCAATAAAATTTTAAAAAAAATCAAAATTTTAAAAGTTAAAAATTATTTTAAAAATTCAAGATATGAATAACTAGCCGGATAAATTTATTTGAATTTAGACAAGTGATTGTCTAAGTTTATTCTAAAATTATTAAAATTATTATTAAAATCACTAAAAATTATAAAAATAAAGCATACATTTATATTAAGAAAAAAAAAACAGAGAAGTACCTAGACGATAGAAACTTTCCTTCACTTTCTTAGACACCAAACAAGGAAACAAAGCAGAAAAATGGCAGGAAAAGAGAAATTCAAACTGTACAAAGAAGGCTGGAAAATCAGCTTATATGCGGATAGCAACCCATTCTTGCCTGAAATCTTTAGGATGAGCTCCAACCAGGGCAGCAACGAAAGCCTCAAACCAGATCCTTCATAATCTGCTTTCAACTTTCCTTTAAAACCCTTCAATGAGTACTACATCCCCTGAAAATCTCCTCCAGTTCTTGCTCTTCCCACTCATCTTTTCCTACAAAAATCATATTTGGTGGATAAATCTATATAACAGTATGGTAACATTTTGATGAATCACAAAAGAGCAGAGCTTACTTGGTCTTCTTGAGACCAATAAGAGAATTCACTCGTTTCCCCAAGCACCCATGGTTGTTTCAAAGTACATATTTTCCACCAGCTACAAAGAGTTGTGGGTTTTTTTTTTTTTTTTTTTTTAAATATATTTTTTATAATTTTTTCAAAAACAATAGGGACAAATCATTTTAAACTTAATTTTTAAGGACAAATTGTACAAATGGTCACCCAACTATATCCATGTTCCTGTTTTGGTCATTCAACATTAAAATTTTAGGTACTAATATTTGAATTCGTTCATGTTTTAGTCACCAGCAGTTAAATTGATAACAGAAAACCTTTTTCTAATTGGTATAATGAAACATTTAGTCCACAATACTTACATATTCTATCAATTTGATGCTAATTTTAAATAATTTAATAAATTTAACTCTTCACATTTACAAATTCTATCAATTTGATCCTCATACTTCTTAACAAAAGCTTTTAGGTTTTAAAACAAATGCATCCCACATCTATTTATTGTTTTATTTATGGTTGAAATTATCCAGTTTGATATATAACCCTTTTTATTTATATTTTTAAGAAGTTAGTGTTAGAAATTAACTAAATACCATTAAAAATAATAGAAAATATAGATTTTAAAAATATAATATACAATAAAATTATATAAATAATTTAATATTTGTAAAAAAATAATTTCAACCATAAATAAAATAATTAATAGTTGTGAAATGACTTTGTTTTAAAAGTTGAAAGCTTTTGTTAAGAAGTTTGAAGATCAAAGTGATAGAATTTGTAAATGTGAAAAGTTAAATTTATTAAATTGTTTAGATTTAGTATCAAATTGATAGAATATGTAAGTATTGAGGACTAAATGTTTCATTTTATCAATTAAAAAAAGGCTTTCCGTTATCAATTTAACCACTGGTGACCAAAACAAGAACGGATTCAAATGTTAATGCCTAAATTGAAAAATTTTAAAGTTGGGTGACCAAAAATGGAACGTTGCCATAGTTGAGTGACCATATGTATAGTTTTCCCAATTTTAAAAATAATTCTTATTTTAATTTTGGAAATTTAAATTTTTGTTGATGTAGTACTGTCATTGTAAGACTCCTAACCCTTATCCGTCGCTGGAACAGGGTTACAAAGCATTACTGGTATTTACAGATCAAATACAAACAATTTTATATCATTTCACATTCATATCATAAACCTGTAATAATCAATCATATCATCCCTTACGTGAGCCCTCGAGACTCAAGCACGCATTAGAATCAAGTCGAGACTAAACCGGGTACTCAAAGAATTTTTCGCGAAACTTCAAAAATTTTCCTAGATGCAGGGGACACATGCCCGTGTGGTCAAGCCATGTGGCTCACAAGGCCAAGTGACTCGCCCATGTTTTAGGCCGTGTGGGCATTCGAAATAGGGCACACAGCCGTGTCTCAGTCCGTATTAGTACCCGTGTAACTCTCTGACTTGGGTCACATGGCCAAGTCACACATTCGTATGCTAGGCCGTGTAAACATAATATTTTGCATTAAATAGGTGCAAGGGTCACACGGCCAAGCCACATCCCTTTTATGCCAAGCCGTGTGATCAATTCTGAGCATTCTGTTTTAAAATTTTAAAGATGCAGGGGACACACAGCCAAACCACATGCCCATGTGCTAGGCCGTGTGTCACACACAACTAAGACACACACCCAGGTCTCTACCCGTGTGGACGAAAATAGGTCATCTTCAAGGCCACTTTTCTCACCCAATTTGTCTTCCACCTACATAAACACTTTGACACATCCATAAGTCAATCCAAAACATTTAAACCAAGCCAAAATCAAGTCTTATGCATGATATATCACTTCATAAATCTATATATCCAAACTTACCTATTTGACCAAAAATGTATATAGACATACTTATGAAGTTTACCATCAATTAACCATACTAAACACTCATATCAAACATGACATTATCTCATATATTTACATCAAAACACATTCATCACAAGCTACTCCAATGGCTAATTACAACCAAAACATTTATATTCCAATGTTGGCTATTTAAACCTATACATGCCATTATAACCAAAATTAATTTACTATTTATACCGAAATAAGCCGATGGATAGTGTGATGTGTCTCCAACTAGCTTCCAACCTTAACGAGCTTCCATGCTACTATAAAACAGAGGAAATAAAACAGAGTAAGCATTTTATGCTTAGTAAGTTCGTATAGCGGGAAATCAACTTAGCATTCAATTACAATTAAGGTAAATATTCAAAGCATACTCAAACAATTTGGCAATTTGCCTAAACACATATAACCTCAAGAAACATGTTAGTCATGTACTTCATATGAATATGAAGAACAAGGATGACCTCATCATGTAACAAATTTCATATTCATATATTTTCCACATCAATTATTCATATAACATATACATTTTCATAATAATTCATCTCAAGTTCAGAATATTCCATGTCGAAACTTTCCCCGTTGAATTTATTTGAAATATCGATGGATACACAGGTAGTACACTTAAAGTGTACAAAACTGTAATCCGTCAATTCATATTCAGGAATGCTCATGTGAGCACATAAATAAGAAGCTCTCTCTTGAGCCATATAACGGAAAGTTCATGTGAGCTGTATACGAGAAGCTCATAAAAGCCATAATCAGGAAGCTCGTGCGAGCTAACAACGGGCAGCTCCGAAGAGCCATTAATCGGGAAGCTCTGGATAGCCATATATCGGGAAGTTCAAGTGAGCCATATCAAGAAACTTCGGAGAGCCATTAATTAGGAAGATCACAAAGAGCCTTTAATCAGGAAGCTCACGAAGAGCCATATATAGGGATGTTCATAAGAGTTGTGGTGTATCTACAACACATGTAGAATCACAACCAATCGAGATGCTCCGAAGAGCTATTAACGAGAAGCTCAAGAGGGCTAATAACGGGACGCTCTTTCGAGCTATGTTGTGTCTGCAACATATGCAGGACCACAACCAGTATAGAAACCCAATATCCATCGAATTTAATTTATCCAAATGGGACTTTATATTTGTTAGACATTATAGGATATGTCATTAATTTCATATATATGATATTTACACCATTCACATATACAACATTCAATTCAAACATATAAATATACAAATTTTAGTTACACGAACTTACCTTGATAATTATTCGTGTATGCAAAATCTACTAACCCGACACTTTTTCTTTTCCTCGATCTAACTTCGTATTTGGTCTATCCGAATCTAATTGAGCCAAATAAGTTTGCTATCTTCAAGCTCTTCTAACTAGGGTTTCCATGCATTTAATTTGGGAAAGATGATATAAAATGATGATATTTTCTTTATTTAATCATTTATCATCTTTTATTATTTTTACTTTCCAATTTAGTCCTTTTCTTTATTTAATTTTCCTATGATGAATCATCATACTTATATACAAACTCCTCTTAATGGTCTATTTTCCATATAAGGACCTCCAATTTTGAATTTCATAGCTATTTGATACTTATAGCTACTAGAACTCAACTTTTGCATTTTATGCAATTTGGTCCTTTTATCAATTAAACATGTAATCGGTAAATTTTTCTGAACGAAATTTTTATACGATATTCCTATCATACGGTAGACCATAAAATAATATCAAAATAAGTTTTCTTTCGAACTCAGATTTGTGGTCGTGAAACCACTGTTTTGATTTCACTAAAAACGGGCTGTTACAATCATGTTGGCGATTGGTGCTAACGTGGATTGTCATGTTAATATCCATTGCCTTACTCAGAAGCCGTTAATGGTCATGTCAACGATCTTATTAGAAACTAGTTGTTAAACCGTCAATGGGTGTTTTGGTCAATTTTTGTAAGTTTAAGGCTTAATTTGGTACAAAAAGTTGGGAGGAACTTAATTGATTTTTTTTTAATTCTTCAAGATTCTTTTGTTCTATTAAACCTTTAAAATTCGAAAACATTGTTTTTTCTTTGGGTAAATTACACCCAATATTATTAAACTATTAGTAAGTTTATGTTTTAGTCACTCAACTCCAAAAAGTTACAAAATGGTTATTGAATTATTCGAAAGTTTTTATTTAAGTCACTAGGCGGTTAAAATTGTTGCTATATGACTTTCTCTGTTCGCATAACCTGCACTAATCGAAAGCTCTATTTCTCATTCTCTTTTACACTTCAATTTTTTAAAAATGAAACTCCTTTGAGTATCAAGAATCTATGAACTAAAATCCAAACAGTTTTTTTCTCCAATCTTCAATACTGACTGTTAGATCAACTTGGATATAAGGTATATTTTTTTACTCATCAATGAGTACTAAGAATCATTGCTTGGAAACTTTCAAATAGTTTAAAAACTATTTTGTAACTTGATAAAGTTAAATAAACAAAACGTAATGTTAATAATAACTTACTTACATGGAGTGTAATTTACTTTTATTATTAATTAATTAATTAATAAACCTAGTCTTATTAATGGAATGACTTTATTTATTATTAATTCTTGAAAGGGTATATAATCTAGCTTCTGTTTAAAATGGAATACGAAAACATTGCGGTGGGCAGACTTATTGAGTTGACAAGAATCTACACCATCAGACACTCACTTTCATCAAAATGATAATCATGTTCAATCTCTGCAGGCTTCAGAAACTCATATTGGAAAGCCCGACAATCCCCATAATCACATCCCATCCCATGCTCCGATGAGTATTCAAAACCACCACCACCACCCATTATCTCTTTCCACACCATACAATCCATGTCTGTAATATCACTTGCTGCTGCTTCCTTGGCCTCCTGCTTTACGGATGGAAATGCAGCTGGGTTCAAATGATGATACTTGGCTGGGATTTGGAAATGGGATCCCATTTGAGATTCCCAAGATTCAGAATCTGGGATGATTTGGGGAGCCCTGAATGAATCCGTACAGGTGTGGGTGCCAATATAAGTGATCTCATACATTTGGGGATCATCTTCCATTCTTTGGACTTGTTTCATGGCTCTACAACCTTGTTCATACTTGCGAGTGCACCTGAAGTAACTCCTGTACTTATCATAACAAGCTCAACATGATTAAGAAATTCACTCACATTTCCTCTAATACTACATTGTTTGAATGAAATGAATGAATTACCTTGGGTGTATAGAATTGAGGATCTTCTTTTGCCCATACTTTCTCCAGGCTTGACCATCTTCCATTGTAGCTGAAACAACTGTCCATGCCTCAGCATCCCTCCTGGAACCAGTCACATCCAATTATTAATTCAAATTTTATACATGTATGAACATCCAATTAAACATGTAGAATGAACAAATCATACTTTCTCTTGTAACAGCCCCTCTTATCCTTAGAGCCAGGTCTCTTGCTGCTCTCACTACAACCCACAGATCTCCGATCTTCACACCATGGGGAATCATCATTACAAGTTGTCTGGTTCTGAGAAACCTCAGAAGAGTCGATGCAACTCAGAGCAGAAAGTGTGTGATTGAAAGATGTCAAGATGTTCTGCACAAGTACTTCCTCAGCTGACAAACGCCCACCTTCTTCAGAGGGATTATGGAAAAGAATCTGAAGCTGAGTAGCACACTCTTGCCCACGAACCAGTTGTTGTATAACCCTTTTCTTGTTATTTGACAGCGTTTCAGGCCAAGGAGAAAGAGTACCCATAACTATTACAAGCAAAAAACAAATAGAAGGCTAAGCCTCTTCTTTCTTTTAGTGCGTTACTTACACGTAGTGAAATATATATAGGATAAAGGAGCAAAAGAGGAAGGTTAGAAGCAAAGCAAAGGAAAATGTAAGGAAATGGGAATTAGGAAAAGGAACTCACTCCTCTGAGTGCTGACAAAAGTAAGCTGACGTTTGTTGATGATGGAAGGCTGATGCAACCTGTGTTTTTTCTGGAATTGATAAACCTCTACTTTTTCCTTCACATCTGCCATTAACTAGTTTTCATTAATCCTTCCAGAACAATGTTCTTGTTAATAATAATAAATTTTATTCCAAGTTCATCTTATTTAACATGCCCTGAGAAGAGTGCTAAATGAGTATGAAATTGAAATTGAAAATGAAATTGGTCCTACATCAAATTAATGTAAAAAGTGGGAAAAGAAAGGCATCTATATGTGATCACGAGGGAGGTTGGTTGATAGCAAAATTTTATGCTTATTTTTTAAGTTTGGGTTTTATTCGGTTCAAAAAATTAAAATAAATATTTTTTAATAAATTGAAAATACATTTAAAAGAGTTTTTATATTTAAATAATACTTAAATAGTTACAAATTAACAAGTAAATTCAGATCGGGTCAAGCCAAAAAAATATTACCTGAAGCTCGATCTATTTAGAAAACGAGTTTTAGTTTTTGTCTAAGTCCATTTTTTCAAACTTATATTTTTATTCAATATCTTTTCATTTTTCGAACGAGCCTCAATGAATGATCCGGACATAACCAAGTCTAATTATAAGATAAAAATTGATAAATATCGTGAAGGAGGTAGCATCCAGGAAGTGTTACATGCCGATGTTTACCATATCTAGAAAAAGAGTAGTAAGAAAAAGGCAAAGGGAATGAAGAAAGTAGGGTCAGCCGCAAAAGTGAGTTGAAACGTGAATGAGTGAGTGGGATAATTAGTGTGGCTTCCACGAGTTTTCCTTTCCATGCTTCTAGACCCATACCAATTCCAATGTTTTGACTGAATGCATTGAGAATCTTGAATAAGAGGGTTAGTCCATACAATTGTCAATATTCCTCGCCAAGTGCACCAAATAGGGAAGTTGGAAAAAGAAAATTTAGGGTTTGAAATTAAATTGTAATTTTTATGATAATAAAAATATAATTTTATTATTTTAATTATATTTTAATCATTATGATTAAATTAAAATTTTATCATTTTTAGGGGGTCAAAGTATAATTTTACGTTTATTAATTTAAAATTTTAAAAGGGCTAAATGAAAAAAAATCATTTTAGAGGGGTCGGACCACCTGCCAACCCTTAGCTACGCTCCTGAATGATAAGGTATATTGTATTCTTAAGGAGAGACTATAAACCTCAAATATAAACCGTAAAACGGACATGAGATTTCATCTTGGAAATTCACAACATTAAATCTAAAACTATATATTAAAATAAGTAATGTAGAAGTTAGTCTAACTATCCCTACGTCCCTGTACTTTTTTAACTTCTGGAATTTAGTCTCTTCACTCGCTTTTTATTTTAGGAATTTCATCCATCTACTTGTTTGATTTTAAAAAAATTAAAGTTTAATCCATAACATTATTGATTAAACTTTAATTTTTAAATCGAATATTTAAATATTAAAATATTACGTATTTAAATTAGACAAAAAATTAATAAAAGTGTTACCAATTGAATTTTAATTTTTAAATTAATCGCAACAATTAAATTCTTAAAATTAAAAATATTAATTTTTTTAATCAAATATTTAGATAATTTTATTCATTTATTTATTTTTAATATTATTATTCTAATTGCCACCAAACAAGATTAAAAATCTAATATAAATTCTTATAAAAAAAATTTGGCCATAAAAAATCTTATAAATTTAAATAAGCTATTTTTCCAAATTTAAATAAAAATGTATTTAAAATAATTAATTTTGATAAATTATCATAAACTTAATTTAAAAAATTAATTGAATATATTATTAATACTCATATTTTTAATCTATACATGATTTATTTTTAAATTTTTTTTAAAATAAAATAGTGACTATTTTAGTAGTTTACCCTTTAATATTTTACTATACCTCTATAGAATACTTGTCAACCCCTAATAATTCTATTAGCAATATACCAAATAATTTTTTAATATTATTAAATTAAGTAGATAATTACTTTATATACTAAATAATTAATTATTTAAATTAATATTTTTTCAATTTGAAAGTAATTATTATTTATTTAAATAAATAATTAATATAGGAAGTATATGGCTAATTAAATTGGCTTCCTTGAGTTTTCCTTGCCTTGCTTCTAGAATCTTGGATAATATAATCATCAATATTCTATTCCATTTTCAATGATTAATATTTAAGATTTGATTTTGTACTAAATTTGATATTTAGGTTTATTTTAGTATTTATATTTTTTTTTGTCCATTTTGATACTTGAATTTAACAATTAGGTCCTTTTTAGTCTCTAAACTTGATAATTTTAAATGTTGGATGGTGTGGTATTTGAAATTGTACCATGTCATTACTTGAAATTTTTAAAAATTATATAATTTTTCAGATGATTGTGTGGTATAATATTAAATTGTTGCATTCACTGTTTAATTGGAATTAATTATTTTTGTGCATTAAAATGGAAAATAATTATCTTTTTCCGATTTATTTTCTCACATTTATTTCCTACCAACCATATGTTGAGTCGTTGAAACATCTTTAGCACAACGGAATTTAAAATACAACGATTTCACACCATGGATCCATGTACGAGATAATAGATCTGGGATAAAGAAAGTTCGGAATATAAATTTTAATTGGACCCTAACTTATGTGACATATTAAACATAATCTCATTTTTTTCCTGATTCCAGTCGCTTGACCATATGGTGCAACTTTGTAGGATATTGTATCATTGGTAGTAATATTAAAATATTTCTAATATTACAAATAATGAGTGGTTTCTAGCGATGCATCACTTAGGGGTAAAGTCAGAAAAAAATTTTAGGGGGTTAAAGTGTAATTTTACCTTTACTAATTTAAAATTTTAAAAATTTTAAAGGGCCTAAATGGAAAAAAATTCATTTTAAAGGGGACCAGGGTCCATGCCAACCCCTTTAGTTACACTCCCGACATTACTACTACTTACAGCATGTTTGGTTGGGGGGAATAGGAATGCATTCCCCCCCAATTCGGTGGGCCCACCACCAAACATTAGTTTGGTTGGCTGTAATGAATCCATTCAGGCCCTATTACACCCATTGGTTGTAATAGTCATTCATTGCGTTCAACGCTGAATAGGAATTTTTCCGTGATAATATTAATATGTAGTCTATCCATTTGTTCCTGATATCAAGATTAACCACAAGTCATTAAACAATCACACTTGTATGGTCTAATCTTTTATTTTTCTGAATATCAAATAGACTAAGATATATAAGTGAATACGATATCTTATACATAAAATTATATAAAATTCTAGAAACTAAAAATATTATTGATATAGCATTATTTTATGTTTATTTCAATTTTATACATAAAATTTTGATTTAATCCCATTCTCAGAAATTATTAACAATATTATTGATATATCATTGTTTTATGTTTATTGTATACTCAAATAATTATATTTATCCAATATAAAAATAATCTGATGAATTTATTTCTTTAAATGTGTATAATTGAATTAAAATTAAAATTTCATGTATATATTTGAACCACGATTAAAATTCATGTATATAATTGCACATTAAATCAAAGTTGATGCATAATTTTGAAACTTGTCCCTTTTTTAGGCCAAAATCCAAATCCAAGAAGTTAGTATTTGGGGGGCATTTTAATACAGGTAAAACTTTAGTGGTAACTTTTTTGGTTTTCATGTAATTTTGGCAAAGTATGGAATTATGATAATTTCAGAGAATATAAAATTTAAGAGAATTCTTTACAACTTCGGAAAAATTCAAAAAGAAAGTGAATTTCTCCTCTTAAATTTTCGAAGTTCACTTTCTTTTGGAGTTCTTTCGAAGTTGCAGAGAATTAAGTTTTTGAGGTCTAGTAAAATTTTTAAAAATTTTAAGGGCTTAAAATAAAAAATTTTAAAATTTAAGGGGTTAATTAAAATTTTCTAAAAATTTCAATGGAAAACCATAACTAGGAGGCCTAGGCCCATAAAGTGTAGATTGTAGAATAAGATGATCTCCTTTTTGCTCTTGCTGCTTCCCAACGCAGCCCTGGGGATGTTATCATCATCATCTTCTTCTCTTCTCAACCCATTTCTGTCTGATTCTTGCGGTGTCTCTGAGGACAAGAGTTGATTAACATCTTAAGAGGTTAAGGCATATGGAATCGCTGGACAGTCTAGTACAGCTCAAAATGCATCCCCTCAATGGGACACCCTAAGAGTCAAGTTGAAGAAATAGGATGGTTGTGTGTTGTAACTTTATGTTCACTCCACTCTCATGTTCTGTTTTGCTTTTCTAGGATTGTTCTGTGCTTCATTATTTTACTTCTGGCTGTTGATTGTTCCAAGCTTATTAAGATTTGATGACACAGAAGTTTTGTGGTGTTATATTCTTACCTGCAAACTGTTAAGGCAATTAGCAGGTCAAGGCGTTCTTTGAGTTGAAATTTGGCGATTCACCATACATTCAAAACTTGTAAGGTTTAGTATGGATGAAATGGCAAATTTTAATCACCATAAAAATGTTGAACATGCCCTACCTTGGAAGGAGGATGTTTTAAATCTCCTCCTTGCTGTATATAGGTAGTAGGTGGTGTTCGCAATAACTATGAAACTAGATTTGGGAAGTTCAGCAGGGGTCGAGAAGAGGTGTTCGGTATGAGAAAGCTTTCAAGTTTTATGACTGCCTCCGCGATTGTTTTGGAGTATTGAAATTCAGGATGAAATTAGCATTAAACTAATTAAAAGAGATATTCCGTAATTCATACAATTTTTCCTCGTAATAAAAGGACGAAAATAAGTAATTTTTCCTCGTAATAATTTGAATAATTTTACTCCATTCGAAAAAACTTCAAATCAAGTTAGGATGATAAAATAAAACTTGTGAACTCAATTAACTCGAAAATTTTTCGCTCAATTCGACCGAGCGACCAACCTTACCCGATTGTCCGTCGAAATCCAGACCGGTCCATTTAGACACAAACAATCATTAAGCTGCCACCAGGGGTTAGCATTTGATTGAATCGAGTTGAATCGAATGAAAGTTTTGAGTTAATTAAATTGACGAGTCTTATTTTATCATTCTAAGTTGATTTGACATTTATTTAAATCGAGTCAAGTGAAATGAAATTCAAGTCAAGTTGAATCGAATCGGTGTGAAATTGTTCGAGCTAAATTAAAAAAAATTAAACCTATCAAATTAAAATCTTGTTATAGAAGAACTAATTTCATATTAAAGCACATAAATTTGAAAAAAAATCAGAACAAAATAAGAAAAAAATACTGTAATATGATAAATTTTAAATCATTAATTAACTTATTTATTTAGGTTTCAAAATTATTGTTTAAATTTTTTTAAAAATTTTAACTTTCTTTATATAATTTTTATAATTTTTGTTAAAAAAGAATCAATTTATTCATTTTTAAAATTGAGATATAACGAATATTTACGTAAATTTATTATTCGAATTACTTAAACAAAATCAATAAAAATTCAACCATGCCACGTGGTGTCAGCTCTGTCATGCTTTTTTTTTTTTTTTTCAAATTGTTCCGATATTTTATTATTGTTAGGAAGGAGAGTATGAATGAGGCCCCAAAAGCAACAACAAGACAAGACCCAATTGTTGATAATACTGTTTTGTCTTTGTAATAACCAAACTGAACACAAACTCTCCCTCTGTTTTCTTGTCTGTTCACTGAAGAAAATAAATAAATATATAATATAAAATATCAAAAGGTCTTCCTTCAGTTTCTGAAAACCAAAATGGCAGTTTCATCATTTAGAAGCGGGCGTTTACCGTTGTTTCATCACCCTCAATTGCCTAATAAAGTCGCTTCAGCTGCTTGTACAACAAGATCGATTGGTGGGTTTAAGAAGCCAAATGGGCGTTTCAGTTCCAACCCCAAGTGCGGGAGGGCCTTCTTTCTGTTTGCCCAGTACTCTCAACCATCTCAAGCTCAAACACAGCAAGATCGTTTCTCATCTCGTCTCCAAAGTAAGTACCCCATAATTCGATTGCCCATCATTCTTTTTATTATTCTTGTTTTCTTGTTTGACCCTTTCATGTGTTGACATGATTGCAAAATCTTTTATTAACATCATACTTAATAGTTTTGTCTTGTTATGGTTATCAGGTAGTCTTGAGAACTTACCCAAGCTGCTGGAGGATATCGTCCAGACATCTATAAGTACAGGTCCCCGAGGAGCCCTGAGGCTAGCTCAAGGTATTCAAGCCTTTGTTGGTGTTGGTGGGGAATGGCTTGCTGATGTCTCTAGGGTATTTTCCTCTTTTTTTCTTTTATCTTTTGAAGGATACTGTTGTGCTTTGGTTATCTATAATCAAGCTATAGGAATTGACTGATTCTCCCTAAATATTTGCAGTCCACAAATGAACCTACTGGAATACCATCACAGTTGCAGCTGGGGTTGCTTTCACCAATTTACTTAAGGAAACTGTTTGAGCGTATGGGTGCAACTTATATCAAATTAGGTCAGGTGAGTACTATGCTTTCCGCGGAAAAAGTTCTTACTGATCATAAACTGCTTGATAAATTTTAAATGGTGTTATTGCTCTTTGATACCATATTACAACATTTGCTTAATTTCTTCGATATGTTGTGGGAGAGGCCATCATAATTTTGGTGACATTTCCCGTCGAAAGAATTTACAACTTAAAAATTTTCCCTGAATGTAATTGATTCTATTGTGGCTTTCATGGCTTTCAGTTAACCTTCTCGTGTAAATGTTATATCTTGTTGCTCATCCTAGATTACATTTTGCCAGTTCATAGCATCTGCGCCAACACTCTTCCCACCAGAGTATGTTGAGGAATTTCAAAAATGCTTTGACAGAGCTCCTGCAGTTCCTTTTGAAGATATTCAAGCAATCTTGCGTGAAGAATTAGGGAGACCAATTGATAGCATATATGAATATATTGATCCAACACCAATTGCCTCAGCTTCTATAGCACAGGTCTTGATCTATCTATCTTTTCTCTTTTTTAAATTTCGTAGTGCCACCTTCCCCTTTCTATATTTGTCCCCAAAATTACTTGTATGTTACGGGAAGTGTTTGTAAGTATTGATTAGAACTGTACATTTTCATACCTAGGTACATGGTGCAAGGCTTAAAGGCTCCCAAGATGATGTAGTTATAAAGGTATTGAAACCTGGAATCAAGGACATTTTGGTGGCAGACCTCAACTTCATATATATAGCAGCTCGAATATTGGAGTTCCTAAATCCTGATTTCAGCCGTGCTTCACTGGTAAAAATGAGAGTGCAAGCTTTAAAGATTCCTTCTTTATTTGATTATCTGTGCTGTTCTATTATTTACTTTTACATAGCTAAGTTGGAGATAAGGGAGGGAATACCAGACCCTTTTTTTTTTTTTTGAGGTAAAGGTATCTCTTTGCTTAGGTATCATTTTGCTTGTTAATTATTTGGCCAAACCAACAAATGTTGGATCAGTTAGCAAGCTTAGCTCAATAGCATGTGTGCAACTAATCTCTGGAACTACATAAGCCTGGGATATTTTTGCATTTTATTGCATCCTTTTCTATCACACTTTAAAGTTCTGATGTTTAAAAAGCTTTTATTATAAGGTATTTTTCCTTTCATTAGGTTGGTATTGTTAAAGATATACGGGAATCCATGCTTGAAGAAGTTGATTTCAATAAGGAGGCTACAAATATTGAATCCTTCAGGAGATATCTTGAAGCCATGGGATTAACAAGGCAGGCAACAGCACCGAGAGTGTATAACTATTGCAGCACGCGGCGAGTTTTGACTATGGAGAGGCTTTATGGAGTTCCTCTTACCGATTTAGACTCTATAAGCTCACTTGTCTCTAGCCCAGAGAATAGTCTTATAACTGCACTTAATGTCTGGTAAGACTTGAATGATTGACATGCTTTTTGAAATTTGAATGTATATAATGAGACACAGGAATGCAGTTGAAGCATTTATGTTGTTGACATGAACAATATGCGCAGGTTTGGTAGTTTACTTGCTTGTGAAACCTTCCATGCTGATGTGCATGCAGGCAATTTATGGTTACTGCGTGATGGTCGCATTGGGTTTCTTGATTTTGGTAGGTTTCTTTTTTCCTTTGGTGCCTGGTTCATCCAACTTTAATCTGATATTTTCTATTTTAGGGTGAAGGAGCATCAGTGGCTAATTTAGCTTTTGACTTTTTGTGCAGTTAAGAAATGAGCATGAATGGTCATATTTGTTAATTTGATTGCAATAGGTTAGATTTGATTGTTGGGATGTTACATGTTGGCTTATTGACTTAACCTTCTTAGCAACTTCTTTATGCTGGAAACCTTGTCTTCCCGTGCATGATATCCGAACTGGAACCCCAAAGCAATTACATCTTTTTATCTGATGATGCTTCCAAAAGTAGACCTAAGAAGATCCTATTTGATTATAATTAGGACTTGAAAGGGGTTCTCTTCATGTTCTTTCTTGACATCCATTATTAACCACAGTTAGCAATAACTTGTAAGCGTTGAACTCTAATTAAAATGGTTGAATTCACAATGTTGTGTTTTAGTGCCTACGTTAAAATTTAAAGATGTTGCAATTGCATTGTTGATTTTATATGATTCCTATGTTTTAGTTTTATTGTCAACAAGCAATAGTATATTTCTCATTAGATTATTTGAATATACAGGTATTGTTGGACGAATATCACCAAAGACATGGGCTGCTATGGAAGTTTTTTTGGCATCCATTGCAACTGAAGAGTATGAATCAATGGCATCTGCCTTGATTGAAATGGGTGCAACCAATCAGAATATTGATGCCAAGGCCTTTGCAAGAGATTTGGAAAAGATATTTTCATCTATACAGGCAAGCATATGAAACCCAAGATGCTTACCAAGAACAAGTAAACAAACAATATCCTTGGAAGCATGTGCATTCACGCACAGGCACAATCACAAAACCCTCCATTTAAACAGAGAAATTGCTGTTGACCTAATATAACTTTGCTTTGGACCAATAAGTCGACTCTCATGGATAATTTATCCACTGGTATATAAGCTATTGATAAACCATCAGAGACTTTTGAAGCATTACTGTTCAATTTTATAGGTATTGTTTGTGTTGACTGTAAATAAAGTTGAGTTCCGTAGTGGGAACATGAAGAACTCTGATTTTCTAAAATCTACTGAAAGATGCTGACCGGCAAATCTCCTTGACTAAATAGTTATCTCTTATGAAGTTCCTGGTCAAACTTTCCCTTGTTCAAGTTCTAAGCTTTTTTTTCTTTTTAATCAATGCAGGAACTTGATACAGAGGTAGTCGTCGCCACTGCCCGAGGGACAAATACAAATGCAACTGCTGTCTCTGCAAATATAATTGTTGATGAGAGACAGATGAATGCACTTTTTCTTGATGTGGTAAGCTGTTTTATTATATGAACTATGAAGTTCGTTATCAAAGTTTTTAAGCCAATAAGACAACAGTTAACTGCAATTATCATGTCAAACTTGAATAACATCTGATATTTGGACTCCCAGTTCCCTTTTATTAGAAATTCTAGTATTGCCATAATATGTCTGGTATACTTAAAGGCCGTTGCCATGGCATATTCTCTCTCTTTTCTTTTTAAACATTTCAGTGACCAAATACAGAGGCAAATTATTTCTGTCAATTATAGTTGGACTAGAAGTAAAAGGGGATTGTTAACGTATTTGAGAGTAATTGCGACCTTCATGGATCTTTTTTATGGTGATATTAATCTCCTGGTCATTTCTAATTTTTCGGCTCTTTGCAGGTTCGGGTGAGTGAGTCATATGGACTGCGATTTCCGAGGGAGTTTGCACTTCTAATGAAACAACTTCTGTATTTTGACCGTTATACACGGTTGCTTGCCCCTGACATGAACATGCTTCAGGATCAAAGGATAACCATTGTGTCTAATAGAAGAAGCAACTATAGAGACAACTTAAGATAGAAAATGCAATTAAAGATGTATAAGATTTTGCTTATTTTCTTTTCCCTTCTTTTATGTATATGCAATGGAAAAATGAAGGGGACTAAATATTATGTTCAGTGCAACTTGTAGAAAAGCTGAAAAGAATAATATTTCTTCTATGAAATAATTACAGGTTGGACTGTAATTTGTGATTGCATAACGATTATCGACTGGGGCCTTCATATATTTTAAAATATGTGACTGTATAAAACACCGTCACCTCGAAACCCGACTTCCTTATGACGTGTTCACATTTGATTTTAAGACACGATTTATTTTTTTAAAATTTCAAAAAATAGTCTATCTAGCAAATTTTTTTTTTTTTACATGTATGGCTAATTTAGGCAAACATATATGTATCGATAATGGAAAAATGTTGTCGTGAGTGGGTTTGAGAACGAAGACGTGGTCCCTAATGAAAGTATCGTTCGGATAATAGCATTGTTCCCATACCTTGAGGTTCCTGTAAAAAATACTCGGTTGAGTCGTCCACTTTAAAAGTATGGATTATCAATTCATTGATTCAACCAACTTATACTCCAACTCAAGATCGCATAACAGTCGTCGATCAAGACCTCTACTTAGGCTTGATACATGAACTTATAAAGCATCGTCACCCCGAAATCTGATTTGCATATGATGGGTTTTTAAGTTAATCACAAGATTGTGTGTGTCTCCAAGTGTTATTGCATCATTGACGACTAAATAATTTAAAAAAAAAAATTAAATACTAAAGCGGGAAGAAAAACCTAGAGAGAGAAAATTTTAAAGGTAAGGGGTTTAGGTCGGGGGAGTCCCCCCTTTTATAGGCCGGGAGAAGGTAGTGGAAGGAAAAAGAAAAAGAGAAATATGATTTGTGTGTGTTGAAAGTTCGGAGAGATAAAACGCATCCAGCTGAAGCGTTTTCCTCTAAACCTGTCAAGGAAAACGCTTCCAGCTGGATGCGTTTTATCTCTCCCAACTTTCACCACCTACTCTCCGTGCTTTGCTCCCAGGAATCCCTGGTAAGATTTTCAAGCATCCCCCCTCCCACATTGTTTGTTCCTATTAAAAGACGTTGCATTCCCACCTCAATTTGCAAAACATTCAGTAAGTGCATTCCCTTAGATTTTCTCTCGTCTCTGATTTTGAGCTTTTTTCTATATTAAATCATCTAAAGTTTTTTCCGTATAGGAGGAGGATGAGTCGATAGGTGAAATCTGTAATTTATTACAACGGTCAAATATGCAATACGAACATCAGAGTCCTATTTACAAGAGCCTAATCAACGAAGAAAAGTCAGGGGTTCAAGTCGGAGAAGAATTTTGAGCTTAAAATGTAGATATTTGGCCTCATTGGACCTCTTTAAGTATGAGCTCTTTCACGTTACTGGCTATACGGAGCTCGAGGTAGTGCTAGATTCGCATTGCTCAAGCAGCAATGCTATAGTCGAGTTATATGTCGAGTTTAGGGAGGTCAATGAAGCCGGTTCGTCTTCAACCGATGTTTCGGGTTATGCTAGAACCGAATAGGAAGCAGAAAGTCCTATCACATGGTTGTGCGGTGGTTTCATTGCTTTGTTACAAAGTGACCATTATGATATCTCGGAATCGTCAATGAGGAGACATTCTTCAGTTTCAGGACCCAATTTTAACTTCGACAACTATTCTGTCCATCACTCAGGGTATAGCGGTAACCTGAACTTCAACACCCGAGCATGGCATTTAGTGAGTACATTCGACTTTGACTTCAGTGGTACGATGTCCTGGGCCAAAAGCACTTATGTCGGTATGTCGTCAACCTACACCAGTTGGCATCCCAGTGCAAATGTTGGTAGTATCGTAGGGGTATAGAAGGACTGATGATTTACTCTCTTCGTTGGGATTCGGCAAACGGACATCCAACCCTGCATATGGTACTGGGTATTACCGAAAGTTGTGAATGAATATGCGGCTGAGGACAAATACACAAGCGCGAACAAAAAGGTAGTATATGTTGGTGGCAGATCTAAATCGACCCCAATCTAATTCGACAGGTCGGGCCGGATGGTTCAGAAGTAGCACTTTTTTTCAAACCAAACTAGGTTCCAATTAAGCCAGAACCTAACGGTTTTGACGATGATGGTTCAGACAATGCTCCCAAACCAAATCCGCAATTTATGACATATATGCCACTGAGCCACATGCATAACGTGGACCTCTCAGCTGAGGGTGGGTTAGAGTTCTTGGATCTCCCGCACAAAAGACTTGGCCATGAAAGTTTTTTGTCAAACGTCAAGGAATTACAAGTTGGCATGGAGTTTAGGTTGAAAGATTTTTTTTCTTGTTGCGGTGAAGCGGTTCAACGTCAAGCACAGCGTGAACTACTATGTCACTAAATCTTGTTTGGAGACATTTGTGGCCAAGTGCGCAATGCGTAATGGCAGGTGCTAATGGAAAATCATGGCATCTTTTAAAAAGAAGATGGGATTGTGGACAATCAAAAAGTATACCAATCCTTATACTTGTTGCCGCAGGTGCGTCATGAAATGACCCGATATATCTATATGACCTAAAAACGGTCCCTGTATTTGATTTTAATTCCTACTGTTGTAGGTGTAATACAAGATCATCCGAGGCCAGACTCGGACATGATATGAGAAATAGTATGGCGGAAAAGAGTCCTAGGATTTCTGTGCCGATTCTGATTGTCAATGTAGAGCCCAATTTCTTGCTCGGGCCCAATAAAACAAAGTCCAAAAATAAAAAATACAGTCCATTACAAAAAACACTCGGGCCCAATTAAATTAGGGCCCAAACGCCCCAAAATAGATCAAAAACCTAGCGTTGTTTGCACCGCATGGCTTTGCAGATAGCCTCCCACATTATGCGCGCCTCTCTACGACCCGCGCGCCGCACAAGACGCTACCTACTGAAAGACATCGTGCGCACCTTTGTGCCTGCTCCACGTTTACCTGCAAAATTGAAAAGCAATAGAAACTGCACGGAAAGAACGGAGAAAATAATTGTTTTTTTTACTTTCGATTTTCATTTCGGCTATAAAGAGGCCGAACCAACTTGTAAAAGGGGGATTCTATTTTTTTTATATACGAGCAATACTACGATTTATCTAAAAAAAGATACGAGAACATCAATATAAGAACAGACGAGCAAAGGTTTTTTTTCGTTATTTTTTCTTTTTTTCGAATCTATGTTTTAAGAGAAAAGTTTCTTTTTTTTTCCTTTTTATACATATTAAAGTTTTAATTTTTTTTTTTTAAAAAAAAACTCACATTTTGGAATTTCGACCACCGCGGTGATGGCACCGGAGCCTCGCTGGAGGGCCTGTCGGAAATCTCCCAGGCAGAGGGGGGAGGGAGAGAAAGTTTGGTTTTTTTTTTTTTTTTGAAGAGAATAAGAGAAAGTGATTTTTTTTCCAAAAATTTGGCTTATGTAGCCACTTAAAACGGCGTTGTTTTGGCTAGGGTTTTAAAACCCCAAAACGGCGCCATTTCATGCTTAACCGACCCGATCCGACCCGACCCACCTCAGGATCCGCGTGTTTTCTACGAAAGAGAAAATTGCGCTTTTAGCCCTTCCGCTTTTTTATTTATTTATAATCAAGTTTTTTTATTTTACAATTTGGCCCCATAATTTTCCTTCTGTTTTAATCTGGCCCCGTGCAAGGTGATGTGTTTTGGAGGGAGGGGATATTTATTTTTTCGGTCCCTCCACTTTGTTCGCGCGTTACAATCCGATCCCTCCCCTTTTATTTATTGCCAATTTACCCCGAAATTTCGTTTTTAAGCTTAATTCGATCCTTTCTTTATTTTCTTTTATTATTTTTGTTATTTTGCCATGGTTTTAATTTTTTTTATATCAATATGTTATTATTATTATCTTAGTATTACTATTACCTTTATGTTGTTATTACCACGATTATTTTTTTTCTTCATTATTATTATTACTTTTAATATTATAAGTATTATTATTTTTGTTTTTACTACTATTATTAGTATTATATTTCTTATTATTATTAGTACTATTATTATTTTTATTATTTGCATTATTATTGCTATTTTTATTATTCTTATTATTTTTGTTATTGTCAATATTATTTTTATTTTTTGATACTATTATTTTTAATCACTATTAATTTTAATATTATTACTATTATTTTATTATTAATACTATTTTTATTTTACTAGTACTATTATTACTACTTTTATTATTTTTAATATTTTTATTTTTAGTTTAATTTTTTTTTATTATTATTACTATTTATCCTATTTGTTACTATTATTATTATTATTAATATTATTGTTTATTTTAATTTTTTTCCCTTTTATATTTATTATTATCATTCTTTATTACTATCGTGTTTACATTACCACTAGTCACTAAGTAGAACCATTTTTACGTTTTGACTAATTTTCAATTTTAAAGGTTACATCGACTTTTCTTTTACTACTCTTTTTTACATGAACTCATAAAAAGGTTTTGTAAACAAGGCAATGTTTCGTGTTTGGAAGTTCGAGGAATCGTGCCCAATCGTGCTGGGTTTCGATTTTCCGTTCGTCCAAATGACTTAATATCCTTTAGAGATTTTGACCGTATTTTCTTAAATAAGGCAAAATTTCAAGTTTGTAAATTCGAGGAATCGTGCCCAATCGTGCTGGGTTTTGGTTTTTTTAGTTTGGCCAAATAGTGGAATACCCTTTTAAAATTGCAATGCATGAATTTTGGAAATCATGAAATAATCTTGGTATCGAGGGTTTGAAACATCGTGTCCTAACATGCTGGATGTGGTATTTCATCTTTTCGGAACAAGAGAATTTCGATATCCAATTCGAATTATCCAAACATTTTCTAAAGGATTCATATTTTAAAATCTGTTCCACTTTTCAATATTAGGACATTAATCAATCAATAAGGTACCAATTTTGGGCGTTGCGAGGGTGCTAATCCTTCCTCTTGCGTAACTAACTCCCGGACTCGTTTTCTTAAAATTCGTAGACCAAATGTTTTGTAAGGTGATCCAATCACACCTCAGAAAAGATTGGTGGCGACTCCATATTTTTAAAGTCGGCCCGTTTTTCCAAACAAAAAAATAGTTTCGACAGTCAATATTCGCAGTTAGTACGATTACAGGCCATCATACTACAAGGCATGGATCGCAAAACAAAAGGCTATGGAGAAGATGCATAAGGGGTGGGACGAGTCCTACAATTATTTTATTTCGAACGCACACCTAATAAAAATATTATTTTATTTTGAATCGGGTCGTATCTGTATTTTGTAAACAATACTAAGAAAAATACATAGAGTGCCGACCATTGCAGTGCTGACACCGAAAAAATTTATTATTTTTCTCCCAACCCAACCAAGCCGTAACCATTACACAACGATGGAGTTAGGCGTCGACCATTGAGAGGCCAGCACCTTCCGACACTATATATTTCAAGTCATTCTCATCATATTTTTAAAAAATGAGTCATTTTCGTAATTAAAAAAAGTTTTGAGTTATTTGAGAAAAAAAGCCCTAGAAGAAAACCCTAAAAACACCCTACCCCTAACCCCAATGGAACCCTGACGAAAGGAAAGCTGAAAAGAACAATATTTCTTGTATGAAATAATTACAGTTGAATGAACAGAACTTGTATAGCTTCCCTGAGTTATAAGAATGCAGGATATTTTAGCATCATCTCAAACACAAATTAATTTGACTACACAAATCAAGTCAATGTCTCCTCTATTAATTTTCATGAACTCATAATACAAAACCTGAGAATTACTCCTCTGTTCTATAATAATACTTAAAATAAAGGATGGGATAAATGCTTTTCTGTTTCTTCCTATGCTGCTATATAGATAACAACGCCAAGAAAATCATTCCCTCTGGAATCTCAGTATTGATGATTCTTCCTTTTCATCCCGACATGATGACTCTCATACCCTGAAGTTATAATCATGAAATAGGTCACTGAGCCTTTCGTGCTACTGTTGCAGCAACTTGCCAGGAAAAATGTTGCTTTAATCAGATGCAAAATTATTACCTTGAGAAACAAACATTACAGTCTAAGATATTTAGTCTGATGTTCCACCGGAATGGACTGAGCTTGTGCCAGATATGGATGATACCAATCCATATATCAGTTGGCTTGGTGAAGAATATCCCATGAGGTGATGAAGCGATGTACCACCAGTTGGTGGCAACTCTTCAAGGGACACTTCCTCTGACCTGGACATAGTTGAAGAAGGTTCAGCTGAATCAAAAGTTTCTGTTGAATTTATATGTTTGTTTTGAGACTGCTTCAAAACAAAGTCCTTCCTCTGTTCCATATGCTCGTAAGAACTAGAAAACATAGTTTTGGTGTCAGTATTGCCAGGTGAAACAGGATCTCCATCAGTGAAGCAGCTTTTACTGAAAGTGTGACTACAATCATCAGAGTTAGACATAGGATCTGCTTGCAAAACACCATGGCTACAAGATGCTAATGTTGAAATCGCTGCATTAATTGCCTTACTGCGGTCACTGACTTCACATGGTGGAGGTGCTGCAGCAACAAGTTCATATGGCACTATATGGATTCCTTTTACAAATGAGAACTTAAGTACCTTTGTACAAGCACCACATCTTAGCTGATGCAACTTCCTTTCGAAAAGTAAAAAGTCTGCCGGTAACTGCAATGTTGTGAAGCAAAAATAACAGGTTACAAAAGGTGCTCCACCTGCGGTGGGCCGGAGATGTCGCCTGACTGAATGATGTTTCTCCCTCAAATACCGATTCAGCTCATGATCTCTGTACCTTTGATCATCAGATTTAATTACATGGGTCCAATTAGAAAAATCAGACTCTAAATATCTTAGTGGAGTAGAGGAGCAAGAGCTAGAGGAATTGCAACAACTATGACCGAGGTGAGCTCTACAGAGTTCTCGGTCATGTCGAAAGACGGGTGGAGGCAACTGTTCTGAACTAAGCTTCCAGTCTTGAGGATGGCAGTATAAACAGGAGTTGTCAATGCTATATCTATTGTCTATTCCACCTCCTGAGAAAGGCATACAAGCGAATCCACCTTGCTGGCTCCAGCTGATCTTCTGCCCATGTCTTCCATGATATCTAGGATAAAAGTTTTCATCCTCAGGTGGCTCCTGACAGCAATATGTAGGAAAATGGTTTTGCCTCCATGGTGCATCAGTGGAAGACCTTCCATTGAGATGGCATGTTTTGGTAATTTGATCCTGCAGTTCATGCAACATTCTTAGCAGCTTCATGTTTTCTTGCTCATTGCACTCGATCTTCTCATGCGGATAGAAGGTTGAATCAAAAGGGAACTCATCCTGCGATTCACGTGAAGGGCCAGCATGCTCGTACCTGCGCAGGGAAGCCTTTCTAGAGAAAGGAATGTGAGATGGACATTCATCAATGTCAAGTCTTGGCCAGTTTCCACGTTCTAGGGGTTCATCTCGATGCCGCCTGCTGTATTTTTGTGTGGCAAAATGCTTCTTGTTGGACAAATCTGATGACAGATTTCTTGCAGGATCTTGCATTCCAGAACTACCATCCATCGTACCTCTGGCTGGTAACTTGTCCCTTGGGTGTGTTTCTTCAGGAACAAGATAGCTAGCAGCCTTGTAACTATTTTTAAGAGAATGTAATTTCTGATCATCCATTCCACCATCAGGACCACTGAGCCCAGAACTGGGGCTACCAAAATCCGAAGTTTCAAAAGTATCAACAGACCTTAAACGGTCAAACACGAGTTCAGTTTTCTGAGGTTGCTCCAAGAGATTATCTGAAACAGTTAAATTGATTTCTCTTGTAGCTTGTGGGTTGTCATTGGCTTCTAACCGCAAGGTATCGTCATTGGCCTCTGCGACACTCTCATGATGAAACTCTGTGGATTTTAAACAAGTGCCAGTGGAAACTCCTTGCTGCTCAGCATTGCAATATTCTAAATTTTCCAACTGGAGCTGTCCTTTTCCATTTTTCTGTCCTTTATTTGATCCATTTTCATCAAGCTTTTCACAGTCACTATAACTATAACTATTACTGGATCTGGATGTATCACGATCCTTGTTGTGGTGCCCTTCAATAGATAAGTTGTCAGCAGCTTGCAAGACAGAGGTGCTTTTGGCAATGGATTTTTGAGTTTTCGCTGCAAGCAAGATTAATCGTCATTTAACCATCTTGGAAAGAGTAATACAAGAAGCAAGAGATGATTTTGATTGGCAAGAAGCATGAAAAGTTTGACATTTAACAAGAAGGAAATTACCAACAAGAATAGCATCACAGCCTCCACATCTATAAACAGGAAAATCTGGGACTTCCTGAAGAACCAATCGACATTTAGGACATCTAACTAGTCGAACTTTTGGATTTGTTCCACCCGTCATATTTGCTCCACAAAACCAGGGATCATCACATGTCTACCATTGTCTTCTGCAACAGTCAACTATCAATCGCAGCTATATATATATATATATAGTTGTAGCAGTACTGAAACAAACCAATATCTCCCAGGCTCTGCAAACAGATGGATATATAATATAATTTACAACAAAAGAATGGAATTGGAAAGGAAGGGGAAGGTGGGTCTTTGGTCTATGGTCTATGGTATATGGTATATGGAAGTGGAGTGAGAGTGGGTTTGGGGGGTTTCGTAATGTTTAAGAAGGCTTTATTTAGTCAAAACCCTGACTTCCAAAACCAGACATGACAACCTCACCATCATCACCATCTTCTGCTGCTACCTTTATTTGTTTTTGTGCAGTCTGAATAAGGTAAAGGAGGAGAGGAGGAGTACTTTAAGTTGGCGCCGATGAAATTTAAGGTAAAGCAATGGGGGACAAGGAAAAGGGAACTGTCTGATGAGATGGCATAATACCTGTCGGTGTCTTAGGTGAGGTTGAATGTTACATTTAACCACCCTTTAATGTTCCTTTTTTCTTATTAATATTTAAAAAAAATCATATTGTTTTTTTAAAATAAAAATGATGGTTAAAGCCATAATTATTAATCGTGTTGACGTGATAATTTGTATAACAATTGACATGTATTTTTTTAAAACAATATCAGATTCAGCTATTATCGATTCATTCTAAACATGCTAACATTCATCTAATTTTTACTACAAATTAAGCTGAAATATGTGAAAAACTTTTATTGTGGCAGAGTTGGCTCTTACGTGTATAACTCCTAAAAAGTTAGATCCTAATTTTTAATATTTAGCCTTGAAAAAATTAATTTGACTTTTTTTAAAATACGGATAATTAAGTTTAGATAAAATTTAATAAAATAAAATAAAATCCAAATTGTATAAACCAATAAAAAGAGGTAAGGTGTGTGAGTGAGTTATAATAATAATTTCATTGTTTAATTTATGAGGGAGGTTTATGTCACATCTAGAAGAAGTCAACCCTATGCTTAGGATTTAAAATTTGAATGACACAGACATATTTTAATACTTCAAAATACAAATTAAAATTAGGGTAAATTGTAAAAATAGTCATTTTTGTTTGTTTCAGATTACATTTTAGTCACTTATGTTTGAAATGTTACGTTTTAGTTACTTACGTTATCGTTTTGTTATGAAGTGGTCACTCTACCGTTAAGCTCCGTTATCTCCCTAACGGTAGTCCTATGTGATAGTCCAAATGAGTTTTAAATGCCAACTTGGATGCCCTACGTGGAAGTCCAAATTAAATTTATTTAATTAAAAACATATTTTTATCCCAGCAACTAAACATCGAAGTTGGCATTTAAAACTCATTTGGACTGCGACATAGGATTGTCGTTAGGGAGGTAACAGAGTTTAGCGGTAGAGTGACCACTTCATAACAAAACGATAAGGTGACTAAAATGTAACATTTCAAACATAAATGACTATTTTTATAATTTACCCTTAAATATATATATATTCTTTTTGAATAAGTGATCAAATTTGGATTGAGGTTAAATTTCACTATTTTTAACATTATTACCATTTTTCTTATTTATTATAATTATTATTGTTATTGTTTATTAATATTAATATTGTTCAAAAAAATTATAACTATAATTTATTAATATACTATTGTAAAGACACTTATAATTAAGTGATTAACATGAAATTAAGAAATAGAAAACATTCATACTGATGATAGAATTGAGAGCTTTTCTTCTTACCATCAACAAAACTCAAGTGACTGTAGTGTTGGTGTCTATCACGTGTCAAACGATTGATAGTCTTTCAATATTTCTCTTCCACATCATCTGGTTTCTTCCCATCAATAATAATGTTTAGATTTTGCTGAAAGAGAGCATCTGGAACCTCACTTTGTCAAATATCGATATGACCCGTATCATCGAATATCTTCACTACCAATCTCGTATTTGCCGATTAAGTGATTGGATATCGTCACGTTTATCTTTTAAATTTTAGGGTAAAGTATCAAAATAGTAACTTTTGTTTGTCTCGGGTTACATTTTAGTCACTTATATTTGAAATATTAAGTTTTAATCACTTACGTTATCATGTTGTAATATTTTAGTCATTGAATAGTCAATTGTCATTAACAGTGTAACAATAAGCTGACATAACACATTAAATCATCATTTCAAACAAAAAATTTAGGTTAAATTGTACAATTAGTCCCTATATTTTTTTATTTTGAGCAATTAAATTTTTTTCTTTTATGTTCTTGCCAGTTTCCTTTTTTTTTCTTTTTTTTTCCATTCTCCCTCTGTTTTCCTCCCTTATTCATTTTTTAACGTAGTTTTTCTATATTTTTCATTTGTTAAAACTAGTCCACATGCTCGCCTCACTCGAGAAAATTAAATTGTTCAAAAAAAAAAAACAAAAGTATAGAGACTAGTTTTAACAAATGGAAAACATAGAAAAACTACGTTAAAAAAACTAGAGAAGGGAGAAGCAGAAGAGAATGAAAAAAAAAAAAAGAAAAAAAAAGGAAAGTTAGATAAAAGAAAACAAATTAAATTGCTCAAAATGAAAAAAATATGGGGACCGATTGTATAAATAAACTAAATTTTTTGTTTGAAATGATGATTTAACGTGCCACATTAGCTTATTATTACATTGTTAACGGCAATTAACGGCTCAGTGACTAAAACGTTACAACGCGATAACGTAAGTGACTAAAACATAACATTTCAGACATAAGTGACTAAAATGTAATATGAGGTAAATAAAAGAGACTATTTAGGTAGTTTACCCTGAATTTTAACTTAATAAATCTAATAAGGTATATCTAATGGCTAAAATTAATTGATGGACATGTTAGTGGAAATCCATGGCTAATAGCATGGTTATCTAGTAACTTAATAATTGTGATGGTTAAATTGTATTCAAAAGCTTTACTTAATCTCTCAACTAATCCCTCTAATCTAGTTACCTTACAATTTAGACCTTATATAATAATTATTAACTTCTTTAATAAGTTAAGTATTTACCTCCCTTTACTCGTTCTTATTTCGGAAACCTCTCGATTAAATTTAGCCTGAGAATCGAATTTTTCAACGCTAATGAAAAATAGATCGCCTTCGTACCTATTTTCCCAACAAGGTCATGTATGACAAGTGTATTGAGGGCACCTCCCACACTTTTATAGCTTTAAACCTCTTCAAGAAATAATAATTATTAACTTCTCTAATAAGTTAAGTATTTACCTCCCTTTACTCATTCTCATTTCGGAAACCTCTCGAATTTGGCCCAAGAATCGAATTTTTCAACACTAACGAAAAATAGATCGCCTTAGTACCTATTTTCCCAACAAGGTCATGTATGACAAATACCACACTTTTATAGCTTTAAACATCTTCAAGAAAGCTACCAACATCAGTTATAACTTCTTCAGAACTTCCAGTCATAAGTATATATCATCAACATGGACAATAAGGTAAAGTAACAATAACTTTTGTCCCTAGTATAAACAAGGATGTGTCAAATTTTGAGGCATGGAAATGGAGGCTTGTCAGGAACTCTTTCAGGTTGTTACACCAATTTCTTGGGGCCTGTCATAGCTTATATAATGCTTTTTGCAACTTACAAACTAATGGTGTACCATTTGCTCCAAACTTTTAAAAGCATGGTGGTTGAACTATATCTACTTTCATGGTTTGCCATTAATTTGAAACTGCAAGAGAAAACAAAATTTTAACCATAGGAGAATTTACTGCAGGACTGACCTGGAACTTGAGAGTAGCCCTGAGCTACTAATCTTGACTTGAACTGATTCACACTTCCATTAACATTTCTGAATAACCATTTGCAACCTATTGGCTTCCTTCCAAGTGGTAAGCTCACTACAGACCAGGTATCATTAGCTAAAAGGATTATAATCAGATTTTCTACTATATTTCTTTTGGCATTGACATCTAGCTTCATTTAAGAATTATGGTGGCCAACTACCAATTAGGTTTCTTCCTTCCTAAGTCAACTGAGTTCTATGCAACTGTGGGGGCTTCATTGATTATTAATCATCTTCAGCCTGCATTACATATCCTAAACAACTTGATCATTCTTTTGGAGCCCTGCATTTGTTAAATGTAGTTTGAAGAATAAGTTCACAATAGAACTCTCTAATGAATAGCAATGCCGTCCTCTTTTTTCTAATATGTTGACAAAATTTTGGTAACAAGATCCTCTCTGAATGGTTAAAGTCAGTAGATATCATTCTTTCTTTGACTTAAAATCTCCGTCCAAGCCTTCTATATATTAAGAGAATTAAAAGTGCATTAAAGAAAGTAATCACTTAAATGATGTTGCAACCGAATGGAGATAAGCAATAGCATACCATGCAGGAGTGTGAACAATCTACCCGCTGGTATGTAGTTGTCGACTATTAGCTTTTCATTCTTTGAATAGTATATAAGCACAGATTGGCGTAACATTTGGATGTTGTCCCATCGTCTCCATAACTTCCATTTTTTGCTCAAACTCCCTTTCCCAACTGCCATAATGTTGGAAACAAAATTAGCTGCTAGGAGGACCAATTTCAAGTTGGTTGTTGTCTGATAGCCAGCTCGGTGGTAAAATTAACTCGTAATGGAGAGTGAACTTGTTAAAACTAGAACAAGAAAGAGGTTTTGCCTAGTAAAATTAGGGACTAAATAGGTTCGTCAAATAGATTTGTATGTAACTATGGATATCTCCATAAAGACGGTAATATGTTTATTTTGTGATTAGGACTCTCCTACTGTTACTCATCTTCGACATGTACCAAAATAGATTATAAACCTGTTTCTCTGTAAGAAAGAATGTCGAACAAGGTAAGATGAGAGGGGAAAAGCAAAAATTGCATGTCATGTTATGAAAAGTACTCCGATTGCAAAATTTATGTGTTCCAGCAAGGCCATTTGCCTACAAGACGCTCAAAATGTATGGAGACAGCAACTGCCACAGGCAGAAGTCACAATTTATCCAGCAAGTAAACTTTCAGAAACTTAATAAACACAAGAAAGAAAGGAGGGGAAACAATGAAACCTAACCAGCAATCATTGATTGCCACCTTGTTCAAGCTTTTCAATTTCTTGACGACGCTTTCTTTCAGCCTGTTGAAGGTGTCCCTCAGCATCCTCCTCTTCCTAATCTAATCAAGATAATCAAATTCTTGTACAACAAGCAACTAAGAAGACTTTTAATCCTAAGATGAGTTTAAAAGGGATTTCTATTATACTTATAGAATAGAAGACCATCAGAAATTCACATACACACTTGCACCAGTCTAAGCTCCAACAATGGGACCAACAAGTTACAGTATTAAGCTTTTTTCCATCCAAAGTCTGTTGAGATTACATGCTTAGATTGCTGCCAATTAATTTTTTTTCTGTTATTGAATTTGAATAAGTCTCCTTTATGTTAGGAGTTTACTTTCCATTTTATTTGCTGATTTTTTGGCTTATTTTTTGATTTTTGGTTGTGAAGACTACTATATAAGTGTTTGTACGTATTCATTAAAAATATTAAGTCTTCAATTATTTTCTCTCTAAAAGCTCCTTTCTCTTCTTTCACTTAAAATCTCCCGATCAACCATTAAAGTTGTGTTCAAATCACCAACAGTTTGGTATCAGAGCTCTCTTCTTGAGGGATCCGTGAGGTTATTTGTTTAAAATGGAAGGAGAATCAAGTTTTTCAGTTGTTGCACCACCACTTGATGGAGACAATTATCGATGTGTGGCGATTCGTATGGAGACTTACCCGAGGCTTTGGATCTTTGGGAAGTCAGTAGAAGAGGATTATGTGGTCCCTCCACTTCCAAGAAATCCTACTGTGGGTACAGATTAAAGCACGTAAGGAGAAGAAGACAAGAAAATCAAAGGCAAAAGCTTGCCTATTTGCAAACAGTATCTCAAATGATCTTCACACTAAATAATGTCTCTCAAATCAAAGAAGGAAATGCAGGATTACCTCAAGGTGAGTATGCGGAGATGAGAGGATTCGTGGAATGAAAGTCCCGAATCGATCGAGGATTTTGAGTTGCGTAAATGAAGGAGTCCGAGAGTCGGTGAAAGAATATTCGACAAACTCCTCAAAGATTGCCAACAAGGTGAGATTGCTTGGTTCTCGAGTTAAACGACTCTAGAATCGTGGAAAAGTGCTCGTCACTGCTCCAGAAAATTTGAAGCCACCATTACTACTCCGAAAACACCAAGGATCTGTCAAAAATTTCTCTTCTGAGAGCTCTTGAATGCTTTACAAGCACAAGAGCAAAGAAGGTCCATGAGGCAAGAAGGGGTGATTGAAGGTGCCTTACCTGCCAAGCATCAAGACAACAGCAGGTATAAAAAGAAGAAAAATTTTAAAAATCAGTCGACAAGTGGAAGATCATCAGGCAATTATCAGAAGAGCAAAGGTGAAGGTGTCAAGAAATCTTACCCACCTTGTCACCATTGTGAGAAGAAAGGTCATCCACCATTCAAGTGTTGGAGAAGACCAGATGCCAAATGCTCCAAATGTAATCAACTTGGACATGAAGCTGTGATTTGTAAAATCAAAGGTCAAGTACAAGAAGTAGATGCACAGGTGGCTGATCAAAAAGAAGAAGATCTATTGTTCGTGGCCACTTGTTTCTCAGGCAGAAAATCAAGTGAGAGCTGGTTGATTGATAGTGGGTGCACAAATCACATGACATATGACAAAGAGCTCTTCGAGGAGATAAGAAACACTGATATCAAGAGAGTGAGGATCGGAAATGGTGAACACCTAGAGGTTAATGGAAAAGGCACAGTAGCTATAACAAGCTATGAAGGTACAAAGTTCATTTCAGATGTTTTATTTGTACCTAAAATTGATCAAAATCTCTTAAGTGTTGGTCAGTTACTGGATAAAGGCTATAAAGTGCTATTTGAGAATAAGCAGTGCTTGATCAGAGATGCTAGTGGCAAAGACTTGTTCAATGTCAAAATGAAGGGAAAAAGCTTTCCTCTTGATCCAATGGAGAAGGAGCAAGTGGCCTTTAATTCTAGAGCCAATGCCACTGAGACTTGGCATAAAAGACTAAGGCACTTTCATCATCGAGGATTGCTTCAGATGCAGTTGAAGAAGCTGGTTGAAGGACTCACAGACATTGATGATGACATGCCTCCTTGTCATGCTTGTAATTTTGGGAAACAACATAGGCAACCCTTTCCTAAACAAGCATGGAGAGCCTCGAAAAAACTGCAGCTTGTTCATACTGATCTTTGTGGCCCCCAGAGAACACCATCATTAAATGGTAATCTTTATTACATTGTTTTTATTGATGATCTAACAAGAATGTGCTGGATTTTCTTGTTGAAGCAAAAGTCAGAAGTTGCTGGTGTATTCTGGAAATTTAAAGCCAGAGTTGAGAATGAAAGTGGGTGCATGATTCAGACCTTAAGATCTGATAATGGCAAAGAGTACACTTCAGAAAACTTTAACAGGTTTTGTGAAGAGGCTGGAATTAAGCATCAGTTGACAGCACCATACACTCCTCAACAGAATGGAGTAAGTGAAAGGAGGAACAGATTCATAATGGAGATGACGAGATGCATGCTTCATGAAAAGAATCTTCCAAAAAGCTTTTGGGAGAAGCTGCAAACACTGCTGTGTACTTGCAAAATCGGATTTCAACAAAAGCTGTGAAGGAGCAGACACCATTTGAAGCTTGGTATGGTTACAAACCTTCTTTAAAGTTCCTTAAAGTATTTGGTCGCTTTTGTTTCACTTACATTCCACAGTCAAGCGTGACAAGCTTGACAAAAAGGCGCGTAGGTTGGCATATTTGTTGGGTATAAGCATCGTATCTAAAGCTTATAGGGTCTTTCAACCACACAATGGACGTGTTATTGTGAGTCGTGATGTTCATTTTGTTGAAAATGAGCAATGGAATTGGGAAGATTCGACCAAAGTGAACCAGATTTCTAGTGCACCAAATAATTTTATTCTTGGCGAAGATGTCGAAGAACACGGAGATGAAGACCAAGATGTTTTGACCGATGATACACACTGCGCCGAGGCACAAGACTACTATCCGATATTTATCAAAGGTGTAATGTAGCTATTTGTGAGCTGCGCAGGTTCGATGATGCAAGAAGCGATCAACATTAGATGGTCGCAATGCGGGAGGAGCTTTTGATGATAGAGAAAACAAAACATGGAAGTTGGTTGATCGACCCTGCAGACAGGAAGGTAATTGGAGTAAGATGGGTGTTTAGAACCAAACTAAATCCTGATGGTTCAGTCAACAAATTCAAAGCAAGACTTGTTGTGAAGGGATATGCACAAGTCTTTGGAGTTGACTATTTAGAAACATTTGCACCTGTTGCCAGGCTTGACACTGTAAGATTGTTGCTTGCTCTTGCTGCTCAAAAAAATTGGAAAGTATTCCAGCTTAGATGTTAAATCGCATTCTTGAATGGAGTCTTGCAAGAAGAAATTTTTGTCGAGCAACCCGAAGGTTTTTTAAGCAAAGGCAATGAAGACAAAGTTTACTTACTGAAAAAGGCTCTATATGGCCTAAAACAGGCTCCACGAGCTTGGTACAGCAAAATTGATTATCACTTAATGAGCCTTGGCTTTCAGAAAAGTCAATCTGAGCTTACACTGTACGCCAAGCATGAAGGTACAAACACCTTAGTCATTTCTCTTTATGTGGATGACTTATTAATTACAGGAATAATCTTGATCAAGTTAACTAGTTCAAACCGGAGATGAAAAAGGTCTTCAAATGACAGATCTTGGTCCGATGTCATATTTCCTTGGCATTGAGATCAAACAAAGCCAAGTGATGAAGTGTTCATATGTCAAAGAAAGTATGCAAAGGAGATACTTAAAAAATTTCAGATGGAAGATTGTAAAGCAATGAATACTCCTATGAATCAAAAAGAGAAGCTGGTCAGAGATGATGGTTCTCCCAAAGTTATTGAAGCTGAGTTCAAGAGTTTGGTAGGTTGTCTAATGTACTTAACAAAGAACTGCACTCGACATCTTGAATGTCGTAAGTATTCTCTCCAGATTCATGCATTGTCCCAATGAGACTCACATGAGAGCTGCAAAGAGAATTATCGATACATCAAGGGGACCTGGAATTATGGAGTGAAGTTTTTAAAGCACAGAGAAATGAAGTTAATTGGTTTTTCCGATAGTGATTGGGGTGGCTCAACTGATGACATGAAGAGTACATCTGGTTACTGTTTTTGCCTTGGATCAGGCATGTTCTCTTGGAGCTCGAGGAAGTAGGAAACCGTAGCTCAATCCATCGCCAAGAATTTATAGCCGCAATGAAGATTGCTTAATCAAGCTCTCTCGTTAAGGAAGATTCTTGTTGATCTAAACATTGAGCGTAAGCAAAGCAACCGAGATACTAGTTGATAACCAAGTTTGCCATTGCAATCTCCAATAATCCAGTCTTTCATGGAAAGACTAAGCATTTCAACATCAAGTTATACTTTGTTCGAGAAGTTCAAAAGAATGGCGATGTGTCTCTCTCATATTGCAGATCAAGATCAAATTGCGTACATCTTTACCAAACCTCTCGCCACTTAGCAAGTTTGAAAATTTCAGAAAAAAAGCTTGGAGTTTGCAAAGATCTAAACAAGGAGGAGTGTTGAGATTACATGCTTAGATTGTCGCCAATTAATTTTTTTTTCTCATTATTGAATTTGAATAAGTCTCCTTTATGTTAGAGTTTACTTTCCATTTTATTTGCTGATTTTTTGGCTTATTTTTTGATTTTTGGTTGTGAAGACTACTATATAAGTGTTTATGCGTATTCATTAAAAATATTAAGTCTTCAATTATTTTCTCTCTAAAAGCTCCCTTTCTCTTCTTTCACTTAAAATCTCCCGATCAACCATTAAAGTTGTGTTCAAATCACCAACAAAGTCACTTAAATTAAAACATTAACATTGTTTTGTAAACCTAGAGCACCTGCTCCATCCAAAGGTGTCTTCCACCAGAAAACAGAAGCGTTGTACCCGCTAGTGACCATCCCAAAAGACTAATACGTTAAAACCATTAGATCAGACGTAGTCAAAAGCGAGTCAGCTTGGACTTGTGCCGACTCGAGAGACTTCCCTCAAGGGAGAAACCACAGTAATACCGAACAAACTCACCGGAAAATGAAGGGTGGCTAGCAAGAGAAAAAGGAAGTGGCAATGGTGGTGAAGAGGGAGAAAGAGAAGGAAAAAAGGTGATAAGGAAGAAAGGGTGGCAAGAGAGAATGGAGCGGACTATTTCCGACGAGGGTCAACGACAACAACGCAGTTGGTGACCACCTTAGAAGCAAACAAGAGCAACTACAAGGAAGGGGAAAGGGAGAAAAGGAGGAGAGGGAAAGAGGAAGATGGTGAAAGGAAAATTCAATATTAAAAATCTAACTATAAAAAAGTTAAATATGGAGCTAATTTATAAATCAACTTTTAATGATATTATTTATTTACACGATGATGATCTAAGTAAGAAAAAATATTTTATATTAAAATTTTATTTTTCATTAATTTACTTAATAATGACTATCGGTGTTATGATAAATAATTTGTTTATAAATATATTAAATTATATTAAAAACGCTATGAAGATAATAATAGTATTCATAATTTAATAATTATATTAAACACTTTATTGAGCTGGTGTCACCTATAGCCAAGTCAATAAATCAATTATTAAATTATAAATATTCATCCTTTAAATTATAATTAATTTTAATTTTTTTATTTAAATATTACAAAAATATACAAAAGCGTTATCAAAATAATAATAGTAATCATTTAATAAAAAATGTATTTTAGTCTTTTCCAAGGCTGTAAATAGTAATATTGATAATATAATATACTTATATTTAAGCATTATATTGAGTTAGTGTTATACTTGATTGAGTCACCTATTGAAATTGTAAAATTACAAAAACACTCATTCTTCTAAATTATAAGTAATGCCATTATGGTTAGTTCGATCGAGCTATCTAGATTTTTTTAACCATTCATCATAATTTGATTCGCACTAAGTTTTTCCATATTAATTTTAATTATATATTAAATAAACATTCATTCCATTAACCGTTTTTAATATGATCTAATTTTTTTCTCAGCCTTGATTATATACTTCTATAACATCTTTAAATAAAAGAATTAAACCTGAGTTCAATAATATTAAAATACAAATTCATCACCACTTCGAGTATATTCATTATTAACTAAAATTTAAAAGAATATTTTTAACATAAATATAAAATAAAAGACTACAAAAGAAACAAAAGGGAAATGATAAATTCAAGACCATAGCAAACTCAGTGCCATTGTGTGAACAACAAATCAATAAACAGAGTATTTTGAACCTCAACAACATCTGTTCAATTGAGGAATGATGCAACACAACAAAAGGATAGTAAAGTAATAATAAGCTTAACAAACAGTTCCAACAGAAGCTTTTGGAGAGCCCTTCAAATTTTTCTAGATACTCCAATGTCTTAAGATGATGCTTTCAGAAAAGCTCTCCCAGGTTGACGATTTGCCAAAGGTCCATGGCATCCAAGAAGCTGCACATTATAAACACAACTTTCGCTTTTAAAAACACAATAAACACAGTAGTAGGAAAACAGAAAATATTCAGCTCCATGAAGGGAAGGAAGTCCTTCACAAGAGCTATGAATAGCTATATGATGTATTACAGTCACAAGATCACAGAGAATAAATCATTGGTTGTTTGAAAGAGATCTATCGTTTTACTACCTTTGCATTCACACCATCTGGCATAATCCTGTTCTCAGACTTCCACTTCAGATAATCTGCGCGGTTGTACTTGGTGAATCCCCTGACAATACCAAAATAATTGTAAACCGGATTTCAATAACATAGGTGACACGATGTTGCAAATATGTCCAGAATATATATTAAAAGGAAAAACTTCAAGCAAAAATCAGAGCTTTTGTTCCCAAAACATTATATAGAACAAACTCAAGCATTTCAATTTGATGTCCAAGAAACAGAAAATGCATACCACTTCCTGCTAACAATAATCTTTTGACGACCGGGAAACTTGAACTTTGCACGGCGGAGGGCCTCCTGTGCATGGTGGCTGTTGCTGTCCTTGCAACGAACTGAAAGCAGGACTTGACCAATGTCAACTCTTGCACATGTTCCCTGAGGCTTCCCAAAAGCACCCCTCATTCCAGTCTGAAGCCTATCAGCACCAGCACATGAAAGCATCTTGTTGATCCGCAGAACATGGAAGGGATGAACCCTTACCCTCAAATGGAACGCATCCTTCCCAGCATATTTGGCCATGTACTTGTTGCAGGCAATGCGAGCAGCCTCCAATGCCTCACTTGAGACATTCTCTTTCTCCCAACTGACAAGATGGACACAGAAAGGGAACTCGTCAACACCCTTTTTCTTCATCCCAACATCATAAATTCTGATCTTAGGATCCGGAACACCACGGCAATATCGAGATTTTGGGTATGGCTTGTTCTTGATTTGGCGATAACACCTTGCAGGTCCTATAAGGAAGAAGTTCAGAAAACTAACACAAGCATGACACTCAATATCAACAGAATACGACCACTTTCTTATGGAATGCATGATAGAAACATAAAATAATATGAATCTGTTAGTAAGAGAAGTTTCTAGAAACCAAACATTAGTTAAGGCATGCAAGAAAAGGAGACATAATAGATGTTTCAATATGTTGTCATGTTAGAAATTTAGTTAAGCACCCTCGCAAACAAACTTCTAATGCTTTCTATAGCGCTGGAGTAAGCCAAATGAGCTAATCCCTAGCAGCCATTCCCAAGATTCTGGAGAAGCATATGTAAGCAATTAACTGAGTCACACATGGAAAACAGAACCCTATATGACAGAAATGAGGGATAGGGTTATTACAAAGAGCTCTTGGTTTGAAAAACTGAAATGACTAATAATCATAATGCTAAAAAGCACTGACACGGAATGCCAATTTAGAGCGGTTTAGCTGAACCTAGTAAGGTTTAGGGTTTAGGGTTGAAAAACTGAAAATTTTGTGGTAAGTTGAAATTAAAAGTTCCTTTTTCAGATGGTGATGGAGATGAGACTGATAGTGAGTGATGGGTAGAAAATAAATCCAGATGCCATAGGGCTTTGTGTTTAGCATGCAACTACAGGAGTGTAGCAAATGTAAAACCTAATTGTGGAAAATGAAGTACGAAAAATTGAAAGGAAAACAAACAGCATTCAACGTTACTAATATATATAAAAACATCAATGAATTAACTAAAATCACAGCAGAAAAGATTTCAAGAACAGCTGTAAGGGCGATTGGCAAGCAATAGAAGGAAGGAGAGAAACTTACTCCTCCCCATGTCGTCGTCTGGCCTTGAGAGGAAGAGAATTGCAATGATTCAAATAATGCAAAAACCCTAGCCGTCCTTATTTCTTCATTTCAACTTCAACCTTAGCCCATTAACCCAACCAAAAAGCCCAAACCCCAACCCATGCCCTATAAACCTTCAATATTCAAGAGTCGGATTATCCCTCCAAACCCGAAGTTTTGGTCCCGGTTTTATTTTTATATATTATATAATTATATTAGTTACAAATAATATTATAATATAAACATTAAAAAATATGATAACTTATCTCTATTTAAAATTTTAATAAAAAACATAAATTAATTTTTTAAATTATTTTAAAAAATTTAAATGGATCTAAAATTAGCGTAACTTAATCATTTTTAAATTTAGATATACTTGAACAACTTCAAGTCTCATATTTTAGGAGGGGTTAGATTTAAACAAATAGATTATGTTAATATAATACAATATCTCGACTCAAATATGACCCGACTTGACCTTACTCTATAAAGAAAAAATTGAAGTCTTTATTAACTTCTATGATACTGTTTTTATCTTATATGTTAGTGTTTTGTATCATTAAGTGTTTTTTTTTTTTAAAAAAAATTACAATACATTTTTTTAACTCCACAAGTAAAATTTAAAAAATTTCGTACCTGTATACCGTACAATCACGTGTTACCCTTGTAACTTATAAAACAATTTCCCTTATTTTATATATTTTAAAACATAAAATTATAATATTTTACGAATTATCAAAATTAATGAATATTTTAACATTTAAAGTTTATTCGATTTTTAAATTATATAAATTAAAATCCATAAATAAGGAAATTCAATCCAATTTGAACTCTTCTTTTATATATATTTTCATCAAATAAAGCCAATTTGATTTTAAGATTAATAATGAAAAATTAAACTCTAAGAAATAAAATAATTTTATGTAAAATTTATTTGTTTTACTTACCATAAAGTAATTATAATTAATAAAAATGTTAATGAAATTAAATTCTAACTTATAATAAAAGTATTTACAATGATAATTTAGAAATATAATACTGTGAATAACAATGACTACAGCTTGCCTTATCTCTCTCTTATTGTTCATTCTTCCATCTTAATAATGACTTTCCTTGGGAACAAAGATTATCATCACCAATTTAGCATTGCTTTTCAAAAGCATTTTTGGATTAAAAAATGCTTTTGAGCAAAAGCTAAAATTTTCTACTTCTGCTTTTGCAAAGCATTTTTTGTCCCAGTTTGTAAATCTCAAACGTATCTTGTTTAGCAATTTTTTTTCCTCAAAAGTGCTTTTTGTCCCAAAAATACTTTTGAGAAGTAATGCAAAACTGGCCTTTAAGACAGTCTAGGGGTAAGGGATATACAAAACAAAACAATAACAAATAATCATATCTAAGGTGTTCTATAAAGATTTTGAGAGAATAATCCTACTGAAGTTGTTTCTTTTGCCCAATTCTTGGCAGAGATTTTCAATCTGTGGGTGGGTGTTCTCTTTATTCCTAGATGATGGTATTATCTTCTCCATACTTTACCAATATGATTCTCATCTTTCAATGGACCAAAGCCTGCAAGCAGCAGCAGCTACTTCTGAAACCATTTTAAAGGCATCTTCAGCCTGAAGAAACAAAAAATTAAATCAGAAAAAGCATTGGTACTAGAGTTTTTTCGACTCCATAAACGGGGTTGGTTAAAGATTTATATATAGGGGACACTTGGAAGTTCTATAATGCCAGTGTACCAAATAAAGTACCCAAAAGAGATACATTATATTTATATATAGGCCAATGAAAGAAGGAAGACCTACCAATGAGCTACTGGAATTCAGAAGTTTGGGTGTAGGTGGGCTCTCAAATAATAGCTGGGATCTCAATATGGCTGGAATTACATAACAAATCAATATTGAGGAATAAACATCAAACCAGACAATTTTCACTATCACTAACCATCCACAAATTAACTGTTTCCTCGAGACACTATCTCTCAACATCTCAAAGAGGAGTTCCACACAGAGTGATTAAGCAGTATCCCCTACATATCCACAAAGAGTGATTAGTCCTTGATTTATTTATCAATTCATCTTTCCCTCTGCTGTCTTTCCTGTTTCAGTTAATTTTTACACTGATGAGAATTTTTTATTCATATAGAAAAATTTTGAAACACCAAAGTTATTGTATAAGGTTCTTAATGTTTTCTTAATCGAAGTTAGTAAAGCATTGGTTAAAAGAGCCAGTAAGATAGGGTGAATATTTTATCAAATGGAAAGAGCTACAACTTTTACCTTTGAAGTTACGACTACATTCTGCTGGTAAGCACAGCTGCATTGAATTAAAGCAGCTGCTCTGTCCACTGAGATACGAAATGACTTATTCACCGACAACAGCTCAGCCCACAGAAGCAGCCACATCAGAAATATCATCAGAGCTAGATGGCTCCACCAATAGTTGATCCCTCATGAGCGAGTGCTGAGCATGACCGATATTTATTCCAGATTCAAGCCCCTTGGAGAATTGTGCATACATTGCCTTGTCAGGTATCAAACCTGATTTACACATCTCAATTAATTGATTGAGGGCTGAAGGATATGGATAAGATCTGAACAACAGTTTAATTACACTGTTTATTGTATGATGGTCCAACTCAACTTCTGTCTTGCTGATTTCTTGCATCAACTGTTTTACCATTTTGAGATCTCTTCCCTTACAGAAACCAGAGATGACCAAATTATATGTGTGTGCATTAGGAAGAACACCAACTTCCTTCATCTGGCTGTACAGTGTATAGGCTTCATATATCCTTCCACTCTTAAAAAGTCCATAGATGGCAAAATTGTATGATACAACATCTAGAGGGTATTTCTCTTCAAGTGCCCTCCTAAACAATCTGAAGGCTCTGTGATATTTACCAACTCTTATGAGCCTATCTACGATAACAGTATGGACATGAGCATCAAGACCAGGGTAATACCGTATTAATGCTTGATAAACATTAACAGCTTCATCAAATCTTCCTGCTCCACATAGCCCGCTAAGTAATCCAACAAAACTATACTTGTCGGGTGTTAAACCTCTAGCAAGCATGTAATCATATAACTGTACAGCATGCAATGGATAGCCAGCCTTGCAAAAATAGTTAAGTAGGGAATTACAGACCATTAGGTCCCCTTCTATTGCAAGTCCACTACCTATATTGGGTAAAAGAGAAAACCTCCGGGACAAACATATGTTGGATAACAAAGAGCAAAATGTATAAGAATCAGGTACCAGATTTCTGTCAGACAAGCTCAGAAAAATACCAAATGCATCATCATACCTCCCAACCTTAGATAAACAATCTATTAATACATTACAGAGAACCAAGTCAGGAACATATCCATCACATTCCATTCTATTTAGAATGCTAGAAGCAGAATTGACCATTCTGGAATCCAAGAATCCCTTGATCAAACTAGTGTAAATCACCAGATTAGGTGAGCAACCAGTCCGAAGCATCTTTTTAAACAAAGCATAAGCCAAACCAGGTTGATGCAACCGACAAAACCCATCAATCAATATACTCCAAACATTCATCGATACAGAAGCTCCAAGCGTAATCATCAAACCCAACACTTGATATGCCTCTGCTAGCCTACCCATTTTACAGAAACAATTCAAGATCATCTCGAATGTCTTAACATTTGGATAATATCCCAGGTGGATCATTCTTCTACTAACATATGAAATGTTAGACAAATCACTCAATTTGCATAAATTACACAAAGCAATATTAAAGGTCAAGAAATTGGGAAAGTGGGTATCATTCAAAACCTTGATAGCTTTATCAACATGACCAATTCTATACAAAACATCCATGACCACATTACGTGCAAATGTATTAGGAGTAAAACCAAAAGCGGCCATTTCGTGGAAAGTCTCAAAAACCATTCCATATAATGCACTACGCCAATAAATCCTCAACAAAAGCAAGAAAGTTTGTGGCTTTATCACACAACCAATATTTTCCAATTCCCCAACAATTCTTCTCACAGTTAGATACTTTTTAGTTAACTGGGAGACAACATTAACCATACAATCAAACGCTTGAGCATCATGAAAATAATTGGGTTGCTTAGCACACCATAAGAAAAAGCTCAAGGCAATCAAATTAGAAGGGCAGTTGAGTAGAGTAGAGTGAACGATTTGAGGATTAATAATAACTTTCTTTTTTTCACCAGAAAATGCTTGACTTTTATCGGTTGAACTTACCTCTGGTGCTGAAAAAAGGCGAACTGATATCAAACGAAATGATGTGAAGATAGCGGTTGCTGGCGTTGAAGGGAAGAAGCCCCAGCGGCATCTCCATATCATATTCTAAGCAGTGTTTCAAATAGTAGTGGCCTAATGGTGTCTCACGGCCTCTATTACGCAGTTACGGCGGTGTGACCAAACATCACACCAATAGAAACGGTTCAAGGCCACAAATAGCAGTCTAACGAATAAAAAAAAAAAAAAAAAAAACCAAGAACAAGAGTATGAGACGCAGAGGAAGAGAGCAGAAGGTTAAGTTTAAGGTTACAAAAATTACATTTAATTTGCTGGTCGGTCGGAACGAAAGGGCTTGGGTCTGAAGAGAAAGACGAGGCGGCGGGAATGGGATGTGTGAAGAGCTGCAAGATTAACTCGTTGAGGAATTACTAAAGTATCTTATCATATTTTAAAGGTTAAATTCTTCTATTAGTCTATATACTTTGCCAAAGTTTCGAATTTAGTCTATGTACTTTAATTTCATCATTTTTGGTCTTGTACTTTTCAAATTTTAAAATTTCAATCCTCACCAAACAATAACTGTTAAATTTATTAAGTTAAGTTCTACTATTTTTCAAAATCTAGTGCGGCAAACATATTACTATATGTATAATATCATATCAGCTTCTTATTTTCACTTATTAAAATTTCAATTAATGGATTAACATTGTCATCTGTGTTAAAATTAAAATTTCAAAATTTAAAAAGTATAGGAATATTTAATGATCTAGTTGGAGAATATGGACTAATCTACAACTGTACACGTAATACAATATTAGTAATTGAATTTAACCAAACATATTTAACTACTACGTTTGGGTCATGATTAAATTTCAAAATTAAAAAAGTACAAGGATTAAAATTGATCAATTCCAAAAGTACAGAAACTAAAACCGATCAAATTAGAGTACAGTGACTAAATCCATAACTTTCACAAAATACAAGGATTGATAATGCAATTTAACTTATTTTAAATATGTTATATTTGGTGAAAGTTTTTTTTATCTTATCTTTTGACATGTAAAATTAATTAAAAATTGTATTCAATGAATTTTAAACTCATGCCATTCCACGAAGCCCCAGTATTAAGAGTTAAATTGTATTTTGTTCTTTTTATTAAAAAATGAGTAAATTAATCTATGTAAGTTAAATCAAAAAGTAACCCGATCCATGTATATTAATATGATGTATAAGTGGCACACTATATATCATTATCGAGTTATTTCGTCACTTACACCGATTACAACTTAAAACATTATATATCAACTTTACCAATACCATTTCAACTAAAATTATATTTAATTTTTTTATCAAATTTTTTAAAATTTTTTTATGGAAATAAATGTGTCATAATCTAATATTAATTTATGATTTCGTATTAACATTTGATGGATGCTTTTATTTGGTATTTATATTCTTTTAGTTTTTTTATAAATTTTTTTAGGTTAATAATTGAATAACAATAAATAAAAAATCTATATTCTAACCAGTTGTGTTTGTTAATATATAATTAAATAGAAGATGTTCATTAAAAAGAAACAATAGAAGATAATAATCATTTTATTATATATATATTATTAAAAATAAAATAAAAATATAGAAAAACCCACTATTGATACACTACTAACATATTCTGCATTTTTTTCTGTTTGACCTAAGAAAATTAAAACATGTTGATGATGAATTTGCAGGGAAGAAAAGGAAGGTGAAGCTTTGTCATTATATTCAAGATATAACATTGGCAAATAACACCAATTTTCCTTTGGTGTTGCTATTTGCATTAGTAACAACATCCCTAGTTTCAGGGGCGAAGCTAAAACAATTTTTTAGAGGGGCCGGATAAAATTTTAATTTTTTATAATTTATATCTTTATAATTTGTAAAGGATTAAATCGAATTTTTATAATTTTAGGAGGCCAAAATAATAATTTTATATTTTAAATGGGCCGAGCCCATGCCACCGCCCCTGACTTCGCCCTTGCCTAGTTTTGGGTCTGGCTTCGTTCCTCCAAACCTAACATTGAAACCAAACATATGAGCATAGCTTAGATAAAACGATTGAGCATCATCTAAGCTACTGAATTCCATCCCTCCAATTTCCTCCGATGATAATTTAGTAGTGTTGTTGAAAAAACAAATCATGAACCCGTCTCTTCCCAAAATTATTTGGCCTTCCCTGTTCTGATTCTTCATTTAAGTTGACATCATTTTTTTTTTTTTGGTCCTAAACATTCAGCCATTCTTAAAACTGTATAAGCACAATATTTTTCACATTTAATCATGCAAAACCACAAAAATTATTGTACTTACTGATTAAGGTGCTTGACAACCGTTTCAGTGTTTTCCCCAATACTTTGAACAAAAATCCCAATTGAAGCTTTTAGGGTTTAAATCTAACATTTTTTTGTATTATTCCACTGCAATAGAGAGAGAATGGTTTTTCCTTCAGTTGAAGCTTCATTGAAAAATCCCTTGCTTATCAATGGTCTATGTATGTTTCCTTTTCTTCCTTTTAATTTCAACCATTGATTTAAAAGATCCCACGAGATCCTACCAAAAGGTGCCTTTAAATAGATGATGCCACATAAAATTTGTATTGAGAAATGTGAGTTTATATTTTGCCCAATTCAACCAGTTTCAACACTAAAGGAGAAAAACTAATTTCTAAAGGAAAACAACGTATTCGACAACCAATTTAACAAATTCCAAGTCACAAGCACAATGCTTAATTTTTGACATGACTTGATCAAACGACTATAATATTCTCATTTCTGTCTTTTAACCACTACCATTGATTTAAAAAGTTCCTACTAAAATAAGATCTCGCCTTAAATGTTACCGTTAAAAAAGTTGAACTTTAAAAAAAAAAAAAAAATCCCAATAACATATTATGACCAAAAAGAATTAAGGTGTATCCTTACGTGAGACTGTTTGGCTAGAGGACTCACAGTCAAATGCTCAAGGTCATCATTAATAATTTGCACACACATATTGAAGAGCAAATCCACAAATTTATTAACCAAAAAGATGATAATGTTCCAATTTCATTATCCCATATCCATAACTAAACACACCAACTCAAGACTTAATCCAAGTCCCAACCAAAATGCATGAAAGTATTGTAGCACCAAAATGGGGGCTTCCCAATAGTTTCAATACCTATGTTCCAGCTTCTCCTTTTCTTTGAAATTTTGGACATACCTGCACCCAGTTAAATAGACAAAACACATGTTAAGCATTAAGTCAATGTGCTTAATAAATTGTGGATTCCGTGCATGTATACTTTTGAGTTTCTATGAGCAGTCTCAAGTGGAGCTCAATATTCATCACAAAGTATCCGTGTTAGCAGGACTCAAGGGTACATGTGGGATATGGATGTGCACCGTTTTTTCTTTTTCTAAATTTTATACTATCGATATCATATCCATGATACTCTTCGAAAAACAAAGAATTCAGGTAACATAGCAAAATATTTCCATGCCATGCATATAACACTAATCAAATCACATTGAAACTGTTGCCATACATGAGCAAGAGCAATCTATTCCGCTCCACTTAATCAGGCATGAGAAGGGGAGGGAGAGGTCCCATTCCAAGAACAAAAATATTCATAACGAGTCAAGAAAAAATGATTATACCGTACACATGTATTGCTCTTTCTTGTTTTCCACTTGTTCCTCCCAGAAGAAGTGCGACAGCTAAGGAATGTAGGGTATAAGTTGGCTAAGTTGTACAGAAAAGGCATGTTCCTAATTCTAGAAAGCTCATCCTAGAACTACTCGAGTTAAATTGCACTTGTAAGTTCTCCATCAGCTCTAACTAACATTACTCGATTACACAAATTATAATTTGCACAAAACATTACCCGGTCTTATAAATTATGATAACTCTCATAAAAATTATTACAAGTGTTGTAATGTGTTGGGTAAAACGAATCTTTTGTAATGTGTAGTGTAATATTGGAGCTGATAAAATGCTAATATGAAGGAGCTCTTTCTAGAATTTTCTATTTTAGATTTAATATGCTATTATGGTAAAACATAGAATCAAAAGTATTTGCCCAGATTGCCGATTGAGTCTTTAGTTCAATTGACATGGTCATTGTTGTCAATGCAGAGTATATGGATTCGAGTTATTTATGGATTGGGAGGGATTATGGCTAGTTCTATGCATAGTGTTTCAAAAAAAAAAAAAAAGAAGAAGCATATATGATAAAAACTGTTAAAAAAAAGTAATTGCCCAGATTTTTTTAGCTTTCTTTATTTGAGTTTGAGATTGAACTGATATATTAGAGCTAACGTAGAGCTTATACATATAAACATATGGTTGAAGGAGATGAACTAGTTCGATAGCAACATTTTATATAAATGGTTAAGTTACTAGTAAATTTTAGGATTGGAAAATAAAAGAAAGAATGAAACTTAAATCATAGATAGATCAAAGATACGGTGAGAAATCGAAGAAAAAAAGGAGGGGGATGGGATGAAACCCTAAAGTGGAAGGGAAATAAATTACGTGTAGGTGCCCACGAGAGGGGTGAGAAGAAGAGTAGCGCTGATCCAATTCTCAGAGACCTTGTGGGTAATCTTGGCAGGCAGATCCTTCCATAGCCCACTCATTATCTTCTGCTGGAACGGTGATAAAGCGTACACCACTGCCCTCATCTTCACCGGCTGCTTTCCCATTTCTTCTTCTTTTTTTTTTTTCTTCGATTGTCTGACGGCCACTATCAAATGTCAAGTGTGACTATGAGTGAACCAAACAAAATCCCTCCGAGTTGGGCCAATGGTTCGGCCCAACTATCTGTCTTTGCTGAGTGTTGTTGTGCAAACTAGACTTATCTATGGGTTAGACCATCCAGTTCAGTCCGAAGGATCGTTCGAAAAGTGAGGATCCGATCCGAATTCGACCCGAGACCTGAGACATCTGTAGTACAAACAAATAAGAAAATCATCTGCTAGAAAATACCAGAAATAAAAAGATAAACAAATAAAAGGAATCAATTTTCTATCTGGTGCGAATTCATCTACTTTCTTTTTCTTCTGTCCGGAATTTTCCTTGCTTTCAACTTCAAGGGAAAATATGAAAATCTTTGAGGTTCCATGCTTAGAAGACAACTACTCGTATCTGTGAGTTTTTTTTTATTTAATTCTCTTTTTTTGTTCTTGTTTGTTGATTGATGAATTGTTGAATTCGTTTTTTTAATTAATAAAAAAAGGGTGATAGATGAAAGCACAAAAGAGGCGGCAGTGGTGGATCCTGTGGAGGCGGAGAAAGTTTTTGATGTAGCAAATCAGCATGGAGTTGTCCTCAAGTTTGTTCTTACCACTCATCACCACTGGTAATCACTATGCTTTTCATTTAAGATTGACTGCTAGTAGAGAATTCGGAGCGGAATATGTTTGTTTGCTTTGCAATTCTATCTGCAGGGATCACGCTGGTGGGAATGATAAGATAAAGCAGTTGGTGCCTGGGATCAAGGTATACGGTGGTTCCCTTGATAATGTTAGGGGCTGCACTCATCAACTCCAAAACGGCGATACCTTATCCCTTGGTTCTCATCTCAACATTTTGGCTCTTCATACCCCTTGGTATTATTTACTCTTCTCTTCTATTACAAACCTTCTATGTTTGTTATTTCCCTGCGTTTGCTTGTTTCTCTTTCTTTCTATATCTCAGTTTTTACTTTTATAGAATCCCTCTTTGCCCTGACCCTCTCATCCTTTCATCAGCCATACCAAGGGTCACATTAGTTACTACATCACAGGCAAAGACGGGGAGGACCCTGCTGTTTTTACTGGAGATACCCTCGTAAGTTTGAACCTCTTATCTTTCTTTTTCCTTTATATGCATGCATTCATTCTTACATACATATAATATATATATATATACATACACATATTTGCTGTTACTTGTTACTTTCTCCTTTATCTGAATGAAGCTCATTCAAGTCCAAAGCGAATTCTATCTCCTTAGTTACTGGCTTAAGCTTTTAAGATACAGAGTTCTTCAATATTTGACACTAATTCCATTTTTCCGTTGGCTACTATTTTGGCAAGTTGTTCTTCGTTGTTGTGTAAGTTTTACTTGCGTGGAGCATTTGAGTTTCTTCCCAATTGTTGGGATCTTACCTTGTTAACTTTAAGTTTTAGGCACAAAACTTTAGCCCTTACCAAAAGGCTTTTTGATGGTTAGGAGGTAGATCTTTTATCTTTATCTTGTTTACTTCTGTCGTTTTGATTGGTCTGGAAATAATTTGTCATTTTTCATTGTATAGTTCATTGCTGGTTGCGGGAAGTTTTTTGAAGGCACAGCCGAACAGATGTATCAATCACTCTGTGTAACACTGGGTTCACTGCCAAAGCCAACTCGTGTCTACTGTGGCCATGAGGTACAGAGATTTACCCTTTCCCATTTATTGTCTGTCTCTGTAGTCTATGCTGAATTGTTTGAGATATTCACTATGTATGCTTGTCAGCATCCAGTGTCCACAAAGGTCCTGGCTAAGGAAAATTTTCGGGTATAATACTTAGGCATGCAATGTTTTATTATCCAGTTCATATGGCCAAATGCCTAGTCATTTCTTGAAAGAATGAACTTGGGAAAACTAGTTTGACAGTACACTCACATATATGATTGGCAGTCATATTGATGTTGTCTGACCAACTAGATAGCTTATTGATGCTGTACTGCATGTTCTACTTTGTTTTGGGTGTCTTCTTATGGTAGTTTTTGTTTTTACTTCTATATATATTTTCATCAGATAAGAGGGCCATATTTCCTGTTTGGCATAAGAATGGCAAGCTAGCATATCTTGACAATGTCTGTAGCAGCACATGCCATTGAAATTTAGTTAAGCTAGCTTACAAGGTACATGAATCTTAAACTAGAAAATTAGCAATGATTGTGTAAGTGAAAGGTGAAGATAAATTTGCAGTCTCTGGAGTGTTTATTCAAGGCTGGATTAATCTGCTGTGCTGAATAATTCATGGAAACTTTGAAATGAGAGGAATACTCCCAAATTTCTTTCAAAGTTTGTTACATCTTAAAAGAAGAAACTCTGCATTTGCAAATGAGTTTGTTTTTGCTGCATTTCTTCTCATTTCAGAAACTATATAAAAATGTTGGGTCCTACATTTCTCTGGTACACTGGTGAAGAACTTGTTACACCTCAAAAGAAGACACTTTTGGTTGCAATAATTTTGTTTTTGCTGCATGTCTACTCATTTCTGAAGATTAATGAAAGTTTTTGGACCTATGTTTCTCTAGTACACAGTGAAGAACCTGCAATTTGCATCGACAGTTGAGCCGAATAATGCAAGGATACAGCAGAAGTTAGCTTGGGCTAATGGTCAGCGCAAAGCTGGTCTACCCACCATTCCCTCAACCATTGAGGAAGAAATGGAGACAAATCCATTTATGCGAGTTGACCTACCTGAACTTCAGGTTTACTCCTTACCATAAAATACACCTTTAAAGTGACAAATCTACATATGATTCAATGTCATGTTATACTGTTGCAGATTATGGCTCAAGCTTTTGTACTAGTCTCAAGATGTTCTTATGCTTACTCTTCTTCATTTGTTTGTTTTTGGACCATTTTGCACTGATTTGTGACGTGGTCTTAGCAGTATACATATTTTCTTATGTGGAAATTTATCGGATTTGCAGGGGAGTATTGGTTGCCAGTCTCCTGTTGAAGCACTCCGGGAGATAAGGCAGATGAAGGACAATTGGCGAGGCTGATCATGGAGCTGCCTAACTACGAAGGAAGGAAAGAAAATGAAAAGGGCTCGCCATATTTATTTTTCTTTTTGTTGTTAAGAATAGAAAAAAGAATGTTGGTATGCTGCTGAAAGATGGCTTGGGAGTTGTAATCACTTAAATGAAAATTGGATAATGGATGAGTTTGGAACCAACATGCCACTGTTTCTTGTGGATGAATGCAGGGTAGAGTTTGTATTAATACAGTTTAAAGAGTTAATGTTAATGGTGGTAGTTGAATTCTCAGCCCTTTGATGTTTAAACTCTCAGCTAATGAGAGTGGTTTGAAATGTTGGATTCATGCTCTCATGGAATGGACAAACACATTATCCGCAGCCTAGGCTTAACTTCCTTTCTTGGTGGTGTAGTGTAAGAGTTTAGTGAGTCGTCATCAATTATCATTTCCTTTTTCAGTTACACATTATTATGATTATAATAATTATAAGCTAAACAATGAAAGTTGAACTCCCAATGGTCAGCCTAGGTATGAGTCATGCTAGTCGTGTTTATTGTTCGAGTTTTGCTCTGTTCTTGTAATTTACCAATATATATATATATATATATTGAAAGCAAAACGAAATGAATTAAAGGGAAGGGACTAGCTAGAAGGTCGGGGGTGACTTACTCTGAAAATGATATATTTTTTCATTGGCTATCTGCAAGGAAGGTACTCCATGTCATTGCCAATTTGCCTTTGCCTTTGCCTTCGCCATTGCCATTGCCAGGTTCGGTTATATTAGGAAAAGAAAATGATCCCATAGTACGTATGTATATTGCTTCTATCTCTTCCAAATCCAAAAGAATCACAACTATAAACAACCATTTTCATTGTCTTCTCAATTTCCATCTTATGCCACCCATGATTGTTAGTGTTCTTTTTGGTATATCCATGACTGATATAGATGATGCCATCGAAAATAAGGTTCAGGCGTCAGAGAATATGCCTCAAGTCCAAGTAAATGAGGACAACCCAACGTTCTAACTTTACAAGACGATCGACTAATACATAACATGCAAGTAACAAGTCACTACAGTTGACAATGATACCCGCCATAGGTTACAGGGTAGGATCAACAAAACGCATGGAGATGCAATCCTACCCAAAATAAGGATATTAGCTCCAATTAGTCACATGAAAAGACCACTATGAGGACACTAAAGGCCCCTGATATTCATACCTAAGTACATCCATTTTAAGAGGGATGCCTACTATTACTGCTGTCATTACTTTATTAAAATATTTATTCTAGCTTTCATCATTTTCCCTTTTACCAACTTAAGCATCAAAAAGCATCTCAGAGCATAAGTTTTATTGCCCTAATAGTCAGGGCGAATCTAAAAAATTGATAAATTAGACTTGAAATTAATAAGAATTAAGCTTAGATTATGATAAGGACTAAATTGTAAAGCTAAAGCTTAATAGTTAGCTTTGTAACATTAGAGACCAAATTGAATAAATTAAAAACCTGTTATGAATTTATTCTGAGAATAGAAAATATAGGGTCCCTAATGAAAGAATGTAAAATCGAATTTTGATTTGATGCTAAATATCCAAAGACATGCTTATCCCGAGTATAGGGATTAAATTGAATAAAATACAAAATATATTTGGCTTTGTATTTGAGTTTGAATTGGATGAATTTTGATATTGTGTATTTTTTGAATTATTGTATGTAGCTAAAGACGACACTGGGCTATTACGAGAAAAAGGAAAAACAAGAGTTGTTGACGAGTGACGCGAGGATTCGGTTTGTACTTTTATGATTCGAGATCAATTTAATTGTTTGCATATTCATGTTAATTACATGATTGAATATCGATGTGATTATATAATGGTTGTATGAACTAATTCATTGTGATTGATATTGAATATCGAGATAGTGGATTGAATTGAATAAAATAGAAAGTAATATGATTCTATTGATACATTTATGATATGAAAATAGTTTGAACTATGCTATGTGGCATTGGTTATATATATATATGAATTGATAATAATGATATGAAAGTTGGTTATATAATGTAATTGGAACATTGATTACCCTATTAGCTATTCGGATAAGGTCAGATATAGTTAGCATGCCATAGGATCAGATAATGTACGGGTTTATGCACTTTGTGTGCCAAGATGCGCTCACGTGCCAAGATGCACTTTGTGTACCAGTATACACTATGTGTGCCAACTTTCCTTACTTCAATTTATCTGAAGATGCATTTCGGTGCCAAATTGGTGTATTGGTTGGACAGTCTATATATCTTTTTGAGTTCAACTCAAGTTAATAGGGATTATAAAACGTAAGCTTGATAAATGATATATAATTGAAAATGATTGTATGAATTAGTGTTATATGTGTATATATGCAAATTGAGAATAAAATTATTCTATTTTACAATCCCTTCTAGCTCTGCCACCCATTTTTTCAAAAGAATAAGCGATTTCATTAAAGTCCTCTATAACCATCCATGCACCAACATTTTTATTCCCAAGTTGTCTTAGTAAATTCCAGGACTCTCTCCTAAACCTTTCATTTGGAGCTCCATAAAACCCAGTAAGCCTCCATTTTTTACCATTGGCATCATCAGTAATGTCCATGTCGATAAAATGAGAATGAACTTCTCTGGTGTTAACAGAAAAATCATTTTTCCATCCTAATGATAACCTTCCTCTCGATCCTTTGGTGTCAACATCAACTCCCTCGTTAAAATCACATATACGTCTAATCCGTTCCATCATTACACCCGACACTTTAGTCTCAATTAGAAAATAAATTTTGGGGTTTATTTTTTTCAACCAATGTTGAAGTCTACAAACAGCTCGTGGGTTCCCCAGCCCACGAACGAACCAACTTAGGATATTCATTGGGCCCGGTTAACCCGTTCAACCAGCTTAACCAATTTATCAAAATTAAGAGCAATAATCAACCTCTGTGTGGTCCCATCAGAATCTATAAAATCAGAAACTTTAGGAGACATTAATTCCACTGCACCTTTTTTTTTTTTTTCCTTTGTTGATTCTCCCCTACAATCCTCAGATTTAGTATCAATAAATATGCCCCCATTTATGCCCAATCCATTCGCACCTCCCATGTTAGACCCAGATTGGTGCTGATTTGATTAACAAATCGATCCTCCAAATCTAGATCCTTAGAAAATTCATTTCCTAAATTGGAGGAAACAAAATCCGTGCCCTTGATTTCTACATCTTCTTGGAGCCACTTGCTTTGATTCGATACCACCCTTTTAGATGACGCTCGGATAGAAGCATCCCACCCCATAATAGCTTTTGCTCTGTTGTTATGAATACTTTTCGAGTAAAAACTATCACTGTGTCTAAGTTTCCCATACAAGAAACAACAAAGATAGTTTTTTTTTTATTTAAAGGTAGCATAAATAGAATTTTGTGTACCTAATAACAATTTCTTCCATCAACACAATGGTTGCCAGATATCAATTCGAACCCGAATTCTCATATGATTTTGAAAGTTCCTCTTGGCTGCCTTCATATCATACTCAATAAATTGGTCGATAAAATTACCAAATTGTTTAGCCAAAACTTCAGACATCAGCCCATTCGGTAGATTACGTATTTGTACCTGGAAATCTATGTAGAGTAACGAGATTGATTTGGGATTTTTGCTTTCCTTCAATCTATGGAAAACCAAAAAATGGCTATTGAAAGTCCAAAGGCCACCGTGTTCAACCCTATTAATATCAACATCATACGAAAAGCGAAAGAGAAATCGTTTATCACTTAAATTGGAAATCACCACACCACTAGGGATGCCAAACATCTACTAGCATGTTCCTCATAGCCTAAAAGTTAACAATACTAGTCGTCAAAAAGCTTCCCACCAAACAAAGCTTGTAAGAGGTTGGTTTGTATCCACTATCTCTCCTCGTAACATCCCACCCTTCTTCCTCCCTATCTTCCAAAGATAACCTGGCTAAATCTACATCCATTACTAGACCAACTTTATATAGAACTAAGTTATCAAAAACAAAAAGGAGAAGAAAAAGATAAAGAAAAACATCGCATGCTACAAAGAGTAGAGAGAAAAATGTGCCACAAAGAGCAGGCCTAAATTAAATTAGTCACTGCGTTGAGAAATAGTTAGCAATCATGATTGATAGTTAGCAATAGTTAATAAGCAATTATCAACTTTTTTTTATATAAATTGTAGTTTCTTTTATACATTTTAAAATTTATAGTTAACTATTAATTTTATTATTATGCAATTGATTGCTAACTAATCAAGGTCCTTATTAATAATAATCTATTTAAAACTATTTATCTTCTTATCTCGATTGGTATGGGCATTGTTGCCAATGTAGGAGGACATGAGTTCGAGTGCATTGAAGTGCATTATCCTCCTATTTATAGGTTGGGGAAAGCTATGGGTAGTTCTAGGCATTATGTAAAAAAAACAAAGATTACAATGATGTATTCATAGATCAATTGCCTCTAGTGCTCTATTCTTTTAGAATTTCTTGTATCTTCATAGGGGGTCATCAAACATGTGCAAAACTTCGTCATTCAAGAGGGTCATTTTTGCTAATGCGTCTGCAATCTTGTTAGTCTCCCTAGGAACATATCTTAAGGACCACTTCTCTTCATTAACAAGGATCTGTTGAATCCTCCTGATTAAAGTAGAGTTGGTTCTTTCAGGCTTGTTATCGCTAATAGCTCCTATGACCTCTAGACTATCGAAATGAATGGTGACCTCATTGTATCCTTGTTTTTGAAGTATGTGTAATCCATCCAGTATGCCCCAAGGCTCAGCAGCTATGACCGAACACATCCCCAAAAAATGATTATAGCCCAGAATCTAATTCCCCTTCCCATATCGTATTACCCGACCTATAGCGGAAAAACCGGAAACAAAATTAACGACACCATTAGTATTATGGAAAAAACCCATACCTGATTCCGAAAAAACTGTTGCGGATCTATCACCAAGACTTCATTATTGACTGAAGAATATTGTTTTGCCCAATTGTTGGAAACCTTGATAATTTCCTCCGAATTCATTGATTTTCCTTGGAAAATGAATAAGTTTCAGCTTTTCCAAATGTGTCAAAGTATTAACCCAAAGATGCAAGCACATGTTAAGTCTCTCGTGCTATTATTTGATTGGTCTTGCAGATTCGAAAGTTACCATTCCGAAATATTACCTTCAAAGAACCGTTTACTTTGATTGGGGGGACTGATTTGATTCCAAATATCCTTTGCACATGGACAGTCCCTAAGAACATGTAAAACATCATCAGTGTGATGACCACAAAGATGACACAACTCATCATGGCTAATTCCCCTCCAAACCCTTTCAGAGTTAGTTAAGAGTCTTTGTATTAAGATTATCCAAATGAACTGTCTAACTCTTTAAGGGCTTGGGATTTTTCAAATGGTATTCCAAGTGCCATCCCTTCAATTCCAAGACTCCTCATTGAACATCTAATAAACACTTTTAACTGAAAAGACACCGAAAGTATATATAGATTAAAATGGTAAAAATGTAATAATTTGTTATCGAAAACCCATATGGTTTATGTTTAATTTTTTAAGAACTATGTTTAAATATTTACTTACCCCAAAAAATATTGAAAATATTAAAGGTAAGTAGCAAAAATTAAATTGAAGCGGAGTGGGCTGAAGTGGAGATAGAATAATGGATGCATCCAACATCTATGAAGATGTTATTTTCAAAATTATAGATCCATAGTAGAACAGGGTGGGGTAGATGGTGAAGTAGAGCGTGCTAACCATGGAGAGATGGATTTTGCAATATCCACACCCGTCTCACTCCATTTCTATCCCTAACAATAGTATCTATCATAGGTAACAATGTGGGACAAACAAAAGGCTTTGGGGACACAATCCTACCAAGAGGAGGATACTAGGTCCAACCAATCACATGCAAGGGTTTTTATCCTCCATGCATCTTCATACAATCAACACCCTAAGAACACGAAAAAGACCTTGATATAAACACCTAAGTATATCCATATTAGGAGGTATGCCCACTAGAATTACCTTTACTTTCATTACTAGAACATCATTTTGTGTCGTTGTGAAATATTACAAAGACATTAGATGTGGTTATATAAAACTAAAATATTTGAAAGAAGTTGTAGATGTTGTTGCTGGATATAACTTGGAGAAAAAAATCAGACTCATTGTTTAAAAAACAAAATAAATGTTAATTTTGATATTTCAAATTGAGTACAACTTGGCTTTTATAATATTTTTAGAACTTGTATTAGATTCATAAATATAACAGAATACAATGATAAAAAGTATAAAATTTTTTGTGAAATTCTTTATATTGTTAAATTTAATAAAAGAAAGGTAAATTACTAAAAAAAAAATAGTTATAAAGCTATAGTTTGTTGGAAAAAGAAAATAAAAATAGTTTTTTAAATAGATAAAAATTAAAATTGAAAAGAAATCTTAAAATATATTTACACCAAAATATGTAAATATTTGGTGTTTATATATATTATCTTGTAATGGAAACTGATAAACCGTAATATATACATATTTTAATCCCACATTTAGCATACCTTTGGATGATTTAAGCCTTGAATTGTGGAATTTGGTGCTCTTAATCCTTTATTTTCATGTTTTATACTTAGGAAAGCACCAGAGGATGAAAAGAATGAGAAACGGGCCTAAAATGGAGTAGATGGGCCATATCACGAAATCGACACGGCCTGGGCCCAAGACCACACGGTCGTGCCTCATCAACAGACAACAGACCCGAACACGGCCTGGCCACGACTTACACGGGCGTGTGCCATGGGCGTGTCCCTGACGTGACAAAGAAGAGTTTCATTCGGATTAGGGTACCTAGAGGCAGAGAAAGCCATTCCAAAAGCCTATATAAACACCCTAGAGGCCAACCTTCAAGCGGGCGTCCAGTTAGGCCGAAGAGCCGAGCCAGAGAGGCCAGAATCATGGGATTTACTCGAAGAAAGCCAGTTGATTCATCTCAAGAAGCCGGAGTCATACTCAAGACGGAGGATCTTCCCTTCCATTCCTTCAGGGGGTTTTAGGGTTTTTCTTATGTTTGTTTTATATTTACTTCTGAGATGTATTTTTTTATCATTATGAACTAAACCCTTCAAATACATGAGGGGGATGAAACCTAAGGCGGATATTGTTATTGTTTTCTGAACTATATGATAAATACTTGATTTGTTCTTAATTATGTGTTCTTAATTCTTGCTTGGGTATTTTAGGATATTGATTCAAGTATTGATGTGCTTAGGCAGAGGAGGAATAGACCTTGTCTAAGAGTAGATCTAGCATAATTAAGCGGAGTTGATCGCAACCCTAGAGATAGAATGACGAAAATCTGCAGGATTAGGGTCAAACCTAATATGGGAGTCCATAGATCGAGTTAATGCAATTCTAGGGGTTTTAATTAGAAAGAGATTTCAACTAATCAACCTAGGGTTAGACGTTAGTAGCCTCGAGAGAGGTATTAATATAACTTAGGGAATCCTACGGATCAAGTCAAATGAATAAATCGTCTGGTTCAGAGTTAGATAACAAGTGAAGTCTAGGTGGATTCTTCCTCGGGTATTGTCTTAATCAATTGGTTTTTACCACAAGTATTTTTCCAAATTCATTCTCTTTGTCTTAGCATCTTTAGTTTAATAGTTAGTTAATTTTATATTAAATAACCATTCCTTCAATTCTTATGCTAAATAATAAAAAGAAAGTTAGTATTAGTACTTTTGGTTCCTTTGGGTTCGACAATCTGGTCTTGCCACTAAGCTATACTACTGTTCGATAGGTGCACTTGCCTTAATCGTTGTCATAGTTAGTTTTTAGGCTTGATCATTCTTTTTATAAATTTTTAAGACTCTGACACACGATCAAGTTTTTGGCGCCATTGCCAGGGAACTAAAATATTAAGAACGCTTAATTTTTATTACTTTAGCCATATTTTATTTTATTTTTGCAATTAAATTTTATTTTTACTTTTTTAAATTTTCTTCTTTTCTTCTAGCAGATACCTCTAGTTTATGACTAGAAGGAACCCGACAGGACCCCTAATTTACAACAGTGATATTGGAGGTACTGTTCACAGAAATCATGGAGAAATAAGGCGAAGCTTAAATTACATACAAGAAGAGCAAAAGAACGAAACCAATACCATCGAAGAGATGGCTGAGAATAATCCGCTACCTCCAGAGGTGGCCGAAAATCATGCTCCTCGAACTATGTATGATTATGCTAAACCTAATTTAATAGGAACTAAGTCAAGTATTGTTAGACCTGCTATTGCTGCAAATAATTTTGAACTGAAACCTAACACTATACAGATGATACAACAATTTGTTCAGTTTGATGGCTTGCAAGATGAAGATTCAAACAATCACTTGGCAAATTTCCTATAATTTTGCGATACTTTCAAAATAAATGGCGTTTCTGATAATGCCATCTATCTTCGGTTATTTCCCTTTTCTTTGAAGAATAAAGCCAAATAGTGGTTGCATTCTCTTCCACGAGGATCAATCATTACATGGGAACAAATGACCGAAAATTTTTTATTAAAATATTTTTCGCCAACTAAAACGGCCAAGTTAAGGAATGATATCTCTTCTTTTGTGCAGATAGATTTAGAAACACTATACGATGCATGAGAGAGATACAAAGATCTATTGAGAAGGTGTCCACACCATGGATTACCTTTGTGGTTACAGGTCCAAACTTTTTACAACGTTGTGAACCCTTCAACCAGGCAATTAATCGATTTAGCCGCTGGCGGAACTTTGAATAACAAAACACCTAAGGCTGCCTACGAATTTATTAAAGAGATGTAACTGAATAACTATCAGTGGCAAGTTACAAGGATAAAGCCAACAAAAGCAGCCAGTGTTTTCAACCTTGACGCAGTATCCATGCTATCAAACCAGGTAGAACTTTTAAATAAAAAGATTGATGGCGTATGTGATTCTTTGCAGGTACATCCAGTCATGTAGTGTGATACAAATAGAGGAGGGATGAACAACACAGAATATCCACCTTACAATCCGAGCGCTGAGAATGAGCAAGTGAACTATATGGGTAACAATTTTAAATCTCAAAATAACCCTTATAGTAATACTTATAATCCAGGTTGGAGGAACCACCCCAATTTCTCATGGGGAGGTCAAGGAAATCAGAGACAACAACCTCCTCCAAACTTCCAACAACAGCCTTACCCACAGGAAAAGAAGCTGAATCTTGAGGAGATGCTGGCGAAATTCATCACGGTGATAGAAACTCATCTTCAAAACACCGAGACAACGCTTAAAAATCAACAAGCATCAATTCAAGGGATCGAGAACTAATTAGGGCAACTTGCCAAGATCATCTCAGAATGACCATAAGGCAGCTTGCCAAGCAACACTGAAACTAACCCAAAGGAGCAACTTCAAGCCATAATAGCTCAGGATAGTGAAGGGTCAGTTGAGCCCAAGGTAAGCCAAGAGAATGTGGTAGAGAAAGGTAAGAACGAGGTAAGTCATGATAAGTCGAAACCGGTAATTAAAGAATACCAGCCTCGTATATCATATCCCGATGCGATGAAGAGAGACAACACAGACGAACAATTTGGTAAATTTCTTAAACTTTTAAAGAAATTACATATTAACTTACCGTTTCTTGAAGCTCTTTCGCAGATGCCAGATTCGAGGAAATTTTTAAAAGAGCTTTTAACAAATAAGCGGAAGTTAGACGAGGATCGCATGTAGAACTAAACGCAGTATGCTCAGCAATGTTGCAAAATAGACTAAGTTTTACAATTCCATGCTTAATTGGCAGTTTATCTGTTGATAATGCTTTAGCTGATTTAGGGGCAAGCATAAACGTCATGCCTTATAAAATGTTTAAACAACTAGGTCTAGGGAAACCCAAACAAACTAGGATGAACATTCAATTAGCTGATAAAACTGTTAGAATCCCTAGGGGTATAATCGAAGATGTTCTCGTGAAAATTGATAAATTCGTATTCCCAGTAGACTTTGTTGTTTTAGATATGGATGAGGACAATAGTATCCCCTTAATTTTAGGAAGACCCTTTTTAGCAATTGTCAGGACTAAAATTGATGTCAGTGTAGCTGAACTCATACTTTGTGTAGGTGACGAATCAATCAGTCTCCAGGCTCTTGAGTCAGCTAGGACATCAAATAATCAAGGTGAGAACATAAATTCTATTAATAACCATTCGGTTAAACTTTCTTTTCAGGAAGCACCACAGAATTACACAACTGAGCCAGATCCTATACCTCATGACAACAAAGAAATAACTTACGAGGAGCGACGACTTCAGATCGATGAACTAGACGAGTGGAAGACGCACTTCAAAGAGAAATTAGGAATACACGAAGCATAACCAAAGCAAAATCATGTCAAACTTAAGGATGAGCCAAACCAATTCAAGATCGGAGATCAGGTATTGTTGAACAAAGCAGACCCTCGAATATCTCCTCTTGACCCTAATACAAACGAAGAAATCTCTTTTAGGGTACTCAATGTTTTCCCATACGGAATAGTCGAGGTAAGTAATCTTATATTCGACACTTTCAAAGTAAACACTACTCGACTTAAACTATATACTCATAATAGAGATGTTAGCATGAGAAAGGACTTTCAACTCTTTAAACCACCATGATTATGCGAATGAGAGGTAAGTCTATCTTAAGACTATAAACGAGCGCTTCTCGGGAGGCAACCCGAGCACTAACCTCATTAATTTTTACATTTTTATTTTTAATTTTATTTTTCCTTTTTTAGCACCTAACTATAAACTAACCAAAGTAAGGATTTCCATACCACATGACTTTGCACACGGCCGTGTTGATACTACGAATGTACATACTGGCATGGCAGAGATAGTACGAAATAGAATGAAAAAAATATCTTCAAGCCACGACCCTCGATTGAGTCCCACGGACGTGCGACGCGGCCATGGCCGACACTGTTTTATCAACACGGACGTGGCGACTTGTCCATGGGTGTGGGAGAAACGAACAAACCATAACACGACCGTGCGACACGGTCGTGTGACTCGACACTCCCACTGTACACGGGCATGGGGTTGTACCAGACCTGAATTTCTATTTAAACCACCCCTCTCTCCTTCTCACCTACTCCCCATTCTTTTTCTTCCACACTCTTTACACTCCCTTCTCTTTTTATTTTCATTTTTTCTTTATTCACTTAACTCTAGATCTAACCATATCCATGTCGAAGAAACGAAAAGATCCTAGCACAGTCTCCCTTTGTGAGACCAATTTACATAAGTTCATGTCGGCCGCTTCATTAACTCAACAGGAAAAGGACCTTCGAGTCCATTTAACTTTTCTTTTTATTTTCCCTTCTCCTTTATTTTCCTTTTCTTTATTTTTCTTTTACTTAGTTTAATCTATTTTATTTTGTTTTCTTTGATTTAGGTTCTAAAGGCTGCTTGGGAATCACCACTCCACGACCATAGCCACGACACTACGGCCTTAGAAATCACACCCACCTCGCTAACCATCTAACGATAAGGACTTTTCAGTCTATTAATCTTTTCTTTTAATCTTATTTTACTTTCTATTTTCTTTCTTTTTATCTTTCTTTTCTTTAGATATATATTTAGTATATTTTTAGAATTATTATTATTTCCTGGCTAATTCTCTACGAGCTTCCCAATTTCTTCATCTAGCACAGAGATTGTCGGTGGCCACCACACCACGACACTCCCAATTCAAGGAAACCATCCAAATTCAGGAAGTTTCACCTCTCCCTTTTTCTTAAATTTCATATATATCTTTGTACATTGAATGCAATGTGCATTTTAAGTGCGGGGGGTGAATATTTATTTCAAGAAAGTGCCTAACTTTCTGCATTATCCTCAAATCCCTAAATTATGCCTTGTTCTTAAGTAATTTTCTCATATTATGATTAGAATGAAATTTCCTATGAATCATGATTTTTATTGATATGTTTTGGAATAAGCCATTGATAATTGTGCAGTGATGATTTAAACTTTAGGAGACTAGAGAATCAAGCATGATGAGTCTATTTTCAAAAATTAAAAATTCACTAGGTTGCTACCTCAATCTAATTATTACCTTGAAGTTTGAAATTTATAAGGTTGATATCAAAAACCCATAATTTTTGTGAGATTTTGAGCCTTTTAAAGCATACATTCTTTTCGTGCTCACTTTTTGATTATGAGTGTGTCAACATTGATTTGTTATTCTAGAATTTGCTTCGATTATACATGTCAAGACCGCATTATTGATTTGATATACAGAGATGATAAAGGCACTTAGGATTTAACCCACTCACTTCACTAAAAAGCTTACCCTCACAATTAACCCCTAGTGAACCCCTTTGATCCTAACAACCCTTTTTTTGACTCACCCACTAATATTACCCCAAAACCTATCTTGTATTTGTTATCACCATTCCTTGACTCCCTTTTTGTCGAGATTTGATTTGAAAAGTTTCCTAACTATGTTCTATATTTCAGTTGTTAGAGTTCTTTATTATTATTGTAATGATTTGTTCTTAAAAAAAATCAAAATATTTTCATTATTAGTTTTATAATTAAGTGAGCTTATATGTTTAAATTCCACATCTTGAAGAAAAAGCTCGTAATTTTAGTATTACAAATTTTCAATTGATGTAATTATTTAGGATTAGTTCATTTTTCTAGTTAAGTAAATTGTCAATTTAATCTCAATTCTAACCTTCTAATTCAGCCTTTATCCACACCTATAACCCGGGCCCCATTACAACCCTTTTTAAAGACCTTTTGATTTGTTTATCATCTCATTTTACAGTGGTGGAGATTTGATTTTCTGGCAAGCCTATGGGATTAACTTTTCATGTTCGACTTTTAAGTGCTTAATTTTGAGCCTTAAACACTTTGAGTGATTTGAGTGAATCTTTAGTGAGGATGTCAACTCTTGACAATTTTGAATTAAAGGTGATTATTTAGGTAAGGGGAAAACACCTATGTTTTTATGCTACAAAAACTATGACTTTGATTGTTTGAATCTTTAGGACCCTTCTACTTAAATTATCAATGTATGAATTACCTTTGAATTATGATGAAACATTATTGATGAATATTATGAATCAAGGAAGTTCATTTTAATTGTGAGTTGAGAATTTTGCTTGAGGACAAGCAAATGCTTAAGTGTGGGGGTATTTGATAAACCGTAATATATACATATTTTAATCCCACATTTAGCATACTTTTGGATAATTTAAGCCTTCAATTATGGAATTTGGTGTTCTTAATCCTTTATTTTCATGTTTTATACTTAGAAAAGTACCAGAGGATGAGAAGAACGAGAAACGGGCCTAAAATGGAGTAAATGGGCCATATCACGAAATTGACACGGCCTGGGCCCAAGACCACACGGTCGTGCCTCATCAACAGACCCGAACACAGCCTGGCCACGACTTACATGGGCATGTGCCATGGGCGTGTCCCTGACGTGACAAAGAAGAGTTTCATTCGGATTAGGGTACTTAGAGGCAGAGAAAGCCATTCCAAAAGTCTATATAAACACCCTAGAAGCCAACCTTCAAGGGGGCGTCCAGTTAGGCCGAAGAGCCGAGCCAGAGAGGCCAGAATCATGGGATTTACTCGAAGAAAGCTAGTTGATTCATCTCAAGAAGCCGGAGTCATACTCAAGACGGAGGATCTTCCCTTCCATTCCTTCAGGAGGTTTTAAGGTTTTTCTTATGTTTTGTTTTATAATTACTTCTGAGATGTATTCTTTTATCATTATGAACTAAACCCTTCAAATACCTGAGGGGGATGAAACCTAAGGTGAATATTGTTATTGTTTCTGAACTATATGATAAATACTTAATTTGTTCTTAATTATGTGTTCTTAATTCTTGCTTTGGTATTTCAGGATATTGATTCAAGTATTGATGTGCTTAGGTAGAGGAGGAATAGACCCTGTCTAGGAGTAGATCTAGCATAATTAAGCGGAGTTGATCGCAACCCTAGAGATAGGATGATGAAAATCTGTCGGATTAGGGTCAAACCTAATATGGGAGTCCATAGATCGAGTTAATGCAATTCTAGAGGTTTTAATTAGAAAGAGATTTCAATTAATCAACCTAGGGTTAGACGTTAGTAGCCTCGAGAAAGGTATTAATATAACTTAGGGAATCCTACGGATCAAGTCAAGTGAATAAATCGTCTGGTTCAGAATTAGATAACAAGTGAAGTCTAGGTGGATTCTTCCTCGGGTATTGTCTTAATCAATTGGTTTTTCCCACAAGTATTTTCCCAAATTCATTCTCTTTGTCTTAGCATCTTTAGTTTAATAGTTAGTTAATTTTAGATTAAATAACCATTTCTTCAATTCTTAGGTTAAATAATAAAAAGAAAGTTAGTATTAGTACTTTTGGTTCCTTTGGGTTCGACAATCCGGTCTTGCCACTAAACTATACTACTATTTGATAGGTGCACTTGCCTCAATCGTTGTCATAGTTAGTTTTTAGGCTCGATCATTCTTTTTATAAATTTTTAAGACTCTGACGCACGATCAAAAACTAATTTTTAAGTGATTGTTTTCATATAGACAAAGCTTGATAGAAGTTATTAAAACAGGTAAACTGTATCTCAAATTGAGTTTTGCATCAAAATTTAATAATGTGCTTAATCCACGTTTTTTTATTATTTATTTTAATTAATTTTATATAAATTTTACCTAATTTGACTCTTAATTGATAATTTTCTATGTAGGTATAGTTATTGTTCAGTGTGTCGAAAAATGATCGAATATACGGATTGCATAAAACATTTGGCATGAGAGTTTGAATTGACGCACAATACACAGATTTTAGAATTATTTTATTATTTTTATTAAAGCATATTTATATATATAATTAGCATATATATATATAGGATTTAAATGACTTGTGCGATTGAGGCTATTGATTTGAGTCAGGTCTTTCTAATTCGCAAAGTTATCGAGGAACTAAATTGTGGACGCGTGTCTTAGTGTTATTTGTTTGGTAAAGGTTAGCTATGGGGTGTTCCTTTAGTTAATTTACACACGGAATGGCTAGTGGTCCAAGGCGTCCTCGATTATTATAACCAACTTATAAGTTGGAAGAGAAAATTATTGTTCGGGATCATTTCAAAATCAAAGCCTAAGTCGTGCCTAAAACTAGAGCGTCATCACACCAATTTATTTAATCTTATGCAATTCCAACTTTTATTTATTTTTATATATAGCTAGATTAAAATACATTTTTATGTTCGTACAGATCAACACACGTCGTGAACACGATAGTTCCCTACTCTCTACACTCAAATTTATATACTATTTTAGTGTAAAAATTTTATTTTTGATGGATTTAAAAACCATCAGAATTTTTATCTAAAAAATAATATCATATTGGTTTGTTTTTCATAGTTTATTTTAATTATATATTTTTTCATAACTACACTTGGCAAATAAGATTTAAGGCAATCATCTCACATTGAGAATATAATAATATAATGAGCTCAAAAACATGCGTAAATATCATCATTAAATTCCATTTTTCTTGTATTGTTTGTTAAAATATTCCTTCGAGTTTTCATCATATTCTCCTTCGTTAATTTAAGCATTGAAGAGCATCTTTAAGTATAAGGTTTAGCACCCAGTAATTCACCTGAAATCCTTACAACCCCATCCTTCTCACAAATAAACACCCTCCATTCTCTACGATGCAAATTTGGCATCCATCTATAAACTTATTCCTGTCTCTTTTATCCCTTCGTTAGTTTGTTTAATGCTTCAATCGTAGTGGCTATGCAAGCATGATCAAATATCCATTAGTGAATTTACCATACGGGTGGGTGACTTGTAGATAGTGTTATGATCAACAACTTTTTCCATAGTGATGCACCAATGGTTCGTGGTCCCATAAAATTCTAAGTGTTCCCCCTAGTGGAACAGTACCAGTTGTTGGAATAAATTGCAGAGATAGTGGTATTTCATGTGACAAACATATAAAGATTTATATGATGTCCAGTCCTGTCAAGTAATAAAATTAAGGTCATAGTCTTGCAGGTTGCACATCCTAAATGCTGGTATTAAACCGGACATATATGATATCTTCATACCCCTATTGGTTGTTGCTCAACTCTCAAGATTTGTAGGTTCGCACAACCATTTACCAATCATGTTTTGCATTGTTCTTTGCTAGCTAGGTTAGCTATAATCATTTTGGTAAACTATATAATTAGTCACTAAATTATGGGTAAATTTTTATTTTGATTATTAAATTATTCAAAAGTTTTCATTTAAGTCGTTAGGCTGTTAAAATCGATGCTATATGTTTTTCTCTATTCGCACTGCATGCATCAATCGAAAATTTTCTTTCTTCTTCTCTTCTATAGTTCAATTTTTTTTTCATGAAATAACTTTGAACATCACGAATCTAAGAATTAAAATTCAAACAATTCTTTTCTCTAATCTCCGACACTGACTATCAGATCGACTTAGATCTAAGGTAAGCTCTTCTACTCGTTGATAGGTATTGATCCACCGTACTGATTGTTGAATCATTGTTTCGAAACAGTTGATAGAAATTCGACAAAAAAACTTAAACAGCCTAGTGACTTAAATAAAAACTTTTGAATAGTTCAGTAATTTAAATGAAAACTTTCGAATAATTCAATGACCAAATTATATTTTTTTTAGTTAATTGACCAAAACAAAAAGTTACCAATAATTTAGTGACTAATGATTTAATTTACCCTAACTATTTTATCTTGCCCCCTCCCCCCTTTCTTTTTCTTTCTTGAAGAGTGAGCTTTTCAGTGACAATTATTAATGGTAAAATTACACTTTGACCCCTAAAAATGATAAAAAATTGATTTAATATTTTAAAAGTTATAAATATACAGTCTATTAAAATGCTAAAATTATATTTTTACGATAGTAAAAATATATGATGTAATTCCGACCTCTCCAAAAAATATTTTTTGACTTCAGCCCTGAAACTTGTCTAAAAGCATTTAATTTGTCCTATTCAACCCACATTAATTACTGCACAAACACAACACTATCACTATTACTAGGTAACTAAAAATGAACTATTATATGTTTATGTGCCTTTCTTCTTCCTTAATGCTCTCCATTAATCAAAACCTATGTAGCTGCTAATATATTCAAATTTTAAGGTAGAAAACACAATGAATATCTTGAACCAAAAAGAAGGAAACAAAATCATGAATTTCCCATGTTAACTGATGGAAAGCATTATTATATCCTACATGTATGTATATGCAAGTGTTTTATTCATGATAGTAATGCTTTATAATTTAGTCCATATCTATTTTAACTCTGATTTGGTTGTTCCCTTTCTCACCTTTAGTTATAAAGGTAGAGTTAGGAAAATGTTTTAGGATCAAAATGTAATTTTATCATTATATTAATTTGTGATTTTTGGAAACTAAAGGAACTATATAAACAATTTTTCATTTTAGGGGGTTTACCCTCTCAACCCCTACTTAGCCATATCTCCTACCATTCCACACTAAGCATTGGCGAGTTCATTAATGGATGGCAATGAAAATAAAATTAATGGTAGGATATATAACGCCTAAAATTAGGCTTAACTCAATCAACTTAACACTCAATTGATTATTTTATAAATATTTTAAATAATATTTAACATAAAAAATTGTTAATTTCATATTTTCGTATAAATACTTTAATTAATTAATGTTTGTATAAATTTTAATAGGATAAAAAAAGAGAAATCATATTATTTGTTATATAAAACCAATTGGTTCACTGTAGCTTCCACTAGTGCCTTTAGCTCCACTTAAAAATTACAATTCAAGGGTGGGTTTGGATGGGTGGTGGGGCGCGGTACGATACGGTGCGTTTAATTTACTTTTTGTCTCACGCTACAGTATTGTTACGGTGTCTAATTTCACTGCCACCGCTATTTTTACGCTAACTGCAAGTAAACACACCGCCATCCAAACCCACCCTAAAAGGATTGCTGCAACGAGATTGCCTAAAAAAGGTCCATTGGCCTTAAAGTGCATCCAAAGGCACTCAATTGAGAAAAGTTCAAAACCAATTTTTAAAATTTAATACTTGAATGATAGGCAAATTGATAAAACCTTTTTGGCCCTCCAACATTAAAAAAAAATTATTTTAGTTCTCCATTTAAATTTTTTCCTTTTTTAGCCGTTAAACTTGTATTATTTATCAAATCACCCCAAAATAGATGGAAAAATTAATATTCGTTAACTTTACTGATGTGGCATAAATGTGGATTGCCACGTGTATGTCATATTAGCAATTAATTAATTTTTAAAATAAATTTTTTTATTTTTTAATATTTTTAAAAAGTAATTGCTGATATGGCATTCACATAGCAATTCACGTGTATGTCATGTCAGTAAAGTTAACAAACGTTAACTTTTTCCTCCATTTTAAGTGATTTGACAAATAACACAAGCTTAAGAACTAAAAAATATAAAAAATTAAATATAAAACTAAAATAATTATTTTTTGTAAAATTAAAAATTCAAATAAGCCATTACCTAAAAAAAACTCTCTTTTATGTTGAACTTCAATTCTTAAAATTTTCATTTTAATTGTTAAACATATTATGTAAGTATAGATAATAATGTTTTACTTATATTCTAAAATTTTTATATAATACATATTTTTAATAAAAAATAATTTCATTTAAATAACCACCTCAATAAAAATTACCTTTTATCTATAATAAAAATAAAAATAATAATAATAATAATAGTAATAATAAAATTTATCACTTATCCTACCATCTCAATAAAAATGGTCAATTATCCAACAAAAAATCCCATCACTTTTTTAAAAAATCATTTATTTTAAATATACATTATAAGTATTGGAGAGATCTCCACTGACACCGGTGTAAAATTAAAGTAGTTTTACACATGTTTGTATATTTTTATACAATTAATATTTCAAGTTTTTAATGATTCAATCTTGAATTTATTGATATAATTATACTTGTCATGCATGCAAAATTTTGAATCGATTCGACACTGCTATCCTATCTATCTAAAAAAGTGTATATGTGAATATCTATCAATCAATTGATAGTTTTTTTACATAAAATAAATAGTGATGCGGAAGCCTAGGGTTAAATTTCAAGAGCCCGAGCAATCAACTCGAAGTTTATGATTCTTTCTTACAATCTAAGTAACTTCTTGCAAGAGTAACTTCTAGACCAAAGTTCTTGGGTTCAAATTTGAAAATTTCCAACTAGAATTAGATGATAAGTTAATTTGAAAACAAACAATTATATAACTAAAGAAAAGAAACAAAAGATAATAGATGGATTAATGAAAAGAAGAAAGAAGATGAATGGTGTTAATGACAAATAGTTGAATACATAGCTTAGCCTCTTTTGGTGAATTTGCACCAACAAAGAACTAGGTTGACCTTTAATCGATTCTCCCAGTTGACTTGAATTAGGCAAGCTAAAGTTATGATGAACCTCCTGAACAATTCTTGGAAGAATTGAAGAAAATATCTATCAAGAAAATAACATGACACTATTCTTGTAAGGAATAACTCCCTTGGAGTATTTTTATTAAGAACAATGAAGAAAAATGCATTATATGATGTCTATAGAAAATATAATATTATATATACAGACCTAAGCTACTTGGAAATTAAGGAAACAACCCTTCCTTTGTCTCTAAGCAATTGATTTATTCATAACATTATTCTTTAACTCTAAGCAATTGACTTAGTCATATCATTACTCTTTAAGCTAAATTAGTTTAAAATACTTGAAAATTTGTAATAACTAAATCCCTAAAATATAAAACTTCATAAATACGTTATTGAACTTATATATAATCAAAATTAAGTATTGATATTGAACTCAATATGATTTAAACTCGAATCAAAGCCCGAAACTCATAAATCTCGTAATGAACTCGTCCAAAAATTTTGTTTGCATAGTCTTCACTAAAACGAAAATATCTAGAGCTCTCAGAGTCGAAATAAAGTGATTCAAAGTGCATTTTGAAACTAAAATATAACTCTTTCATTGGTATGGACACATTTTAACCTAGAAATGTCTGAATACTATCTAAAATTGTGTCGCAAGTCAGCTGCTTTTTCAAACTTGAAAATTGACAGTTTTGATGAAATTGATTTAATAAATATCAACCTATCCGTGCATGCATCAAATAGTTGGAAATTTTTAATTCATGTCAAAATTTACATGCACAATCTATATGAATGAAATATGACAACTAGATCGCTAAAGTATTAATCATACAAAAAATACAAGGGGATTTTACTTCTTTAGTTTTACCTCAGTGTAAATGAATCTCTCCCCATATATATTTTACATATTATTTATACTTTTTCTTTTCACTCATATAATAAATGTGATATGATCTAGTTTGGCATGTATAACGTGTGTGATATGTATGTATGTATGTATGTATGTATGTATGTATGTATGTATGTTTTTTTAATAATATAGCAAATCGTGGATGAGTAAGTAAGAGGCTAAATTTCCCTCACCCTTAATCATGTGATCAGGATTTCGACCCTTAGTCATGGGAATGGAGCACATGTCATGGTCAGTCTGTAACACCCCTTAACCCTAAATCGTCGCCGGAACAGAGTTACCAGATATTACCGGACATATCGGACAATTTACAAATAATTCTTAAATAAATAACAATCATCTTATAATATAATCATAAATTCATATAAATTTTTGCTAATTGACTTCATTCATTCATTCATGTTTTCTTAAAATTCAATATATACCCTTTATAAATATTTTACCTTTCCTACAAATTTCAAATCGCAACTAAACTAATTCCAGTATTTCAACCAACGCATTTATATACTCAAATATACTTAAATCATTCTTGACATATTGACTTAACAACTTAATTAATGAAAACCCTATTATCATTTCTAATTAGCTCATAAAACTATTCAAACCATTTCAATTCAATACCAATGCCATAAACAATTTCTACCATTTCACTAATCTAATCATCAAAACACCAAATACCTTTCTTTACAATATACCATACCAAAATAACCATTATAATTTCTATGTACAGGCCACTTTCACTTGAAGGAAGAAAACATCACCAAAATTTTTATACTGGAGTCGGGATTGTTCGGATGCTGGACCGAGACACCGGACTCCCATAAACCTGCGCACAAAAACAACCGTACGCTAAGTATTCCATACTCAGTGGTATTACCATAATTCAAATTATAATATAATAACCAAGTAATTTAAATCATATAACTTTAAGACTTACCAAACTAATTCATATATATAACTTTTCATTTCTCAATATTTACAATTCAATTTAGCTTTTGATTAGTTAACATCATATACTTTCACATTCAACCATTATTTATCTCATGAACATTTAGTTCATGCTTTCCTTTCACATTTTCATATTCAATTTATATTTTCAAATCATATTCCATAATCACGTTTCTTTCCAATGGCTCAACTGATTCATTTCGTTCGATTTAACTTTTCATTTAATTATCCCTATTAGCAGACTTGGACTTTGGCGGATACACGGATCCAACCATACACACCAAATTGGCACCCTGTGCCTCATCGGATAGTTCGAAGCAATATTTGACACCCAGTGTCTCGTCAGCCAAGCCGAAGAATGTTGGTTCCTAGTACCTCATCGAATCTATCCGAAGTAATATAATGACACCCAGTGTCTCATTGACTCGAGGTCGAAGAATCCTTGAACTCTTCCAATCCTATGGCATGTCAACTATATCCGACTCAGCCCGACTAGTTAATAGGGTTTCCAATTCTCAATTTAGATTCACTTTCATTTCAAAATTCACTTTCAATATCAAATTCACTTTTCCGTTCACTAATCAAAATACAATTCAATACTAACACATATTTCTCATTCAATTCAATTTTCTAAATTCAATTCAATAAAGTCACTTACCTCAATATTTACTTACCATAAAATAAATAAATTTAAAATTAATATTTAATAATAAATAACTTGAATTATAGTAATACAAACCCGGATTTGTTCAATTATTCCTCGACAACTTTTTCCTTTCCTTTCGGTGCAGATGCCTCGGGTTCTTTGCTAGCTACGACAATTAAAATAATTATACTATTAATTACAGTACTAATTATAATACATAATTGAATTTCTAATCAATTCCTATCTTATTCCCAATTTAATCCTAACTAAGTTTACTTACTTTTCTAATTCAATTCACACTCTATTTCTATTCAAATTTCATCCAAACTCAAATTTAACTATTAAAATTTCAGCATATTTTCCAAATTTAGAATTTTCCTCAATTTAGTCCCTACAACATAAAAATTAGAGCTTACTTTACAATTTAATCCCTTTATCAATTCTAACTTGAATTTCATTCAATTAAATCCCTAATTCATCTTTTTGTCCAACATAAATTATACTTGAAAACCTATAAACTTCTAAACTATCAACTTAATTTTACCAAAACCTTGTTAATTTTAAGTCTTTTAAAACATCAAAACTAAGAGAAAAGGACTTAATTAAGCTTACCAATTAAACTCCAAGCTTCAAATTCCCTATTTCCCCTTTTTCTTTCTTTTTCTTTTTTCTTTCTTCTTTCCCTGCTCTATTTCGAAAGCTTCTCTGTTCTTTTACCCTTTTGTTTCTTTTGTCTTTCTTTTTATTCTTTTATTATTTCCTTTGTTTTATTTATTTTATTAACTTAATATATTATAATTTAATTTTTATAAATATCTATCATATAATTAATAATATAATACAGATGTATACATTTACTTTTTTACATTTGTACATGATCAATACCATACATTTGTCATGATTTTATCTAATTATTTCATAAAAATCTTATAAATAATTATTTAATTAATAACTATCTTTTTAATTTAATAAAAATAATAAATATTTATTTACTTTGATATTAAGTAAATACATATATAAATTACAAATGTATATATTTTATTTAGTACACTTGGATTCATCATCACCTTACACTTGTCAAAATCATATTTTATTTCATAATAATATAATTCAATTTAATAACAATAATATAATAAGATATGCTAATATATAAAATCTTGGATTTTTATTACTTATATGCCGCCTCATTCCTCTTTAATGGCTTAATTGCCATTTTGGTCTTCTTTTCTTTCTATTAATCTATAATTAAACGTTTACCCTTTATTCAATTTACTCCTTTTTCCTAATTTCTCTCAATAAAACCTAATCAAGCACACTACTAGACTCCTAAATATTTCTAATAATTATTTTTGAACTCGATTTACTAAGACGGAGGCCCTATAACTCACTTTTCCGGTGCCCGTGAATTTTGGGTCATTACACAGTCGTTTATTTCTTTAGAGCACACCCATGATGAAATGATTAGTCACGACTGTTGACAGTGAATACCAATCAATTTATGCATGTTCGAGTCTATGCCCACCTGCTTATTGCAATAGCAATTGTTCCCGTTGAATTAAGGCACAATTAATTAGTTCGGTTAAGCATTATTTTTTTCATGAAAGGGTTAAGCGGGTTAAGCTTTATTTTTCTTGAAAAATGTGAATATCTAATTAATAGGCTGTAATTTGGGTTCAAATGATTCTTTTTTATACAAGTGAACAATTACATTAAGAAAGAAGAGAGAAATGATTTACAAACATAAAAATTGAACCCAAAACATCAAGATAAGTTAACCCAAAACATCAAGATAATTAACTTGAAACCCACACAAATTTATCACTGAAGTAGTGGCATGATCGGCTTGGGTTGAAAGGATTAAGCATTATTAATCTTAAGATTTTTAAGCATGAATATAACATGTTGTCACATGTTATTTGATTATACCGAGAAAGATATCATCATCAATGGATGAATTTGAAATGTTTGATCAGTGTTTCACCAATTTAGACTATTATAATAAATGTTAATAATGACGGTAGAATGATAGTAAAGTAATAAAAAAAGATTACGCAGAAACCTTTTTGGGGAAAAACCACGGGTAAAGGAAAAGAAATTCACAAATGTTGAAAAACAAATGATATAAGAAGAATTTCGATCACATCTATTTAAGGGTTAAAAAATCATGTTGTAATCAAAGTCAAATAGTAGAACTATAATTCCAAACGGACTCAATTTGTGCGGTATGATCCTTAACGGAAGAACAAGTAATTTAATTCGGGTCATATAATCTCTAACATTGACCGAACATTTTAATCATGGTTAAAGAGAAGCAGTTAGTTGAAGTATTAAATGTCTGGTCCGGAATCTCGACCATAACAGTAAAATCGCAAAATAGTCTCCCCTGAGCTAGAGTTTTGGTTCCATGCACATTAAATCATGGTAGTTTGAATAGAGGACCCAATTGCAGGGTTTTGTACAGGTTGATCCCTTTGAAAAGTTCCTTTTAGCATCAAAGGGGTGATGATGCTGATGATGGGAAACAAGACCAGCTTGAGTGGTCTCCACAAAAGCACTATGTATGATGCAGAGCCAGAGGAGGGGATAGGATAGGATAGGAAGGTTACAGCTTATTGGAAAAAAAGGACTCCCTTTTTTGCATTTCGATTTCTGTCACACTTTTAGAGCTTTAGGGCAAAATCTTCAATTTTTAGTTTTACGGTCTGAAAGCAAATATGCTATGTGCAATATATTACTGTTGTGCACCAATCAACTCAGTCCCGGTCTCAGTCTCAACCCAGCACCGTCTCAACTCATATCATTTGAAGTAATTAAAGAAACACAGGTGTTCTCAGAACCATTTAGTAGAATTATATTCATTAATTTATCTATATAAAGCTTTACCTCTGCACTACATGACAGTTCAGGAGCCAGAAAGTACCCTCAAAGCCCTAAACTTTTTCTCTCTCTCTATCTCCCTCTTTTAAAGCAAAGAAAGTATTTCATGTATGCATAATGTTTTGTTTTGAAGGCTCATAATTTTCTGAAACAGTCATCTTAATTAACCCTTTGGTATTCTATCAATTTATAATGGCAAAAGATACCTAAAGCATGGCTGGTGCTAGTATGGTAGCTGTTGAAACCTCTGAATTAAAAGGAAAAAACATCAGGAAGATGAAAATGGAAAGGAGGGTGGATCAGCTTTAATTGGAGGAATTAGAAAAGCATTAACTAAACAAAGTAGAATATGCATGTATATATATTATTCATTCAATCATTGAGTGAGACAGTGAGGGATTGAGAGTGAAAGCGAAAGAGTAAGTAAAATGTATGTATGGATGATGAACAAAGAGTATATACTATATACTAACGAGTAAAGCGTATACTTGTAATAATACTAAAATTTAACAGAGAAAGGAGAAGAGGTGTACTGATCTACAGCGTTCCTCGTTAGATATGCTAAGATTTAGAGTCCCTTTCCTGTCTCTGATTCTCATGACGACAGTGACCCTTCATTTCCCTTTGCCTGACAAATGTAATCAAATACACTTATTCCTCCCATGTTTATGTATATAATTCTTCTTTATTATTACTCCCCCTATCATACACCGTTCTCTCTCTCTCTCTCTGCATTAATTCTCTCTTTCTCTTACTTTATTTCCTGTTTGGATCCCTGCAGGGTACTCCACTCCACTGCCATCCCTTTAATTTTTTTTTTTTTTTTTGTACTTTTTCTCAGAATTAGGGTTTTAAGTGGGCGGTACTTGCATCACTTACAAATTTAGGGTTTTAAGCAGTGTTTAGATGATGTTTCACTCTATTAATTTTACTTTTGCTTGGTGTCATTTTCCTGCTTTCTCCATGGTTATGATTTATGTTATCCCAAGTGGGAAAATACGGTATTCTATGTATGTGATTGCTGTCTGTCAAAGTTTCCAGGGTTAATTCCTAAGGCCTGTCTATCTGTCAGTTTTCCCCCTCCTCTCCCGAGTACTTCCTTTTATAGCCCATATCTCATCACTCAACATTGCCTTGCCGCTTTGGACGGTAAGTTCTATGATTCTATCTATATATATCTCATCTCTTATCTTCTATTGTATGTACCCTTGAAGGATGAAGCTCTAATTGACCTAACACCCTAGATGCAGGAAATTCGTTTTTTTTTTTTCCTTTTCTTTTTTCCCCTTTTTTAAAACAACTCTTCTCTCACCACCCGGAGTGTTCGGCGTTCTCATGTTGCAAGTCGTTTCGATAATAATGTTTTTTTGAATATGATGATTAAAGGGTAATCAAGGATGGATCTTGTTTATTCAATGAATTCTTTTCATTTCGCCTGTTTAGCTTAGTTAAGTTAAAAAGTTGTCCTTTTTCATTAAGAAGCATAGAAATAGATCAAACCCAAATTAACCGATTGCTTATGAACCAGTTCTTGAACTGAAGTCTCGGGTTTAGCGGCTGGTTGAGGAAGAATGAAGTTGAACCATGTTATGTTTTGCATCTTGGGTTGGAATGGAATGTTAAGTTAGAGAAATGGGAAGAGAGAGCTTCCATCAGCCCACTTACGGATAGGAACAAGGGGGTTGGACTAGCTGCCGACTCATTCATTCAAGCACTCAGTAGAAAACGGATATTGGCGATTTTGCTACTGTGATTGTGTGAATGATGCGGGAGATGGTTTTGCATCCCCCTTTCTCCGTGCTTGGACTGAAGGGAGCTCCTTCTTTCTCTTCACCTCATTTATTTTATTTAATTCATACTTACTCCCTGTGTTTACCTTCTATTGCGACCATAAATATATAGCAGTCAAGTAGCTACATGTCTCAATCAAATTGCAAAATTCCTTTTCAGAAAGAGACATCCTCCATAGTTTTATCATACATCAAATACTAGTTAAATTGGTACTTTTTTACTTGACAGGAAAGAAAAACCAAGTTTAAGGAGCATTGGCGCAGGCCATCTTACTTATGAAATGGAAATGGTTAGTTGGGTTAGGGTACTTGGCTTGCAGATGCATAGGGTCCATTATTGACAGTCTCTCCAGTCCTCAGACGCCCATTTCTTTTCCTTGGCAGACGAATTAAGAAGAGTGTGCCTTGTCATTGCATTGGCCTTGATTCCATTCTCTAATATATAGATATAGCTTTATTTCCAGGCTCAGGCTCAGGCTCAGGCTCAGGCTCAGGCTCAGGCTCAGGCTCAGGCTCCTGCATTTGTAGTGTTAAAATTTTAATTTCTTCAAGTGGAGTCAGCTGTCAGCCCCCATCTGATGAAATGAAACAATTTACGATGCTCTGCAAGACATGGTAAAGGTTAAAGGCTCCATGTTGGTACGATGAAAGCAAGTAGTAAGAGAACAATGAAAGCTAGCAGTGTAAGTAAAATACTAATATTGATGCCTCTTGACTGCTTGGTTCATGAAATTTCCATTTGCAATTTCAGTGAGACAGTGAATGGTTTGGTGCACGTGTTGGCATGTGTATGTTTGGCCGCTGCACACTGCTGGACCGCTCACACCTCGAAATTTGACAATAGCTAGAAGCATGACTATCACTAGCCAATAGCAGAAGCGGTAAAGTAAGTAAAGATGGCCGTAAAAACTCCCTTGATTTCCAAAGTCACACAAATATCCTGCTTTTATGGCTAGTTATGCGTGTTTCAAATATATATATAAATATGCTTCCAAGCTCTAATATATATATGTTGGTTTTTTGGTTACCGAGAAGGGAAGTACATTTGGAAACCATATTATTTTCTCTTTGGCTACATCTGGCAGTGTGCAGAGAAATAGAAATGGCATTATTTTATGCAGTGAGCACACTCATTTAATTAAATAACTAATTACCAATTGGTTGCTATCTTTGTTGGAACTTCAACTTTGAAGTTGTTGGATTACATGTGTATCGCCATGCATTACTTTACTCTTTGTTTATGATGGTATTTGCTACTTGGAACTTGAAATCTAGTTACTGCATGATATTATATTATATTATATTATATTATATTTGATTTTGAGCTTCATTAGTCTCTCAAATATATATATTTTTTATTTCAGTCTTTTTATTTTAAAAATAAAAGGTTTGTTTAAGGGAAATTAGTCACTTACCAACACATGATCAACGACTCCATCCATCCAAATCATTAAGGATTGATCCTTTTGAATTGGAGTAAAAAGGAAACTAATACTTTTGAAAAATTAAAAAGGAATCTATCATTTTTATAGGGTTTCATCCTTTATATACATGGAGAGATGATTTTGCATTTTAAATGGTATGAGTTTGATTCCAACAAGGAGGGTATCAATTCTTTTAAAGAGAGTCTCGGAACGACTGGACCTAGACAAGGATTGGTATGTTGTTTTTAAGACACAGAACAATTAGAATTTCTTAGTATTGTCATTCTTTTGTGTATGGGTTTCAACTAAAGGTTTGAATCCTTCTTTGGTGTAGGGCTTATGGAAGAAGATAGTGTAGGTTTCATCAATAGCATCTTTAAGCCATGATTGCCATACGTCTAAAAGGTGGAATCATTTTAATAGAGTCCTTGAGTGATCTCGGCAAAAGCATCTATCGATTGCCCACAAGAAGATTTTTGTACAATTGAGGCACAATAGAAATGGTGACACCTTTTTAAGAAAGCATGAATAGTAGGGGATTCGAAAAAGGTAGATGAATGGGTGTTCTAGGTTTATACTTAAGAGTTTGATGGCATTGTCACCAAATTACTTGATGATACCGGATTGATAGTAAAGGATCATATGTTTGCATCGACATCTATGGTCTTATGGGCAATTCCAGATTGTGACAAAGGTATTAAGAAGTTTTCATAAATATTTCTAAGTTGGTTTTGATGCCAAGACAAGTGTATTGACATCGGATCACAGATAACCTATAATAGAAATTAGTATATAAGAAAGTTGAACTGCAGAAATGCAGCTGTGTGACCTAGACATAGGATCAAGGTATTCTAGTTGACTTTTGATCTTCAAGCACTCTCTTGGTGACATGGTCTAGTCAAAGTCCAACTTTTATGATTCTATGTCATCGTCCCACAGTGGAAATTACAACTAATTTGATTATAGCAACTCTTTAGAAATCATTTTGCTATATTGCATTCTATAGTGTTTGTTCTATGGTCTCTAATCAATTTCACGAGTTTTTTTTAATGTAGAGGATCCATTAGAGTTGCAACTGCAAAGCTTATTACTCATGTCAAACAAGCTTCGTACTAGCCAAGAATTGAGGGAGTTAACAACTAAAGAGAGTGAGTTTAGAAAGATATAGTTTTATTACACACAAACCTTAGGGAAATTTTATGGAAATTTCTTAGTTTGAGTCACAGATATGCTACAAGACATGTCGAAACCATTTTTCTGAAAAACGGGGGTCGACTTTGGTTTTGAAAATAAAAACGAAAAACGGGAGTCGCCACCAATCTTTTTTGATGAGGTGTGATCGGATCACCTCGTAAGATGATTGTTTTTAATAAACGATTTGATTTATTAAAACAATGCTTTTGGTCTACAAAATTAAGAAAGATGGGTTCGGGAGTCGGTTACGCACGAGGAAGGATTAGCACCCTCGTAACGCCCAAAATTGGTACCTAGTTGATTAATTAATGTCTTAGTGTCGAAAATTGAAAATCTTGAACAGATTTAAAAAGAAAATGATCTTTTGTTAAAATATTGAAAATTTTTCGAGAAAGGAGCATATTTCACGTTAATCGAGAAAGAGAATTACGTCCCGTAAGTTAGGACACAGTGTCTTAAATTCTCAATACGAGAATAAACGTCGAAAAATTTACTTATTTTGAAAGATATTCGGTTATCTCGGTTTTAGAAAGAAATCATATTCCGTAAGTTAGAACATGATCTTTTCTTAATTCCCGAGATTTTTTGAAAAAACTTATGTTTAAAAAAGGTTCGTGTATTCGGATTTTCGAGAAAATCGAAACCCAGTAAGTTAGGGAACGACTTTTCGAATTTCAAAATACGAAATTTGTGTATCGGACAAAAATGTAAAAGAATAAACAATGGTGCTAATATGCATAAAAAATCGTTAATATGAATGACAAATAAAATAAACAAGCCAAAATAAAAAGAAAGATAATAAGTACAAAAAAAAACTAAAAATTTGAAACTAAAAAAAAACTAGTATTAAACAAATAAATAAATAAATATAGTGTGAAACAAATTAAAAATCATATTAACAATAATAGTGTTGGTATTAATAATAATATAATAATAATAAAAGTTTTAAAATTATAGAAAAGGATAAATAAATAAATAATAATCGATATAATAAAATAAATGTATTTAATAAAACTTAGGTAAATAAATATAAGTAGAAATATAATAATAATTGTAATGATAATACTAGATTAATTAATAATATAATAATAAGTAAATAAACACAAAAAGAGAATATAATTATAATAGTAATAATAACACTAAGTTAATGATATAATATAATAAATAAATAAGTCATAAAAGAAAATATAATTATGGTAATAATTAAATTAATTAACAAAATAGCAAAAAATGACAAAAGGGGATTAATTTGAATTTAAAATAGAAATTTGGGGCCAACTCGAAATAAATAAAAAAGAAAATGACCAATTTGCATGCGCGAATAACAAGGAGGGACCAAAAGGAAAATTATTCCTCCCATCCAAAACGCGCCGTTGCAGGGGGGACTAAATTGAAAACTGAAATAAATTATAGGACACAAATTAAAAATAAAAAGAAAATTAATTACAAACTAATTAAAAAGCAGAAGGGTTGAAAGTGCAATTAGCTCTTCCGCTAAAAAAACACGCGGACCTTGGCTAAGTGGGTTGGGTCAGCCCGTTTTACACCAAAACGACGCCGTTTAGCGCCTGAGGTTTTAATTCAAAATGACGATGTTTTGATAAGCTATATAAATCAGTTTTTTTTACCAAAAATTCATTTAACCCTTTTGTTTAAAAAAAAACACTTAAAAAAAAACCCTCAAAAACACTCTCCCCTTTCCAGAATTCGGTAGGGATTCCGGTCGCCGGATAGCCGTCTTCGACGGCCGTGTGCGGCGGCTAGAACTCGAAAAGTCACTGTTTTTCAGCGATTTTAAGGGTGAGTTTCTTTTCCTTTTTTATTTTTATATATATATTTGTGTAAATAAAAGGAAAAACTAATTCGAAATAAAATAAAATAAAAAATAAAAATAAAATCACCTCCTTAAGTTACTGATCTGATTTTGTGTTTTGGTTCTCCTCTCTTTTTGATGCTTAATCTCTACTGCTTTTGGTATTTGAATCTTTGTATTTATTTCATGTCTGAAAAAAAAAAGGAGCAAATACATGAGGTTTTCATGGCTTATATAGCCATTTTTTACATGATTATGTTGTCATTTCTCCTTTTAATTCTTGCAGGTGGATGGGCGGTGGCGAGGGTGGTGGCCAGTGGAGGTGGCAGGCCTGACAGTGCAAATGGGGCAGAGGTCAGAAGCCGCACCTAGGGTTTGTTATTTTTTTTTTTGTTTCTTCTGATTAGTGTGGGCTAGGGGTAGATTGGGCTGTATTTTGGGCCTCGGGTTTGGCTTGTTGGGTCTTGTTTGATTGGGTTTTAATTGGGCTATCAAATAGTTTAGGTTTCGGGTTAGGTTTAGTAATTTGGACTGTTTGGGTTTAGGGTCTGTTGGGCTTGTAAAAAGACTGTTTAATTAATAGTGTTTGTTGGGCCCGAATTGAATTGGGCTTGTACAGCTACCCCTCTTTGCTCGTTGTCATGTAACGAGAACAGAGCAAAGACTTTTAAGAAAGACTAATTTTGCCCGGTATCACCAAGTCTCGATTTCTTTTGGTGCCTCTCTTCTTCAAGTAGCTTCATTCCAGTCCACTGCATCTTGTTGCTTTGATCCACTCCACCGCAATTTTAGAGAGATAAGACTTGTAGCTTCGATCTGCTCCTCTATAGTGCAACTTCAGATGTATAGGATTCGTGGTTTTAATCCCTCCACTGCAACTTCAAGGAGATAAGATTAGTAGCTTCAATCTGCTCCTACTGTAACTTCAGGGAGATAAGACTAGTGACTTCAACCTGCTCCACTGCAACTTCAGGCAGATAAGGTTTGTTTTGATCTGCTCTACTGCAACTTCAGAGAGATAAGATCTATAATTTATAGCTTCAATCTGTTCCACTACAACTTTAGGGAAATAAGATTTGCTATCTTCAGTCTGTTCCCCTGCAACTTTAGGGAGATAAGACTTGTAACTTTAACCTACTCTACTGCAACTTCAAAGAGATAAGGTTTGCTATCTTCGATCTATTCTGCTGCAACTTCAGGGAGATAAGATCTTCCATAATAAATTCAATCCCATCCTATTGCAACTTCAAGGGTATAGGATTTGTAACTTCATGGATCTGTTACACCATTCTCTGGGTAACATGACCTGTAAAATTCATTTCACGGGCCTATCCTTGTGGCAAATGATTAGGATGTCATTATCAGAATGAATCCAATGCTCCTAACTAGATGTGCAGAATGTCATAAGAATGATCCCCTTTTTAATGATTGGGTTGTCATTGCTCGTTGTTCATCAAGGTTCTATCACTGACCCAATATCATGTCTTCTTGTTCAACTAGTATCTTTGGCAGGACACCCGAGGAAATGGCCGTAATTCAGATTATTCTTTCTCAAATATTTCCAACCCTTAAATTTGGTTAGTTCTAAATAATAGTCATGTTTCAGGTCCCCGTACTATTTAGAAGTTTTCAGAGTAATATGCAGAACTCCTTTATGAAAGTATTATTAGTCCATTAATCGTTATTTCAATGCAAAATCCTTGAAAAAGATCATAATGATGGACAAAAATGAATTTATCAGGAACAAAATCTGAAAGGAATGGATTAATCAAAGATAGCAAACATTGCTAAAATATAAAATAGGTGAGAGGAAAATAGATGCCCCAGATATCGCAACATGAGCTTCTCTGCACGAACTTCTTGAGGACTATTTTGAGCTCAACATGTGCTTAGGAGATCTAGAGTACTTTGTTGATGCCCCAAGATGTAGCATCTCTCCTTCTTGTTAATGTTCCTTTAACAAAACTCTATAAGAGTATCTTGATAGAGATTCATCTGTTACTTCTCTTGGACAAAATAGTGAAAAATATCAATACTTCGAGAGATACACACATCTTCCATGAGCAAAGTCTATTGAGGACACACCTTTGGATATTCCAAAATCTCTACAACCTTCATCAAAATAAAGAAAATTAAGATTACTCTATGTTATGAATTGACAGATAGCATATGATATACCGATTGAAAGACTAATATGTTGTCTATTAAGTCCAATTAGAGAGATATTTTGTCTTGGGCATCGGAGCGGATGACTTCCAAAAGATAGAGATGTAGATGTTATTGACTGGATTGACAGTACATTGAACTGGACTTAAGAAGAATAAACCTTAAATCTGTTTATGGATTTATTCACTTGTGACATTCGTAGTGTGACATACCTAAATCCTAAGTGGATGACAGACTATGTATGCATGACTCGTACACTTTGATGTAAGAAAAAGTTTGATTTCAAATAGATAAGGAACTGAAAGCTAGTATGTTGGGGGTATGACTTTTGCAGTATGTAGCGTCATTCACAACAGTGGAATTCATAGATCGGGACATGGGTAAATGATATTCTCTCATTGGCATTACATGGTTGATGAAAAGTAAACGTGGTCACAGATCGTTTGTCTTTATGATGGATGACTTGATTATTATTTGATAGTGATTGACTTTTCATAAAGGAAGATGTAATGGTTACCATGAGATAAAATAGGATCATATTTGGAGAACGAATATTATCCCAAAGAGATTAAGGATACCTTATGAAGAGATTAAGGATATCTTATGAGGGTAACACACTTTTGATAATTTCATTAGACGAGCATTGATCGAGTTTTTTTCATAATGTTATGCCGTTGATAAAAGCTCAGTCACGATACTATAGTGGAATGACTTCGTGACTAAATGAGTTTATAATTAATAGGTGAAAAGCTGGAACTTAATTATAAATCATTTGAGCCTCAATTGCATACGTTCAATTGGTCCCTCTGTTAGCTCGTTGAATTTAGAAATGAACTGCAGGATGAATCAAATGAATAGAAATGGTGAAAATGGAGAAATGAGAAATCATTTGGAAATGATTATGATTTTCTCCTAAATGAAAATGAAAATGACTTGGAAAATGAATTTATGTTTTTCGAATTAAATAAAGTAAAAAAAATGGAAATAAATCATTTGGTCATAGTGGACCATTGAATACAAAAAAATTAAATATATTTTCTCATAGATTCTTTTACGGTAAAGTCGTCATGATTTTAACGAAATTAGAATTTGGTTGAGAAAGCTATTTAATTGGAAATATATTGAAGTTTATTTTGGGAAATAGAAAATCAAATGTTGGGTTGGATCAAATTATAAAGTATTGGGTTGAAAGCTCGAGAAGTACTTGTAATGAAACAAAATATGAAAAATGCCCAAAAGCCCCTTACGTAAAAGGGTGGGACGACAAACCCTAGTATTATTAACTAGGGTTGCCGCCCCCTATACTTATAGTTAGACTAGGAGTTCGTTTTTTTAGTTGAAATAAATTTATACAATTTAACAAGAGTTCTACCTTCTCTCCCGATAAATAGATGGTACCAGTAGGGCTATTAACACAACTTTCATATATCATTATTCTGCCCAAAAATAGAGAGACTTTTATTTTCTAAGAATTAAATATATTTTTCAGATGAATGATTCTGTCGGTTTCTGTTTGAGAAGAAAGTTTTTGTTTTCACACCAAAGAAAAAAAAAAAAACTATTTCTAGTTCTGTATTTGATTCAAATCATTCGAGCCTACACTCAAAACAGTTTGTGGTATACGAGAATAACGGAGAAAATCATTTGGTTGAATGTTGGGAACGACAATGATCCATCTATCCAAAAACACTTGTAGAAATTCGATCTAGGATTTATTGCTATAAATATAAAAAATTAGGCCAGTTTTTAAATTTTTTATTTTCCACTTTGCAAGAAAATCATTTTCGAACCAAATTTTCTTCATCACACAACTCTGTTTTGCAAAAATAAACTTCTTCCAAGTTTTGAATGTAGGTTGCAACAAATGTCTATCAACAATGAGGCAACAATGAGGTCAATAGTCTTGTTAACTTTTGATTTAAAAGAAACCTTTGTACGTAAGGAGAAAATATATATCAAATCTATTGTTTTGCTATTGTTGTATAAATTAAAATTTAATGATTATGTTTATATTGAGATTAATTACATTATGCAAAAAGTATGAGTTTTTTATTTAATGAAAATCAAATATTAAATTATTATGAGTATGATATTTTAAAATTCATGATTATGACTGGCTTAGAATTATAATCATATGCTATATTAGTTTTATGAAATAACAAATAAAATTATCTTTCATTGTCCATGGAATCATATTGGTTTTATGAATCAAAGGTTTGACTGCTTTGCAAAATTTATCTAAAAATGGTCTTGATTAGAAATTGAATAAGTCAAATACTATTTGTATAGGATCACTATTATGGTATGAACGAAAGTTTTAGTGAGAATGTGTAATACGTTAATCATATGTTTATAATCGAGAATACATTATGCATGTTTATGATAGTACACACGATTTTAATACAACTTTGATATTATATATAATCACACGGCTCTATAAAGTTTTGAGATATAGTAAAATTTAAAACTTATTTTAGAAGCCCTGAATCAAATATCTTGTGAGTATGAAAATAGCAATATTAAATGCTATCTAACCCATTAGACTCATAATGTATATGATAAAGGGGGTGTGTATATATGTGTGATGTTAGTCACTTAATTGGATAACTAATGGCTTATTAATTTGACTATGTTCAAAATATATTTATGGCTTGTATGTTTAGTCATAAAGTTTCACAATGTGATATAGAAAATGGACATAATTATATTAGAAATTTAAAAATGAGATTTGAGTCACCCATAATGAAAACTTACCCGTATATTATTGATATAAGATTGCTAACACTAGGTTAAAGTGCTAGACATCTATCAGAGAAGGATGAGTATTATACTTTTAACAAACCTATAATATAATTATGTTAAGGGTGTTATAACTACGAACAAATTTTTAATAGGATTCACATAATGGAAGTGTGAGTATTTCTAAGAATTAAAGGGTTTGGCTCTAACAAAACTTACGAAAAAAAAGGATACAAATGTATTACAATAATGGTGTCTCGTGATATGGTGTTGAAATCATGGTTTAAAATTGAATAAATTATCTGGGAAATTAATATTTCAAAAACGTGGTTGAGAGTTTAGACATTGTGGAATATTTTAATTAATATATACGATGCGGGATTACTAAAATTGCATTACATTACATTACATTACAAGCCGTGTTACATCAGAAAGGAGGATCGGTGGATATGGCGAGGGTGGGATCCTGGAAGCCAGCAGGAACATCAAACCCTGACAAGAAGTCATCCCCAAAGAGCACAGCACCAGCAGCCACTGCTCCTGCCCCAACTCCCATTGCAAAACCAGGTCTTGGCCCTACTCCAGCTCCCACAGACGATGGCATGTTCATGTAAGTCTCTGTTCTCGGAAGGAATGTGGGAATGTAACCAACATGAGAGGGAGGGGGTGGAGGTGGAGGAGTGGCACTCCTAGGTGGACGATAGCCGGGTCCAGAAGCTGATGGTTCACCTAGAGATGGGTTGTAATTGCTTGTAGGATATGGCACTGGATGTTTATATGGGAATGGGATGTTCACCTGAGATTGATTGTGAGGCCCTGTTGCCTCTGCTGGATAGCCACCTTCAGTGGATAAAGGAATATCAGTTCTATGGTCCATGAGAACAAGTCCTCCATCATTACCTGCAAAACCAGTTCTACCTTTGATCCAAACTGTAATGAAAATTGGAGAATGTGTACACCGAACTTCCTCTGAATTAGCAAGAACTAAGCTTCATATCAATTATCAAGTGCAAAAGAAAAGAAAAAAGGAATTAAATACCTGGGAGGGAAGCAGGATTTTCCCTCTCCTCCGAGATACGAATAGAGATGTCAACAAATCCTTGAGGCTTGTTGGAATTTCTTTTGCGCAACTGGTAGCTCCCTACTTCTTCACTGGAAGAGTTGGAATTGTTGTTATATTTGGCCAGAAATTCTTTCAAGGCAACACTGGCAGTCCCTTGAAGCTTTTCCCTAAGAAAAATAGGCTCTCTACTGTATACTTCAACATGCAGCACCATGTCCTGAATATTTGACTCATCCACCAGAGCTGCAAACTTGGTTTTCCATACCGGATTTGAGCTCCCCGAAGCATCAATCTTGGTGCAGTATTTGTTGTCGGGATCGATCCACCCAACTGTAAACCACTGTAGCTTCCAAAACGACGACGAACGCCGGAGACCCCGAGCTGATATTATACAAACTTCGATCCAGATTTTCCCCATACCAAAAAAGTGAAGAAAGATTGAAACAAGGTTCTTTTTGATTAAAAGGAAAATTGAAAAGGAGAGCTACTTAACTTTTTTGAGAAGAAAATACTTATTCCAAAGCTCTATTTAGAGGGTGAACTCTTTGTCAACTTTTCCTACGTGGGAGTGCCTTACAGATTGGCTAGGAATAGGAATCTGGATAAGAGTGCAACTTTTTTGGCCTGTTGAATACAGGTAAAAGTTACCCCCCCCCCCCAAAAAAAAAAAAAGTGAATCAATTTTTTGGGATTATTATTAAATTCTTACAATTTGATTTTAGGGGTTTTCATTGATTAAAACGTTAACCACAGTTAATTTTATATACAATTTTTTTATATTATTTTAGTTTTTATGGTTTCCCATTTTAATGAAGTTATAAAATAAGATAATAATAATAATAATAATAATATTTTTTGGATAATCAAAATAAAAATAACTTAAAAATTAAGTGACAAATAAAAATATAAACATGAAATGGCATATATAATTTACTGCAGTTTAAAATTTAAGGTTTGAATGATTAAAACGAGTTATTAGCATCTAAGTCAAACTGCAGGGGGTTAAAAAGAACAGGGAAGTCAATAATTTGGGCTTAATCAGATTTGGGTAGCACAAAAAGAAGGTTCACTCTGTGAGCCTCTAAGTAAAAATAGAGCATGCTGTTTACTGGAAGTTGCAAATGGGTGTCAAAGTGTAAGGCCAAGATGGCTTAAGTCTTAACCATCTGCTTCTGGTAGCAGAAGGCAGATTTCACCACTCCTAAGGATGCAAGCAGTAAGATGTAGCAGGGAAAAATAAAAATTCCTCGTCAAGAAGATAGAACTAATAAGATATTACCAAAGTTAAAGGAGTATGGTGGGGTGTCATAGAATAGTATCATAGTCCCCACACCACATTCCACACATAAAAAGGTAGAGCACAGAGCTCTTTAACATAGCAGCAAGTCCTGTAGTTTCCTTCGGATGGATTTATAACCAAACACACATCCCAAAATAACAAAATTAACCAAGTCTATTTTATTGCATTATCATGCCATGTAGGCATTGGCAGTTTTGTTCGGACTAGAGAATTATAGCCACCTCCATTGTGCCTGCTGTGCACCCTCCACAGTTTGCTTCTGCCTCCTCTCAGTAGCTGCTGCTGCATTGCTTTCAGGTTGAAACCTCTCATACTCCAATGGCTTCTCTGATGCTCTCATCAAATTCTTGCCTCCTAGACTCCCAAACCAGTTCTCATCTGGAGGAACGTTACATAGTGAATCCAAGCCTCCTTTTTGCTGTAGTAAGGATGCCAATTCAGCTGATATAGTTTCATCTTGAAAACAGTATTCACTCACGGGTTGAACTCCCATCTCCGCTGGCTTGAACAAATCTGAAACTACCCCAACCTGCTCTACGTTGCTTCTGTAGCTAGAGCCTTGTCCATCAGCTATGACTTCTTTCTCATACATTCCTTTACCAGCATAATGAGAACCCATTCCGCTCATGTAGTCCATGGTCGGAGTACCATTCAACCCTGTCATGACTTGAGAAGGTGAACCCATTCCGCTCATGTAGTCCATGGTCTGAGTACCATTGAACCCTGTCATGACTTGAGAAGGTGAACCCATTCCGCTCATGTAGTCCATGGTCTGAGTACCATCGAACCCTGTCATGACTTGAGAAGGTGAACGCCATGAAGATGAGGAAGCATCAATCTTACTTTTAACCATAGGATCTTGCATCCACCACGAAGAACCATGCCCAGCTTTTCGTACAGTATTATCCACATTGATTGGGTTTACCATCATGGCTGGTCCGTCTAATTCCTTTTGTTTGCCCTTTGTATTCCACAATGCGATCAAATCAAGTTCCCCATTCCCTGAATCATAACTGGGTAAAGAAGAATCCAAGTGAACCCCAATGCTTTGATTAACAGCATAATCCTTGAAAGCATCTCCGCTATCTAAACTCATTCTCATGGGTTGAAACATCTTTTCTTGGAAGTCCATTTCATTTCCAAGTTTTCCTTTACCTTTATTTAAAACATCATTCATGGCCGCACTATTAACTGTAGACACCTTTCCTCCATTCCAAAAGCTGGATGGACCATCCATTGTTGCACCCGCGAATGTTTGGTACCCAGCAGAATTCCCACGGAGATGTAAAGATGGAGCAAAATCCCTACTGGCATCTTGAGTCATGTTCCCTTGGAAGTCACCAAGGCTTTCCACTCTGCGACCAGTTTGACTAATTCCTCCAGTTAAAGCATTATTCATGATCACTGATGCCTGTCCTCCATTTGAGAGTCCAGTGTGAATGTTCATTTCATCACCTGAATTGTTTTGGTATCCGGGTGTGCTTGAAGGGACTTTAAAAGATGGAGCAACCTTTATATTTGATGCAAAGGCTGCATTAGGAATTTGCATATTTTGGGGCCCCAGCTGATGATTTGTTGTCATATTCCAAACTCTCATAGCTTCGGAAATGTAACTGTCTATCTTCTTATTGGCAACCTTTTGAACTATTGGACCCATATCTTTAGTAAACCGCTTTAAGCTGTCTATATATCCAAGATCTGCCTGCTTATTCTGAATGGCCAGGAAGGACAGGTAATCAGTAAATAATAGAAGATTACAAGGGGAATGCTATTCTCATAAGGCTGTTGATTGAAAACACTTAATTTCATTCTTGTAAATTTCTTAAATATATTTACACCATTCCATAGATTGTTTATTTAACTAGATTGGAAGAAATGATACTCACCAGCATAAGATGCTTCGGGGCATTATAAACTGCTGAAACTAATGATCTATTTCCACCTTGGAAAGAATTCCGAGGTCTATAGGTTCGACGCCTGTCCACTTCAACATCATGAGTTCGTTTCTGAGCTCTACACCCTGTTTAAACATTTTTTTTTTTTTTTGAAAAGCATCAAATTAGTGGCTAAGCGCAAAAGAGCATCTCACATTTGGGAGTCATATGACAACTGTTATCACACATCATATTACATACTGCTGCGTTGTATGTGCAGATATGCTTATATTTGACTACTCAACATTTATTTGATCAATATAAAAAGAATGAACTAGATAGCCACAGTTGGTTACAAGACCTACCCCTTGCTACAATGCTAGGATTTGTCTTGTTCAGAGTTCTAGCTCCAGCCTTTGTCCTCCCACTAAGTCCCAACCTTTGTATGCAAGCTTCAGTTTCAAAGCTTTCAGGATCAGTTTTAAGAGCATGAAATAGCCTTGTAGCTAGTTCTTTCAATGCACGTGCCTGGAAAACCAAAATTGATATAGTTCAGGGAACTAAGAAAATTCTGAGAACATCAAAAATTTGTGGCCAAGTTTTAAAGGACAGTGTCACAAAGTTTAGATGATAAGTAAAAGTTTGATCGACTTACCTGTCTGTAATATATGGTATTAGAAGCATTGAAAAGCATGGCATTGTTGGGTACCAAAAATATATCACGCTGTGTAAAAGTGTTAAAGGAAGCAATTAATTAAAATGATCCATAGATTTTATATTGGTGGAGTAAATTGTTTGGCAAGGAAGTTGTAAAAGAGATGGTCTGTAACAGCAACCCAAATAAGTGGTCAAACAAATAGATTGGGAGCAGACCTCAAACTCTTCCAGTGTTTGATAGCTTCCTTCATTCAGTTTCTTTGCAACCGTGCCAAAATCCATCGGTTCTTTAATGACATCATAATAGTATTCAACCTTTGAGTTAAAAAATAAAGTTAACCACATAATCACAGGTTTTGAAAAATTGGCTGTCATCAGGCTTGAAAAGGAAGGCAAATGAAAGAGTTACTGAGTACCAACCTCTTCAGGGTCTACTGGCTCCGCAAATATTTTTTGTGTGTCTTTCCTACAATTCAGAAGAAAGAAAGCAAATCTCAAAACAATAACTGGCATGCTTTTTTTAGTTGAAATTATCAGTGCCTGACTAATCCACAAGATAACTACAAACCTCTGCAAAATACCAAGTAGTAGTTCGAGCTTGCTTTTTTCAGGTATTGCAGCTCCTGAAGGCACAATAGCTGCTTAATGTACCATAAGCAAAAGTATTAAACACATCATTATGATTATACATCAGAAATGATAAAACTCTACTTTCAATTTTAAATTAAAGGGGCAAGGGGTATTAGGCAGGGTCATCCATTGTCCTTTCCATGAATATCCTCTCGAAATTCTTGGATTTGGGAGCAAAGGAATGAGTGTTCAATTTTCATCCAAAATGTCATCGAATTCAATTCACTCATCTGTGCTTTGCAGATGATTTGCTCATCTTTTGCAAGGGTAAAGCAGATTCTGTGGTGGGTATTTGGATTATTCTTTCTATTTTTATCAACTTCTTGAGCTTCAATTAAATGCTGAGAAAAAGTGCGATTTTTGTTATAGGTGTGTCACAAGATGAGCTCAACCTAATTCAAAGTTCTATTGGTTTCAAAATTGGGTAGTTGCCAGTGAGATATCTTGGTATTCCTCTAGTTACAAGGAGACTTTCAGAGAAGGATTGATTGCCTTTGTTGGAAGGAACATAGGTTTAAAGTTTAGGATTTAGGATTTTAAGTTTTGTTTGGAGAATGCAATTGGTTCAATTTTTTATCTTTCAGATTCAATTTTTTTTGTACATAATCTTCATTTTACCTAAAGCAATTCTTAAAAAGATCAACCAAATGTGTTCTAGTTTTTTTTTTTTTTTCTTGAAAGGGTAATAAAGACTCAGCTAAAGGAGTAAGGGTGAGTTGAAAAAAGATTTGTTTTCCTAAAGGTGATGGTGAACTTGGCATGAAGGACCTTGAGAGTCCAACATATAAGAAATATTTTGGCAGAACATGGATCTCTTTGGATTGCTTGGATCAAAGAGTACTTGCTTAAAATTTATTCTTTGAGATAGGTTCCATTGAAAGTAACATCAGTTGGCGTTGGAGAAAAATTCTAAAACTTAGAGAGGAAGTAGTGGCTGTGCTGAGAAATTCTGAGTTAAATGGGAGGAAGATTACTGCTTCTAAAATCTGGGGAGTGATCAAGCCTAAAGCTGAGAAGGTTGTATGGCATAGGATTGTTTGGTTTCCTCTACATATTCCAAAACATTCTTTCTTCACTTAGATGGCAATTCTAGATAGACTTCCAACCAAAGAGAGATTGTTACAGAGGGGAATGAGTATTGATGGTCATTGCTTCTTTTGTTATTATGAAATTGAAATTAGGGATCATATTTTTGCAGAATGTGTGTTAGAGTGTGGGGCTAAAATGAACTTATGAGAAATTAATGAAGGCTTCAAGGCGTGTATCAATGCCACTTTTTTTAAGGTTCTATTCGCCTCTACCTATATTAGAAGCATTAAAGAAGTGGTTCACTTAAGGCTTAAAGGCAAGAAGATTAATAGAACAAACTATATAAATGATTTTTTTGTGTTTAGCTTGTAACATTTTGGAATAGGTGATTCTTTTTATCATGTATAGATATAGATAGTTTGTATTGTTTGTTTATAGCTTTTGATGTTTCTATGAATATAAAACTTATAAAAAAAACAAATTTTAAATTAAAGCATGAGCTAACCAGCATTTACAAGGCCATCTTCACCGTTCCCTGTGTCGGTCTGCAGTTGAATCAAATAAGATTTAACATAATATGAAAATAAAAAATGGATTAATTGTATCCATCTCAAACAAACATAGAAATAAATGTATCAGTAAACTAGTGTTATCAACTTTCATATATTTTTACAAGAAAATTGTTGCAGACTGCAGCTCTTTATCCAGTTTTAGCATATTTTGTTAAAAGATACAACAATAACACCTTTTATCCCCAAAAAAGGCTTTAGGGCACATGTACTAAGAGGATTACACTTTTGACGGTCTAATTAAGATAAACAAATAATCAATAGAAACTAGAAAGATTCTAATGAGGTGTTGATATATTAGTTTCATTATAATGTGATTTTGTTAAATATAACAATATTTCTTTAAATATAACAATATATTAGTTTCAAGATCTTTGTGATACAGTTCTTGACTAAAACATTCACATTATATTCAATTTATTGTATGCAATAGTAGCAATTAGCATAAAATGACACTCCAATCAATTTTAGAGATCAATAGCATCATAGCCATGGAATAATGAGGCTACCGATAGAATCACTTATGGGAACCTATGGTAATATCTTAAATTACTAGAAGCAACTAGAACCAACTTACACATCAATCAAGTTGTGTCACAAAAAAATAAATCTATGATCTAAATCACTTCTTGAGCAATGCAAGGGAAGATAACTTAGTTCTATTGATTGGCATTCTAAAAAGATAGGTTTCATAGGCTTATTCATTTTGTCACATCCGTTACAGTGTGCTTCATTGCTCCTAAAACTTTCCTAATTGCTATTTAATACCTCTTTATATTATCTATAACACACTAGTGATACTTTATCACCCCCTTTGTTAGCAAAAGTACATTTGTTGAGTCAACTCCAAATATTTCTCCTTTATGTATCAACTCAAGGACTTTCACACCACCCTTACTTCCTATCACTCTCCATTACTTTTTATCACAATATACACCTTCACCTTTAAAAATCTTTGTTGATACATTCTTAGACATTACTTTGCATCATATTCTTAAAATGTGTTGAACTATTTTAACTATCACCATTCTACATCATGCCATATGATTGGAAAGCATTCAACATTTCTTACTTCTTGCTAGTCCTCTCTAGCTCTATTTTGTTAGTTTTATCACTTTTTCATATAGCTTGGATAAAATCAAAATTGAAGAGAAGCTTTCTCAAACTTTCAAAGCAAAATAGGCATGAAAATTTTAAGAGATTTAATTCTATCATTGAAAGAATAAAAGAATGAGATCAACTAAAGGTAAAGCATTTGAAATGGATAAGCTACAGATGGTACCTTCTGAACTTTATATTCAACTGAATTAACAACAACATCTTGGACAGTTCTGACCTTAACCTTTTTCCTTCCGCGCTTTTGTTTCAAAATATTTTGCCCCTTATCCAGTTCCTCTTCATCTGTCACTTCACATATCGCTTTGCCCTTATTTTGGCTCCTCTCTTGTGCTTTCCGTGCATCCAGTTCAATTATTCGTGGACTCCTTCTATATTCCCCACTTAACATAATGTATTATTCTCTTGCATTGTCACGATAAATACCATAAGATGCACTTTTGTACCTTTATGTACAAAAATGCACTAGTTTTCTTCCCTTTCGTTTCTGTGTGCCTGTTTCAAAAGTGAATTCATAAATGTCAAGGTAGGAAATACAAAGTGCTGAGAGTGGAAAGTATCATGTCAAATTTCAAATTTAACAAGAAGAAAATAGCATAATTAGTTTTACTTGTAGAAAATAGTTCTCATTTAATAGCATCTTATTTAGGAAAGGATGAAGACTAGATTGTGTGTATACGAGAGTTATTTTTATCTTTATCAAATAAGTTGCATGCAAGTGCATTAGAAAACTTGATTGTGGTATGATACTTCAGCAACACTTCCATTTTAAAAATCAATAAGCATGCGAGATTAAATAATTTAACAGGTAATAATAATAGTACGACAATTGTTCACAATTTATCTACATAAAAACATTAATACAAACCGAAATTTCAAAAAGGAAAACCAATAAGAGCATTAGGGGAAAATGAAAAAATAGAGAATTCTAGACAAATATTTTTCATATGAATTTTCTTCTATTCCATGCTTCTTTCTTTCCTTTGGTATGTCAACCTCCTCCTTGGGCATCAATAAAAAATATTATATCAAATGCCTACTGTGCCTAAAAAAGAATACTGCTTGAAAAGTCTTAAACCAAGCTACTTTAAATAAGAATCTTAGCCCCAAAGTAGTAAAAGTTTGAGTATTATCATATAACCATTAGAAACAAATTAGACCCATTTTCAAACAAGATATGAGACAATTCAACATTTTTTATGATATATCACAAATGACAACAATTTTTTAGTACAAAAATAACTACCTTCTTCTTGATGATAGATTCAAACTTTTTTTTCCTCAAGAACAAACTTTAAAAATATTCAAAATCTGACATAAGTGAAATTGATTTCCTAAAGAAGATAACCAACAGTATCTTAGAAACATAATCTAATTTAATAATGTAGATGGCGCATGCATATAAACAGAAGCATGATTTTGAACACTCTCTTAGTTTAGATTTAAAATGGTAAAACACTTACAACACTAAAAAGATACTTGGGAGAATGCACTTTAGTTTATTTGATATTCGGGCAAGTAATTTCTAGACATAAATCCAAGAAGAAGAGAATTACCAACTCTGCCTCTTTTGAGCAAACCAACGATGAAAGAATTTGCAAGATTTTTTTTTTGATAAATTTTGGCAAGGCCTATATTTTCTTCACTGTTCTGTGAAGTTTTTATGAAGAGAAGACGACCGTTTTATAAGGCATTTAATTAATTACCCATTTAAGGTAATCTAGGTGGATTCGCCAGAAAATGAATACACAATAACCATAAAAGGCTATCGCTGCATGGAGAGTTAGAATTGACAAATGTATGCTGAGCAAATATATTCTCTATTTTAATGATGCTCTGGTTACGCCAATAAGGACAAAAAAGAAAAAGTTTCCCTTCAACTCAATTTCAACTTGAAAAATAAGGAAAATAAGAATGTCTTCATTTGAATAGCATCAAGATGTTCTAACAATTCACGATTTGTTTCAAAATAATAATTTAGACAAGAGCTTAAAACTTAATGACTTGTCAAGATTTTCAAACAATAATTCATATTATGAATACGTTGGAAAAATACTTTAGCCATGAAAAAGAAAAGAACTGATAAGAATGTTCAAACAATTCATGATTTGTCAAGATTTTCATAACAATAATTTAGCCAGAAAAGTTCAAAATTTATATTAAGAACCATTGGGAAAAAATTAGGATTATTTTTTTTCCTTAGATAAATGAAATTTACTACAAGCACCATAGGGAAAATGGCAAAGGCTCATATTTTGAGGAGTGTATAAAACTACTTCCAAATGTAATCCAACTGTGTTTTTATAGAAGTGCAATTGACAAGGTACAACGTAGGACATAAAATTGGCATGTTTAATGCATTGTATATCTTGCACAATAATGCTTCACTTGTTTACTAATGTAACAACATGAGGAAAAAGCTTATTCATTAAATATGTATTACAATAGTTAGACAAAAAATAAAGAATAGCTTGTACAATTTCAAATTTGAAATTAGAAAAACTGAGTAAAAGCTCTTGTAAAAAAAATAAAGCCTCTTCAAAAGAAGTGAAAACTTTTCGCTGTCACACCCCAAAATTGGCCTAATAGTTTTGAGGTTAATTTAAGGATTCTAGCTCAAATATGTTCAATAATTCGAAGCATGGTAAGCCGGAAATGTCTCCGTCTATTACTTTTAGAAGATTTAATCAACTTTTGAAAATAAGCTAGGGAAGATCTTTAATTTTGAAATAAGGACTATTTTGGAAAAATGGTCAAAGTCAATAGTGGTTCAAAAGCAAATAACCCAAAACTTTAAAATTGACCTAATTTCCCCTACCTACATGAACTCACGAAACCGCTTCCCCTTTTTTATGTTTTGTGGTCCCTTGCATCCCCAAACTCCATTCATTCAATTTTATTTTCCAAACTTCAAATCCTTTGATTTCTATCATCATCCTAGCCTTAAACCTCTATTGTAATAGCCCGGTTTAGACCCTAGTTGGAACAGTGGTTTCGAGACCACAAATTTGAAGTCAAAAAAAATATTTTAATATTATTTTTGATGTTTATAATATGTGACTGAGCATGTGTGAAAATTTGGTGTGAAAATTTTATCGTTTGTGTGTTGAATTATGAGAAAGGACTTAATCGCATAAATTGTAAAAATTGTGTGCAGATTGTCGAAGTATTTATGTGTTACGGCTTTTAAAAGAAGTGGCCTTATAAGGCAATTTAGCCATTATATAGTGAGTGGATGGTAGTTGGACAATTATAACCAACTATCATGTGTTATATTATGTTAATAATAAAGGGTAAAATGGTAAAATGTATATTAAGTTAATAAATAAAACAAAAAGGAATTAAAAGCCACTTTTATCATCTCTTTGTGCCGAAACTTGAAGGAAAAAGAAAGAAATAGGGATTTGGGGTATTCGGCCATAGTTGCTCAAAATCAAGGTAAGTTTTGAGCTCGGTGCTTGATGATTTTTATGTTTTTGTGATCGTTGCTTAGTATATTATCAAACCCATGCTTTAATTTTGTGAATTGATGGTGATTTTGAGATATGCCATTGATGAATGCTTGAGCATTTTGATAGTTGATGATGAAATATGAAAGATAGGTGAAAGATTAATATATTTTGTCTTTGAATTTTTAGCGAAATTGAGTAATTTGGACTAAATTATGAAAATGAGAAATTGGAGGACTAAAATGTGAGATAAATGAAGTGTTTGGGCTTGTATGATCATAGTGAAAATTCGGATAAGCATATGTGATATGAAATTGTGTGTATTTGATGATTTTATGAAATAGGGACTAAAGTGTTGAAATGTGAAAATGTGAGGGCTATTTTGTAAAATACCCTAAATATGTGTGTTTGGACTAAATTGAATGAATTGGTGATTGAATGAGTTAAATTTGAATGTGTATAGACCAAGAAAGGAGAGGTTCGGATCGAGATCGAGGCAAAGACAAAGTGTTCGATTAATCGACTGTTTCGATATTTTGACGTCCGAGATAAGTTCGGATATAATACTAGCTGTTAAATTATGTCTATGTGATGAGAATTGAATGAATGTATAATTATTGAATTAGAAATGTTAAATATGAGATCGAGAAATGTGGCACTGTGTGTACGTAATTGAAATCGAGATAAAGATGAATAGCACTGTGTGTGCGAAATAATGGAAGCTTCGGCTTTATCGATTGGCACTGTGTGTGCGATGCCAAATTAAGTTCTGTTTTGTATCTAGGCACTAAGTGTGCGATGTTAAATAAGCTCCGGCTATGATTGGGCACTAAGTGTGTGATTGAATAAAAGAGTTAATGAAGTTTGATCAAATGAAGTATTGAGCTTTGAATAGCATGTGTAAATGGTATCTAAGTGTTGACTAAGGTGCGTACGGAACCTATGTGGTTGATGAAATCGTGTATGGATTTATGGATAGTTGAGTAAGCATATTAGTTATGAATGACATGGTATATATGTATTTGTAAGTTGATCTATGTGATGGATTATATTTGTCTATGGTGAATGTATTATTGAGTAGTATGTGTTATATTACGAACTTACTAAGCTTTGAAAGCTTACTGTGTGATTTGTTTCTCTGTTTTACAGTGTCAGTAAAGCTAGCTCGGATCCGGGGATTGTCAGCATCTCTATCACACTATCGGCTAACTATTTTGGGTACTTTTGAAAGATGTATATACTTAGTATATGGCATGTATAGGCTAGTAGATATGGTATGTTTTTTATGTCTTTAAGATTGCCATGTGATATAGCTTGAAAGTGAAATGGTGTTGGAATGCATGTGTGAGTTAAATAAATGATGGATATGATTTGCTTCATGCTTAAATGGTTGATGAAAGTTGTGGTTTGAATGTAAAATATGGTATGGTTTATATGGTTATTAACCTATATGATTGGGATGTGAAATTGGTTGAGTTGGATGGGCATATTTGGGTAGAAATGATGTTTGGTTAGTAAATGATTTAGATGATGATTAAATAGTGCATATATTGGTATGATTGAGTGCCATTTGTGGTATAAATACTTGTGAAATGAGGCTTGTAGGTTAACTCAAGTGTGGATGGCAAGATTGGCCTTGAAAATGGCCTATAATTGCCCACACGGTTGAGCATACGGGCGTGTGGCTCGACCGTGTTCTTCAAGGTTGAAATTCGATTCAAGTCAGTAGCGACCATGGGCTGGACACACGAATGTGTGACTGGCCGTGTGGTGCAAGTCAGTGTCGACCACGGGTGAGGCACATGGGCGTGTCTCAAGCCATGTGGACAAGTCAGTATGTATGCCCTGTTTTGACACGGCTTGGACGCACGGGTGTGTCCGAGGCCGTGTGAGGCACACAGCCTACTCACACGATCATGTGACTTCTGTAACTTAGAAAAATGTTTGAATTTCAAAAATTTTTGTATGTATTCGGTTTAGTCCCAACCTCTTTCTAATACGTGTTTAAGGTCTCAAAGACCTCAATAAGAGACTATACGATTATGTTGTGGTATGTTTTAATGATGATGAACTATGTGTTGTACTATGTTATGAAATGTTTGAAATTGATTCGTAATGCCTCTTAACTCTATTCTGGTGACGGTTTCGGGTTAGGGGTGTTACATCTATAAAATTCCATAAAAATCATCAAAAACACCATTGATTTTTCCATTGCACAACTTGTTGGTTTTTCGGATTTTCAACCAAACGTTCATTTTTCTCTTATCAAAGGTAACAATGCAATTTCCTATTTGTTTTTGATAATATCTAATCTTTTAACTGGAGTTTTTACTTATTGAATCATCAGTTTTTAATAAATGTTGAAAATTGTGTCGTTAATGGTGGATTTCGAGATTTTGAATGAAAATGATGTTTCAAAGTATTTTTCAACTTGTTTTAAAGTGATTAGAAGGATTCTAAACTTCCCTTAAAGTTTTGTGAAAGAATTCCAAGGTTTTAATAAATTTTTGTGATAATTGCCATAGTATGTCAAAATTTCGAAACCATGAATTTGTGTAGTATTGTGTAGTTTGAAGGTTGAGATTTGTTCTTGGATGTATAATTAGTCGATTGGAATAATTTTTATTCGATAGGAATGAGTGGGTGTAGAGATTTTTACGTTTCGACTAAGCTAGTCGAAATTTCAGTTTCAAGATAATATATCTTAGGCTTGCGTTTTTAGGTTGATTTAGATGAGTCTATGGCTATATGTTAATTGTGTGATTTACTTTGGTGAAGCTTCGAAATCGTTAGGGCCTTCTACCAGTAAAGCAAAAGGCAATGAAAAGATAATTTAAGCTTTCAGCGACAAGGCGAAAGTGTGTACAGTGAGTGTTTAGAAGCACTACTTGTAAACACGATTCATATTGTTAATTGAGAATTTAGGAGTAGCCTAAACCCCTACTCTAAATTCTGAGTGTAAGCTTTCTCATTCCCTTGTTAACTTGTGAAATATATGATTGTGTGTTGTTGAACTGTGAATTAAGACGTGATACTATGACATGTGAAATATGGTTCTGATGACTATTGTGAAAGTGTTAATTATGGGCATCTTGTAATCTTTAGGATGAAATTACGAGGAAAAAGTTTTCTTAAGGATGGGAGAGTTGTAGCATCTAAAAAATTCCAATTAGAAACATGACACCATTTCGAAAACGAATATAGTGAATTTTTGAGAAAGTTAGAAAATTTGCCCAAAAAAAGAATTTGTATGATAATAAAGTGATTTTAGATGTGTAAAATTAATGAAAAGAATTTTAAATGTGAGAATGTGGTAGAAAGGACTAAATTGAAAATTTTGATGACTAAAGTTTAAAGTGCCCTAAAAGAGAAAATATGAATAAATATAGATAACTTAACATGGAAATAGTTTCTAAAATGAATTAGAATAATGGAAACTACATTTGGGACCAAATTGGAAAGATTTGATAGTGTATGGACTAATTGAAAATTTTTTAATTTTATCGAGACAAGGGGTAAAAGTATAAGTTTTAGTATACAAGGGTGTGCATTAAGTGTTAAATTAGAACTACGGAATTTGAGTTGATTAATAAGTATTTTTTGTGATGAAATTGTATTTAAAGACAAAATAGGGGCAAAAAGGTAATTTTTAATTAAAGGGTTTTTTATATCTCTCAAGAATTAAATTTTGAAACTTTAATTGAGTGAGATATTGAATGATTTAAATAAGTTTTGAATCAATGGGCCAATGAAATAATGTATTGGACTATTATTGTTTTAAATGGTGGGCTTTGGACTTGAGCCTTTTGGTCCATTTGGTTGATTCTAAAATGATGAGAAAGGGAGAAAAGAGCCCCCCCCCCCAAATTAGCTTCTCCATGTTTTCGACCAACATCTCCCCAATGGAGATTCTCTCCATCATTTTCATTTTTTTTCAAGCTTTTCTTGTAATTTCTTTAAAAATCTCAATACATATATTGAGATTTTGGTAAAATCTATTAGAAAACTCTTCCATAAGCTTGAATCTTCCTTCAAATCACCATTTTTAAGAAATGGTTTTCTTGAGTCTAGAGATTTTGCTAAAATCTATTAGAAAACTCTTCCATAAGCTTGAATATTCCTTCAAATCACCATTTTTAAGAAATGGTTTTCTTGAGTCTAGAGATAGAGCTAGATCTTGAGAGAGAAAGCTTTATCAAGGTAAGAAATAGTGATTTTTGTAACAGACTGTTTTTCAGTGGTGTTAGAAACAATGGTTTTGGGGCCACCGAATCCGACGAATAAGTTTGTAAATATTATTATTTAATATTTACGAGTCAAACATAGTTTTAAAAAGGTTTTTGATATGGTGATTTTTGTTATATAAGCGAATTATTAAGTTCAAGTGGTTTTAAAAAATGAGGTATCGAAACCTCATATCTATAAACCGAGCCATAAATATTTTTATAAATATTTACAAAGTGTTATTAAGGTGGTATTAAAGTTTCGTTGAAAAATTTTAACATTTCGATAGCTAATTAAAGAAAAAGGACTAAACTGTAAAAGATGCAAAACTTAGTAATTATTACATTTAGATAATTAAATAGCTTATTAACTAAATAAGGAAGGACCTATGTGGTAATTTAGCCTTAATTAATATGGTTGGACGACAACTTGAATGAAAATGATAAAATAATATAAATTTAATGGCAATTTTGTAATTAAATGGAAATTAAAACAAATTAAAGTGAAATTAAAACATTTTAATTTCATTTCTTCTTCTTCACTCCACTGAACACCATAGCTATGGGGAGTTTCGATTTTGGCTTTATTCCTTTACATATCAAGATTAGATGGAAATCCGAGGAAAATAAAAAATTAGCAAAATGCCCCTGAACTTTGGTATTTCTACAATTTCGCCAGGTAAGCTCATATGAAATATACTATGTATATTGTTGATAAAATTGAATGTTATTATATGAATTTTATTGAAAATAAATCGATATATATATGTTATTATACAATTTAGTTTATAATGAAACGAGGAAAATTCAACGACGCACGACGACTATCGAGTCCCGTTTGAACCTTAGGAATATATATGATACAAATGACATGTCATTAGGGGTTACCGTGTTTCAGGTGTTGGTCTTGTACGTCCTACCAGTGGTTGAGTTTCTGGCATGTGTTGCGGTTACTTGACAGCTTTTGTGAGTAGCATTATGTAGCTACGTCTTGACTGACAGCTTGTGTGAGTAGACCCATATACGGCTCAAGAGAGAGCACTAATATGAGATATGTGATAGTAGTGGCTTCAACCACATGTTGGCACTTAGTGTGCGAGATTCCCGTGTATCCAATATTATTCTAGTGGTTCAACGGGAAATGTTTTGTTACGAGACGATATGAGTTTGATACGAACTAATACAGGTATATACATGAAATACATAGAAATAATGGTACATGATATATTGATATATTGAAATGGATGATATATGTATATGAAGAAATGGTAAGAGAATGATATGTATTATGACATGTACATATTGTTAGTACAAAACTCCGATGAGAAAAATCTCGAACACACAAACGAAACTCGAACAGAAGAAGAAATAGGACAAGGCTCCAAGGCGTGTATCAAATCACTATCTTTAAGGTTATATTCGCCCCCACCTATCTTCGGTGTGCAAACGAGTTCCAAGCAAATTAACCTCGAGGATACAATGAAGCCAATGACTATTTGCGTTTTGCACTGACGAGAATAGCCCACTACACACTGAGCAATGTATGACAAGAAACTCAATTTCTATAAAGGATTTCTGCAGTAATACTTTATAGAACAATCTAACAATATTAGAAAATGAAGGAAGAAAGAAAGAATATTAGAATTGTTGGTATATCTCTAAATGAAATCTGATTCCTATTTATATGAATTTTCATGTCTCTTCATAGAGACATCTTTAATCAATAGGTATCTTTCTGAATAATAATGTTTTTAAAATAAAAACATAATTATTCATTTAATTACAACTATTCAAATAATATTATTTAAATAGTTATAATTCTTTTTCAAAAAATCAAAAAATATAATCTTTTAATTAATTACACCCATTCATTTATAGTTATTGGAACACTATAAATATTTGAAAATGTTCCAACAATCTCCCCCCATTTTCAAAATATTTTAGATTTTGATATTCTTGGAAATCAATTTGCATAAATGAAGGTATCTTACGATTGAACCTTCACTTAGTGAAAACATGTTAAAGTTAATCGAAATTTCATGGTAGACTAAGCTTTGAACCAATTATTTCATTTGATTAACCGAACACATCTCACACAATGATTTCAACATCAGTCAATGCATAGTATCTAGGGACACTATTATGGCCATGTGTTTGTGTCCTCTTTTCATGAGTGCTGTCAGAGCCAAGCCCTTGAGCTCCTAGAAGCGGCCACACTTCCACTCACATAGGTAGATCCCATTAAGAGTGTTCCCGTAATTATAACACTCTAACATATTTATGTTATGGGTCCATTAAGAGTACATTACTTATCCTTCCCTTATCATTACGGGTAACTAGCACTTTAATCTTAGGATGGATTTAGTTATAGTGCTAACAGTCACATACTAATGATGTACTTTGTCTCATTGAACTCAAGACTTGACGTTATACCAAGCGTTGAGTTGAGTTTCCATCATGGATGACTCTAATCAATAAGCTTGAGTCCCATCCTTTTTGAGGTCCTTTTTACTGCATCTCTAGCAAGACTTTTTGTCAAAGGATCCGCCAAATTTTCACTTGACCTCACATAATTAATAGTGATCACTCCATCAGAGATTAATTGTCGGACATAACTATGTCTTAATCCAATGTGTCTAGACTTTCCATTATATACTTGGCTATATGCCTTTGCTAGAGTAGCCTCACTATCACAACGGATAGAAATAGGTGAAATTGGCTTAGGCCATAATGGTATATCATAAAGCAAATTTCTTAACCATTCTGCTTCTTTAGATGCAACGGCTAATGCAACAAATTCTGCTGTCATGGTGGAATCAGTAATACATATTTGTTTCTTGGAACCCCAAGAAATGGCTCCTCCACCAAGAATGAAGATCCATCCACTAGTAGATGCATGATCTTCCAAACTTGTAATCCAACTAGCATCTGAATACCCTTTTAAACTAGAGGATATCCATTATAACACAATCCATAGTTAATAGTTTTCTTTAAGTATCTAAGTACTCTATTCAATGCTTGCCAATGCAAACTACTTGGATTACTTGTGTACCTACTCAATTTCCCAATAGCATATGCAATATCTGGTCTTGTACAAGTCATTATGCACATAAGACAGCCAATTAGACTTGCATATTTCAATTGATCAATTTTCCTACCAGCATTAGATTCTAATTTTATTTGAGGATCCATGGGTGTAGATGCTGGTATACAGTTGAAAACATCAAACTTTTTAAGCACATTTTCAATGTAATGTGATTGTGATAAAGCTATAGTGCTTTCATCTCGGGTTATTTTAATCCCAAGAATAACATCTGCTACACACATATCCTTCATAACAAAGTTGTTCGACAAGAATTTCTTTGTGTTTTCTATTTGTTCCAAATCTGTGCCAAAAATGAGCATGTCATCTACATATAAGCAAATTATGACACCTTTTCCATTTTCAAATTTGCTATATATGCACTTATCGGATTCATTTATTTTATAGCCATTAGCTAAAACAACATTGTCAAACTTTTGGTACCATTGTTTTGGTGCTTGTTTAAGTCCATATAAAGATTTAACAAGCCTACATACCTTATGCTCTTGTCCTGGAACAACAAATCCTTCCGGTTGTTCCATGTACACTTCCTCTTCCAATTCACCATTTAAAAATGCTGTTTTAACATCTATTTGGTGAACAACCAGATTATATATAGAGATAAGTGATATTAAGAGTCTAATTGTAGCAATTCTTGCTACTGGAGCATAGGTATCAAAGTAATCAATACCTTGTTTTTGTGTAAAACGTTTGGCTACCAACCTTGCTTTAAACTTATCAGTGGTTCTATCGACCTTCATTTTTGTTTTTGAAGATCCATTTACAACCTATAGGTTTGGAACCTGGTGGAAGATCAACTAAGATCCAAGTTTGATTTCCCATTATTGAATCCATCTCATCATTTATTACTTCTTTCCAAAAAGTAGAGTCTTGAGATTTCATTGCCTCTTCAAATGTAATAGGATGAGATTCTGTATTATAACAATAAGGTATCTTATTGCATATACTTTCACCTTTTCCTTCTACAAGAAACATCATGAAATCTGGTCCAAAATCTTTGACCTTTTTAATCCTCTTACTTCTTCTTAATTCTTGACAAGATTCATCATTATCATCGATTTGTTCCAATGGAATCTCATTCTCATTTGAAGAATGAATCAATTGTTGTGGCTGTAATTGTCTTGATATAGAATTAAATCTATTTTCATCAAAAATAACATATCTTGATTCAATAATAGTATTAATTGAAATTGAATCATTTGGTTCAATTACCATGAACTTATATGCCTTGCTATTATGTGCATATCCTATAAATATGCATTCAATTCCTCTTTCACCTAACATTTTACGTTTAGGTGTTGGAACTTTGACAATAGCTCTACAACCCCAAACCTTCAAATAATTAATGTTTGGTTTCATTTTCTTCCATTGTTCATAAGGGGTTATTTTAGTTTCCTTATTAGGAACTCTATTCAATATATGACAAGCTGTTAGAACAGTTTCTCCCCAAAAACCTTGTCCAAGACCTGAATATGATAACAATGAATTTACCATTTCAGTCAATACTCTATTTTTCCTTTCACTACACCATTTTGTTGTGGTGTGTAAGGGTCTGAAACTTGATGGACAATCCCATGGATTCAAAATAACTTGGATTATAATATTCTCCACCTCTATCTGATCTTAAGCACCTGATAAATGATTTACACTGAAGTTCAACTTCAGATTTATAAACTTTAAATTTATCAAGCGCTTCATCTTTTGAATGCAATAAGTATACATAACAATATCTAGAACAATCATCAATAAAAGTAACAAAATATTTCTTTCCACCTAATGTAGGAGTATTTTGCATGTCACATAAATCACTATGTATCAAATCAAGTGTAACACCCTGGTTTAGGGGTTATGCGCTTGGAGCATAACCCGAGCATTTAGTAGGCTTATGGTCATGTTGGAGGAATTTTTAGGGGTTTTGGAGAACCCTAGAAGGCAAGGGATGCCTTAGAAAATTTTTAGATTTTAGGGTAAGAAGGGGAAATAGGGCAGGAAGGCCTTAAAATAAAATTGTGGAGTTTAGGACGCAAGAAAGGATCTGGCAAAGTGGCGTGGAGGCGCTGCTTGGGGGCTTGGAAGGTGACGCCTAAGGGAGCAAGGGTTCGAGTTGCTGGGGCAGCAATTTTGTTTTATTTTTGCGTCAAGGGACAGGGCTAAGTAGGCCTTAAAAATAAGAGGCCGGGTTGGTGGACATGGAAGACCAGGTTGGCAAAGTGGCTCTCATGCGCCACTTAGGCGCTGAGAGGTAGTGAGGCGCGGTTTGAGCGCTGGAGAAGCATTTTGCGTATTTTATTTTTATGGCGGTAATGGGCTGAAGTAGGTTGGATTTAAAATAAAATAATGGGGTTTTAGCATGAAATTCAATGAGGCCGAGTGGCACAGGCGTTGGGGAAAGATCAAAGAGCAGAGGTTGTCCCGTTCGAACCAAGATGGTGCGTTGGAGTTCAATTTTTATGCTTTTGGCAAAGAAATTTGAAGGGTGGACGGCACATGGGAGTTTTTTTAAGGATTAGACTAAGGTGGTTTAATCACTTTTGAATTCAGCTGATAGGTAGGTGATGGCTTTTATTATTTTATTATTTTAGATAATATAAGATTATTTTAGTTAGTTTAAATTAGAGATAATGGTGGCTGTGGGATTATTTTATTATGGGATAATTGTAGGATAAGTATTATGTTTATTTGAAATAAGTGGGATAATTGGTGACCATTCAAACTAATTTTGAATGGATTAAAATAGGGAATTGGACTAATTCAATTTAATTTGAATTAGTAGGTGCGGCCGAATCTTGGCTTCTTCACATGGGGGGTATGGCCGAATTCTATAAATAAGGGGTGTGCTCATCCCTTAACCAAATTTTAGCCCTATTTCTTTTATGCCAAATTATTCCTTATTATTTCCATAGCCTCTTGCCGAAACCAAGTCAAGGAAAACACTTCCTCTTTTTCTTTAATTTTGTGGAAGCCTTAGCCGAACCACTATAGCATTCACCTATTTTTCTCGTGACTTGTTTAAAAGCCGAAGTTGGGCATAGCCTTTCGTGTATTTATTTTCCCTTCTTTCCTTCACACTTGTTTCCGGGATTTGTATGATCTCTGTTGTGCTATATGTTTACTAATGAATGCAGTGCCATATGTGTAATGGATACCCTAAAGGGGTATGATGACGACCAGGTTAGTAGCAAATTGGCTAATATGTGATAATTGATTTTAACTATGTGAGCATGCCTATATTTGTGAATATCATGTACATGCATCATCTCAGCATCATATTATGTTACATGTGCATGGGTGGGTTTTGAAAGAAGGTACGGGTGTACTTCGAGTACGTGGTTGATGTCAGCTTTGTGCTATATCGTGGATTGGCGCTGACTGAGGTCGCGTTATGGATCTTTGCGATTTAGTTCGCGTGGTTACCTTGATTGATATCGGCTTTATGCCATATCGTGGCTTGATGGGTTGCTATGTGCCCCATCGTGGTTTGATGTTAGCTATACGCTACATCGTGGATGGCATTGGTTGCCTTTTTGAGAGGAAAATGAGAGGTGACTCGATAGTCCCCTGTGTGTGGTAGGTTTGGATCGGGGTGTGTAGCGGATGGACCCTAGGCTTGGGTTGGGTTTCATGATTGCATTATTTCATTTATGAAAAGATATGGTAATGGCCAAGCCCAACATGGCATGTGGATAGGTATGTTTTGAGAACATACGTGGAAATGGGCCAAGCCCAGTGATCAGTGGATTGATGAGAAAAAGGGCCTCAGCCCGATGATTGAACGTGGATTGAATGTGGGCCAAGCCCAGAATTTGGTAACGTCTGTTTATAGTTACATGTTGCATTTAATTGGGTTGACTTGTGGTTAACATGTGGGTGGATATCAGTGGTTTATTTACACACTGAGTCATTATGACTCACCCAATTATTTATCCAACATCGCAGGTGACAGGATGATCGGACCGGGTTGGAGTGGATACAAGGTGGCCCATGCAGAGGACGTTTTTAATCTTTTCTTTATGCATTTTATTATCGAGTACTTGGATTAATTATTTTTGTAATAAGGGCCTTATTATTATTATTTATGTTATCACTATTTCTGATATTACTTGATATTATGGTTTACTTAAAAGATATTATTATGTGAAGATGATTTTAAATTTTAGCAACCTATTTAATCAAAGTATTTATATATTTTTATACTAACGTTTTAATATGGATTATTTTTAATAACAAAGATTTATTTATAATTTTAAATGAAAAGACACACTTTTCAAGTTTAATAAAATTTTCAAGTTTTATTCTAAAGTCAAAGATTTTTCAAACGGTTTCATGCAGCGATGAAATCCGCATCCTGGTCGGGACTTGTGGGGCGTGGTTTGGGGTGTTACATCAAGCAATTTTGTTTTTCTTTTAACCTTAGGGAAAGGGTTTTTTGTAATTTTAGTCAACATACATGTTTTGCATTTTTCAATATTATTATTAAAAACAGGAATTAAATCTAACTTATACATGTCATTCAATTTTCTATAATTCAAATGACCTAATCTATAATGCCATAAACAAAAAGATTCAACCATATAAGTAGAAATAATATTTTTATTCTTATCAATAATATTCAGTTTGAACATACTCTCATACATATACCCTTTCCCTACAAAAATTCCTCCCTTAGACAAAATAAACTTATCTCATTCAAAAACAAGTTTGAAACCAAACTTATTTAACAGACTTCCAGGACACTAAATTCTTTCTAACTTCTCGGTACATAATATACATCATTTAAGGTTAAAACCTTTCCGTAAGTGAATTGCGTAGTTCATGGACCCTTTGCCTTTGATTGCTGCGGTGGAAGAATTTTCCATGTACAAGACATTGTCATTTTCACATTGTGTGAACTTTGTGAACATGATTTTGTCTTTGCACACGTGTTTGGTTGCTCCGATATCAATCCACCATGTATTAACATCTTGTGACATATTAATTTCAGATATCATTGCAATGAATTTTTCACTATTATCAGCCTTAGAAGATGATTTCTTCTTTAAAAATCGACATTCATTCTTGAAATGTCCCGGCTTACCACAATGATAGCATGAGCCCTTTTGTTACTTTTTAAACTTAGGTGCTCTATCAGTCTGTTTGAACTTTCTCTTGAATGTTTTAGTAGTCAGTACTTCCTCCGTAACATGAAATTTGGCACTTTCAGAATTTAGATTCTGGTCTTGCTTTCGATATTCTTCTTCAATACGAAGATGATTTGCCAAAGCCTCAAGAGATATTTCCTCTTTCTTATGTTTTAGACTTCTTTTAAAGTCTTTCCAAGATGGAGGAAGTTTGTCTATTATGAAGGATACAACAATCATTTCATCCATTTTCATATCATATTGCTTGAATTGATTCAACATCTTTTCAATATCACGAAATTGTTCCATAACAGAACGACCATCAATCATTTGATAATTATTGGAACGATGACAAGAAATTTCTTACTTGTAACATCTTTGGTCATGTATCTTGTCTCCAATTTGTCCCATAATTCTTTAACGGTGACCTCATTTTGGTAGGTGTCGAATAAACCATCAGATAAATGATCCCTGAAATCAGAGCTTTAAAATTTATAAAAGAATGATCGAACCTGAAAACTAACTCTAACAACGACTAAAGGAAAGTGTACCTATCGAACAGTAATATAGCTTAGGCAAGACCGGATTGTCGAACCCAAATGAACTAAAAGTATTAATACTAACTTTCTTTTTATTATTTAGCCTTAGAAATAAAGTGAAGTTGTTTTAATCTAAGTTAACGACGACTAAGCTAAGGACAAAGACAAAAAGAACGAATTGGGAAATATCTTGAAGAAAAACTCAATTGATCACGACGATACCCTCAAGAAGAATCCACCTAGACTTCACTTGTTTTCTAACCCTGAATTATATGATTTATTTACTTAGCTTTATCCGTAGGACTCCCTAACGTATACTAAACCCTCTCTCGAGGCGAATAACGTCTAACCCTAGGTTAATTAGTGGAACTCTTGTTCTCTTATAATAACCCCCTAGAATAGCAGTAAATCGATCTATGGATTCCCATATTAGGTTTCACCCTAATCCAACAAAATATCGTAACCCTATCTCTAGGCGTTCGATCAACTCCGCTTAATTGCGCTAAATCTACTCTTAAGCAGGGTCTATTCCTCCTCCACCTAAGCACATCAGATTTGGATTAAGCATGCATAATTAAGAACAAACTAAGTATTTATCATATAATTCAAAAATCAAACAATAAGATTCATCTAGGTTTCCCCTTCAGGTATCTGAGAGGTTTAGTTCATAATGAATAAAGAAAACATCTCAAGAGAAAAGATAAAACAAAACATAAGAAATCCCTAAAACTCCCTAAAGGATTTGAAGGAGAATTCCGCCGTCTTGAGTATAATTCCGGCTTCTTGGGATGGATCAACTGGCTAACTTCGAGCGATTCCCACAATTCTGAGCTTTCCAGCTTGGCTCCTTGGCCTAGCTCGACACCAGTTTCGGCTTCTGCCGAACTCCCTTGCAAGTTGCCCCCTTGGTTGTTCATATAGGCTTTGAGATGCCTTACCTGGTCCCTAAGTATCCTAATCTGAGTAGTATTCCTACTAGGGTGTTTGAATAGGCTTTGGAATGTGTTTCTTTGCCTCAAAGTATCCTTTCCCGAATGTAATTGCTCTTTCCAGTGACAGGGACACGGCCATGGCACACGCCCATGTGGATCGACTTCAAGCTATGTTTGGATTTCTACTTTGAGGCACGGCCGTGTAAGTCGGGGGTCAGGCCGTGCTTTAGGTGATCGACGAGGCACGACCGTGTGGGATTTGAGCCAAGTCATGTCGATTTTGTGATATGGCCCATTTACTCTGTTTTGGGCCTGTTTTATGTTCTTTTCATCCTCTGGTGCTTTCCTGGGTATAAGACATGAAAAGAAAGGATTAAAAGCACAAGAAAGGATTAAAAGCACCTTTTTACATAAATCAAGGGATAAATCATCCAAAAGCATACTAAATGTAGGATTAAAATATGTTATAATTACGGTTTATCAATAAACCATTCAATATGTGGCCCATGCACATGTAATCAGCATTGTCCCATTTTTGTCTTTCTTGGGTTGCAGCAACAGATTCGTTTTCAGTCTCCTTAGGTCTTGGAGTATCCAAAACATATGCAATCTTCAAATTTGATAATAAGAAGTGTATCTTTTTCTACCATCGTCGAAAATTGCCACCATCAAACCGATCAAGTTTGACAAAATTGGAAGCCAACTCCCTTAGTGTTCCATTTTCATGAGTTGTTGTAGTCATCATGAAATATAACCTTAAAATTGTTAGTACAAAACTCCGGTGAGGAAAATCTCGAACACACGAACGAAACCCGAATAGAAGAAGAAATAGGACAAGGCTCCAATGCGTGTATCAAATCACTATCTTTAAGGTTATATTCGCCCCCATCTATCTTCGGTGTGCAAACGAGTTCCAAGCAAATTTACCTCAAGGATACAATGAAGCCAATGGCTATTTGCGTTTTGCACTGACGAGAATTGCCCACGACACACTGAGTAATGTATGACAAGAAACTCAATTTCTATAAAGGATTTCTGCAGTAATACTTTATAGAACAATCTAACAATATTAGAAAATGAAGGAATAAATAAAGAATATTAGAATTTTTGGTATATCTCCAAATGAAATCTGATTCCTATTTATAGGAATTTTCATGTCTCTTCATAGAGACATCTTTAATCAATAGGTATCTTTCTAAATAATAATGTTTTTAAAATAAAAACATAATTATTCATTTAATTATAACTATTCAAATAATATTATTTAAATAGTTATAATTCTTTTTCAAAAAATCAAAAAATATAATCTCTTGATTAATTACACCCATTCATTTATAGTTATTAGAACACTACAGATATTTGAAAATGTTCCAACACATATATGAATATCTTTGATATGTTGATACATGGAAATTACGTAAGTTGAGACGAGTAATAAACTCAAGTGTGACATGTTGAGATAATAAGGTTATCGATGTTGAATTTATATGATATATGTTCAAGTATGCTAACAAATGTTGTTGTTTGATGCTTAGGCAAGTGTCAAGCTATTGGTTGAATGGTAATATGAATAATTATAAGTTGCATTGAAATGGTAAGTGCTCAAATGAAAATATACTTGAGCTCATGAAAGAGTGGTAAGGTTTAAAGTTATATAAAATCCAACTGTGCTAGGGATGATATGTATAAGTGATGCTGTGGATTTATTCACCCTGTGAGTCATTGAATATAGCTTCATGAATCTTGCGGTATCGATATTGGATTTGTAACATCACCTAACCCTAAACCGTCGCCAAAACAGAGTTACAGAGCATTACCGAACATTACGGACAAATCACGAACATCATACAAATAAATAGCATACATATTATAAAATATTAATAGTGTTCATTTAACGGACCCTCGATGCCCAAAAAACGTGTTAGAAGTAATTCGGGACTTGTTTGAGTGCTCCGAAAATTTTTCATATTTTTTTCTGTGTGAACTCAATATAACCCCTTTATAAACATCTAACTTTCCCTGCAATTTCAAACCACAACCAATCCAAAACCAATGGCACAACCAAAACAATTTATACTCAAATACACCTAAATCATAACCAATTCATTAACACAATAATTTAATAATTAAACATTCATAATATCATTCAAATTTTACTAACAACTTCATTCATTTTCCATTCAAACTTAATACCAAATTTTATAGTATAACTTTTACCATTTCACTTAGACTAAGTTCAAAACATTACAAACCATCCATACTTTATAACCAAAATCATATGACCCATGTATATAACCTAGGTACATGCCACATTTACCAAAAGGAAAAGTACATCACCAGAGTTGTGCTGAAGTCGGGATTGATCTGGATGCTGAACCGAGACCTTTGACTCTACTGACATATGCACGGAAACAACCGTACGCTGAGTATGTCTATATTCAGTGGTATTACCATAATTCAAATTATAATAACAATTAATGAAATATAATATCAAACATGTAACAATTGAATTTCTCAAGTACTAATTCATTCTTAAACTTTCATTCATCAACAATAGCAACTCAAATTTTAGCTATTAAACACTTACAATCACATATCGTAGGCTTCAATTCCATTCACTTCATGAACAATTAGTTCATGCCTTCCATTTCCAATCTCAATTTTAATTCACAATTCAATTTTCTCATTCTTTCAATAATTCAATCAATCAAATTCATTCGATTCTTTATTTCATTTATTCACCCCTATTAACAAGACTCGGACCTTGGCGGATACACGGATCCAACCAAACACACCAGAATGGCACCCAGTGCCCCATCTGATAGTTCAAAGCAATATAATTGACACCCAGTGTCTCATCGGCAAAGCCAAAGAAAGTTGGTACCTAGTACCTCATCGAATCTATTCGAAGTAATATGGTGATACCCAGTGTCTCATCGACTCGAGGTCAAAGTATCCCTGAACACTTCCAATCCTATGGCATGCCAACTATATCCGACTTAGCCCGACTAGTTAATAGGGTATTTATATCACTTTCCAATATCTAAACAATACACATTTCAAATAATTTCACTTTGATTCAATTCAATTCGATTCACTTTTCCAATCAATATACAATTCATATATTCACACATATTCATAATTTCATTCACTTTTATTCAATGCAATATTCATACTCACCTTAATTTTCACTTACCAAGTACTTTAATTAAAATTCAACAATTAATGATAATAACAATAAATTTGAATTATAGTAATACAAACCCGAAATTCTTGATTTACTCCTCGGTAATCTTCTCCTTTCCCTTTTGAGCCGATACCTCTGGTTCTTTGTTAGCTACGAAAATTAAAATAAATTTACAATGATTAATACAACATTAATTCACAGTAAATACTTGAATTTCTATTCAATTTCTACCTAAATTTCAATTTAGTCCTAACTAAATTCATCCATTTTTTACCTCAATTTATACCTTATTTCTACTCAAATTTTAACTAAACTTAAACTTGAGAACAAATTTTTAGCATAAAAATCATAATTTCGAATTTCTTTAAATTTAGTCCCTATTATACAAAATTTATAACTTATTCTACAGTTTATTCTATCTCCCACTTCTAGTTAGAAATTCTATTAATTCAATCCCCAATTCACACTTTTACTCAATAAAATTTAATGTCTAAAATCTAATATCTTCCAAAATTTCAGCACATACTTAATAATATTTTGTTCTAGTTTCATAAAAACTCAAAAATTACAAGAAAATGACTTAATTTGACTTACCAAGTTGAAATTGAACATTGAAAACCCTAAATTTCTTCTTTTCTTTTCTTTTCTTTTTCTTTTCTTTCTGTTTCGTCCCCTATTCTATTTCTATTTCCTTTCTTTTGTTTCTTTAGTGTGTGTATATATATAATATTATAATTAAAACATAAAATAACTTTATTATATAATAATATAATAATATATTAAACATAAAAATATCAAATTTTCCTCACGGTAAGCCGCCTCAATTTATACTTTTGGTATAATTTTCCTTTTAGTCCTTTTTTATTTTCTTTTAATCTATAATTCAACTTTTACCTTTTATTCAATTTAGTCTTTTTTATTAATTACTCCTAATTAAGTCAAATTCACCTATCTAAAACCTAATTAAACACACAACTAGTCTCGTAAATATTTCTAATAAATTTTTACAAACCCATTTCGCTAAGACGGAGGCTCGATAATGTACTTTTCCGATGCCCGTGAATTTTGGGTCATTACAAGATTATCCTTGATATGTATAAATTTCATATTTGAAATGAATTGATATGATTAAAGTTTATATGAGCTTACTAAGCATTCATTGCTTATGTAGTTGTTTTCTTTTACTTTTCAAATTATTGGAAGCTCAATCGGGTTGGAAGCTTGTCGAAGCTATATCACACTATCCATTGGTTTTATCGTTACTTTCAAAAGTTTTGATTTTGGTTATAATGGCATGTACAGGTTATTTTGGCTAAATGTTGGCCTACATGTGTTTTGTTAATATTAGCCACTTATTTGGCTTGTGTTTTGGTGTTTTGGTATTTTGGTATGTGCATAATTTGCCTTATAATGTTGATGTGTGGAATGATTTGTGGTTGAATGATGAAAGGTAAAATAGTAGTTGAATATGCATATGAGGTATGTTTTATAACTTGGAGTGATTTGCATAGTAAGTGTATATGTATTAGATGCTATTGAATAAGTGGTACAATTGGTACCAAATGGTAAGTTTTGGTAAATGATTTACATGTTGTGTATTAATGCAATTATACATAAAAGTTGGTTGATTACTTGGTTACATGGATTAAATGGTTAAACATGTTTATAATTGTCATTTGAGGTGCCTAGGGGCATATTGGTTTTATGTGAATATACTACATGTTTAAGGCTTGATTTTACTTGTTTTGGATGCCGTAATATGGCTTGTTTATATGCACAATGTTAACTGTAGGCACATGCCTTGTTGGGTGAGAAAAATAGCTTGTAAAATAGCCTATTTTCGTCCACACGGGCAGAGACATGGGCATGTGTCTCATCTGTGTGTGACACACGGCCAGGTGATATAGTCGTGTGTCCCCTGTAGCTTGTAAAGGTTTGCAAGTCAGTATGTTCACATGGCCTAGCACACGGGCGTGTGGCTTGGCCGTGTGACCCAAGTCAGGGAGTTACATGGGTACGGACACGGGCTCGGATACGGCCTAAGACACGGAGGCCAGGCCACACGTCCGTGTGACCTCTGCAACTTTGAAAAATTTCAGTGTTTTTCAAAAAATTCTCTAAGTTTTTGATTTAGTCCCGATTTGTTTCTAATATATATTTTGGGCCTCGATGGCTCGTATAAGGGACAATATGTATGATTTTGATTGTTTTTGGCATGAATGCTATATGATATAAAATGTTTGTATTTTTTGTTTGTTTGATTTGTAAACTCCAATAATGCTCCGTAACCTTATTCTGGCTACGTCGGTTAGGGTGTTACAATTTCTATCTTTCCTAGCTTGTTATTTGGACTTGGATGTTGAATAAAAGCTTAGAAGCCTTGGATATTAATTTTTGATATATTTTTGTACATATGGAAAGGTGAGGAATTGTTGGATATTGAAATTTCGAGCTAGGATGATGATTAAAACAAGTATTTTGGTGTTTAGTGTTAAGTAGTTATGCATATAATGATAAGTACCCTTGGATAACCCTACTTTTTCTGAAACTAATTTTTATAGGAAAATGGTAGCGAATATGTAATAAATGTGAAAATGGATATGTAACATCCTCAATTTTTCCAAAGTTCAGAATAGTGATAAATACATGATAAATTAGTCGAAATTTTGGGAAAGACAAATTGAAAATTGTCAGTGTTATGAGACACTGAAGATAGGTGCATAAGGTATTTGAAAGAGTGTACATATTAAGAGAAATAAATTCGGGGTATTGACTAAGTTGTAAGAGAGTGAAAAGTAATGGAGCTAAAGTGTAACACCCCAAACCCGGTCAATACGCCATGACCGAATCTGGCATGCCACGAAGGAAAACGTTGTGAAGAAAATCGAGTGAACAATTAAATTTTTGTGAAAAACTCTTTGTTCTTCTAAGTTCGTAGAAATAGAGTATATAATAATTTAAAAACTAATAATTTACTTTGAAATCCCAAAAATAAATCTTTAAAACTTAGTTGCAGCTTAGATTTGTAAGCTTTTTATAAATTGAAAAGAAACTAAAGTGATTAGGTTGAAAACAGTATCTTATAGAAATTTGGAAACTTGAGTTTTGGAAAATAGTATGAGTTATTGAAATTATTTAAGTTGTTAAAAATTATCAAACGATCTATGTTACCCGATGGTAACATTTTAAAAACCATCGCGTTTTGTAGTTTAGAAATCTTTGTGCTCAAATTATTATAACAATCATGTAATTCATAAGCCACATTTAAAACAAGTCTAAAGCATATAAAAAAAATACCAAAAACCATAATTAAGAGGCCTTATTACAAATCCATTAAAAGATAGAAATCAACTTAAAATAAAATAAGGTACCCAAATAGAAGTTCATATAAAACCAACTTTTATTGCATGGCCTCCTCGAGTTCATCCGGCTCCTCATCCGCGAATTTACGAATCACCTGAAAAGGTAAGAGAGAAGGTGAGTCACCAAGACTCAGTGCATAATCCCTCTCCCGGGTAAATGCCACATACTTACACAAATTATAACAAACCAACATATATGTATAATGCACCCAACCTAACCATCCATAACTCCTTTTCTACCCCATGTGGTACCAAACCACTGGTGGTGCCAAACCACTGGTGACCAAAGTCACGATATTCAATATTGTGATACCAAATCACTGGTGACCCAAAGTCACAAATAATCAAGTTGTGGGGCCAACCCACTTGTGATACCAAATCACTGGCGACGATCCCAATACATCAAATGTGGGGCTAACCCACGGTGGTGTGAAACCACTGGGACGAGTCGCTATGAGGTGCCAAACCTCTGGTGTCCCAAAGACACAAATGTGATACCAAATCGCTGGTGACCAAAGTCACGAATAATCAAGTTGTGGGGCCAACCCACGTTGTGATACCAAATCACTGGCGACAATCCCATATCTCAAAAGTGGGGCCAACCCACGGTGGCATTAAACCACAGGGACGAGTCGCTATGAGGTGCCAAACCTCTGGTGTTCCAAAGACACAAATGTGATACCAAATCACTGGAGGTACCAAACCTCGGTGTCCAAGACACAAATATCAATCTTCCCCTCCTCTCATATCACCCATCACAATGCAATATTTGAACAAATCATGTCAACATACTTTATTATGAATCACATAACAAATATATCATAAATCGTAGATCATGATTTCAATCCACATGTATTAACAACATATAGAAACGGACTTACCCGAATCCTCATTCATACCATCATGGTATCATATCAAGATCTCATCGTTTTCCCACTTTGATAATATGATTAGTAAATTAATATTATAAATACATATACATAACCGAGTTATAAAGTGTGTAAGGTACACAACTTTCACCAACGCAAATACTAACTTCTAGAGATCGATCTATCGCACTATATCACCTTGTCCAACTTTGATTGCTAATGGAATGGACTTAGATCGATTGCTTCCGAAGTTCCAAAAAGCCCTTTGCTAAAATCGATTGAAGAAAACCCAAAATGAATGCCTACCCTTGATGATATTCGGCCAAGACAAATCAAAAAGGGAGTGGGAAGTTTCGGCAATATGGTTATGAAAGAAGAAAAATATGTGAGTAGAAAAGAGAATAAAAATGAAAGAGAGAGGATTCGGTTTTAGCAACAATGGAAGAAAGAAAAAAGTAAGTTTGGGGAAGAAAGAGGTTCAATTAAATGAAACAAAAGGAAATGTTGTGATTTTGAACAATATTCAAAAGAAAGAAAAGAGAAAAATGGGATTAAGAGATTCGCCAACACCTATTTTTCCAAAGAATAAAAGTGCACAAAAATGCACAAAGTTCAAATGTAGTTTCGGTTTCAAAAGGACAAATGAAAGAAAGAAAATGGTATTTGGTTCAAACAAAATGAGGCTAAAAACCAAAAGCAAATTTGCACCAAAAGCACAATACACATTCGGCCAAGGAGGGGAGTTTTGGAGAGAAAGAAAAACAAAAGCCAAAAGATGCACAAATGCAAAAGTTGACCAACTATCCTCCCCCAAACCTCCTATCAATATTCGGCCACCCCCCTAGCCACACATGCCGTCCACATTCATGCACTAATGGCCTTGGAATAGTTTCCAAAACATCTTCCTTAAGCTAAGCCTTATGTCCCCCCATCCTTCCATAACCTTAAGATTCCTTTCCCAAAGTACAAACTTTCCTAAACCAATATTCAACTTACCAAAAATTTGAAAGTCCAACCTTCCATATATAAAGCTTGACCGTCCATTAATGCTAGGATGTACAAAAATACAATCCTCAAAATGCCTTCCATGCTACTCGAACCATTTCCCTCATGCCACCTTTCAAGCTCCTTATCCACTATGCCACTAACTCCTCATGTGCTTTAATTTAACACTTAAATTAACTTAAGTGTCAAGCTCACTTAATCCACTTCACTAAATTTTTCCATACTAAAAATTATTCTAGCTTAGCTGATATTTCCAAGCCTTCACACAAATATACTAAGCATACAATAACAATCATATCCAAGCTAACACAAGTAACAACATGATGCTCTAATATTTTTAGGATATTACATAAAGTGAGAAATTTTAAAGTTAAAATGATTAAATGGAATCAAAGGAAAATGAAGTGGGGATAGAATAGGAAATTTACCAAAAAAAAAGATAAACTGATAAACCGTAAAAGCAACATATTTTAATCCCACATTTAATATGCTTTTTGATGATTTATTCCTTGATTTATATAAAAAGGTGCTTTTAATCCTTTCTTTTCATGTCTTCTACCCAAAAAAGCACCCGAGGATGAAAAAAAACACAAAACGGGCCTAAAACTGAGTGAATAGGCCTTTACACGAAATTGACACGGCCTGGCCCAAAGTCCACACGGTCGTGCCTCGACGAATACCTAGAGCACGGCCTCAACTCCGTCACACACGGCCGTGCCTCAAGTTAGAAATTTGAACACGGTCTAGTCTCGATCCACACGGGCGTGTGCCATCGCCGTGCCTTTGTCGCTGGAAAGAACAATTTCAGTCGGAAAAGGATACTTAGGGAGAAAGAAACGCATTCCAAAAGCCTATATATATCCCCCAAGTACCACATTTGAAAGGCATCGAAAGCTAGACCAAGGAGCCAAGCCGAGAAGGTCAGAGTTAGGGAATAACGCGAGGATGGCCAGTTGATCCATCTCAAGAAGCTGGAATTATACTCAAGACGGCGGAATTCTCCTTCAATTCCTTCAGGGGGTTTTAGGGTTTTCTTATGTTTTGTTTTATCTTTTCTCTTGTGATGTTCTTTTTATTCATTATGAACTAAAAACCTTCAGATACCTGAAGGGGATGAAACCTAGATGAATCTTTTTATTTGATTTTTAAGTTATATGATAATTGCTTAGTTTGTTCTTAATTATGTTGCTTAATCTAAATCTAATGTGCTTAGGTGGAGGAGGAATAGACCCTGCCTAAGAATAGATCTAACATAATTAAGCGGAGTTGATCGAACGCCTAGAGATAGGGTTACGAGATTTTGCCAGATTAGAGTGAAACCTAATATGGGAGTCCATTGATCGATTTACTGCTATCCTAGGGGGTTATTATAAGCGAACAAGAGTTCCACTAATTAACCTAGGGTTAGATGTTATTTGCCTCGAGAGAGGGTTTAATATAGGTTAGGGAGTCTTACGGATCAAGCTAAGTAAAGAATCATATAATTTAAGGTTAGATAACAAGTGAAGTCTAGGTGGATTCTTCCTAAGGGTATCATCGTAATCAACTGAGTTTTCCTTCAAAGTTATTTTCCTATTCGTCCTTTTTGTCTTTGTGTCCTTAGTTTAGTCTTCGTCAATATAGTTTAAAGTAACTTCACTCTATTTTTAAGGTTAAATAATAAAAAGAAAGTTAGTATTAGTACTCTTAGTTCCTTTGGGTTCGATATCTGGTCTTGCCTAAGCTATACTACTGTTCGATAGGTACACTTGCCTTTAATCGTTGTCAGAGTTAGTTTTCAGGTTTTGATCTTTCTTTTATAAATTTTAAAACTCTGATTTACAGCGATCATGAACCATCCATGGAATTGTAAAAAAGTGAAGGGGTGAAATGGTAATTATTCGAGAAGATAATTGTGGAGACTTAATGATTAAGGATTAAAATTGGTGGCAAAACATGATTGGAGGGTCAAAGTGTAAATAATTAATTTAAAAGATATTTTGATTAGATTTTTTATATAGAAATGTGTAGAAAATTTGAGAAAAAGATGGAAATTCATGTTACCTCCATCCACCACCTTCTCCAACTTTTTCTTTTCTTTCATTTAAGTCCTTTTCACCAGTATCAAGCCAATTAAGCTAGTTTCTTCCAAAGTCCTTCATAGTTAGTGAGTGAAATCAATAGAGAAAAGTAGTGGCTACATCAATTCTATAATATAAGCATCCATGGTTGTCTTAGATGAGAGGAAAGTAAGGATCACGTGGAGAAATAAACAAGAGAGGAGTGAAAAGAAGAAGAAAGCTTAATTTCAAGCCTTGAATTGTAAGTATAACTAGAGTATTATTTATCTTAATCGTGTTGTAAATAGTTAGGTTAAATTAGAGGTATAAATGCTTGAGTATAATATTTTAAGTATAATTTTACATGTTACGTGAATGAAAAATTAGACATGATGATAATTAAGTATTAAGAATGATGAATTGATTGTGTTATACTATATAAATTATAATGGAGAAATAGAAATAAAAGTGAGGAAAAGTCTAAAGATGTGAAAAAGGATTAATTTGTAAAAGATGGAAAACTTGATAGGAATGTTATTGTTAAAAATAAGTGTAGACATGAAGTAGAATATGTAAAAGATTAATATGTGTAAAGTTATAGTAAGGTTATGAATAATACTAATGAAGTATAAATAAGAAAGGATTAAATTAGAAAGTATGTAAAAGTGATGTGTGATAAATATGATAAGAATTAATAGTGAATTGTGGATGTTTTGCTAAGTAATGTAAAATGCTATGTGTATTAAAGAAATTGAAATTTTTGACTATTATATTATTGTTATAAGGACTATATTGTTAAAAAAATGTAAAACTGGCATGAGATAGATATGGTAAGGATTAGTGAAAATTTATGGAAATTATATTTAGTAATGAAATATGTTATATGTATTAAAAAGTTATTAAAGTTCTATTAATGTCCTAAGGACCAAATTGCAATATGTGTAAAAGTGAAATGTGAAATTAGATAAGAAATTATTGTGAATTATGATAATATTGTTAAGAATTGAAATATGCTACATGTATTATTGAAAGTGGAAAACTTTGTTACATGTATTGTAATTATAAAAACTAAATCTAAATAAATGTAAAATATATATGTTCTAATCTGAATTGAGAAAATGCAATTAATATTGATGAGGATGCCCAAGTAGACGAGATAAGAACTAGTGGGATATAGATGGCAAGCCAGGATAATAAAGATTATGTTTAATTTTCATGGCCTCAATGTGTTAGAATAATTGGTTGTGAATCATTTAAGTCAAAATAAGCATTAGTTATAAATATAAATTTTGTCTATAATAATGTTTTTAAGTTGTGAATTACCATGAGATTGAAAATGAAAATGATTCAGTGTATATGATTATAATATGAAATGTATTAATTAATGAGTGTAAAATTTTAATATGATGTCATAACTAAAAATGTAATAATGTTTCTCAATTGTTGATAGAATTGACATGTAACTAAAAAGTGTACTAAAGGTGTGGAAACTTATATAGTGACGAAATTTGGACATTTGGGTAAATTTGAGATCATAATGATCTTTCTCGGATATCACTTGGAAAATGTTATTAATAATTGAACTTATTACTCTTGGTCCATGTAAACCATATTATGAAAAATGAACATGTTCGTAATGCCTTTATTATTACTTGGATTTGAACATATGTGAAAGCACCTAAAGTACCCTTACATGTAACATCCTGGAAAGGGCCTATGCATTTTCGGTTTAATTGTACGAAATGACATGTCTTAAGTTTTATGAATACATTTTTAACATTTTTGGAAACCTGGAAATGCATGGAAATGGGAATGGAAATGAACATTTTGGAAACCTAGAAATGTATGGAAATGAAAATGGAAATGAACATTTTGGAAACACGGAATGTAAGGAAATGATTCAAAAATGGAAAGTAAACATTTCTGGAAACTTGGAAATGTAAGGAAATGTCAAGTTTACAGAGCCGATCGAAAATTTTTGGAAACTTAGAAATGACCTAGAAATGACGAGTTTTAAGGTTTAAAAGGGGAAATTAAGGCAAGGTGGCCTTAAAAGAAAAAGTTTGTGAAATTTGACACACAAACAGGCCTTGGAAAAGTGGCTGAAGATGTCACTTAGGGCCTATAGAAATGGCGCCATATGCAAGAGGAATAGGCCTGAGTTCGAGTCATTTGGGAAGCAAATAAAGGAGGTTTTATTTTTGCTTCCAGAAGACTGAGGTGGACGGCACATGCTTCTAGAAAGGAGGTGTTTTATTTTCATAAATATTCGATTAAAAAGGTGATAAATAAATGATTTTTTTTTTAAATTGGATTATTTTGAAGAGATAAATGTTGGATTAAACTCTTTTATTTATGATAATTAAAGGATAAAGTTATCAGATAGAGGAGTGGTGGCCAAGTAAGGGACTCCTTAGATGATAATTTCGGCTATAAAAGGAAGGAAGGAGGGCTACTCATCAATTTTTGCTTCCTCCTCTCTCTGCCGAATTCTTAGTGCTCTCATCTCTTCTTTTCTTTTGTCAAACCGAAATTAAGTAATTGTTGGAACCTAGCCGAATATTTTCCTCTCCATTAGAAGCTATAGCCGAATCTCCCTGTGAATCTAAGCAAGGAAGCAGTCGACTGAAGTATTAAGGGGATCTCTCGGGTTTCTACAACTGTCGACTACAAGGAGGAATATTTCGGGATCTAAGGTAAGAAACTATAAGATCCAAAGGTCTTGTTTTAAGTTTTAATGTTAGAATAAACCTAACATGTGATTATAGGAATTTCGACATCCCTAGGAAAGCAAGGATACTTTTCGGGATTTGAGATCACAAAGGTATGTGTTTAAGACATTCGGCCAAGGCCTATTTTAAGTATTTGGATTTATTCCCAAAAGCCAAACTAACCTATGATGTGTTTTAATGTTGGCCGAATGCAAGAATGAATACAACAAAGTTTTGAGACTTGATTCTTAAGTCAATCGGCAACAAGGAGTTAAGGATCTAAATCAGTAGATCGGTTCTTTGGGATTTCAAGGACTTCAAGAATGAATCAGTGTGTACCCACACTAACTTTTAATATGATTATAGTAATATGTAATATGTGCATATGGATAAGGTACCGTGTTATGGTACAAAGTACTCAGGTACGTTTCCTACTTCCACTAGGATTATGAAATATGTTATTTATAACATGTGAAACTTTATAAGAATGTGAATTTAAGTATGATATGCATGATATGGATAATATGGGTCATTCGGGATATATGAAAAAGGGGAAGTGAATGTGATGACTACGGTCTCACTATATCTGAATGTGGTGACTTGGTCACATTATCTCGAATGTGGTAACCGGTTACATTATCCGAATCTGGTGTCTCTTGACACAATTATATCCGTGGCTATGCCACAAATTTTATATGGGCGATGAGCACGCGATCGCAAACAATCGCCTTCGATGGTGTGTAGCGGTTGGAGGGTCGACTTAGTAGTCCCCACGGTGTGCAGGTTGGTACGGGGATGTGTAGCGGATGGCATCTAGGTTTGGGTTTGGGTTGCATCATTACTGCTATATGGTGTATGAATAAGTGTTTGATATGAACATGTATGCCTGATCTATTGAATTTTAGTGTTGGTTACACATTGAGTCTGTTGACTCACCCCGTTGTGGGAAACATGTTTCAGGTGATGAACAGTGATGGATCGGGACGGTAGATCTTGTGGTGGCCATGCTCAACTTGAAGTTTTATTCAATATGGACACTTTAATTTTATTTAAGTACTTTGGAATTTTATTTTGGGATTTTACTTGTTGTAATAAGGCCATAGTTACATTTCTTTACTTTTATTTTTAATTACTATGTTACGAATTATTTTAAATTAAAGATCAAGTAAAATTATTTCTTTAAAAATAAACCCTAAATTGTTTTGTCACCTTAATTAATTGGATTTTCAAATAAAATAAATGGGTTTCCAACCTAAGCCCAACCCAAAACGATATATTTTTAAAAATTACACAAATTTTCTCTAAGTAACAAGAACTTTGAAATCGGTTTACTTAAGGAACATACCAGATCCGATTAAGGCTCGTGGGCCGGGTGTGGGGTGTTTCAGTTTGGTATCAGAGCCCAGTTTTAAACTCTCGGCCTGTGGGCTAAGGCCCAAAATGTTTTCAAGACGAGCCCAAATGATTTTCATATGAAATAAGTAGGTTTTCTGGCATGGCACCTAAGTCTACGACCCGTAGTCCACCAGGTAAGTACCCCTAACTATCTGTGTGATTATATGATTTATGGATTATGAAAGGGTAGAAAAGGCATGGAACGTAGAATAGCATGATAGGAACTTGAACCCTAGGACTAGTCTACTCAAACACAAACACATAAGACTTAAGAAACGTTAAACAAACCTATGGCTAAGTCACTGAGTTAGGGTGTGGTAACCCCTGTACACATGTCTAGGATTGGATCCGGAAGGGCTTGGTATTTAAGCAGTCCTAGTGACTCACCTCCTCTTCACAGGAATCCTACCTGGTGTGTAGCTTCGGTTCACCCCAACCCAGAGGGCTCAGTTGGTGTGGCAACCTCTGTACGCATGTCTAGGAATGGTTTCGGTGGGAGCTTGGTATTTAAGTAGTCCGCGTGACTCACCTCCTCTTCACTCGAATCCTACCTGGTGCGTAGCTTTGGTTCACCGTGACCAGGAGGACTCGGTCCTAGGCTAAACGCAATAACTAAAACCCGAAAGGGAACTAGCCGTGTTTTAAAAAAAAAAAACCTTAGTTTTTAAAACTCTTAAAATTTCCTTGGTGGGAACCAATTTTACAAATTTTCCAAAAAATTCCTTGATTTACGAAATTACAAAAATGCCCTAGTGGTAAAATTACCAAAATACCCTTGGTTTATAAAATGTCCAACTACCCAACAATTTTACTAAAATTTCATTATTTTATAAACGTTCAAAAACCCTAATCCGCAAAATATCAAAAATACCTTGATTTTGGAAAATTACAAAATTGCCCCTAACTTACAAATTCACCAAAATGACCCTGATTTCCAAAATTTTTGCAACATCATCGTTTTGGAAAGTACAATTCTCAAAAAGAGAACCCTCAAAGTTTTGCAACTTTTGAAATATCCCTGATTTATTAGATTTTACAAATTTACCCAGGTTTGTGAAAAAAATTACCGAAATACCCCCGAGGTCTAAAATTACCGAAATATCCTCAGATTTCAAAATTTTTCCAAAATACCCCGAGAATTTGAAATTACTAAAATACTTTGTGACAAAATCACCAAGGACCTTTTTCTTTTAGAAAAAAATTACGAAAATACCTCTGTAGAATAAAATTACGAAAATACCCTTGGGTAGTGGGAAAGCAACAACAATGAAAACTACAACGTTTCTCTGAATGAACGGAAGTTCATACTTGTTTGATGGATGAATGAATGAATGGAAAGACTGTATGCATGTATGAATACGAAAGAACCACTCCTAAAACTCTGTCATAAAACTCTTTCGCGGGTAAACAAGTGGAACAATGACTAATTCATAAAACTTCTTAATCAGATTCCGACGTTAGAAATGAGCTCTGGAGGACGTGGTCGTCGTGGACGAGGTAGAGGAAGGATGACTGTGTCAGAACCCGTTAGATCGGGTCAAGATTCTGACAATGAGATACCACCGCCACCACCACCCCAAGCTGTTGGTGTTGAGCAACAAGCTCAGACGGGGGAGATCTTTGTGTCGCAGTCGTCTTTGCGAGTTTTTGGAATTGGTGGCTGGTGCAGATGGAAATTCGGGAACACGTAAGTCTGTGCCGGAACGGCTCCGAGCTAATGGAGCGAAAATGTTTCGAGGAGTATCTGGAGTGGCACCCAGTACAACTGAGTACTGGTTAGAAGCAACGGAGCGCATCATGGATGAGATTGATTTGACCCCTAAGGAAAAGTTGAAAGGGATGGTGGCACTGTTAGGCGATGAAGCGTATCAGTGGTGGTTAACTGTTTGGGATGGTGCCTCGACTGAGGATCTGACCTGGGAATATGTTAAGGAAGCATTTCGGAAGAAATATGTAGGAACCAGTATACTGATGAGCAAAGAAAGGCTTTTCCGGGTGGTGCAAGGGAGCAAGTCTGCTTGCGAATATGAAGTCAATTCTCGAGGTTGAGCCGCTATGCTCGAGGAGTAGTGGCAATCGAGCATGATCGCCGTGTCCGCTTTGAGACGATCGAGGGACGATCCGAGATCGTTGATAGCACCGCATCGTGAGCGGGGTTCTCTGCTTTGGTAGAAAAGGCCAAGGTGGTGAGGGAATTAAGGATTCTACCAAGCAGGCTGTGGATAGGAATAAGCCCAAAAGAGGTTTTGGACCATCTGGAAAGGTTCATAAGAGGCCTAGAATTGACAGGCCGCGAAATCAGCAAGTTGGTACAGGATGGCGATGATCGTCCCCGTGAGCATTGTGGAAAAGCACACTTGGGGAATCTTTGGAAAAAGACGGAGGATGTTTTCGGTGTGGGTTCAAGGACCATATGCTCAAGGATTGTCCTAAGAAACTAGATGAAAGTCAACCAGCCGCTCAGAATGTTAGTCAGGCTGGTAGAGGAGGACAGCAGCCTCAACGAGGTCGTGGTTCGAGTAATCGAGGTAACAGTGCTGGTAGAGGACATGGAGCACAGGGCAGAGGTGCTGCTAATGCTGAGGTAAGGCAACCGAGTTTGGTTTATGCAGTTCACCGGCGGGAAGATGGAGACGCGCCGGATGTTATAACCGGTACGTTCTTTATTTTTGACAAGCCCTATTTTGCTCTAATTGATGTGGGCTCGACCCATTCATATGTTGCATATAGTGTAGTGGAAACACTAGACCTAGACTCTGAACTCTCTGATAGGCAGATGACTGTAGTAAGCCCATTAGGCCAAACTGTAGTGGTAGATAAGATCTTTAGGAATGTATTCCTAGAGATTCAGGGAGTGAACTTTCGGGCTGACTTAATGGAGTTACCCTTCAGAGAGTTTGAACTTATACTCGGAATGGACTGGCTAGTAGAACACCGAGCCGTGTTGGATTGTACGACTAAATGAATGGAACTAAGGACCTCAGAGGATGAAGTAGTAGTAATGGTTAGAGAAAGGAGGAACTACTTGTCTAACGTAGTTTCGGCGCTGAAGGCGGAGAAAATGGTTAAGAAAGGGTGCAAGGCATTCCTAGCCTTCGTAAGTGCGATGGGTGGAAAGGAAGAAGGTGTTAGCGGGGTTAGAACGGTCAAGGACTTTGAGGATGTATTTTTGGAGGAACTACGAGGAATACCCCCAGATAGGGAGGTGGAATTTAGAATAGATTTGCTACCGGGAACAGCTCCTGTGTCAATCGCTCCATACCGAATGGCGCCAAAGGAGTTAGTAGAGCTCAAGGCTCAAATCCAAGAGTTGTTGGATCGTGGGTTCATCCGACCCAGTGTTTCTCTATGGAGAGCACCGGTCCTATTTGTGAGGAAGAAGGATAAAACTATGCGTATGTGCATAGATTACCGTCAGTTGAATAAGCTGACCATTAAGAACAAGTATCCTTTGCCAAGGATCGATGACTTGTTCGATCAGCTGAAGGGGGCCGCAGTGTTTTCAAAGATCGACTTAAGGTCGGGATATCATCAGCTGAAGGTGAAGGAGGCTGATATCCATAAGACCGCTTTTAGGACAAGATACGGCCATTTTGAGTTTGTGGTGATGCCGTTTGGGTTGGCGAACGCTCCAGCCACATTCATGGACATGATGAATCGGGTTTTCCAACCCTGTTTGGATAGGTTCGTTGTTGTGTTCATCGACGATATTTTGGTGTACTCCAAGACTGAAGAGGAGCATGATGAGCATCTCCGAGTTGTGCTGTAAGTGTTAAGGGAGAAGAAGCTCTATGCCAAATTCAGTAAGTGTGAATTTTGGCTCAAGGAGGTGGCATTTTTAGGACATGTGGTATCCGCAGAAGGAATAAGAGTGGATCCTAGGAAGATCGAAGCAGTGTTGGATTGGAAACCACCTAGGTCCGTGGCTGAGATCCGAAGTTTCTTAGGATTGGCAGGCTATTATAGAAGGTTCGTGGAAGGGTTCTCGTCAATAGCCACGCCTTTGACAAAGTTGCTAAGGAAGGAAGTACCCTTTGAATGGACGGATAAGCAACAAGAGAGCTTCGAGAAACTTAAGAGGGTGTTGACGGAAGCTCCAGTGTTAATTCACCCGGAGGCAGGAAAAGATTTTGTGGTGTACTGTGACGCTTCGCATACGGGATTAGGATGTGTCCTAATGCAAAATGGAAAAGTGGCCACTTATACGTCTCAGCAGTTAAAGCCTCATGAGGTTAACTACCCAACTCATGACTTGGAACTGGCAGCAGTGGTTTTCGCCCTTAAGGTTTGGAGGCACTACCTTTATGGAGAAAGGTCAGTTATCTACACAGACCACAAAAGTCTTAAGTACTTGTTGACTCAGAAGGAGTTGAACTTGAGGCAACGAAGGTGGGTGGAATTGTTGAAAGATTACAATTGTTCGATAGAATATCATCCAGGCAAGGCAAATGTGGTAGCTGATGCCCTAAGTAGGAAGGTTGTGTCGGATCTAAGGGCTTTGTTCGCTCACTTAAGTCTGTATGATGATGGAAGCCTGTTGGCAGAGTTGCAAGTCAAGCCCACATGGCTGAAGGAAATGAAAGAGGGACAGTTGGCTAATAAGGACCTAAGTGCTAAGTTACAGCAAGTACAGAACGGAGAATTAAAGGATTATGGCGTTAATGATGAAGGAGTATTGTGCTACAAAGGAAAAGTCTGTATGCCGAAGGACGAGGAGTTAAGACAAAGGATTCTTCGGGAGGCGCATGGTAGCTCTTATGCTATGCATCCCGAGGCGATAAGTCGTGATAGAGAGCTAAGGGAACAATTTTGGTGGTCTAATCTTAAACAAGAAGTTACTGAATTCGTGGGAAAATGTCTGACGTGTCAGCAAGTTAAGGCTGAACACCAAGTCCTATCGGGATTGCTTCAACCAATCGAAATTCCACAATGGAAGTGGGAGAGAATTACCATGGACTTCGTTAGTGGGCTTCCCCTTACGCCTACTAAGAAGGACTCGATATGGGTGATAGTGGACCGTTTGACCAAATCCGCGCATTTTATTCCGATGAGAGTCGACTATTCTCTTCAGAAGTTAGCCAAGTTATATGTGGCGGAGATCGTAAGGTTATATGGAGTACCAGTATCGATCATCTCCGATAGGGACCCAAGGTTTACGTCTCGGTTTTGGAAGGCACTTCATCAAACTTTAGGCACTAAGTTGGACTTCACTACGGCTTTTCATCCACAATCGACGAAAGATCAAACGAGTTATACAAGTGTTGGAGGATATCTTTGAGAGGTCAGTGATGGATTTCCGAGGAAGTTGGGAAGATTACTTGCCTCTAGCTGAGTTCGCCTACAACAACAGCTATCAGGCTAGCATTCGGATGGCACCATATGAAGCATTGTATGGTAGGAAGTGTAGAACACCTACTTGTTGGACTGAGTTAAGAGAACGTCGAGTTTTGGGTCCAGAGTTAGTGGCGTAAACCAAGAGAAGGTTGAGTTAATTCGGGCACGGTTGAAGGAAGCCTCTGATAGGCAGAAGTCGTACACAGACCTCAAGCGGAAGGAAATAGAGTTTGAAGTTGGAGACCGAGTGTTCTTGAAAGTCTCACCTTGAAAGAAGGTTATGAGGTTCGGTCGCAAAGGGAAGTTAAGCCCAAGGTTTATAGGGCCCTATCGAGTACTGAAGCGAGTTGGGCCAGTGGCATACCAATTGGAGTTGCCACCAGAGTTGCAGCAGATGCACGACGTATTCCATGTATCCATGCTACGTCACTACCGATCGGATCCGTCTCATGTGGTACCTGTTGAAGAGGTGGAGCTAAGGCCAGACTTATCCTACGAGGAAGAGCCGATTCGGATCTTCCTACGTGATGTGAAAGTACTACGAAGGAAGTCAGTTCCTCTAGTCAAAGTGTTATGGCGCAATCATGGATCGGAAGAAGCTTCGTGGGAGTCAGAAGAGACAATGCGACAAAGAATACCCTCAATTATTTTAGTTAGGAAATTTCGAGGACGAAATTATTTTTAGAGGTAGAATCAGAACATCCTCGAAAGGGCCTATGCATTTTCGGTTTAATTGTACGAAATGACATGTCTTAAGTTTTATGAATACATTTTTAACATTTTTGGAAACACGAAATGCATGGAAATGGGAATGGAAATGAACATTTTGGAAACCTAGAAATGTATGGAAATGAAAATGGAAATGAACATTTTTGGAACACTGAAATGTAAGGAAATGATTCAAAATGGAAAGTAAACATTTCTGAAACTTGGAAATGTAAGGAAATGTCAAGTTTACAGAGCCGATCAAAAATTTTTGGAAACTTAGAAATGACCTAGAAATGACGAGTTTTAAGGTTTAAAAGGGAAATTAAGGCAAGGTGGCCTTAAAAGAAAACGTTTGTGAAATTTGACACACAAGCAGCTTGGAAAAGTGGCACAAGATGTCACTTAGGGCCTATGGAAATGGCGCCATATGCAAGAGGAATGGGCCTGAGTTTGAGTCACTTGGGAAGCAAATAAATGAGGTTTTATTTTTGCTTCCGTAAGACCGAGGTGGACGGCACATGCTTCTAGAAAGGAGGTGTTTTATTTTCATAAATATTCGATTAAAAAGGTGATAAATAAAGGATTTTTTTTTAAAATTGGATTATTTTGAAGAGATAAATGTTGGATTAAACTCTTTTATTTATGATAATTAAAGGATAAAGTTATCAGATAGAGGAGTGGTGGCCAAGTAAGGGACTCCTTAGATGATAATTTCGGCTATAAAAGGAAGGAAGGAGGGCTACTCATCAATTTTTGCTTCCTCCTCTCTCTGCCGAATTCTTAGTGCCCTCCTCTCTTCTTTTCTTTTCTTTTGTCAAGCCGAAATTAAGTAATTGTTGGAACCTAGCCGAATATTTTCCTCTCCATTAGAAGCTATAGCCGAATCTCCCTGTGAATCTAAGCAAGGAAGCAGTCGACTGAAGTATTAAGGGGATCTCTCGGGTTTCTACAACTGTCGACTACAAGGAGGAATATTTCGAGATCTAAGGTAAGAAACTATAAGATCCAAAGGTCTTGTTTTAAGTTTTAATGTTAGATTAAACCTAACATGTGATTATAGGAATTTCGACATCCCTATGAAAGCAAGGATATTTTTCGGGATTTGAGATCACAAAGGTATGTGTTTAAGACATTCGGCCAAGGCCTATTTTAAGTATTTGGATTTATTCCCAAAAGCCGAACTAACCTATGATGTGTTTTAATGTTGGCCGAATGTAAGAATGAATACAACAAAGTTTTGGGACTTGATTCTTAAGTCAATCGGCAACAAGGAGTTAAGGATCTAAATCAGTAGATCGGTTCTTCGGGATTTCAAGGACTTCGTTAAACGAATCAGGTGTGTACCCCACACTAACTTTTAATATGATTATGGTAATATGTAATATGTTGCATATGGATAAGGTACCGTGTTATGGTACAAAGTACTCAGGTACGTTTCCTACTTCCACTAGGATTATGAAATATGTTATTTATAACATGTGAAACTTTATAAGAATGTGAATTTAAGTATGATATGCATGATATGGATAATATGGGTCATTCGGGATATATGAAAAAGGGGAAGTGAATGTGATGACTACGGTCTCACTATCTGAATGTGGTGACTTGGTCACATTATCCGAATGTGGTCACTTCGGTTACATTATCTCGAATCGTGTGTCTCTTGACACAATTATATCTGGTGGCTATGCCACAAATTTTATATGGGCGATGAGCACGTCGACTGCAGCGACTGCCTTCGATGGTGTGTAGCGGATGGAGGGTCGACTTAGTAGTCCCCACGGTGTGCAGGTTGGTACGGGGATGTGTAGCGGATGGCATCTAGGTTTGGGTTTGGGTTGCATCATTACTGCTATCTATTGTATGAATAAGTGTTTGATATGAACATGTATGCCCGATCTATTGAATTTTAGTGTTGGTTACACATTGAGTCTGTTGACTCACCCTGTTATGGGAAACATGTTTGTGTGATGAATGAGTGATGGACCGGGACGGTAGATCTTGTGGTGGCCATGCTCAACTTGAAGTTTTATTCAATATGGTCACTTTAATTTTATTTAAGTACTTTGGAATTTTATTTTGGGATTTTACTTGTTGTAATAAGGCCATAGTTACATTTCTTTACTTTTATTTTTAATTACTATGTTACGAATTATTTTAAATTAAAGATCAAGTAAAATTATTTCTTTAAAAATAAACCCTAAATTATTTTGTCACCTTAATTAATTGGATTTTCAAATAAAATAAATGGGTTTCCAACCTAAGCCCAACCCAAAACGATATATTTTTAAAAATTACACAAATTTTCTCTAAGTAACAAGAACTCTGAAACCGGTTTACTTAAGGAACATACCAGATCCGGTTAAGGCTCGTGGGCCGGGTGTGGGGTGTTTCATTATATGACGTGTGTGCATACATGTGTGTTAATGGCCTCGATGGATAAATGTTAATTGTAATTTTAATGTGCCATAATAGACTTAGAGAAATGTTAGGATATGGTTGACATGCCAATTAGGGTCTAAACACGTTAAGAGTTTTGTATCTAGATTTTTGTTGCCTTCAGGTTATGCAGTAACATGCATATTCTGAAGCCTTTGAGCTTAGCATTCCATTTCTCTCTCTTTGGTGTGGTGTAGTTTATGCTCTTTTAAGCTTTTTGGTGTGGTGGATTGATGTGTTGCGCTATTACACAACTTTTCACTTTGGTTCCCTTTAGTGTGGTGGAGGAGTCACATGTATTCGAGTTGTTCTGTTAGAATTTACTAATCGCAAAACATATTAAGATTTGATAACAGAATTATAGTTGTAAGAAATCTCCTAAAGTGGTATGGGTTAAAATTTTAATGAGTTAAAAGAGACCAATTTGAATAAATGCTTGAGTTAAAAATGAACATGTAATATACTATGTTTTGACCACTTGTGATATAAGTGAAATATGAGATAAGTCATAAGATGTAAAGTTGAGAGTAGAACTTATGATTTTGAAAACCCAATGAAAAAATGAACAAAGTTTGTGTATGGCATGCATAAGGAACCAATATCCATAAGTGAAATTGAGTTAAATGATTTTGGTTAAAAAGATGAATGTATATGAGGTCTAATGCTCATTAGAGACACATGTTTAAGATCCATAATGGGAATAATTAGTATACCATTAATATGTAAGTTGATCCTCATGATTCGGTAATTAGATAAGACTCCGTTAGAAAGGCTAAACATAGCATTAATAAATTTTGAAAAATTTGTCTTAGGGGCTCAACATTGATAACAGAATAGGATAAGTTTGATTATCCTTGTGTACTTACTAAGCTCATCAAGTTCACACGTTAGTTGTTTTAAACACGTAGATTTTGGATTTTCTGAGAAGATGGTGTTTTGAATTAGGAGCAGCGCACCACTTGAGCTTAAGGTTTTAGTTCTTAAATTTATCCATAATTGGTTTTGAATCTTGGAATGTAAATAAAGACATTTATTGGAATTAAATTTGCAAGGTTATTTGTAAATTTCAACTCTTTTGACAACTCTTTTATAAGATTTTGTTTGTTGCTCACTTTGAACGCATTTATGGCTTGTATTTTGGATTTTTGTGAGTTTAGGAACTGGGTTATTATGATTTGATACTTACTGATATTATACGAATATGTCCGGAAATGATTTTTTTTTTTGTTTAATTTTCAATTTCAAGGGCTTAGGGTCCTGATAAACCATAAATGTAACATATTTTAATTCCATGCTTGGCATATTTTTGAATGATTTATGATGAGAATTAGTGAATTTCATGCTCCTAATCCCTTAAATTCATGTTTCTATACTTAGGAGAGCATTTGGGAGCAAAAGGAGAGAAAAGGGGACCAAAATCAGAGTTTTCAAGATCCACACGCCCATGTGAGCCACACGGGCTGGCCACACGCCCATGTGCCAGCCCGTGTCGAGTTCGCACCCTGCTTCCCTGTTACGCGGAAAAACCCAATTTTTAGGGTTTCTGAGCATTCTAAAGTCTATAAATACATACTAGAAGAGGACCTAAAGGGGGACGCAGAGTAGAACGAAGAAATTACTCGAAGGAAGCCGTTGGAATCATCTCGGAAGCAGATCCACTCCAAGATTGAAGATCTCTAGTTGAATTTCCTTCGAAGTTTTATTGGGTTTTTCATGTCTTGTTGTTATTCTTATTTTGAGATGTTATCCTCTATGAGTATGAACTAAACTCCCTAAATACCTAAGGAGGATGAAACCTATGATGGATCTTATTATTTAATTATCTGAATTACATGATAAATACGTATTCTTGTTCTTAATTATGTGTTCTTAACCCTTGCTTTAATATTTTCAGGATATTAATCCAAGTTTGATGTGCTTAATCAGTGGAGCAAAAGTCCCTGTTTAAGAGTAGATCTAGCATAATTAAGCGGAATTGATTGCAATCCTAGAAATAGGACGACATAAATCTGCCGGATTAGAGTCAAATCTAATAAGGGAATCCATTGATCGAGTTAATGCAACGATAAGGGTTTTAATTAGAAAGAGATTTCAATTAATCAACCTAGAGTCAATTGTTCTTAGTCTCAAAAGAGATATTAACATAATTTAGGGATTTCTATGGATCAAGGCAAGTGAATAAATCGTTTAATTCATAATCATAATAATAAGTGAAATCTAGGTGGATTTCTCCTTGGGTATTGTCTCTCTCATTGATTTTCTTCGAATATTTTCCCAATTTTATCTCTGTCACGCTTATAGTTAATTAGTTAGTTAAAATTTAGATTAAAACAAATCCCCTTAATTATTAGGCTAAATAATAGAAAGATAGTTATTACTAGTACTTTTAGTCCTTGTGGATACGATATTCTGGACTCACCATAGCTATACTACTGTTCGATAGGTGCACTTGCCTTCGTCGAATTACTAGTTAGTTTCGAGACCGTCAGATCCAGTATCATTGCCTTAGCTATTGGACTAGAACAAGTTAATAGCTAAAATGTTACAATACAGGGACCATGTATCAATACCTAGGGCTTAAGTACTGATATCTTGGCCCTTGGACAAGGCCATTGCACTGTTTTGGCCGTTTTGAGCTCCCCAAAGCTCGTACTTGACCTTGAGCACTTCTGATCACTCAAAAAAGGTTTTTTAATGGTTTTAAGTTGATTTTAAAGCCTTCAAAATGTTTTTTGCATTATCTTTATGATTTTATTTAAATTATTTAATGTTTTAAATTATGATGACACTCATATTTTTCTCAAACCGAATGACTTCGATTTAAGACGATGAGCTTCAACCAATTGTTTTATGACTTGGATGTACCCCATGAATATTCAATAACTCGAAATGATTCCTAATCATATTGAATCTTGCTAAACTTGTTTAATTAATTTAAAGAACATTAATATGTTTTCAAACATAGATTTTTATAAAAGAAAAATTTTAGTTCAAGGTTGAAAGTGCTCCGGTAGCACCTCTCACTTATATCGTACATCAAGATGGGTAAGGGGTGTTAGAATAGATCATTTAGATTACCAACTAATATAAGTTGTCTTCTCGCATTGTGATTTGACCACATAATGCAACTTAATATTCGTTAAATGTTAAGTAACGAGTAAGTCAATATTTGCTTGTTAATTTTGCTATACGTGCAAAAATCGTTGAGGACAAAATAAAAACGATATTAATGTAAATGATGGAATTTTATTTAAACCAGTATGTTCAAAAAATTATAAGTGCATTATGACGAAAAACTACACTAGGAGCACTAGATCCCAACACTATTGAGAGTTATTATCCCCAACGAGGGTTTTAACTTGACTCTCCAATAGAAAATATGCCTTTTTATTGAGGGATTTCATACTCTTTTGGGAGAAGCCTTCTAAGTGTTGTTTATCGAATGGAAGTGCCTTATCGGGTGCTTGAAGAGGCAAACCATGTGAGTGCATAGTCACAAGGGGTGTAAATAATACACTAGTGCTCGCAAACTACTCGAGTTTGACTCAAAAAAATTGAACTCAATTCAATAATTATCAAGCCAATCTCGAGCTATTGATCAAGCTAGATTCAAGCTTAGTAATACTTCGCTTGAGCGGGTCACCAATCTTATCAAGCTTTTCCTGTATAATATATATTTTAACCCCAAGCTTAATTATCGACGTGAGCTTGAACTTAAGTTTGACTACATATAAGCTCAATTGAGCTTGAGTATGAAAATTGATAAATGAGCTTAATCGAACTTGAGTAGCTCGATTATATGTCAAGCCACGCTTGAGCTTAAAAATAGATATTCATTTGAGCTCAAACTGAGTATCAAGCTCTGAATTACGAGTTAAACTCGAGCTTAAGTTTGCCAATATCAAAGCTTGGCTCAGCTCGATTGCACCCTTACAGTCACCCATCAAGAAAATATCAACATTGGCACTTTATGGTATTTGAACTCTTGCCTTATAGCACAAAGTAGTTATCCATTTAGGCAATACCAACTTTTTGAAGATTTTTTCTGAAAAAGTCAACTTCTCGTTAACAATATTAATATCATGTACTATATTGTTATATAAATTAAAAATAATTAGTAAAAAAAAAAATTGAGTTGGATGAAGCATGGAGAAGTATTAAAAATGTCTATGCATGAGAAGGGATTGTATGAAATTGTGATTCCACATTATCCTTATCCCTTTCTAATAAGAGAATGACAAATTAGATTTTTTTTCTCTTGATTTTTAGCAGTTTTAGTTTGATTTGATTTTTTTTTCAGGAGAAAAAAGCTAAGAATCAAAAGGAAAAAATTTAATTTGTCATTCTCCTATTGGAAAGGGATAAGAATGACGAGAATCACGATTTCATACAATCCTTTCTCTTCTATGCAAAGGTGGAGTATAAGAATGTGACCGTAGTTATCCCAATTCGGCTCCTTTACCATCCAACTTGGTTTGATTCGAAACACTTACCTAATATCACCAAGTAATTAATTAAAATTTAATTTGATCGACAATAAACATAAAATAAAACTAGTGTAGCAATAGAGGCAGTATTGGAAAAGCATTCACGTACGGAATTAAGAGATCCAGATTTAGCAAGTGTAGCAATTGCAAGCAGAAGCAGGACAAGGAAAAAGATAAACTAAAGTCGTGCCTTTGTAACCTACTTAGGAATAGGGTAGGATAGGAAAGTGTTAGATGTTTTGGATTAAAATATGTACACCATTACCAGGCTCTACGATCATTCTATAAGCAGGAGAATGTCGATATTTGGGCGACAGAGAGAAAGTAAATTTGCAGATAATGAGGGCAAGGACAATTTTTAACTGAACCATTGCCATGTTTCTGCCTAAGCACAAGCGAGAACCCACTCCAAATGGAATATAGGCTTGAGGGTACTTGCAAGCCTTAGAAACGCCATCACTGAACCTCTCTGGCTTGAATTCATTCGCATCTGAACCCCAAATCTCAGCGTCCCGATGCAGAGTTGGTATCAGCGTCCACAAGCATGTTCCCTTGGGAATAGTAACATTTCCAAGTTGGATCTCCTCAAGCGCCTCCCTTGACACAAATGCCGCTGGCGGATATAAACGCAAGGCTTCTTGAATCACCATCGTTACCTGCAACCAACACCCTTGTATAATTTGTTAGCTTTAACTTTTAACAGTAGTGAGGAGTGTGAACTGAGATGTGCTCATTAATTTTACTTACAGTTTTCAGGCGGGACACCGAGTCTGCATCTGGCAAGCTGCCCCCGCAAACTTGGGACACTTCTGCTCTAACACGAGATTGCCACTCAGGGTGCAGCGCAAGCAGCATGAGGCACCAGGAGGCGGCAACCGCAGTAGACTCGTGGCCAGCAAAATATATATTCTTGCAGTTATCAACTATGAAGCGCTTGGATGAATCCTCGCCAAGACTTTGGTCATTCAATGCCCCTTCCAGTATCAAGTGCAATAGATCCTTCTCTGATGCCTCTTTGCATTTGCTTTCCCGCTCTTTCACTGTTTCCCAGATTAGGGACTCTATCTCTCTCTCCAAACTCAAGATCTCATTTTGCTTCTTCATTGGCAGAAGTCTGCATTTTCAATTGCATGAATGTCTATAAAAGATAAAAGGGTATAAACACCTGTATATCTGGTCAAACTAATGTGAGATTCATAACTCATTGCCCCAAGTATCCTCATTCATACCAACTTGTAAGGTATTATCCCTTTTAGCCATTGTATTTCATGGTTTTGTCTACACAAGACCCTGCCTTTACTGAGCTCCTTGGGAATATTTTTAGTTGATCACTCTAGATTAGCATTAATCAGTTGTCTAATGTTATTAACATTAAGGGATATTATGGAAACTTGGAAGGAATGAAAGAGAGGAGATAACATCTATATGCAAATTGACAGGTAGATGATTTATCTGAAACTCATGATTAAGACAAGCACGTACGTACCCATAGCCTGGAACTCCGAAAAGAAAGCTTTGCTTGGAAATAGCTGTTTGAAGTTTCCTAAGCTTGGAAAAAATCTCTCTGCCTTTAGAATAAGAGCTCCCAAAACAAGCTCTAGCGATGACATCTGCTGTGAAGCCCCTCAAATCCTCATCCACTCTAATGTCTGCCATCACACCACTTTGGGCCTCAATGCTGTCCTCCCACTTTCTTACAAGAGTTTGCATGGACTCCACCATTAGCTCCACCATTACCTGCTGAATTAAATTTCACTCCATTAATTGCATTGGTTTCATCATTGCTGTTAGTTTTGCACGTAACTTATATTACTCTTAGTGCATACCTTGACCTTGTCCATGAAGAACTGGGGGGCAATTATTTTTCTCTGCTGTGCCCATAGGGGGCCATTGGATCTCAAAATGCCATTGCCGAGCATAGGTGCCAGTCTCTTTGTTATGTAAGAGGGCTTACCTAAATCCAAACTAATGCATTGGTTCATTTCTTTCACAAGCTCTGCCTGGTTCACATACAAGTGCTGCCTTGTCCCTGTTGAATACGTGTATATTGGACCTGCATTTTTACCAAAATTGATTGCTAGACGATGTTCATGTAAATCTTAATAAATACTATGTAGGACAAAATTTATAAAGGTAAAAAGAAATTTCTTATCTTTTACACGCGTCACGTGCGCATGTATGGACAAAAACTATAAAGCAAAAGAAGAAAGAAAGGGGTAAATAATTATTAATGAATGGGGACCAGGTCTGAAACTGAAACACAAAGTTGACTGAAAATCCGCGTTAGCAAAGCAATGCCAGCTCTGTTCCTGGCAGTTCTAGTTTTAATGCTATTCCCTCAGATTCATGACTTGTTAAACACTAGACCAATCTCCTTCAAATATTCCTACTAGTATTATATCTTCAAGTCGTTGTCAGTGTCACCCACCCACCCTGTCTGTGTGTTGTGTAATAAGTTAATTAATTTTCTCTAGAAGAAATTAAAAATAAAATTAGTTCTGGTTTTCTTATTTCTCCACACTGTACAATTTGTGGAGATCCATGTGACACTGTAGAGTAATATACCCCCAAAGAATCTACGCCTCTGTTTCTCTTCTGGGTTAGTTGACAAAGTTTACCCAAAAATGATCCATACAATATGATGTTGCATGTGATAATTGCAATGGTACAGTGACAAACATTAAGAAAAATGAAAAACAGACAGCAGAGTTGTAAAAGGAGTGTTTGCAGAAATATCCCACTTCATTTGGGGGGGGGGGGGGACAAAGAGTTATGTAGCTTAGTAGTTAAGTAGTAGAAGAGAGGAAGGGTGTTACCGTATTCCTTTCTCCACTGCACGAAATATGGGAAGAGAGAGGAAGTATAGTCGTGGGCAACAATATCGGCATTATTAGGAGTGGAGGTGAGAGCATTCAATTGGATCTTTTGCATCTCAGGGAGGTTGCCGTATATGAGTGAAGGTGATGGACCTTTGATACCCTGCATCCACAGCTTCCTCCTCAGCCTTTCCGACCTGAACCACATGCTCTTATACAGATGATGGACCAAAAAACAAACCGCTCCCACAACAGCAACACTTATAGACAAAATATTGGACTCGTCCATTTTATTTTTCCCAACTTTAGTTTTTCCTTTAGCTATAGATTATGTATTATTGGAAAGCAGAGGGAGGGAACATGAATGAAGGTGGCGGAAGCAAGAAGATGATAAGCTTCTATTTATAGCAACCAAGTAGGTGGAGTAGAGAGGGGTACTAGCCTATAGAGACATTAAGCTGCAGGAAGCAAAGGGGTAAAGAAGCACGCGCATGACATTTTCACATTCACCCTCCTATTATTCGGCCTCATAAGTTGATTGGACGCATTGGACTGACCTGTGATAGACCTCGACCCCAAGGTTATTGGATTTGGGAGATTGAGGGTCCAGATAGGGACATCACTTAACCCTTCATTTATATAATAATAAATTATGCTCTATATACACCAACTTGTTGCATTTATGTTTTAATCACTACTCAATCACTATTATTGTCTACTTATACGGTTCCCTTGCTTTAATTCCCTGGATCAGTGACAGTAGGATTAAAATGGGAATTAGCCACTAGATGAGATGCATGAATTTCTGAGAAATGTATGACGATGGCAACTGTTTTGTAGTACTAGTAATATGGAGATATTCATCTGTATGGAGAACAAAACAAAACGAGTGACCCACATGGGATAATGCAATGCCGACAATTGGGGTCAACAGTGAGTGGATGGATGAATAAGCTAAAAAAGTAATTATAATAACAACAGTATTTGGTTGTAGTATAAGAAAATGAATATATAGAGAGAAAGAAAGCCTTCTCTGTATCTGTACCGTGCCTGGTTTGGTGCAAAACGGAAATGAAATAATGCAAAATGAGTGGTCCAAAGACGAGGAAGATACGTGGGCGGTCAAAAGAAACTGAAGAGATCTGGCGAGGGGGTGAGGACAACCAGCAGCACCGTCTAATTAGTACAATTCCTACTATATCCTTCCTTTGCCTTAAGGACCACTTCCACCTCAGCCTTTGTACCGATTTCTTCATATCTAAATCGGGCTGTGTGGGGCTTTGCTAGCCATGCACCACCTTTTCCTTTTGCTTAAATGGGAGTGGCAGGCGCCATTAATTTCATATAATCCCCTAGTAAAGTATTCAATTACACTACTAAAAATGTTCACTTGTAGGTGGTATTCACCTGCCACAATTCGTAGTAGCAAATTAAGTATTTTTAGGCACTTAAAACAACTTATTTTTAAGTCATTTTATGTTATTTTAATCCATTTTTAATTTTAGTAGCTTAGATTTAATTATTAGCAAAATAAACATTTTTATGTATTTTTATAGTGTTTTGACGATCTGTTAGGCCAACACGGGCCTCGAGAATGACTAATAGACCACTTGAGTGTGCAAGGTGTCATTTCAGTCAAAAAATATAAACAATGACTATCACGTCTCGACATAGGCATGCAGTGTCGTGACAAAGAACTTTGAAGCCAAAAACGTAATCCTAGGACGAAATAGGGTGTGTGTATCTGTATGCCTAGACCGAACAGGTATCTTAGGTGGTAATCCTTAGTGAAGATGAGACCTAACAAGTATTCTTAGCCAAAGGTGGTAAATAACTCAATTAAGGTTAATTAATAGCTTAATTATATAATTATGGATTTAATCAATCATAGGCCGAGAGTTCGCACCGTTAACTAGGAATATTAGGAAATTCCATTAGGTTAATTTAATTAAATTGGTTTAATTAGTTTAATAATATTTTAATTCTGAATCAACACTTCGTGAATCAAATAGATTAGTAATTATTTTAATAATAAATTTCTTCAATCTGCAATGTCCTTGGTACGATCCTCATAATAAACTAACTATATTACCATTTGACATGTTCGCTTCTAGATATTATAGTTAACTATATTTTTTTTATTTGCACGATTTTTATTCTAAACGTTCGCACAAACACAATTGTATATCATGGAGTCTTTCAAACCCAGTCAAATATATAATCTCAACTTAGAAGGGTTTTGTTATAAATTTGAATATATATGCGACAAGTGGCGTTCTCCATTATTTTTATTTTTTATTTTATCTAACATTTTTATTAAACATGAATTTAAATATTTATTAATATCCCGGGCATTCCCATACATTTTTAACTAATATTTATTAATTAACATATATTATAAAATTTTATCTATAATTTCATATTTAAGATAAACTTAAAATCTAACTAATTTTAATAAATATTTTAAATATTAAAAAGAGTATAAAATATTAAATGAATCTAGATATGACTCATATATTAAAATATTGATAAACTTAAAAGTAATTAAATCTTATAGGGGTTTGTTATGAAAACTTATGAAAAGTGGAATGAATTTCAGTATAGTATATCTATTGTTGTATAAGTGTTAGGTATTTATATTAGTACCTAGGAACTATAAAATTAACTAGTCAAAAAATCTAAGTTATAGCCTAATTTGCATGCTAAAATACATATTTATATTAATATAGTACAAATCCTAAGTTATAGCCTAATTTGCATGTTAAAATATAGATTTAAATTAACATCCCCTTTTCAAACTCAAGGTCGTGCTGTGGATCGTAGCTTGAGTTTGGAAACTAAGTCGTGAAATCTAATTGGAAGATGTGTCTTTGTGAAAAAATCTACGATTTTAGATGATAAGGAGACAGAAGCAAGGTGTAGAGTGCTCTGAGTAACATGATGTTCTACAAAATGACAGTCAATCTCTATGTGTTTTGTACATACATAAAACACATCATTATAAGCGATCTAAATTGCATTGTGATTATCACAATGTAGAACAGTAGTAGTAGGAGATGAAAGTCCTATATCTTCAAGTAGTCAGCATAGCCAAAGTAACTCCGAAGTGGCATCAACAAGAGCATGATATTTGGATTCGGTTCTAGAGTGAGCAATAACAATCTATTTCTTACTTCTCCAAGAAATAAGGAAATCACGTAGAAAGTCAAACCATACAAAGCACATTGAATTTTGCACACTTGATTGGGAGAATGAGAATACCCTGTTGGAGGATGCATGTAGATTTCCTCCTATAAATCACCATTGAAAAAAGGCATTCTTGACATCCATCTGATGCAATTTCCAGCGTTTAACTACAGATATGGCCAACAAACTACAAACAGAAGTGAGACAAGCAAACATTTCCTCACAGTCAACACCATACTCCTGGGTGTATCCTTTGGCCACAAGTCGAGCTTTATAGCGCTCAACAAATTCATCAAAACGGGTTTTGACTTTTTACAGCCATTTACAGCCAATCGGTATCTTGTCAAGAAGATCAACTAGATCCTGAGTATGAGTTTTCTTTAATTCCTAAAGTTCATCAGACATTGTTTGCTGCCAAGAAGGAATAGTACTAGCCTCACGATAGGATTGGGCCTCATGGAGGGTGACAATGGCAAAAAAAACAATAATAATCTTTTAAGTGAGAAGGTGGTTCTCTTACCCAGTGATGGGCATCGAAACCACCAAAAATAATTCCTACAAAAATAACTTTAAATAGTAGTAAAGAGTGGTAGTAGGGTCGAGTCCACAGGGATTGGATGTTATAATCAACTTCCACGTTTAACTTGTGATCAAAAATTTTGTCGTGTCAAAAGTCGTGGCAAATGGTGTGCCCATGACTCCAAACAAACGTAAAAAAATAAATCAAGGGAATTTTGAAATGTTTAGAAACTAAATAATTGAAACAGCATAAATAAATAATTAAATAAATTGGAAATTAAATTCAAATTTTGTAATCAAATATAATAAGCCTTAGCCCTATACTCGGTGGATTCTGGATTTCTGAATTAATCCTTGAAAATTAATTTTCTCCTCCAAACAATAAGTTGATTATAGCAGTTAAGAACGTCCTAACCACCAATTCTTCCTCTCGTAGCTAGTCCAGGTATAACCTGCAAACCAACCCTTACTGATTATCTAATCGAGATAAACGTGTTCCTGATTCAAGATTTCGGCAGCCTTGCGCTCTGAAGAACCCAACTCGAATTAACGGCCTCAACCGCGTGGGTCTTTTAAACCCAAACATTTCTTCCTTGATTTGTTCTCGGAGATCCGAATACAGCACAGCCGACTCATTTCTCCAACTGTCAGCAAACACGACTCCAACCCAACGTGTACTTTTTAACTTGAAATCGAGTTAACTTTAAGAGATGAGTTGTCAATCTCAGTACTTAGGAAAATTGTGAATATCGATTGGAAGGAGTTTTAGCACGAATACATATCTCACGATTCCCGACCGGAAAGAACACCGGTCTAAAATTAAGATGGAATTTAGTGAAGCATGGATTTAATCATGCTTTGTAGGTTATGAAAGGTGATTTGATGGTAATGGAGAAAATTGGGAAAGGCAAGGATTTGAAAGGTAATTAAACAAATTTTGAAAGAATAAATAAATAAGAATGGAAGTAACAGAATGCTTACTCCAAATTTGGAAGAAAAAGAATAATGGCTCTTTAATTCCAAATGAAAATCAAAATGTAAAATTAAAATGTGTCTTTCCTAAGTATATTAAAACCCTATTTATATACATGGAATTTACTAATTTTTACTTTAACCACTTCAACATTTAATTAAAATTAAATAAAAAATAATTTTTTTTTCTATTTTTGGCTTTTACAAAGTCAAAAGAATCTGATGAGTCCTTGGCTTCTTCTACATTTTTTCCGGCCTCATTTTATTGATTGTGTATCAATTTGGTCCTTTTCAGCTCGTTTTTTGCTCTTAGCATCCCAATTGCATCCCTGACAAGATAAAAACATAAAAGCACTAATTCAGCAGGGATCAATTCAAAAATTAACCAAGTTAAACACAAAATGTCATGCAAATTAACATGTTATCACCCGGTTAGACTGACAAATAACAGAAGTAGGAATAGGATTTTTAACTGCTTCAAATTCAATGGATGTGGAAGAGAAAGATGGAAGAGAATTGAGCTCATCGAATGCATCAGAACAGGGGAACAACTCAACAAAGAAGAAAATTTAACATCTTTCCAGAAGGTAACATGTTGAGAGATATGCAATTTATTGGTTATTGGATCCCAACAGCGATAGCCTTTATGCTCAATGTCATACCTAAGAAAACAGCAAAGACGAGCACGAGGTTCAAGTTAAGTAAGTTCATGAGGTTGAAGGAGTACAAAGCAAGCACATTCAAAAGCGTTCATGCAGAGAAAGATCATTAAGAACTTTAGTGGGTGTACGGTTGATTTTATGGAGAGCGGTTAAAGCAGTTTCCTCCCATAATTTTTAGGACATTTAGATGAAAGAAGGAGGGCCCTAGTGGAATCCAAGATGTTTCTATGTTTACGCTCAGCTCGGCCATTTTGTTAGGAAGTATAGGAACAAGAACATGGAACTTGAGTGTCTTGTTGAGTAAAGAATTGGAGAAGAAATGATTCTTTGTATTTTGTAGTATTATCAGTACGAAAATTTTTTATAGTAGAAGAGATCATATTAAAAAATTTAATTGAATAGCAAGTAGTTCAAAATGATTTTCAATAAAGTAAATCCAGGTGAAACAAGATTAATCATCAATAAAAATAACAAAATACTAAGAATCACTAACAGTTGAAACAAGGGAAAGACTCCAATGGTCAAAGTGAATAAGTTCAAAATGAGATGTAGTAATAGAAGTGCTACTAGTAAAAAACAAAATTGGCCGTCTAGTAAATTAACACTCAAGACCCTTAAACAACTCAAGATTCTAATAATCCATGAGACACTAAAGGACAAATTTTACTTTCAGAGGCATGACTAAGTCGAAGATGCCACTAAAGTAAAGAAGGTTGCTATGTGGTGACAGCAAAGATAGTTTTCTCAGGTAGATGTAGCGTGTTATGAATAGTAATTTTTGTTATTATGGTTTAATATAACATTTGATATTTGAATTTGACACGTTTTCCTAATTTGGTATTTAAATTTTTTGTGTGTTCATTTTGGTACTTAAACTTGGTATTTTTTTTTCTAATTTGGTGTCCTTTTTTTTTAAGTTCAATTTAGTACCCAAATTATTAAATGTTATACAAATTACGTATAATATTAACGGTGTTAATTTTTTATGCTACAAAAATATTATCAGTACTAGAGGAAATTCATGTTAAAAAATAGGTACTGAGTTATACTTAATGAATTAATACTAAAAAAGAAAAAAATATTTTTAAAACCCAGAATTAAAAGAAATCCATTATTTTCAATTAATAAAATAATTAATTAAATAAATAAAACTAAAAGTAATTGAACATATAAAATAAAATATATATATCATATCATCTGTCACATATCATACATTGATTATTTTTGCTACCTCATAAAAAATAACATTTTTAGTACATTTGAGTAATTTGTAAAATGTTTGACAAGTACCAAATCGAACAAAAAAAATTAGGTACCAAATTAGGAAAAAGAGTCGAGTTTAGGTACCAAATCGGCCCCAGAAAAGATTAAAAACCATCTTCAGAAACAGTGTCAAATTTAGGTACCAAATTAGAAAAAAAAAGTGTCAAGTTTAGGTACCACATTAAATAAAAAAAAGTTTTAAATACCAAATTAGAAAAAAATGTTAAGTTCAAGTACCAATCATCTAATATATAGTGTGTATATTTCACCTATAAATCACACGAGTATGCAAATTAGTATACATATATATAGGGAGGCGTTTGACACATCGCAAGCATAAAGGACTTAAAAAGAGCCAAATATATTTATACATACATAGCTCGCATAACGACAAATTGATGAGGAGCTTTAGAAGGCGAGGTGTGTATAGCGTGGATGTCATTTTCTTATCCAATGAAGGGTTGTCAATCTTACATTAGTGAGGAATTCTCTTGTTTTTTTTCTTTGGTATATAAAGACATATGGCTAAGTTATACAAGATTAAAATTGGACAAATTTTGTTACTGTTGAGGGATTAATTTGTTGGGTTTTTTTTTTATATTTTGGATTAAATTAATAAAATATGTAAATATTGGAAGACTAAATTTATGATCAGACTAATAAAAAACTCACATTAGACTTTCATTATTGAGTTAATGATAATTGATGGAGAAGTGACTAAAATATTCGAATTTAAAAACTTTAGTAACTGAATCCAAAAAAATCATAATTAGGTAACTGAAAACAAAAACCAAGTGCATAGTTAGGTGTATCTGATGAAACTTGATTCTTTAATGGGAAAGTGAAAAAAAAAAAAAAAACACTTCAGTTTGCTACAAGTTTAGTCTGACTATTCAATGTTGTGTTCAGTAACAACATTGATCAGATAATGAAATAGAAACGAAAAATAGAGAAGTAAAGAGATTTTGTACACAATAGTTTGTTAACGCAGTTCGAAGATAATTCTATTCCACGAAGCCTCGTTCAGTGAATATTTTTATTCAACAATCTTCTGAATCACTTATTAGTTTAAGCCCAATATTCTCTTACAAAAAAAAAAAAAAAAAAAAAAAAAACTAATTACAGCCCCAATATTAACCCTAATTGCTACAAACCACTCACCCCAAAATACCTCACTTGCATCAAAATATAATCTTTCCAATAACAGTTTTAACACATGAGTGTAAAAATACTAAATAAAATATACACAAATAACCAGCTATAAGCACTCCAAAATACGCCTACAAATGTGCGGCATAACAGCCTACTTATAACCTTCACAAGCAGAAAAGATAAGCTCAAATAAATCGAGATGAACCTGACTTTTTGTAGGTCACATATATTGAATAAACCTCCTTAAAAATAGCCACAAAACATGTCCTTGAGATTGAGAAAAACTCTCACCATAATTCAAGTCAAATTTAAACTCTTAAATACATTTAAACTCTTCACAAATACACACCACTTCGATTTTGGCTTTAACTACTGGAATGAAGACATCTAAGAAGTCTATTTGCTTATTAAAACAACATCCAATAAGGCTCACTTACAAAAGGACGACATATATATGTCCAAGCTGTCTTGTGTCTTGACAGGCTAAGCCTTTAACTGATCAGGTCACTTAACAAACATTGTTAGACAACATTGACTCTAACAGAAAGTTATAAATCTCTCTATTTGGTTTGTGTTTTCTTGCTTATTAATATTTGATACTTTTGACATTATAACCTATAAATTTTTTGAAATATAAGTTTTATCACATAAGTTGTGATTATCTATATTTGTTTATATAAGTCTAAATGTGTTGATTAGTAAATAAATCTTAATATTTTGGATATTATGATTTAATGATGTTTAGTTGTGTTTGCATGTGTTAAATTGATATTTTGTATATGTGTAATATTTAGGTATACGTGTAATAGTCTCGAGACTATTAAAACAAATTTCATTTAAATTTTGCATTCAAGAGCCTAAAGACTTGAAACATATTTGTAATCTTGAGTCAACTGTTTCTAGGTCTCGAGACAAGTGACCTTTGTCTCAAAACAAGAAAACATCAAAGATAAATAAATTTTACCCTACTCCAAGTCTCAAGATACGAGCCTCTTGTTTCTAAACATTCAAACATCAAAACAAAAATAGAAAAATAAGAGAGCTTGGTCTCAAAACTTTGTTTCGAGACATAAAAGAATTTTGTCTCAAGGCACAGTCATAACATCTCAAGACATACTAACTTCAAAGCTAAAAGCCCCAAAATAATTTATCTCAAGATATAGAGCTCGAGACATAAATTTTAAATCAGACAATTGAGTTAGAATTTGTATATTAAAATTATTTTGATGATTGTATTGATTGTATTTGTGTTACATTAGCTTAAGTTGCTTCACAACTTAATATGACTATCACACATTTGTAGCCAACAATCAAAATATGGAGTTATATACATGCATGCATACTTTCCATTCACCCTTTCGTACTTCCTCAGATTCTTCGGTATTGTCGATTCGAACAACGGATCTTGTGGATGCTGCTAAAGTTAATGAACGTGAGATGTCTTATGAGGAGTAACCTTGAAAATATCATCTTTCTTTATATGCTCAGGTGGTACGCATATATTTCCTTGGGAAACCCATCCTCACTAACAAAAGCTTCATCAACATCCTATTCAAAGCAGCCAAAAAGACCAATCTCATGTTCAACACTAGGACACTATTCGTCGCTTTCACATAGTCTCTCTTCATAATCTTAATTTTCCTTTCTGCATAATGCAATCTCCTTAAATTCTTCAATATAAAAGGAGTCTCTTTTTTTTTTTTTATTGTGGCCATTAACATTGCCTCAGCAGTTTGAAGTCCAGATTTCATCATAGGACACCTCTGCATCGATATTATATTAAACTGAAAAGTTATGTATTGAAGAATTAAAGGCTGAAAATTTAAATTATAAAACTACCTAACATACTTCTAAAGAAGATTGCAAGTTAATGAGCATTTTAAGCTTTGGTTTGCATAACACAACATAGATCAAATTAAAATATTCAAACAGAAGGCAGGGACAAAGGTGAAAATTAAACTAAAAATGTCGGACATAATCCTCCAATCAGTCACAAACTAACTAATGCATCAAGAAAGAAGGTAGTAAAAAAACCTGGCTAGCTAAAAACCCACGATCGATTTGACATGGAAAATAACAACTGCTTCTATCTTCAATATACACTCTAAAATAAGAAACCAACTTTATGCAAAATTAAAGCACAAGTAATACATCTTAAAACAAATCAATCTATCAAAGAAACATGCTAACCACATATATAAGAATCTAGATATCCAAAATCAACTCTATAACCATAAGCAACGCATCCTAAAAAGGTTGTAAAAATCATTTCAAAGTTCTATCTCAAGCAAAGAAAATAAACAGAGAAGATTCAAAATAGCTACGTTACTCGGACTCGGGTGTGAGTGTCAAATACAGGTACGGTTAGTTTTTCTCTATATTGGAAGGATCCTTGGAGGTCATATCCCAATATCCATGTGTCAGACACAAGTGTTAGATATGGGTACTTCATGATTCATGAAAAATGAGCACCATAGCAAAATAGTCTTTAATTATTAAAGATTAACAATATTTACTATTGTCAAATGATTTTTTCTCGATCTTCAACTAATACCCAAAACTTTAAATCAAGAATTAAATCAAATTACATCAAGTAAAGATGATAATACCTTGAAATGAACCCTGAGACTAGAACCCCTTGCCTTACAGGCTGCACAAAATGAAATTGAATCATTGTTAAAATATTAGCACCACACTATGAATCCCAACCCACTAAACAAAATTTAAGCACGCAAAAAGGAAGTTTCACCATTTGTCTTAATCAACCAATATCTGCGGTAGGTCATTTATTTGAAGGATTATATTCTTTTAATAAAATTCCAGAATTCAATTACTTAAAGGTTTGGGCATAATGATATATCTGGGTTGGTTTCTAGTTGTTGATTCTTTATGTCGTGTTAGCAGAGGTACTTTGTCGAATAATTGGTATGCCTCTGCAAGTTGACAAATACTCATGTAGAGTGATCTACATTTGACCATTATTTGCTATGTTAACACCCCTTTTTGTTAAAAGGATGGGCTAAAGATATCAACCAAATGATGAGTTATAATTATTAAAAAATTACATCAATAAAGCTTAAATGCATCCAAAATCTAACAATATTAAATCATTAGTTAAAAACCCAGAAAAAGCTTCAAGTTTCATAACAATTTCCAATCAATAAACATAAACATATAAAGCTTAAAGATCCTCTCAAGCCCCTGAGATTCAACTTTGAAAGATAATACGAAATGCATGCAAACAACTAAAATCAACTTAGAATTGAAACCCAACTGTAAAAAAAAAGAGCAAAATACCTGCAAGAATGGTGTAGGACAGCATCAAGGACATGGCTGATTCAAGAGGAAATGGTGACTAACGCAAGAAAAAGGAGTGGCTGGGTTGGTGGTGGAAGATGTTAGAAATGTAAGGGCAAAATGGGTTTTTTATTACAGTCATTGCTGAATGACTGATTCAGTGGAGCACCGGTCATGCAACCAAACATGCCATTAGTTCTGCAAATCCAACTAACCATAAGAAAAGCTTATTGATAGGAATGAGCAGGATGTCTGTATTGAGAAGATCGGTGCTGGTATGATCTTGTTGCAGAGCTTCCTGAGAGTGTCACTGATAGCGACATTGCAAGGAGGTCAGCAGAAGTTAAATTGGAATCTGATACTACTAATGGAGCAGAAAATATCAATGACTAGTGAAAACTGGAAGACAGTTCATGCCGTGCAGTAGATGTTCAAGATATCACAGATAAATTTGATGTAGAGGAAGCTAATGGAAGGTCGAAAAGCTCAGCTGAATAGAGTCAACAGAGTTGAAACACATATCCAGAGAGATGATGGAAAATTAGTCTGTTAGCTGTAGGAAGCCTCAAACTGAAGACATACAAAATCCACCACAAGAGCAGAGGTGGATCTTATGACCATAATAAGGAGAAGAGGAATAAAAAACTGACGCAATGATGCTGGAATGCCTGCTGAAAAGAAGAAAATTAGAGCAATGCAGACACATTCTTAACGAGGGGAAGGCATAAATAGCTTCCATAGATGTGAATATTTTTGTCAAAAGGACCGTCCAACAAAAACCAAAAAATCTGTTAAGAATTCCCAAAAAGCTAATTACGAATCTTTCTCAACCTGCTAATACAAGGAAACTCCAAAATCTTCAACCACAAAGAAGGTTTCATCAATTATCTCCCTTACCTGCTATGCTCGTAAGTCATGGCCCTCAACACCATCACCAAGAGCAGCAGGGACATCACTGCTAAAACTTCAGGTGGAATCCCTTCTGCTGGCAGTACGCAGACACATCCCAAACCTAAGTTAGCACAAACAGTACCTTGACCAAAACTGAAAATGAGAAGTTCCCTGCCAAAATGAAGAAATGTGAAGGCAACCGAGACCAATAAACTAGAATTAGCAGGCGTGAATGAGAAGCAGCAAGAAATTTTGATTAAGAGCAGCAAAATGACAAAGACAAGTTTCAGCAACACCTGGGGATTCTTCCAGTATAGTTCCAGTGAACTCTAGTTTGTATAATAAGGCAACAAAGAAACATAGCGTTGTTCCACTGGATCAAATTCATTTCTCCATAAAGGTTCAGGATTGGTACAATCAGTCTTGTTAACAAGACAAAAAGTCCACCTCAATTGGAAAACACTGATAATTCTTTTGATCAGGCTAACATTCCTTTTGACATGCATCATAAAACTATCCTTTTGAACTAGGAGCTCCCCCTTTGTCTCTATTGAGATTCTCAACGAAAATGTGACAATGTGAATTCATCTAATCACAAACAAATCTAAAATATGCTCTCACACGCACACACACTCTCTCAGAGATACCAAGTGAGATTGAATTTGTAGCAAAAAATAAGGAAAATTTCACATGACGTTTAATTCAACAAGCATCAATAGCAAATATGCAGTCGAATATATATATATATCACGTTAAACCCAAGAAGTAACTCCACCAAATAAACCTTAATTAGCTTTGCCAGGCATCCTGACTGATGATTAGTGTTATTACTCAACTCAATGACAAATAATATGCAGTTCTAATACAATTTTTGGCATAGAGTTAATAGAGAAGTCAAACAAGGCACAAAGCTATTGTATCAAACTTTCAAATATATTTGAGAGATATCCTCGAATACAAGAATAGCTAAACCATCACAAAAACAGATGCGCAAAAGAGATCAGTTCCAGGGTGACAAACTGAATGAAACCTTTCACCCTGCATCAATATCTAAGTTGATCTCCATGACAATGACTGCTGTCCTGGCATTTGAGAAGGTCCTGAAAATTGCTGTCCACCAGCCATTTGTCGAGAACCTGATGACTGCCATCCACCCATCTCAGCAGGTCCGGAGGGTGACCGTGGTGACTGTCCAAAAGGTCGAGGTTGACGCCCAGGGAATCTCCACCTATTTTCATTTAAAACTCTATCAAGTTCTTCATTCCTCCCAACTTTCCCAAAAGCTCCACGCACGAAATCCTGCAATGCAGGAGTAACACCGATGGAATACTTCATCATCTGGTCCAGTACATCTAGGCTTTTGTCTAGCTCATCAGCATTGCAAAGCCCTCTGACTACAACATCATAAATAGAGGCATCTGGTTTAGGCTCTTTCTCCCCCATTTTCGTCAAAAGTGTGGCTGCTTCCAAGTTCTTACCATTCTTTAGAAATTCATTGAAAACCCTGGTTCCAAAACTGGCAACCACCCTCAAACCAGTCTCGACCATCTTGGTAAAAGACTGCAGAGCATCATCAACCCGCTCTGCTTTCAAGTATGCGTCAATCATGGTTCTATACATTGGAACATCTGGTGTCAAAGACTTGCCACACAATTCTTGAAAAAACTTCTCCGCCTCAGATAGCATCCCATGTTCACAAAACCTTGTAATAATATTATTATAACCAGCCACGTCCATAGCAAAAGGCTTGGATCCAGGCTTCGTTCCTACCTTCTTAAATGTTTTAATGGCCTCCTCAATGTTCCCCAACTTGAAACACTCATTCACCATGATATTGAAAGTATCTGAATTCACCGCCTGTGTGTTAGGAGGGGTATGATTATCCAACATATCTTCGAACAAGGTCCAAGCTTCTTTGGTCTTCCCATATTTAAGCAAAACCTCCAAAAGGGTATTACAAGTGGGAGGAGGCATCTTAAATTTCCTATCCAACAACGACTTATACGACTCCATGGCCTCCTTATCTTTTCCCTGATTAAACCACCATTCCATAAACGTAGCATTGACAACACCGTCATAAACCAAACAACGCTCTTTCAACTCATCAAACAACTCATTGGCTTTGTCCAAATTCCCCAAATTCAAAAACCCTGATATAAGGTTGTTGAAAACCAAAGAGTCGGCACCGTGCCCTTTATTCAACATCTCCCTCAGCAGATCCACAGCTTCCCCTATCCTCCCAGCATCGATCAAGCCCTTGGTCAAGTGCCTATACGTCACCGGAGAGGGGTTAAAAGGTGCCTTCTCCAAAATCTCGTGGTAAACTTGGATAGCAATATCAACTTCACCCCTATCGCAATGGGTATTAATCAAATTGTTGTAAGAAACAACATTTGGAACAAGATCAGATTGCTTAAAGAAAAAATGAAAAAGAGCAATTGCCTCGTTGAAGCGTTTGTTGCGGTACATGGCCGCGATGATAGCGTTACAAGTGAAGACGGTGGGACGAGTAGAGGAGAACACGGAGGAGCGAGCAAGGAGAGAGGCGGCGTCTAGGTCGGAGGCGCGGATAAGCGACTGAACACGGTTGTGAAGGTTAAGGCGATGGCCAACGAGGGCTGAGGTGCTGTCTGGAAGTCTTGGGGCATTAGGGTCACGAGTGGGAGGGGCAGAGGGGGCAGAGGCACGAAGGGCATGAATCGGGGGCTCAATTCGCAAACGGCGCTTGCGCCGGCGGCGTTCAGCAGCGGCTTCTTCTGCTGAAGTGAAGGCGTAGGAGCGTTGGGGTGGGGGTGGGGGAGGGGTGGGAGGACCTTGGATTGGATTTTCGGAAGTAGGGTTAAGCGCTACATTGTGGAAGAAGTGGGTGAGGAGAAGAGAAGCGGCAGGCTTGGGAGGGTCTCGGTTGATGGAGCGGAGGAGGAGGAGGCGGAAAAGAGACATTGTCGAAATGAAAATGAGAGAAACAAAAATATGATAAAACCCTATACGGAAACAAGTGCTGCTTAAATCTTAAACCTTGAGCACTTGCTGTCTGATCTTTAATACCCAACTATTCTTTTTAAGGGTAAAATAGGCTAAGAGTTACTGAACTTTGATGCAACTGGCAAAATAGTCACGTTAATTTTAATTCAGTTATCTAACTTTTAAAAATAACAAATTAATCACTAATGATATTGAAAAGTGATAAATCAATTACTCATTAATATTTTTCGTCACAAGCTTAATGGGATTATTGACATGGCCAGTTAACTTGTCACGTTGGACGAGGCAAAGTTGAGTGATTTTTTTTTATCTTTGTTTTTCCCTTTTTTTAATAAATGGCCCAATATTTTTTACTTTTTGTATAAATGGCCCAATATGTTTATACTTCTTCTTCTCTATCCCAAGAATCTCGTCGTCGACACCTCTGCCATAACCATCTTTGGCGTAACTATTGTTGACCTCCAAACCACCAACCTATTTTCTCTTTTTTTCTTTTTCAACCCCCCAATAGAGGAGCCACCACGGTTGGGATCCGATTGTCTTTTTCTGTTGCGCAAAGCCATAAACTCTGAAAAAGCTAGATTGAAATGGGATTGGAGACAATTTGGGGTCAAACTATCAGTATCCACAACCAAACCGGTGAGGAGAAAATCCTCTAAAGCAACATTATCAAGCCTGGGATATGATATGATATAAATAGAAAGGTGGTAGATTAAGCTAAACAACACTAACTCCATTGCCAACATTATCAAGTTGCATAAAACAAAATCAGAAACGAAACAAAGGGAACATCCAGACAAACCAAACAATCGATTGAACCCATGATTTTTGGGAACAAAGGAAGTGGTTCCTCCAAAGGGACAACCAAATGCCGACAAGTGAAATTTTAGGTCGGGTCAGTGAATTAATTCACTTGTGACGTTCATGGTGTGATTTACCTAAATCTTGAATTAGTCACTGGCCATGCGTATGCAACTCATGTGCTTTGATATAAGTGAAGGCTTATACTCTAAAAATAATCGAGCCCATAGCTTGTATGTTGGGTACATTATTTGCGTATGGCATGGCTTTACTAGCAACAGTGGAATTTATAGTTCAATTAAAAAATTAATGATATCCTTTCATTGGCATTGTGAGGATTTATAAATATAGAATATGACCACGAGTTGCTTGTTCTTGAACAAGTAATTTATCATAGTCATTTGTTGACAGTCGTCATATTAATCATTAAGAAGACACAATGGTGACAATGAGATAAAATAAGATTGTATTGAGTGAACGAATTTAACTCAAATGAATTAAAGATATCATATGAGGGTAACACACAAATAACGAAGTCATTGGACAAAACAACTGAATGAATTGTTTTCGTAAAGAGTATACAATACAGAGTTTTCAATCATGGTACTTCTTGTGGACTGACTCCATGATTAAGTAATTGCGAATTACCGGAATGATGCTTCTAGACATAATTGCAATTACTAGAGCCTAATTGTATATGTTCGATTGGTCCCTCCGCTAGCTTAACAAAAGCTCGATCAAACTGCATTTGAATTAGAAGAAAATTCTACGACTTTGGAAATAGTTTAATTGAGTCAAGTTATTCGATCTGGAATTAAATTAGGTGGTCGTGAGAATTGTTCAACTAGAGAATTTGATTAAAGAATTTTCTTGAAAAATTAATTTGGAAAATCTAAGAGATTTTTAGGAAAATTAATTTTGATCAAGTAAACTAAAATTAATCAAATTAATTAAAATTAATATGATATTTTTGAAAATTAATTTTCAAGTCAGACAATTGGCCGAATAGGTAATTGAACTTGAAAATTGGATCTAATATCGTAAATTGGGTCCCGGAGCCCAAAACTGATACCAAGACCCAAAAACTGGTTAAACCAGACCCGGTATGTGAAATCAGACCGACAATCCAACCAGTGGCTAGACCAAATCTATCAGGTCGTCACTAACCCGGACCGAACTGGCAGTAACCGAACTGGCTCGAGGTGTCGTAAAGGTGTTGAACCTGCATCATTGAACACAGCGGTGCCGACAGCTCCAACAGCGGCATTCCGGTGGCCGACAGTTGTTGGTCTTCGGTGATTGAGCAGCGAAAGAGTTACACTCCTACTAAGACTCTACCAGAGAATTTGATTTTAGATTAACTATTCTAAATATAATATTATTTTAATAGTTTAATATTAAATTTAACTTAATACCTATCTTACTAGTATTTTATTAATTTAATATTAAAGTGATTATCTTAATATTAAATTTAATTTAATATTTATCTTATAAATAAATATTCTATTATTTTAATAAGATTTAATATTAAATTTAATCTAATATTTAAATTTAATATTAAAGTGATTAAGTTTAATCATAGTCGATGTAACACCCATTAACCCTAAACCATTGTCGAAACAGGGTTACGAGGTATTACCGAAGTTAAACACTAATAAACGAGTAAATTGAGACATAATTCCGTGGCAAAATTTAAAACTTTTCAAATTTCATCTTTAAGTCCCTAATATGGACTTATGAGACCCAAAATATGATTAAGAAGTGATTTGGGACTAAACCAGGAACTTTGGAAACTTTTTCTTGAGAATAGGGGCACATGCCCGTGTGGCCTGCCCGTGGGGCTCACATGGCCGTGGGGCCAGCCCGTGGGCAAATCTGACTTGTTACACACGACCGTAGGACTAGCCCGTGGGCAATTCTATTTCTTCCACACGGCCTGGGCACACGCCCATGTGACTTGGCTGTGTGAAAACTTCATTTTTCACCATTTTTAAGTTATTTTTACATACTAAACACTCCTAATTCATACACAAACATTTACTTATAAATCTTGATAAAATAACATTCATTATACCTAAAACTTCTTAAGGGTTTTATACCATATTTACAATCAAAATATAAAACATTTACAAATGACAAACACTATCCTTAGTACATGCCACATTTACCAAAAGTTTGATGCATCACCAAAATTGAGCTGAAGCCGGGATTGAATCAGATGCTGAGTCCATGACCTAATCTGCGCACGGAAAACAAACCATACGCTGAGTATTAGAACTACTTAGTGGTATTATCATAATTCAATTTATAGCAATGATCAAATATCATAAACATACTAGATAAATAACACATTATACATATAATTTTCGTACTAAGTTATTATATTTCCAATGTGACATTTTCAATATTTGAATTATTATCTAATCCATAGAATTCCAACTGTTCATGAACCTTTGGTTCCTCTATCAATCATATATAAATATTCAATTCACATTTCAATAGAAACCATTCATGAACCTTTGATTCATGCCTTCAATCACATAGCATAATTTTATTTATTATTTCATTTCACAATATCTCTTTCACTATTCATTCAATGGTTCAATAATCAAATTCAAATGATTTTCTCGTTTCACATAATTACCCCTATTAACATGACTCGGACTTTAGCGGATACACGGCTCCAACCAGACACATCATACTGGCATCGGATAGTTCGAAACAATATAGTGACACCCAGTGTCTCATTGGCCTAGCCGAAGTAAAGTGGTACCTAGTACCTCATTGAATCTATCCGAAGTAAATAATGACATCCAGTGTCACATCGACTCGAGGTCGAAGTATCCCTGAACACTTCCAATCCTGTGGCATGCCAACTATATCCGACTTAGCCCGGCTAGTTAATAGGGTTTCCGATCCTCAATTCAAATTCACTACTCAATTTCATTTCAAATTCACCATAATTTAAAATACAATTCAATTTCACACATACGTATATATATTTATATTCATCAATTAAATCCAAATCACATTCAACTCCAATATCAATACTTACCTCAATTTCATTTTCCATACACATACATTGAAATTAAACATGTAATAATAAATAACTTGAATTATGATAATACAAACCGATATTTTCTCGAGCTACTCCTAGATCACTTTTTCCTTCCCCTTCGTATTAGACGTCTCGATTTCCTTGTTTGATACGAAAACTAACATAATTATAATTAATTAATAACACACATATTTTATATAAAATAATACTTTCCATGCAACTTTTACCTAAATCCCAAATTTGTCCTAACCATTTTCACCTTCTTCATCTTTTTTTACAGTTCATATCCTTTCCTTATTCAATTTCCATCAAAACTTCAATATAACCATCAAATTTTCATCATTTAACCATAACTTCAAGTTTCTTTCAATTTAGCCCATAAAACTCAAACTTATAGCCTAGTTTACAAATTAGTCCTCCAATCAATTGTAATCACAAATTCTATCAAATTAATCCCTAATTTCATTATTTGTTCAACATAAACCCTAAAAAAAATCTATCATTTTTCAAAATTTCCAAATAAATTCAAGAGTATTTTACTCTAGGGCTTCAAAAACATTAAAATCACATGAAAAGGACTTACTTAAACTTATCAAATAATCTCTAAGCTTCAAAACCCTAGTTTTTCTACTTTTTCTTTTCTTTCCTTTCTTCTTTCCCCAATTTCGTTTGTTCTCTGTAACTTCTATTCTTTTTTTCTTTCTTTTATTATTATTATTATTATTATTAAATTATTAAATATAAAATATCTATATAATAACCAATATATATTACATGTGTATTAATACCTATAAATACACATGTATAAATTATCACCACACATTTGGCACTATCATATTTATTTAAAAAATAATAAAATAAACATAATAAATAAATACTAATATTAATAATCTTTTACTTAACTTATAAGTAAATACATATATAATATACATTTGTACTAATATTTTAGTTACACATTTATTTATTCTCTAACTTACACATGTCACTAATTTGGTTTAATTACTAATTTAGTCTTTTAACCTTTCTCTATTCTATAATTAAACTTTTTATGCTCTATTCAATTTAGTCCTTTCTAATAATTACTTCTAATTAAACTAAATTCACTTATCAAAAATCTAATTCAACCCATACTAACTTCGTAAATATTTTTAATAAATATTTACGGACTCGTTTTCCTAAGACGGAAGCCCTAAACTCACTTTTTCGGTGCCCGTAGAATTTGGGTTATTACAGTTGAACTCTCTAAACTCTCCCTATATAAAGAGAGTATTGGGTCATTATTTTACATACACTTGAATTCAAGAGAAAATTGTAAAGAGAAAATTCTCTGATTTTTTTATTTACAAATTGACCAAAAAGTTTAGAGAAATTATGAAATTACCCCATTGATAATTTTTGTGAAAAAATTTCTGATTCGAAGCGAGCGCACACTTGATAGACGTGAGCTTGAGGATAGTGAAGAAGAGTACTCGGACGAAGCGCTCATCCTAGACGAATCGAAAAGGTACAATTTTCATTAAGTGTTTATTGTTTTAGATATCACAACCAAGATTTTATTTTGGAAAAAAAAAATTAAAACTCTATTTTCCCTAAATTTATTTTCTATTGTGTTTTCTAGACCTGTTTTCTCCAAAATTACACCTTAGGTGTTCTCCGTGTTTATCGTCCCGACAGACTACCAAAAAGCCATAACGTCTTTTAGATATGGTCTTAATCTCGTTTACCATGATGCCATGGCGTCTTTCAACCATGGTCTTACTCATTTTTGTCATGATGCCATAACATCTTTCAGCTATGGTCTTACTCAGTTTAGGCATATAGCCTCCGATCAGTTCCATGGCCTCGCCATGATCTCTCTCTTCCCATTTCATTCATTCCATTCTTTCATTCCATTATTCCTAACCTTGATGTTCGAACACCGCAGTGTCCCCTCCGCAAGGTTAAGAGCTTCGCATATCACGTTTTGCACTTAGCAAAACCCTATGATGGTATCTAACAAAACCATCCATTTTTCTCATTCCTAACTCTACCTAACCCATGATTAGTCACTGTAACAGCCCAATTTTGGTGAAAAAGGAACAGGGGTTTCGGAACTACAAATTCGAGCCGAAAATAGAATTTATTTTTATTTTATTATATGATTCGTATTATGTTAAAAAAGTCATGTGAAAATTTTGATACGAAAATTTTATCGATTATGTGTTTAATTACGAGAAGGACCAAATCACATAAAATGTAAAAGTTAGATTCTAGCAGCTAGAATGATCAAATAGCTATGGAATTCAAAACTTAACATCCTTATATGGTAATTAGACCATTAAAGAAAGTATGTAGATATTTTGGTATGATTCATCCATGGAAAAATAAAAAAGGCTAAGGACTAAATTGGAAAGATGAAAAGTTATTAAATGCATGACAATTTAATTAAGTGAAAAAGAAAACAATTTCATATCATCTTCCCCAAATATTTCCATGGAAACCCTAGGACAGAGAAAGAAGACTTATCAAGCTTATTTGGGTAAGTAATCAAGCCTCGTTCTTAGTAATTTTTATATTTTTGAAACCGATAAAGTCTAATCTATTTATTTGGGGGATTAATTTGAGAATTTATCAAAGTATGGAAAATGGGTCATGGATGTATATTCTAAAAATTAGAAATTTATGGTAGAAAATGAAAGGTTGTTGATAGGTTAACAACTTTTACAAAGTGATTTTTTGATGAAAACATGATTTAGGGACTAAAATGTAAAGTTGTGAAATTTGATGAAAAATTATGAATTTTTATGAATAAATGTGATGTAAATTTTGTAATGGGGTTTTGATTAGGCTTGGAATAGGGAGTAAATTGCACAAGTTTCATTTTCCGAGCTTAGAGACGAAATGGGAATTTATGGAAAAGTTAGGGGCAAAATGGTAATTTTGCCTAGGATGAAAATTGAGTCCACTTGAATGTGAAATATGATAAATTAATGTTAAATTTACTCATATAGATCCGGACAGACCAAATTCAGAGTTAGAATGAGGAAAAGAGGAAAATATCGAATTTGTAGATTTTACGTGCACGAACATTTGTTGAAGTAAGTTCGTGTAACTAAATTTGTGTATGTTTGCATGCTTGAATTAAATGTAGTGTTTTTAAATTGTAAAAATGTCATAATTATGTGAAATGATCACATATTCATTAAAGCCCGATAAATGAAAGTGCCCGATCAGCAATAATGCCTGTAAAAAAAAATAAATAATGAAAATGTTAATTGTATGTTTGAACTGCATGTGAACATTTGAATTGCGTAAATGCATAAAATATATGAGATTGATAACATGCCTGATAATGCTTGAAAAATGTCAAATTCCATTTGAATAAATGGAAAATTCGATGGATATGTGATTTCCTGAAATGAATGAGGTCCTGCATTTGTTACAAAGGGGATTTAGCTCGGACGAGCAATCCTATTGACCTTGTTATAGAAGAATTTAACCTGGACGGGCAATCCTGATAAAATTCCTCTCGAGCATATGTTATGGATTGGATTTAGCCCGGACGGGTAATCCAAATCAAGCTCTTAGAGCATATGTCATAAAAAGGATTTAGCCTGGACTGATAATCCTATTGTATACATGTGTGGCTCGAGAGTGTACTCTCTGAAATTGTAGCTTATGGTTACCATTGAACATGAATTGACGGATCCTGATTTATACACCATGAGTGTACTACTTGTGTATCCATCGATGTTCCGAATAAATTCAATGGGTGTAAAAAAATCTTGATATGAAAAGGGCATGAATAAGAAATGAGTTATTACACGTAGTTACCTGAAATCTATGAAAATGATGATACATGGCAATTGACATATGAACACATGAGATGATGATATTTGTACATGGAATTCATTTGATGAATATGATCATCCTTGATTATAGACTTGTACACCTTGAGTGTACTACTACTTGTGTGACCTTAATATTCTGAATAATATGGGTGAAGTCCTAACATGAAATAATCTGTACTCGAAACGAACTACTATGAAACTATACTTGTAATAATAAGAGATGATTTATACATGTTAAATGAATACATGTTGTGGAAAGCATATGAGCATGGAAACTTGATTGTTGTTGAGCTCATACATGTCTTGATGTTATTATGGATTATATGACTAACAAGGGCAATGAGGATGTGTGAAGGGCTTGAGGTCAAATTGATTGAATATGCCTTACATAGTTACTTCAAAATAGAATGAATGGTAAGTTAAGTACCATGTTATACGAACTTACTAAGCATTTTGTGCTTACTTAGTTTTATTTCTATGTTTTATAGTGAATCAAAAGCTTGTTGGGTTGGAAGCTTGGCAGAGATCACTCACACTATCCATCGGCCCACGTCGGTACAATTTGGTAAAACAATTATGATTATAATGACATGTATAGGATATATTGGTCATATTGGCATGTAAATGTAAATGATGCTTGTAACCTAACCATTGGAATGGCTAGTAATGGTTTGTTTTGATATATTTGTAATGTCATACTATGGTAACTACATATGTGTTAAGTAGTTGATGAAATTATGCCTATCATATGGACTAAACCAAGGCAAGGTTATGAACATGTATGCATGTAATGGTATGTCATGTTGAATTGTCGAAACCTCTTTTTTGAAAGGTCGACTTTTATTTTAAAAATGAAAATTGGGAGTCACCACCAATCTTTTTTTATGAGGTGTGATCGGATCACCTTGTAATTTAATCGTTTTAATAAACGGTTTGATTTACTAAAATAAAGAATTTTGGTCTACGAAATTCAGGAAAACGGATTCAGGAGTCAGTTACGCACGAGGAAGGATTAGCACCCTCGTGACGCCCAAAATTGATACCTAGTTGATTAATTAAAGTCTTGATATCGAAAATTGAATATTTGAAAATAGTTTAAGATACGATCCCTCTTTGTATTAATGTTAATTTTGCTTAAAAATTGCTTGAAATAAACGTTAAAGGCCTTTTCGTCTCGAGATAACAAAATATCACATCCCGTAAGTTAGGACACGACATTTTGAACCATTGAGAATAAGCTTGCCATTATTTATATTTCACATAATTTAATTTTAAAAGGATATTTGGCTATTTAGGTTTAACGAGAAAATTGAAACCCCGTAAGTTAGGGTACGATTTCTCGAATCTCCAAAATGCAAAATTTTGCCTATCTTTAAAAGTTTTCTTTTTCGAATTTGGGTGAAAATTAATGCAATATTTAAAAGATAGTATATGAATAAAAAATTGTACCAATGAATGACAATAATGTGAAAATACTACTAAATAATTCCTAGTACATATAATGGCTATAATTGTAACACCCCCTACCTGTATTCGTTATCAGAATAAGGTACGAGGTATTACCAGAGTTTACAAATTTTTTTTTTTAACCGAAACCATTCTAATTCAACATATTTTCAAAATAAAATTCATGCATATTTATAAAATAACTTCAACACATAAGCCATATCAGTGGCTAACCTTATATTCATTTCATATTAACATTTATTTTATTAGCTTATACATGCCATTCATTTCCAAACTAAAATTTCTTTAAATACCAAAATCTTTAGGGGTTGATAGTGTGATGAGTCTCCCACCGATTCGACCTCCGAGCTCTTAACACTACAAAACAAGGAAAGGAAAACAGAGTAAGCACTTTGTGCTTAGTAAGCCCATGTAACAAGAATTATACTTACCTAATATTTTCAATACAATGTAATAAGCATTCATATATCCATTCAATGCATTAATACCCTTACATGCACAAGCTCAACATTCAAGTTAGTTCATTAATTTCCATATATCAATAATATACACACCATGATTGATGAGCTCATCAATACTATGATTTTCATTTCCTTGTTATTTTTCCATATTTATCCCGTTGAATTACTCGAAATTTCGATGGATTTTCAGAGGTACACTTTTGTGTACAAATCCGGTCCGTCAATTCATATTCATGTGCGCACATTTTCATTTCAGAGAGCACACTCCATGAACCTCATCTTTACAAATAGGATTACCACCCAGGCTAAATCACATAATATAAACTCATAGAGTATTGTCGGGATTACGGTCCAAAGCTAAATCCTCACAAACGACAATTACTCTAATGAGCTTGGATCTGAATTACCACCCGAAGCAAATTCAGACCCTAATTCGGATTACCCGTTCGGGCTAAATCCATTTTCCACATATTCTTCTGGAGGGCTATATCGAGATAGGATCACCCGTCCGGGCTAGATCCTTTTTACCGTCAATTCCTTTTCGTAGAGATCCATCGAATTTTTCCTTTCATTCAACCGGATTTCTTCCTTTTTTATCAAATATACCAATGTATCATCAATTTTCATACAATGAACATTCAAATTATATTCACTCAATAACATACATTTCAAGCATTTAACAATATAATTCAAGTTACATGAACTTACCTCGATACTAGTTCGTTTATAAAATCTACTAATCCGGGACTTTTTCCTTTCCTCGATCTAGCTTTGTATTTGAGTTTTCCGGATCTAAATAAATAAAGTCAATCATCAATTCAATACATTTCATGTTCACATGTAGCATTTTCTATAATTCTATTATTATTTTTAGCTTATTCAAAGCTGTCTACTTGAGTCACAGTCACTAAATTATTTATTTCTCGAGCTACAGAGCTCCAAACGAAGAACCGTTAATTTTCCCTGAAACTAGACTCACATATCTTCTTCTCATAAAATGTTCAGAATTTTTTGTATGGCCAATCAATACCAGATTATTCTTAAAGTTTCCCCTGTTTCACTGTTTGACTGTTCTGACCTCTCTTCACTACGAATCAAATTACTCTTCATACAGAATTCATATGACCTTCTTATTTATTTCATTTGAAAATAGACTCATTCAGGATTCTAAACATATAAATTTAAGTCCCTAATTATTTTTCTCCAATTTTTTTATGATTTTTCAAAGTCAGAACAGGGGATCCCGAAATCCCTCTGGATCAGTCTTACAAAAATATAAATATCTCAAATTACAGAATTCCTTTGCTTTCCATGTTTCTTTCATATGAAAATAGACTCAATAAGCTTTAATTTCATATCTCACTCAGCTTCTAATTCCACTTCTACGATTTTTAGTGATTTTTCAAAGTAACCCTACTGCTGCTGTCCCAAAACAGTTTTCTTATAGCTTATTTTACAATTAAATCCTTTACCCAATTCTAACTTCAAATTCTTTCAATTAAACCACTAATTCATCATTTTATTCATCATATGCTATATTCAAAAACTCTGAAACTTCAAAAATTTCAACTTAAATTCATCAAAACTTTGTTCTAAAACTTATAAAGCATCAAAATTAAAAGAAAAAGGACTAAATTAACTTACCAAATTAAACTCCAAGCTTCAAACTTTTAATTTTCCTTTTCTTCTTTCTTTTCTCTTTTTCTTTCTTCTTTCACGTTTGCTCTCTGTTTCTTTTCTGTTTCTATCTCTTTTGTTTCTTTTCTCTTTTCTTTATATATATATAATAATAGAATAATATAATAATATAATAATAAACTAAAAATCTCAGGTTTTTCTTTCAATTCACCATTCAATCTAGACAAAATGGCTTAATTGCCATTTTGGTCCTTTATACTTTCTTTTAATCTATAATTAAACTTTTACTTTCATTTCAATTTAGTCCTTTTCATTTAATTACCTACCCAAACGTTAAAATTTTCTAACGAAAGTTTAATACCGCATTACTAACATTTTATAAATATTTATAAAAATATTTCCTATCATATAAAGACTCATGCAAACATATTGAAATAAATTTCTATTTAAATCGGATTTATGGTTGCGAAACCATTATTCCGATAATCTTGAATTTAGGCCATTACAACTCTCTCCCCCTTTTAAGGATTTTCGTCCTCGAAAATCTTACCAGTAAAGAGGTTTGGATATTGTTTCCTCATTGCCTCCTCCTCCGTTCCCATGTCGCTTCCTCGATCCCGTGTTTTGCCACAATACCTTCACCAAATTTATTTTTTTATTTCTAAGCTCCTTTGTTTCCCGTGCCAATATCTTGACCGGTTCTTCACTGTAACTCATATCCGGTTGAATCTCCACTTCTGTCGGAGAAATAACATGTGAAGGATCTGACCGATATCGTCGTAGCATAGACACATGAAAAACATTATGGATTCTATCAAGTTACGTGGTAATGCCAACCGATAAGCGACCGGTCCAATTCTTTCTATGATCTCATATGGCCCGATAAATCTTGGACTCAATTTACCCTTTTGACCGAACCGAGAACTTTCTTCCAAGGAGACACTTTCAAGAATACCTTGTACCGACCAGAAATTCAATCTCTTTTTGTTTAAGATCGGCATATGATTTTTAGCGATCGGAAGTCGCTTTAAACTATCCCGAATAACCTTCACTTTCTCTTCATTTCCCGGATTAAATCAACCCCATGTATCTTCTTTTCACCGAGCTCATCCAATACAATGGTGTTCTACATTTTCTACCATACAAAGCTTCATATGGTGCCATTTTAATACTTTGGACTGATAATCATTATTGTAAGCAAATTCAATCAAAGGTAGATACTTCTCCCAATTACCTTTAAACTCTAGTGTACAACATCGAAGCATATCTTCCAATACTTGTATTACACGCTCAGATTGGCCATCATGTGCGAGGATGAAATGCGATCTTGAAATACAATCGAGTACCCAAAGCTTCTTGCAATTTATCCCGAAAACGAGACGTAAATCGGGGATCTCTATCTCGATATAATGGAGATAGGCACTCCATGTAACGACAATCTCGGATATGTACAATTCAGCCGCTTTATCTAAAGAATAATCCATACGTCTTGGAATAAAGTGTCTTGACTTTGTCAATCGGTCAACAATCACCCAAATAGCATCTTTTTCCTCGGAGACAACGGTAACCCCGATACAAAATCCATAGTGATTCTTTCCCATTTCCATTCCAAGATAGTAATTGGTCAAGTAACCCCGAAGGTACTGATGTTCTGCTTTAACTCATTGACATATCAAACATCTTGATACAAAATCGAAAATATCACGTTTCATACACGCCACCAAAGACATCTTCTTCAAATCATTATACATTTTATTACTTCCCGGATGTACGGACATAGTACCACCGTGAGCCTCGTGTAAAATCTTACAGATGAGCTCAATTCTTGGGTACACATACCCTACCTCTGAATAATAAACAATCACCAACCCCAACTTGAAATTCGAATCGATGCTGACTCACATTGTGCCCGTTTAACTCAGAACTTCTCATTACTCTTCTCGAGCTTCACATATTTGCTGTAAAAATGTCGGTTTAGCTCTCAATTCAGCTAAGATTGAACCATCATCAATCAAAGACAATCGGGTATTCATAACTCGTAAAGCAAATGAGATTTTCGACTCAAAGCATCACCACAACATTAGCCTTACGGATGATAATCAATAATCAAATCATAGTCTTTTATCAATTCAAGCCACCGCTACTGCCTTAAATTCGAGATCTTTCGTGTCATCAAATACTTCAAGCTTTTATGATCGGTATAAATATGACATTTCTCACCGTACAAGTAATGCCGCCATATCTTCAATGCAAAAACAATAGCAAACTAACTCAAGATCATGTACCGGATAATTTCTTTCATGTGGTTTAAGTTGTCTTGAAGCATAGGCTATTACTTTACCTTCTTGCATCAAGACACAACCTAAACCATTTAATGAGGCATCACTGTAAATAACAAATTCCTTACCCGGTTCAGGCTGCACTAATACTGGTGCTTTCGTTAGTAGATCTTTCAATCGGTTGAAACTCTGCTGACATTCATCAGTCCACTCGAACTTTACATCTTTCTGCAATAATCGAGTCATTGGAGAAGCTATCATAGAGAATCCTTGTACAAATCTCCGATAATAACCAGCTAAACCCAAGAAACTTCTAACTTCAGATACAGTCTTCGGTGGACTCCAATTGACAATAGCTGAGATTTTACTTGGATCTACCCTGATGCCTTCAGCAGATACAATATGTCCAAGAAAACCCACTCCTCGAAGCCAAAATTCACATTTACTGAATTTAGCATATAATTGTTTCTCTCGCAGAATTTGCAACACAATTCTCAAATGTTCTGTATGTTCTTCTTCATCTCGAGAATAAACCAAAATATCATCAATGAAAACTACCACAAACCTATCTAAGTACGGTCTGAATATCCGATTCATCAAATCCATAAATACTGCAGGTGCATTAGTCAACCCAAATGGCATAACTAGAAACTCATAATGCCCGTACCTGGTTCTGAAAGCTGTCTTTGGCACATCTGACTCCTTTACTCGTAACTGATAGTAGCCCGATCGGAGATCAATCTTTGAAAATATAGTAGCACCTTTCAGCTGATCAAATAAATCATCAATCCGGCAACGGATACTTATTCTTTATAGTTACCTTATTGAGTCATCGATAGTCAATACACAATCTCAAAGACCCATCTTTCTTTTTCACAAATGAACCGAGCACCCCAAGGTGAATGACTCGGTCGGACAAAACCTCTATCAACAAGTTCTCCAGAATCGTCTTTAATTCCTTTAATTCAGTAAGAGCCATTCGATGCGGAGCTATGAAAATCGGAGTAGTTCCCTAATCAAATCTATAGAAAATTCCACTTCTCTTTACTCGTGGCAACCACGTAACTCTTCCGAAACACATCGGAAAATTCGCATACCACCGCATCGCTTGAATCTTTGACTCGAGATACCTTAGTATCTAATACATAAGCAAGAAAAGCATCATACCCCTTTTTGACATACTTACGAGCAAGTAATAATCAAATCACATCGAGATAATCCTGCATCGATCGGATTTAACCCGAAGTAATTCACCATTCGACACTTCAACACAATATATTTACATTTACGATTTACTCGCATCATCTTTGAGTTAACCAATCCATGCCCAATATCACATCAAACTCATCAAATGGCGGTAACATCAAATCACCAGAAACAATAACCTCTTACCATCAAGTGGACAATTTTTACAAATTTTATCCACCAAAATAGATTGGCCAAAGGGGTTCGAGACTTTAATGAAGAAATTCGATGAGGTTCAACAGATAAATCTTTTACGCATGCAAGTTTTACACATATATATGAATGCGTAGAACCGGATCAATCAATGCAGAATATCGGTTTCAAGTAAAGAAAATGTACCAAGAATAACATCGGTCTTTGAGGCATCTTCTCCATACGCATGACATATGTCCTAGGAGGCGCTCGTGTCTCGTGCCTACTTGCGATATCTTTTGTAGCTCCTCGGCTACCACCGACATTACTGGATGGTCGAGATGGTCTACCCTCAAAGATGGATTGCTTGGCTTCGATATATATTCACTTCTTTTTCACTTCTTTCTGGACATCTCTTGAGGAAATGGTCAAAAGAACCACATCGGTAACAAGCCCCGCTCTTAAATCGACATTCACCAAAATGAGCTTTATTACAATACTGGCATCTCGGCTTAGGGGTACCAACACTGCCAACACTGGTCACTGATGGAGTGGAAGGTCTTGAATTAGTGCGCCGTGTGACTTCGCACTCTATCCGAATACCCAGTGGTTGAGGTAGAACGATCCTGGTACTTCTTCAATTTCTTTGGAGCAGAAAACTGAGATTTTTCCATTGGTCTTTTACTAAAAATTCGAGCTTCCCTCTCAGCCTGTTTCTTTTCTTTGCTCCATTCTTCTGCTTTATAAGCTCGTTCTGCTAGTGTAGCAAACTCTCGAATTTCAAGAATTCCAACAAGTAGCTTAATTTCTTCATTCAACCCTTCTTCAATCGTTTGCACATTTCACTTCCGATCGTACCATTCTCGAGCATATTTACTCAACCAGAACAAATTCTCTTTCATACTCGGATTCTCCGATCTATTGCCTCTGTTTCACTTTCAAGAAATTCTTTTCTTTTCTCGATCAAGGAATCTCTGGTGATATATATCTTTTTGAACTCGATGCGGAAGAATTCCCATGTAATTTCTTCTTTCAGTAACAACCAAGCTTTAGTATTCCACCAATGATAAGTCAGTGTCTTTTAGCAAAGAAACAAAGACATTTCAAACATTCTTCCAGCGTGCAAGATAATTCCTCCAAAACCCGAGTAGTATTTTCTAACCAAAATTCAGCTCTTTCGGGATCATCATCAATCTGCTTTTTCAAATTCTTCTACCCCATATTTTCGAATTTTATCGACCGAGAGCTTTTCCTTTTCTCGACAGATTCGATGACTGTACACTGTGGAATCTCGAACCGTGGAGGAAACAGAAGGGGAGCTTGAGTTTGCTTTGCATTGTAGGGTTAGTTCTTATATATTGGGTAAACCATTCATTCATCATTTGAAAGAAGGCTATTTTTGCCTCCTCCTTGACCCTCTATACCGGGCCTTCTCTGCTAGTTTCTTCTCTTTGTATTGAAGCGGAGCATGACTCCCACTTCCCTCAGTTGAGCTCGGTCGGATGACATTACTATAAGGAAAACACAATTTAAGCGGTCGGAGATATCACACTATCAAAAAAAAAAAAATTTAAATGGCATGTATAGCTAATCCAGATTCACTATATCGGTCCTAGAACCGACTTAACCGTAGCTCGATATTAACAAATGTAACACCCCTACCGTATTCGTTATCGTAATAAGGTACGAGGTATTACCAGAGTTTACAAATTTTTTTTTTTTTAAACCAAAACCATTCTAATTCAACATATTTTCAAAATAAAATTCATGCATATTTATAAAATAACTTCAACACATAAGCCATATCGATGGCTAACCTTATATTCATTTCATATTAACATTTATTTTATTAGCTTATACATGCCATTCATTTCCAAACTAAAATTTCTTTAAATACCGAAATATCTTTGGGGTTGATAGTGTGATGAGTCTCCCACCGATTCGACCTCAGAGCTCTTAACACTACAAAACAAGGGAAAGGAAAATGAGAGTAAGCACTTTGTGCTTAGTAAGCCCATGTAACAAGAATTATACTTACCTAATATTTTCAATACAATGTAATAAGCATTCATATATCCATTCAATGCATTAATACCCTAACATGCACAAGCTCAACATTCAAGTTAGTTCATTAATTTCCATATATCAATAATATACACACCATGATTGATGAGCTCATCAATACTATGATTTTCATTTCCTTGTTATTTTTCCATATTTATCCCGTTGAATTACTCGAAATTTCGATGGATTTTCAGAGGTACACTTTTGTGTACAAATCCGGTCCGTCAATTCATATTCATGTGCGCACATTTTCATTTCAGAGAGCACACTCCCGCGAACCTCATCTTTACAAAGTAGAGATTACCATCCGAGGCTAAATCCTCAGTAATATAAACTCATAGAGTATTGTCGGGATTACCACCCGAGCTAAATCCCCGCAACGACAATTACTCTAATGAGCTTGGATCTGAATTACAGTCCCAAAGCTAAATTGGACCCTAATTCGGATTACCCGTTCGGGCTAAATCCATTTTCCACATATTCTTCGGGAGGGCTATATCGAGATAGGATCACCCGTCCGGGCTAGATCCTTTTTACCGTCAATTCCTTTTCGAGAGATCCATCGAATTTTTCCTTTCATTCAACCGGGATTTCTTCCTTTTTTTATCAAATATACCAATGTATCATCAATTTTCATACAATGAACATTCAAATTATATTCACTCAATAACATACATTTCAAGCATTTAACAATATAATTCAAGTTACATGAACTTACCTCGATACTAGTTCGTTTATAAAATCTACTAATCCGGGACTTTTTCCTTTCCTCGATCTAGCTTTGTATTTGAGTTTTCCGGATCTAAATAAATAAAGTCAATCATCAATTCAATACATTTCATGTTCACATGTAGCATTTTCTATAATTCTATTATTATTTTTAGCTTATTCAAAGCTGTCTACTTGAGTCACAGTCACTAAATTATTTATTTCTCGAGCTACAGAGCTCCAAACGAAGAACCGTTAATTTTCCCTGAAACTAGACTCACATATCTTCTTCTCATAAAATTTTCAGAATTTTTTGTATGGCCAATCAATACCAGATTATTCTTAAAGTTTCCCCTGTTTCACTGTTTGACTGTTCTGACCTCTCTTCACTACGAATCAAATTACTCTTCATACAGAATTCATATGACCTTCTTATTTATTTCATTTGAAAATAGACTCATTCAGGATTCTAAACATATAAATTTAAGTCCCTAATTATTTTTCTCCAATTTTTTATGATTTTTCAAAGTCAGAACAGGGGATCCCGAAATCCCTCTGGATCAGTCTTACAAAAATATAAATATCTCAAATTACAGAATTTCTTTGCTTTCCATGTTTCTTTCATATGAAAATAGACTCAATAAGCTTTAATTTCATATCTCACTCAGCTTCTAATTCCACTTCTACGATTTTTAGTGATTTTTCAAAGTAACCCTACTGCTGCTGTCCCAAAACAGTTTTCTTATAGCTTATTTTACAATTAAATCCTTTACCCAATTCTAACTTCAAATTCTTTCAATTAAACCACTAATTCATCATTTTATTCATCATATGCTATATTCAAAAACTCTGAAACTTCAAAAATTTCAACTTAAATTCATCAAAACTTTGTTCTAAAACTTATAAAGCATCAAAATTAAAAGAAAAAGGACTAAATTAACTTACCAAATTAAACTCCAAGCTTCAAACTTTTAATTTTCCTTTTCTTCTTTCTTTTCTCTTTTCTTTCTTCTTTCACGTTTGCTCTCTGTTTCTTTTCTGTTTCTATCTCTTTTGTTTCTTTTCTCTTTTCTTTATATATATATAATAATAGAATAATATAATAATATAATAATAAACTAAAAATCTCAGGTTTTTCTTCAATTCACCGCCTCAATCTAGACAAAATGGCTTAATTGCCATTTTGGTCCTTTATACTTTCTTTTAATCTATAATTAAACTTTTACTTTCATTTCAATTTAGTCCTTTTCATTTAATTACCTACCCAAACGTTAAAATTTTCTAACGAAAGTTTAATACCGCATTACTAACATTTTATAAATATTTATAAAAATATTTCCTATCATATAAAGACTCATGCAAACATATTGAAATAAATTTCTATTTAAATCGGATTTATGGTTGCGAAACCATTATTCCGATAATCTTGAATTTAGGCCATTACAATAATCACATAATATCACTTTAATACCAATTCGATAAATCAAAGAAAGATAAAATAAAATAAACAACAAGTAGTTTCAATGATAACAAAAATAAAATAGGCACTAGACAAGACAAAATCAATTTTTGAAATATAATAAGGATGGGTGAATAAATAAATAAATACACAAACAGATATTGAAGAAAGTAGTTTATAAAATATTTTAAAAAAAGGAGCAAAGTAAAATATAAATGAAGTTCGGGGAGCAATTTGTAAATAAATACACAATGGATAATAATAATAATAATAATAATAATAATAATAATAATAACGACACAAATAAAATAAATAATCAATGAAAGAAAATTAAAAAAATGAAGAAATAATAAATAAATGAAAACCGGGATGAAATAAAAGGTAAATAAACAAATGAATGATGCGCGAGAAAATAAATAAATAAACAAATGTATGGATAAAATGCAAGAAATAATGAATAAATAATCAAGTAAAATAAAAAAATAAAAAAGGGGTTAAATTAAAAAAGGGGTTAATCGTAATTTGAATGAAATTAAAAGAACAAAAAAATAAAAATAAGGACTGAAATAAAAAAATATCGTAAAAATAAAATAATTTAAGAAGAACCCAAAAATAAATAAATAAGGACTAAATTGACTGTAACACCTCTTACCCGTATTCGACGCCGGAATATGGTACGAGGCATTACCAGAACACATACACTTAACCATTCACATGCAAGCATGCACATCTCACAAAATATATCAAAACATAAAAACATAAGTAAAAACGATGCATTATTTACATACAAACTTACCTCGAAAGCAAAATCGGTGAAAATGACTTATTTGTCAATTACTTGTTTTTCCCCGATCTAAATCTGAACCTTGTTTTTCTTGATCTAAAACATCACATTTAACTTATTTAATCATTATACTAATCAACTCAGCCCAAAAATTATATTTGGAAAAATTACATTTTTACCCCTAAACTTTGTCATATTTACACTTTTGCCCCTAGGCTCATAAAATGATTTTCATTCAATTTCTTTCTACTTTAAGCCTAGCCGAACCATTTTCATAACTATAACAGCCCACAATTTCCATTAAAACACACTTTTATGACATATTTTATAACTTTTACAAATTAGTCCTTTTAGGCGTTTTCATCGAAAATCACTTATTAAAAGTCATTTCTCTAACCATAAACATGCATTTTTTACCATTAAATATCAAAACACAAGCATTTTTCATATGGGTAAATTTTCAAACATCAACCTTAGCTCAAATAAATGGTAGAAATAGAGAGATCGTGTTACGAGGATTTCAAAAACGTAAAAATCATTAAAAACGGGGCTAAAAAACCCTAGCCATGGTTTCTTCACGCAACATTCGGCCATAGCTTGAAGATGGACACAATTTTGCTTTAATTTTGACTTTTTTAATTTTTTTAATTACTAAATGACCAAAATGCCCCTAACTTAAAAATATCCTATTTCACTTATCTCATGTCCATTTTTTGTCCAACAATTTAACCAATGGTCTAATTACCATTTAAGGACCTCCAATTTAAAACTTCATAACAATTGGACACTTCTAACATGTGGAACTCAACTTTTGCACTATTTACAATTTAGTCATTTTGACTAAATTGAATGCCCAAACATCGAAATTTTTGAACAAAATTTTCACGAAATTTTTTTGTGAAATCGTAGACCATAAAAATAAGATTTTCCTCGTCGCATTTATGGCCCTGAAACCACTGTTCCGATTAGGCCCAAAATCGGGCTGTTACATTGACATTTAAATAAAATTGGAGGGATAAATTGTAAATAAAAAAAGAAATACGGGCTAAAATGAAACGCGCGCGAAATAGGGGGGACCGATTGGGGAATTTTCCATTGTCTTTAAAACGGCGTCATTTTCTAGGGGTGTAAAAATGAAATAAAATTAAAATTATAGGGCTAAATTTAAAAAAGAAACAAAAATGTAACACCCCAGACCCGGCCCAAACATTACGACCGAATTTGGTGTGCTACAGAGAAAACATTTCTTTGAAAACTTCTTTAAACCGGTTTAACTTTTTAATAGAAGATAGTGTCTTGTTTAAAAACAGTTGAGATGTATAAAACCCATACTTAGGTTTATTTAAAAATATTTATTAAGTCAAGTTGTTATATATTTTAAATGTACCCGATGGCACGATAAAATATTTTGCGTACAACTTGGGAAAAACATGTGTACTTATTTTAATCTCATTAAAATAGTTTAAACAAATTATTCGAAACATGTAAAATAAAAATAATTCTTAGGAGGCCTTATTACAATTTGATTAAAATAAAACTAACAATCGAATAAAATAAACTGAAATTCAAAGTCCATTAAATTCAAATTCCACTGCATGGCCACTTCGAGTCCATCCGGCTCCTCATCCTCAATCTACGGATCACCTGAAAAATTAAAGGAGAAGGTGAGTCACCAAGACTCAATGTGTAACCCTTCCCCGATTTAGTGCAACAACATACACAATTTATAACAAATTAACATGCACTAAATCATGCACCCAACCTAGCCATCCGTAACACCTTTCTCTACCCCGTGTGGTACCAAACCACTGGTGGTGCCAAACCACTGGTGACTTATAGTCACGATATCCGTCAATACTTGTGGTACCAAACCACTGGTGACTCGAAGTCACAAATCAAGTAATGGGGCCAACCCATCGTGTGATACCAAATCACTGGCGTCAATCCCATAATGTAAACTTGTGGGGCCAACCCACTGTGGTGCTAAGCCACGGGGATGAGACGCTATGAGGTGCCAAACCTCTGGAGGTGCCAAACCTCTGGTGACCGTAGTCACAATGTGGTACCAAACCACTGGTGTCCGTCGCCACAAATATCACTTCCCCCTCCACTCATATATCCCACATCAGTCCATGATATATAACAGAATTCATGCCAACACATATTTAAATCACATATACCAAATATGCCATGCTTCCCAAAAGCATCAAATAGTAAACTCACACTGACAGGGACTTACCTGAATCATCGCTTATACCGTTATGGTATTAACTCCAAAGCTACGTAAACCAGATTTAGCATACACAAACATTTGGCACAGTTAATTAATCATAAAGTGTGTATGTACACACCTGTTTCTACCGAAATTCCTAGATCCCGAAGATCCGATCTACGACGCTAGATCCTTGACCCTATAATCGGCCAACAACGGGGTTAGGGATTTTGGCCTATTTAGCCAATCCAAATAATCCCGAAGGATACGATGTACCAAGAATATGGCCTTTGGCCGAATGTGCTTAACCACTTACCAAACTCACCGAATCCCGAATTTGTCACCCGTCTGTTGAGACCCTACCAAAAACACTTGTTAAAAAAATTGGCTTGCACACTAATACATAATCAAGGCCTATGGCCGAATGTTACTTACCACCTTACCTTAGGAAAACAAATCTCAAAGCTTCCTCAATATACCTTAACGTTATCTACACACAAAACGCATACACCATTAGAACTATAACCTCATTCGACCAACTTACCAAGGCTTGTTTCTCAAGCTTTTTGGCACACAAAAGGAAAAGAAGCCGAATGTTAAAGTGGCACACTTGCCCCCCCTTTGGAAATCGATAGCACCTTACTAGGAGGATTCGCCTAAGCCCTTTATGGAAAAGATATTCGGCTAGCAACACAAATGGAAGGTGCCATTTTTTAAAAAGAGAGAGGTAGGTTCTGCTAAGTAGTAGAAAAGAAGAAGAGAATTTCTCAAGAACTTTAGCAATTGTGGTTGGGAAGAATTCGCACAAATGGAAATAAATTGAAGAAAAGAATTGCCAAGGGCTGATCACTTCTATTTAAACTATCCAATTCGCACACCCACCTTATAACTTCAAAGCCAAAATTTCCCCAAGCTTGGAGAGTCCCCATTCTACCAACCTTATCTTTTAATCAACTCCCAAATAAAAGTCCTATTTTAACTCCTTGCCACATATTCAAATGAATAAAAACAAAAACATCAATTATCCCCTGCTAATATCCCATTTAATCCATTATCACCTCTTCAAAATAAAAATTAAAATAAACTAATGCTTATCCCCCACTCCAAATAAATTCTAATTCAAAAAAAATGCTTAAGCTTATCCTTATCTTCCCATTTGCCCATGTGCAGGCCAACTCTCTTTTCACGCCAGCATTGAAAAATAAAAAAAAACTACCCTTTGCAGCTCCCTTGGTTCGAACCTAGAACCTCACTGCCGCAGCCCTCTCTTCCAACGCCCCAGGCCACTCTTCCCAATTGACTTTCATGCCATAAAGCCCCATCATTTAATCTTTAAGGCCTTCCAACTTAAGCCCATCACCGCATATAAAAAAAATTAAAACACAAAACTCTGCTCCAGCCACTCGAACCTAGGACCAGCTGAACCCTTGCTGCAGGATGCGCCTCCACGCCACTCCAACCACCTGGACTTTCATGCTCAACCCTTGCCCGAAATTTCTTTAAAGCCCCCTTCACTTTAACGCCCAAAGACCCAAAAGAAAAACATTTCCCCCTTGTAACTTTTAAGAATCGAACCCAAGACCTCCCTTGCAACACCCTTAGGCGCACCAAGCCAATTGTACCAAGCCCATTCTTTGTCATATTTCGCCCACAATTTTATTTAAGCCCTATCTCACCTAGCTCCCTCCTTTTAGGTACTAAAAAAAATTTTAACACTAAGTCAGGCCTAGCTCGGGTTTAATTCTAGACCTTAGAACATGCCAAATAAATCATAGTATTTATTTCTTCAAGCACACACACACATGGGAACAAATAATTAAATTTTCAAACAACCCCTAATTCAAAATGTTACAAAAAAGACCAAATTGCAACGCACTGCAAAAGCGGAAGGATCGAGAGTGCAAATAACCCATTCGTCCAAAACGCGCCGATGCTCTGAGCAGGTCGGGTTGGCGCGCGGATCCTAGGGGTAAAACGACGTCGTTTTAGGGCTATTGTGACCAGCCCTAAACGACGCTGTTTAAGAGGTTTATTTAAGTCAATTTTTTATAAAAAAAAACTTCATTCTCTTCTATTCTTTAAAAAAAAACCACAAAAAACTCTCTCAAATTCCCTTCCCTTTTTTGGGCTCCGGCCATTGTTCCGGCGTCGGACCACCGTGGCGGCCGCCGATCACCGATGATGGAACTGCCGTACACGGCGATCGAAAAAATAAAAAAGGGTATTTTTATCATTTTGACCCCCCTGAACACAGATCTGAAGTCGAAATCTTCAAAATCCCCACAAAAAATGCCCAAAAAGGTTAAAGACTTTTCAATTTTCGGTCACTTTTCATCGGAAGTGACTACCTCGGCCGTTCACGGCGACGGGACGCAAAGGTCTGTTTTCTGCAAACCTTCCATTTTATTTTGTGTTTGTTTTTTTTTTTTATAAAATGATTTCGAAAAAAAAAATAAAAGAAAAAATGATACCTTTGAATATTTTTGATTTGTTTTCGTATTTTTTTGTATTTTCTTCTCTGTCCACAAGATTATAAATTAGATCCAGCTTTTATAGTTGATTATACATTTTTTAATGTTTCTACTGTTTGCTCTTTTTTGTTTCTGTTACTGTTCCTTTTTTGCTTGTTGTAAGCGTTGACAGAGGGGAGCAGGTGGCCTCTTTGCTCCTTTGGTGAAATGACAGTAGCGAGGTGGTCAAGCCTCGAGACGAGGCGTGGGTGGGGCGATCGAGGGCGGCGAGCGGCACACATGGGGGTATTAGGGTTAGGGTTTCTGTTTGGTTTAAGTTTTTAGGCCATTTGCCCTCTTTTGTATCTGGGTTAATAATTTTTGGGTCTATAATTTTGGACTGGACTGTTTAATTATTTTTATTTTTATTTTTATTTTGGGTTCTGTTTAGTTTCGGGCCCGAGCAAAAATGGCCGGTTACATGAATGATAGGGTTTGCTTAACTGGAATGCTTGAAATGGTTGGTATTTGGATATGTGATTCAAGTGCAGGCCATGGGTGAAATTTTGAGTGAGAAATAAAGCTAGAAATGACTTTATTTTGTCCACACAGGCAGACACACGGGCGTGTGTCTAGATCATTTGTGACACACGGCCTGGTACATGGGCGTGTAGTTAAGCCATATGTCTCTTGCACATTAAATTTTGAGAAACAGAATGCTCAGAATTGAGCACAAGGGCAGAGACGCGGGTGTGTGTCTCAGCCGTGTATGTTACACAGCCTAGAACACGGGCGTGTGTCTTGGCCGTGTAAAACCTGCACCTAATTCGAATTGAATTAATTAACCACACGGCCTAGCACATGGGCGTGCGTATGCACAATTCAGAGAGTTACACAGGGTTGAACACGGCCTGTAACACAGGCGTGTCCTAGGGTCACACGGGCGTGTGAGCCCTACAACTTGGAAATTTTTTAGAAATTCACAAAAAATTCTTAGAGGTTTCAATTAAGTCTCGACTCGATTCTGATGCTCGTATTGGGCCTCGAGAGTCCATTTAAGGGACGTTACAAATAATTTTAGAATTTGAATAGTAACTTACATGATTTATCTGTAAAAGTTTCAGAATGCTTCGGTAATGCTCCGTAACCCTATTCCGGCGACGGATACGGGTTAGAAGTGTTATAGTCACCCCTTACATAATATGCATGCATTAATCATACATATCATGCAGAACATCAGTAAGCAATGCACTATGCCAGATAATCATTCATCAATTACATAATATTACGATCAACAATAACATAGCAATTTCTCATAACTGCATATAACATTAGAGGGCGAAGTGCAGATACTCATCTTGTTTTCTCATCTTTGACAGCTTAGCTAATCCAAACGCCAGAACTTCCTTCGTTCTAGCGGCTAAGCATGACAACCAATTTGTGGTTAAATCAATGGTGGTAAATTCTTAGAAACATAGAATTTTAAATTATATAAAATCTTTGAAAGCCTTATTCTACTTCATTCCTCAGTTCTTAAACATAGAGGAATATAAGGAAACTTACCAGATCCTCAATTTCTCCACCACCAGGTTTAGATTCACACTTCTGTTACGACATGTAGAGATTTGTTCACTCGCATTCCTTTTCTCTTTAGAATGATTGAAGGAGATATGTTAGGGGGAGGTAAAGACTTACAACCAAAATTGAGAGAATTTTGTCTCCACTCTCGCCTATATATATACTCCTTAGGCATGGTCTTCACGGGCCTTTCCCACCATAATTCTTAATTATTTTGTATCCCACTTTGGACCCAGTGAGTTCCATTCCAATCGAACTAGAATTAAAATCCAACTATTCACATTTCAATCTCTAAATTTTCTAATCTTCAACCATAGACCGACAATTTCTTATTCCGTTAAACTGAATCCTAGTTTTCCAAACCCCCGAGTCAATTTGGGTAACTGGGTGTTACATATTTGTTTTGTGTTTTGAAAGGTAAGTTATTGTGGAACTTCTACCCTTACTTGTTGAATAAGTATGCTTGTGTTTGTTTTCATTATATTTATGTTTGAACATAGTTAAGGTTTGGTGGAAATTGGCTTACATGGCTAGTAAATGTGATTTAATTAAAATGAAATAAGATAAGTGATTGGCATTATATATGTTGGTGTAACTAAGGGAATGTCAAAGATCATTGATGTATGTATAATTCATGTTCAAGTTCAGTCGACAGAACTCAAAAATTGATATGTGACAGTGTAAGGTATGAACATGCAAATATGAATGACTGATGCCCATGTGAACTTAGTAAAAGGCTAGGATACAATTGACACATCAATAGGATCAATTACGTACTTGTGTACGGGATAGTTGATGATATGAATATTATGAGAGGTTATTTCAGGATCTAGCATTTGTTACGAATCATCGAGTATTCATTGTTTCCACAGAGACTTTGGTGTGGTGGAGGGATGTATTTGAATATATTTAAACATTTGATGCATACAGGCTTTGCACTTCAATGCCTTAGTGTGGTGTAGTTTACCCATGTGTCCAAGTTCGTTTTACTAGAGTTCATTGGACGAAACATTGAAATTGAATCTTGAAATTGGAAAATGAAATGAATCGAATTTGATAAACTAATATGATATACGATTCATATAAAATGGTATAAACTTATGAGTTGATGATAGAATATGGCTTTGAAATGAGTAGATGTGACTTGGTACAAATTTGTGATGCTTTGAGCTATGTTATAATGTTTGATGCACGTGAATGCTTATGTTTCTTATGCTCACTTTGTTGTGACATTAAGTGCCATGTTCTAGCTGAATGTATGCCAAAACCTTTGGTAGTTAAATGCCCACTTATGAGCAAGGTAAGTGTTGTAATTTCCATTTGAATTTACTAAGCATTGAATGCTTACCTATTGTTATTCTCTCTACATGTAGATCTCCAACTTATGGAACTTACCAAGACGAATCAATGCGGATAACACACTATTATCAAGACGGTAGAAATGTTCATTTTGGTTTCTAATATTGTGACATGTATATAGGGTCATTTTGTTATATAAATTATCATCCTCAATGTGAATGTCAATATTGTGTTTATGGTTAAGATTATGTTTGCATGTTAATCTTGATATATGGCTTAGTTTTGTCTAGTTTGATAATGCTAATGCCATTTGGATTCTTGAATTCAAGGGTTACATAGACCTTATGTGTTTGAACTTGGAAATGTGGTAACGTGGTATGTTAAGATTGGTAAATGGCTTGGATATGTCTAGACTTTGATCATAAGTTTTGTGCCATTTGAGCATTTGATTTCAAAAGTGTGATAAGTTTAATTTGGTAAAATTTGGCATGATATGATGATCTGATGAAATTGGAATGAAATTTTATTGTGATATTTGTCATTATAGGTAAAAAAAATTTGGCATATTATGTGAAATGATATATTGAAACCAAAAGGGACTAAAATTGTTGTATTCTGCCTACAAAGTCACAACACCGCCTCATGGATGTCGTGACACCACCTTTCAACATTGTGACATCCCCTGTTTGAGGTCGCGACGCTAACTTGATAAAGTTTGGAAACTTTACATTTTAGTCCTTAAGTTGCGATGTCAACCAAATGTTGTGGAAGTTGTGACATTGTACCCCTAAAGTCAAAACTCCAGCTCGAAACATTTTGGAAACTTTGTAGTTTAGTCCTCCAATAGTCTCAGGGTTATAAAAAGAGCTTTTTTAGCTCTTATAAACCCCATATAAGATAATATATTAAAAGATAATGATGTAATGATCATGGTTGTGGATATATTGTGTTGAATCAATAGAAAGTATGTTGCAATTGATTATCGTTGCTCCGGCAACGGTTGTGACATCCTGTAGTTTGGATCTGGCGATCGAGTCAAGTAAGGAGTGTTACATATCATGATAGTTTAAAAAATATTCTTAACTCTTATGAAAGCCTAGGTACATGCCTTACTAAATTACCAGTCTAGAGATTTGGTGCAACGAGTTTCAGGCTCCAACAATTTCATCCATCGAGGATCCATGGTGAAGGCGGCGCCAAGAAACTGAGATAGGGGCAATCGAAGAGAAAACACAGGCCAAGCCAAGAGCCGCTAACAGGAGGAGGACCTCTACAAGTTGGCCAACAAAGAATTCTCAAATCGCTAGTGAAAAGACGATGAGCGAGAAGGGGAGAGGCAAGATATTATTTTGTCGGTGGAAAGAGAAAGACAAACGAGAAAAGAAAAAGAAAAAGCTCTAAAAGTAAAGGGAGAACATAAAAAGAAAAGTTGGACAACGACTGGTATGAGGTCGACCGCACTGGTGAAACGATAAAAAGGGATTTTGTTTGCTTAAGGGTTTTTTTAGTTGCGAGCTTTTAGGCATACACATTTCTTACATATTCATAATACCCAATTCATGTTTATTACTCTTCCCATGACAACCAAATTTTCCCTATACAATATTAGTTCATAAAACATTTTATAAGCAAGGTTTATTAAATCTCAAGTTCTCAAGTTACTCAATTATAAAACTTTAAATAGTGAAAGCTTACAAACATTCATCCACATGCTTATTTCCAAATTTATAATACATCTTCTTAAATTCCCTAAACATGTTATCATAGGAAAAATATGAGTATCCAAGGGTACTTACTTCTTGGATGCATAAATACTCAAAATCAAGCTTTTAAGTACTTGAATTCATTCGTGTCCAAGCTTAAGATTTCATTTCTCAATATTTCCTCATTTCCGTACACAAAAATACGACAAGAATATTAATACATAATCTTTCAAAGCTTTCCCAAAGTAATTAATACCAAATATCAAACTAGGGAAGATGAAAAACACAATTTCTTACCTTAATGAAACTTTATCTCTCTAGCTTCAACTTTCTCTCTCAAGACTCAACTAAGCCCTTGCTGCAAATGGGGAAAATTGAAGGTGGAAATGAGTTTCCAAGTGATTTTGACAAAAATTCAAGGTTTGGGTGTTGAGTTTTAGAGAAATAATAAGAAAAAAACATGAAAAATGAGAAAGAAAGAGACAGCCTCCATGGAAAAGGCTGGTCGGCTGCACAAGTTGGTAGAGACAAGTTTTGTTGTATTTATTTTCCCTTTTTAAACCAATTAAAAATATTAAACCAAGTAAAAGTTACATTTGTAACGTGTGGTCTCAATCCATCGTCTTACAAAATCTCATTTTGTTGGAAAAATCGATTTGAAACAACAGAAATAAGGAAAACAAAATTTTTAAAGTTTTCATTAAAACCAGACTATTTGTGATGTTTATAACAATATATCTATCACCAAAATTATAAGTATTTTGAGAATATTGTTCTTAGAAAAGAAGTTGTATTGCATTCTTAATAAAAGAAGTATTATTCTTAGAAATCTGAATCTTATAAACTATCGGGTACAATAAATTGTTCGAAGAATCGAGATAAAGGAAAGACAATGAATCTAAACTAAACTTTCCCGTCAATCACCTGATGACAATCATAACACTTGCCAAGTTAAGATGCCTAAGTGGATATATTGCATCAGATTGCTTCCGGAATCAACAGGTGATTTGGTCCATCCAAGCAGACTTAACCTTTCATAATTAATATGCTACAATTAGAGCCTTTTCTAGCAGCACTTGGAGACATTTTTACATAAATGCAGCCCAAAAACAAGAAAACCAAACAAGTGGTGTGATCATACTAATACGATCTAATATCATATTAGAGACCTTCCTTCATGGTAGTCTTAGAACAAAAAAGTTAATAGATATCCTGGTGCTGGGAGAAGATTTGATAAAACATATGAATCAAGTACAAGCCACTACAGAAGTAAAATTCCAAGTAATAGCACCTCATTACTAGAGACCTGATGATTCCATTGTCTGGACGTCTGGTGCAGTTACGACAGCCAGATTAAGATCAGGGGGTTTAGGGTCCTCTGCCCTTTCACGAATCTCCCTGTACTCTTGACAAATGGCACAAAGATGGCAGAAAAAGTGAGTAGCAAAGTCCCCACAAGGTGCTTCCTGCATCAAGCATTAACAAATAATATTAATAGTTAGCAAACGATGCATCCAATGAAAGTGTAAGCGGATGGATAGAAATCTTATTAAGCTGCTTAACATATAAAAAGAAAGTTGGTGTCACCCAATGTAATTCATTCTAACAGATACTGCCGAACAGAAAAAAAGAAGAAAGTTACTATTAGATTATTTCAGAAATTCCTGTTGATAATGGTTGAAACAATTTGCCTGTGTATGAAAAATATTTAAGATTGTTTAAAGGTCAAACCTTTACATTGTTGATAACATAAGATTCATTAATTTTGAGTATGAGGGCCGGATTAAATTCTTAGATATCTCACCAAAAGTAAATGAGGTGAATACAAAAATCACTCAACTTATGTGCTAAAATATACCATTTCCCATCTTGAAACCTTGTACTTAGCAGTACTTCTGAGTTCATTTACCATTTTGCATCCAGACCATGTTAATAAAAGGAATGAGATACAAGCACTTTAAATCTAATAAAAAGAACCCAAAAGTATTTCCCTATAATCTACAGTCTCAACAATCCCTAGTAACTGTACCATCTAGCCCATTCCATAGACATTGTGACATGAGTTACAAAGAGAGGTTTCCAAATAAGTAGACTTCACGTAAAATATACTCGTACTTTGAGCAAGTACTGAGGGGAACTTGCTATTTTTCCCCTGCTGATGAACTTTTTGAGAATGCTTCTTGTCCTATTGTGTATATCCATAATCCCTGATAGTTCAGAAAAAGGGTGTTCTAATGAAGTCACATGATAATTACCTAGAGTTGAGGCCACTTCATGGAAGGTTACCTCCTGGAACTCCACTTCATGGCATAGTCACTTTCTTATTAGGATTTTAATGCTTTCTGAAGTATTCAATTGGTGGAGCTCAATTTTAATGGAAATAATAACAGGAAAGATGGAATCTTTCCATTCTATGGCCTTCAAAACCAAAAGGCCTTTCCTTTGGGTCTAATATTGTTACGTATTTCTTTCCATTTGAAAATAGAAATTAGATCTCAAGAGTAAAAGTGATTCGAAAAAAAAAAAGTGACTCAACCAATTGATTAATGGTACCCAAAAAAACCAATGGAAGGGTGAATAGCAGTTCAGTTTTGCAAAAACAGTTCCCACTGTCCCATGGCATGTTAATAAGAAATTGATAATGGAATATGATCAATGTGTTTCAAGGATAATCCTCCTTGTGAAGAATAGTCAACAGTCAGATACTAAAACATTAAAGCAGTAAATGCATTGAGCAAAGAAGCTAATTGAAGGATTAAGTTAAGATTTCTTGGAAAATGGCCCAAGGATAACTATCAATGAATCCAAAAAGATATTTTCTGTTTGCTACTGAAAAGAACTTCAGCACCACCTATCTAGGTTTCAGACACTTTGCATCTAATCACAGTTGGAAAAGACAAAAAAGGACTCCATGTTTGAACCTTAGCACCAACTTAAAGATACATTTTCTCCTAATTAAATACACCAAGGATAACCAAAAACACAAATTATCCACACCTACTTACATCACATGGTTAAAGCCCGAAGTTTCCTACTAAAGGATCAAATTGTTATAAAACTCCCTGGGTAAGAATCAGTCCTTTAAACCCTTATTGAAAGAGAACTATTCACAAACCATGCTCACAAATATGACACGAATATCCTCCAATAAATTAAAAATCTTGATTTGCTCATGAAAGGGAGACCTAAGTGGGAGTTTGGGACTAGCAATAACTTCATAGAGAATAACATGATACTATTATTGGGAAATATGCTATATTAAAATCATTTAGATAAAATCTTATGCATGCATATGTATTGCTTACTATCCATAAATTAATCTTGGTTAAAATTTGAAATTACACAGGTTTACATATTAGCTTCTGACACTGTCACTTTCTTTCCCTACAATAGGGAGGCAAATAAACTTAGGAAATGAACCTAACGTTCAAATATGATCAATAAAAGTAAATAACTCCAAATATAGTCCATCCGTATTCTCTAGCTAGTAACATTTAACAAAAGTAAAACCAATCTTTTAGAGAAAATACGTGGGCAGAGTGGCAGCATGGTTGCAATAAGTTAAGCAGTATGCGCCGTTTTCAACTTCTTAGGCTCTACTTGGTATGGAGGATGAAAAGGAAGGAGAATGAAAATTTTGTTAACTAATGGTTAACCTATAAAGTAGGAGTAGATATGAATCTTAACCATTTGATTAACTAATGTTCCATCCTCACTCCTTTCCATCCTTCATATAAAGCAAAGCCTTAAAGTTTAAACAAAATTAAGGATGAAAACAGAAATAGATATGCAAATACCTGCAAATTGTATCTGGAGCGAAGTGCCCTCCGATAGCCACAAGCATAACAAGAGATAAAGCATCCAAATCCAGGTAAAGCCAAATAGAAGCCTTGAGTTAAAACGCAGCAGAGAGTGTTGACAAGGGCCCAAAGAATGAAATGGGTGATGCAGGATCCGACCAGAGTACCAGAACCCAAAAATTCTGCATTCTTTCCAAACAAATAGCAGGGGAAAAAGAGACCTATACAACCTGTGCATTGCAATGGGATACAAGTATTATTATTCACCAAATCACAGTGAGTGACAGTCTCAAACTCAGTTGAGCAAATGACCATATATTCTTTGCACAATCACCTAAGATTTTTTTTTATTTCATTAACTGTGACAATAGAAGTCTAAAACTATGTTGGATAAAATTTCCCGAATTTCTCCAATCAAATAAAACTCATAGAGGCACCTGACAAACCAAAAGTCAAAGTAGCATACAGCTCTGCATGTCATCGCAGCAAGCACAGATTCCAGAAGACCACTGAACAGACTGAGACTGCGGCGGCGACGGCGACGGCCTTGGTTCACCATCCCCCTCCCCAGTAGGACGAGGAAGGTCTTCGTCCGACTGCCCCAAGGGTATGTAAGGCGGTGGGACATAGCTGCTTCGGCTTTTCATCTTGAGTTGCTTCTGACCGGAAATTGTGTTTTTTGTCTTCGAGACTGTCGATTAAAGGATGGATTTGGAGCCTCAGATCTGAATCTGATGGCGTCAACACGGGCATTTTCTTTCTTCTTTCTTCTATTTCTTGTTAAGGTAAATTCGCATGCCGGTGGGTTTGAGAGGAGCCTCGTTTAATTTTACCTTGTGCTAAAAAAAAAAAAAAAAGAAATAATTAAAATATTAAATTATTTAAAAAATATAATAATATTTATTTAATATAAAAATAAATTAATTTATTTTTTAAGCGTGTAAGATCAAAATTAAAATACATTTAAATCACAATCAGAGTTTTATATATACAATTGTAACAAATCAAAATTTACGAATCAAACTATAAATTAAATCAAAATTCATATATAATTTTAAGATTTATATCTAACTAAAATAGACCTCTTATAATTTTTTACACTCAATTGAGCCTAATTTACAATTTTAATTAGTGAGGCTCTTTCATAGAAGAAATTAAAGATAATATTGATGGGGCCATTAATGGAGGCCATGTTAGTAAAAAAAATAAAAAAAACATTTAAAATATTTTAAAAATTAAAAATCTAAAATGTGGACACCCTTTTAAATTATAGAAATCATAATTATTAAAAAAATAATTTATTTGCATTAAAAATTGTCCATAACTTATAGTGACATTCCATTCCATATGTTTATATTTGAAATGAAAGAGTAATGCAGATGTTGATTAGATAACCTCTCTTGAAGGAAGAAATAAATACATAATAAAAGAGGAAAGAGAGTGAACCTAAATAACTCTTTTCTTTACTCGACTCATTAAACTCCAATTCATATGGAAAAGATTTTTATGCAATTTATGATTTTTATATTGTTTATATATTCTTTTATGAATTTTATGATTTTAATTAAATTTTATAATTTTAATAACTCTAGAATGAATATTTGAAGCTGGACGCCTATTTGTTATAGGCTCATTCTAGACTTTTTTTTAAATATTTTTTTTATTTTCTTGGAATTTTTTTAGTTGAGGTAGAATACCATGTTAACATTTGTTAGTTGACATGGTGTCAGTTAACGACCACTTCAACGTTGTGGTTAGTTTCTAATAGTAAATATGGTGTCCGTTAGGTCAAAATTGTCAATTCATGGCTTAATTGGTGCAAAAAGCTGGATGGGGCTTAATTGATTTTTAAAAAAATACTTTAAAGGCCTTTTATAGAATTAAGCCTAAATTTTAATTTGGTTAAAATACTCAACATATATATATAAACTCGTATTTCCACAATGTCATTTTTACTAAAACCCGCCACAGGTCTATCTTGAACTATGCAGGGAATTAACTGAGTCAAATTTGTGCTTAGAAGCTGGAAGACTTCTAGCTTTCGACTTGTGCATTGCTAATCAAAACTAACCCGAGTCTAATTTTCACGAACATAGTGTCTTAACTTTTCAAAACTTGCATCCAAAAGAGAACCTCTCTTTAACGAAACAATCATACATTTTCCCCTACTATGACCAAGTTGCCTTCGCTCCAAACGAGTTGACTTCAACTTTGTAACGGACGAGGGACACCCAGTTTCATCAGTCACTGTAGAACCTTTCAGAATATAAATATTGCCAGTCCTTTTATCTTTTAACAAAAAGAGAGCCCCACGAGACACCTTAATATCGCTCAATTCGATGTTGATTTTATAACCTTTCGAGTCTAAAATACTCAAGGAGATGAGAGTCTTTCGTAAATCAAGTACATACCTGACATCTGAGAGTGCTCTAACCGTCTTATCGTGCATCCTAATTTTAACAGTACCAATACCGATTACCTTACTGGATGAATTGTTTCCCATGCGCATAACTCTACCTTCAACCGAATTGTATGTGGAGAACCATTTTTTGTTTGGACACATGTGGAAAGAACATCCCGAATCTAGGATCCACTTGGACATAAGCTCGAAGCTATCGGTCGTTGACACTAACAAGAAATCATTACCGCTTTCATCAGCCAAATTGGCACCAGCTACATCTTCTTCGTTACTATCAGCAACCCTTTTATTTCGCAGTTTATAATAATCTGCTTTGACGTGACCTAACTTTTTATAATTAGCAACACATTTTGTCTTGCTTCTTTGATGCTACCAAAACGGAAGCTTGCCTATCTGCCTTACTATCCGAATCAAACTCATTGTCGAGTTTGTCTTTACTCAACAAATGACCCTTCACATCCTTGAGCGAGAGTTTATCTCTGCCATAAATAAAGGTCTCCCTGAAAGATTTGTATGAAGAGGGTAAAGACCACAATAATAGCATAGCCTGATCTTCATCATCAACCTTAACCTCGACATTTTTTAAATCATTCAAAAGAGTAATAAATTGACTAATGTGATCTCTAAAAAACTCACTTTCGTTCATGGAAAACGTAAATAAACGTTGTTTCAACACTAAACAGTTAGCCGAGACTTAGTCGCATAAAGAGTTCAAACCTTTTTCACAAGGCGGATGGAGTTTTCTCCATCAATACCTCCTGCAATACCATATTCGCGAGACACAATTGGATTGCAGACAGGGTCTTTTAATCAAGCTCGTCCCATTCTGTCTAATCTAGATTCTCAGGCTTTCTCCCGGTAACGAACTTTTTCAGGCCAGTTTGACCTAGAATTGCCATCATCCGAACTTGCCACAAATTGAAATTTGTGACACCATCGAACTTCTCAATGTCAAACTTTGTTGCCATCTTTGAACGGCTTGATCTACGAAAATTGAACTAGTTTTGATACCACTTGTTGGGGGTCAACCCGATTAAGCAACGAACAAGTAAAAAAAAAAAGCGAAAGAAATTGAGAAATTGAACACACAATTTTAACGTGGAAAAACCCTCCAAAAAGGATAAAAAAGCCATGAGCAAAGTTAATTTTACTATAATGGCAAAAGAACGAAGAGGATAAAAGATAGAGATAAAAACTAAACCCCGAAACCCAAAAAGAAATAACCCTCAAAACGTAAACACAAAATTCTCCAAAAGTGTAAAAGAGTCTATTTATAGGCTAAATTCGTAGGTCAAATAATAATAAAATAATCTAGACTAATCAGAATTCAATTGAAACAAATAAACAGAGTTTAACTTGGAGATTATCTTTTAAATTTGACTGAAATATGAGGCATACTCAACAAAAAAACAAACATATTTTAGTATTATTTAATAGGTTTTGTTTCCATCACTAAAAAATGTATGATTTTCATATTATTTGAGATGCTTAGTTATTATTATTTGATACCAATAGTTTTACTATTTTTTCATTTTAATAATATTTACATAATTGCGAAAGTTGCTTACCAATGTATTGTGAAATACTTTGTTAAAGGCATTGAATTATTAAAGTCATAGTTCATTGTAATGGTTCTTTATAGATGAAATTTTGACTGACATTCAAATGACAAGTTATTTTTTCTGATTACTTAATATTTGGTTGTTTTTCACTTTTTTATTTTCATTATTTTTAAAATATCATTTTATTCTTTCCATTATTTTTTAAAATTAATAGACTTTTATTATAAATTAGATCATTTCTCATTTAATTAGTAAATATATTTTTTAAAAAATTATAAAAGTTTGTTATTTAATAAATTTTAAGAATCAAACACATAAAATCACATACAATGCATGTAATATGAAAGCTCGTACACTAAAAAAGTCAATGATCTCAAACTCTTAAAATTCAATTAAAAAAGTCAGAGAAATAATTATTAACTTACAATTATTTTTCTCAAAAATCAAAAGCCTAAAAAAGTCTTGTATAACATGGTCTCCATGGTAATACATATGAGGATAATGCACTTCAGCACACTCGAACTCATGTTCTCTTGTATTGGCAACAATATACATGCCAATCAAACTAAGACTCAATCAACACAAGATAATGAATTTTTAAATTTGAAGAATTTTTTTAAAAAATAGTTTTTGGTATTATCAATTTTTATCATAATTCTTTAATTTTTTTTAAATTTAAAATATTTGTTTACATTTCATATAGTTTGATACCAATTTATCTATTTCTTCAATAAAAAACCCATCATACAATAACTACCATCATACTTTTATTCCATAGGATAGAAGGATACTCAACAAAGATGGGAAGAAAAAGAAGTACAATTATTATTCTTATTGTGATGGTGATTATTGTTTTCAGTGTAGAATTGTACATCGGTCTACAAGTACTACCTACCTCGCATCGCATCACATGATATATAAACCCGCACTATGGTTTAAAGGACAACAACCTCCAAAGACAAACATAGAGGAACCCTAGGATGAGAAATATATTAGTAATAACAACAAAATGAATAATAATAGTTCATCTATCAAACTAAAAGGAAAGCACAAACAACAGTGTTCAACTCTGACCCACTTCTGCTACACTTGTAATTGTTTCAGCTATCCGCAAGTGCAATAAGCTGATCAACTACACCTGGTTCTGCAAGCGTGCTTATGTCTCCAAGTTCATCTAACTGTCTGGATGCGATTTTCCTCAGAATCCTGCGCATGATCTTTCCACTCCTCGTTTTTGGGAGGCCAGGTGCCCAGTGTATCTTGTCAGGTGCCGCAAATGCTCCTATCTGCATCCCACATGAATATTCCTTAGACTACAACAGACCTAAGATAATGCAGCAACCATTTCCACATCAACCATTGGAACAATAAATTCAAACCTGATTTCGCACTGTGAGTTTAAGGCTCTTCCGAAGTTCTTCACTGTAAGGAACACCTTCCACAAGAGTAACAAAGGCATATATGCCCTGTCCTTTAACCTAACATCAAGGAAAAATGGAAGTTTAGACTTACTAACCACAAGCATGCTTTGGGGCTAATTAGGCCATCATTCTTAAACAGATGCAACAGACCACTTGATTACCTCATGCTCAACTCCAACCACAGCAGCTTCTGCACACTGAGGATGAGAAACTAGAGCAGATTCCACCTCAGCTGTGCCAATACGATGTCCACTGCAAATATTAGGGTTGTATCATTCGCAGGCAGTAGAAAAACAAAATAATAATAAGGAACATGAAGTCATTCAACAAGCCAGATAACAGCAGAACTTCAGTAAAATATACCTAACATTGATAACATCATCAACTCTTCCAGTAAGCCAGTGGTACCCATCCTTGTCCCTGAAACAGATATAACAGTAACTCAATGCTGGTGCCCGGGCTAGAATGTCATCAGTGGATAAATGGACCGATCAAAAAGAAATTTCAGTGTTAGGACCATCGTACCTACTGCAACCATCACCAGTAAAATAATATCCAGGGAATGGTCTAAAGTATGTTGTCTCATATCTCTCATGGTCACCGTAAAGAGTTCGAAATGCACCAGGCCATGAGCCTTTCACACACAAATAACCGCTACACTCACCATCAATCTCAGTTCCTTTCTCATCCACTATGACAGGCTGCAGTTGTAACAGAAAAAAAAATTAATGAAAATTTTTGAAAGAAAAAAAAAACCTCTGATTTTTAGTTTCAGTATTGCAATAAACCTGAACTCCAAAGAAAGGAAAGGTGGCAGAACCAGGTTTCTGTGGCCAGGCACCCGGTAGAGGAGTAATCTGCCAGTTAAGACATGGAAAACAATAAAAAAAGTTGAATTATGCACACAAAGCAGAGTAAATTCAACTAAGTCATCAAGGTAAAAGGTTATAAGAATATTTTCCAGGAAATGCTACCAAAATATGTAACATGAAGAAATAAAGGAAAAAGAATTACCATAAAGCCACCTGTTTCAGTTTGCCACCAAGTGTCAGAAATAGGGCACCTAGACCCTCCAACTACATTAAAGAACCACCTACGGTAAAAAGGATTGTTTTAGGTTAAACACTTTCTTTTTACATATAGAAAGCATAGGAGATAAAAGAAAGTTCAAAAACAGAAAACTTATTGATTGAAAGAAGTTATATAAGGCTGAAAACCTCCAAGCACTTGGATTAATGGGCTCGCCAACACTTCCAAGAACACGCAGAGACTTCCGTGAGTAGCGTGTAACATACTGCAAAGACAGTATTCGTGAAATCAATACAAAGTCTAGATATGCATCAAGTGGAACTCAAATAGATTCTTCCGAAACATAACACCCCAGGCAAAATAGTTCTTCGCAGGCCCAAAAATAGTTTCGCAGATCATGCAAGTTAACATTCATGCCAGAATTAAACAAAATAGCTGAATGCTTGCAAAATTGAATGGAGTTGCTCTGATCTTTGTCACTCTAATTTTAGTTGACAATGTTTAAAGAAAAACAAAGAAAAAAGCAGGTGGAAATTCTAAACTAGGGTGTCAAATACCAACATAAATGAGGCTAACAAGGAGCTCTTTTTATTTGCAGCAGTTCTGCTAAACATTTTGAACCGGAGATTTTAGAGTGTAAACAAGGTTAGAGATACAGCTTGCCTCATCACCATCACGCATGAGAGAGCGCACCAATGTAGGGGCAGTGTAGAATATGGTCACCTTGTATTTGTCAACAATGTCCCAACATCTTCCAGAATCAGGGTAATTTGGGGCCTGCATATAACATGTGGAAATATTGTTATCTATTGAAACATCTATAATATATTGAAATCAAATATTGGGTTTAAGATGAAGATTCCTGCACTCACCAATGGCTGTTATATCTCCAACGCTCAAGTTTTTCTTTTGATAAGTAATTTTTAATATATTTTTCATGTTGATATGCTGCTGCAAATTTATTCCACTTATTTCTAAGAGTCCTATCCTTGGAAATGCACTCATTTCTATAATTAACAAGAATGATGCAAACAATAAAATCTAATCCCCCATATTTCCACCATTTTATTATTTTTTTAAAATTTTAAAATAGTCGTTCATGTATTCTGCAGTCTTTTACTACCTAGATGCTCTCTTGATAAACTTTTAGAAACACCATGACACGTCAAATCTTCTATACACCACGATGTTTCATCCAACATTTCTCTAATATTGGATTAAACTTTTCTCTCCTTAGTCACTAATGACAATCCTAGGGAATCAAAAGTTACATTACAAACACTATTCAGTGTCAGATCTATTCAGAGCTGAATTAGTTGCCAATCTTGGAAGCCTAATCTATATTTTCTATGTTAAATACCAACAAAGAAACTTACTCCCTCGTATACAACAACTGTTGCTCCATTAAGCATAGGTCCATAGGTTACGTAACTATGCCCTGTAATCCAGCCACAATCAGCAGTGCACCTAAAGTAAAAGATATGTCAAGACCCAATATCAATAGATTACCAAACAGTAAGAATTTATAAATTCCAAAAACATCAAGGGCGAAGAGTGTCCAAATTACCAGTAAACATCAGACTCTTTGTAGTCAAATGCATATTTAAATGTTGTCGCTGTGTACACCATATATCCTCCGGTTGTGTGGAGTACGCCCTTTAGAAAGTTCAAATTAGAACATAGAAAAGGAAAATGAGAAACTATATACAATACTTATACCAAGCGACACCTTTGGCTTCCCAGTGCTCCCGCTAGTATACAGTAGAAAAAGGGGATCTTCAGCATCAACCCACTCAACATCACAAGTGGTTGGATATTCTGGGACAACATCCTAGATGAAGCTTATGAAAATCAGCACTCCACAATTAAAGAAAAAGCTATTCAAAAAATAATGGTTACTGGAACCAAGAGCCACCAAATACTTCTCTATTTTTTGTACACTAACCTCCCACCATACATCCCTTCCTTCCTGCCATTTAGTGCTTTCCCTCTTCAATGCTGATTGGTTTTCGTAGGTTAAGCATACATCTGCCCAAAGGAAGATATCACCATTGATAGACAACCAAATGAATATAAAAAAAAAAAACTAATCAAGTAGTGTCTCACTGGTGATGTGATTGACCACTTTGGTAGACATTCTTTTGGATTATCTTGTCTTATCATGATGGTAATCAGCGAAGCAATTTGAGCTAGTAGTTCAATTACAAAGCACAGGATGCAGATAGTCATAAGTAATTAGCAACCTGGTTAAATCTACATTTGTTATGTTAAGCCAGATCTGACTAAGACATGGTACTTTCCATAAGCAATGTTAGGGAAATTGGTAACCGCGTTGCCTTTGGCTATTAAGACATTCTGAATAGCACTTAAGGAACAGTAGCACAAGGGGAGACTGTTGCCCAAGATTTCCATTGATATAAGAAACAAGTTTTAGGTTAAAGATAAGAGCTCCAATGTAGTGTCTTAAGCAAAAGTTGTAAGATTCAATACAGGAAATAGGTTTGACCCAATTTAACTATGCATGAACTGCAAAGGAGAAAAGCATCATCAAATCAGATACCGGTTTCTTAATGTATACCAACCTATGGAGATCCCATTCTTGGCAGATTCAACAAGGGCAGCATCAACAATGTCCTTGAGGTGGATGGTCTTAGGACCTCTTCTAACAGCATTACAAGTAATCACAACTTTTGGTTTGCAGTCCACTATTCGTTGGGCAAGAGATTCTGAAGAAAATCCAGCAAAGACAACCTGAAAGGACAAAAGCGTTGGGAATTTATGCGACAATAAAAACAGAAATTAACAAAGTATTTTGGTTGTTTGACATTGTTCAACTATTTTATGTGGAAGAAGGATGTATACCGAGTGAACCGCGCCTATGCGGGCACAGGCAAGCATGGTAATCGGGAGTTCCATTAACATAGGCAAATAAACAATAACAGCATCACCCTTTCTAACACCAATACTTTTCAGGTAGTTAGCAAGCTGCAGAGAAGACACACTAAATTTAGAAGTAATTCCAATTGAGGAAGTTGAAAATATGCAGAGAATTAATATAAAGTTGAAGAGACCTGGCAAACTCGGTGCAATAGCTGGGAGTAAGTGAGATGGGCATCAAAGCCAGGTTCATTGGATTCCCAGTAAAGAGCGATTTTGTCTGCAAGCCCAGCATCGATGTTTCTATCTAAGCAGTTGTAGCATATATTGGTGATTCCGCCCTTGAACCACTGGTAAGGCCCAGAAAGAAAGAAAGTGATTCCACTTGCGTTGACCCGAATGCTAAACTACATAAATAAATAAAAAGGACAAAGGTAGAGAGAAAGACCTCGATCTTGATATCCCCTTTCCTGACATCTAGATTCTCAGAGCAGACCCGATCTCCCCATTTTTGCTTCCAATAGAACTGCGATGACGCAATGCCTGACCAAAATCCAGCCGGGTCCTCTATTGACCTTTTGTACATCTCCAGATACTGATCTCATCTCGCCCCACAAGACAATTTTGTAAGAATCATCGATCATAAATTCAATTACTCAGAACATGCCAAATCTAGGGAGAAATGAATGAATGCATGAATGTATAACAGAATATCTATTTCTGTTTTCATGTACAGTTGCTACTGCTGCTATTGATTTGAACAAACAAATAAATAAGTAAACAAATGTAGTAACACCATATTTTTATTCATATTCATAGATACATGCAACTATATGTGTGTGTATGCAATTGTTCATATTCATATTTAAGAAGAGAACAATGAGAAGGAACCTTGAGCGGAGAAGGAATGAGAGCCTGACGAGAGAAGTCATCGCTTGGGAAAACGAAGTCGTTCTCTTCGGAAGCAAGAGCCTCCCCCAAAATGACAGCGTTCAAATGGGAAATCTTGCCGGCGCCAGAAGGCAAGGAGGCCATGGACTCCACATGTCTCAAATGGTTGGTGGTGGTCAGATTCTTGGGAGAGGAAGATGCCATGACCAATACTAGTCCTGTTGCACGACCGTGTGATTGACAAATGACGACGCCCCAACTCTTGATTCAGAAGGGCTCTTTTATAACGATGAAGCTGCTGAGGGAGGAGAATCATGGGGGGATGGTCATCATCATCTTTTGTTTTTTTAATGTACATATTTTAAAAAAAAAATTATTTTTAGCTAATTCTACGCAAGCCGCCTCAATATTCAATCATGTTGACTTCTTGGTATTAATATTGAAGTTCAAAATATGCTGTAAAATCTTGAGTAAATTTGCAGTATGCACCGATTTTAAAAAATATTTAGGGTTAAAAGGTTTTTTTTATATTTAAAAAAATAGCTCGATTTTAGAGAGTAATAGAAAATATTTTTAGCACGAGACGTTTTCAGTTGAGCTGGTAGGAAAGCGTGTTTTTTGAAAACACTTTTTACAAAATATTTTTTCTTTTAACACATCAACTCATTTGGTTACATGGTTAAATATTAGTGCTTTTATCTTTTAAGTCTTTGAGCTTAATTGCTTTCCAACTCAAATTTGTATTTTTTATTTCATGTGTTTTTAATATATAAAATCCTGTGATAGATGTCAACAAATGGGGAACATTTCGAAAAGGGATGAAATGTCGCATAATGGAATTTTGGAGCTCAAAGTTTGACATTTGGGGCATAAATTTTATGGGACTGTTGATGCATACTCGTAATCGAGTTATGAATTACAAGAACGCTAAGTTTGCTCGATCGTTCTAAATAGGTAAGAATATAGAAATAGAAGTTATTAAACAAAGATAAATAAAAGATAGGTGCAATTCAGACTTTTGAATCATTAACCAAACCCAGAAAAGAATCAAAGTTATTAAGAACCCAACCCGTTTTCTATAAAGTTTGTTAAGGAATTGAAAGTATCAACAAAGTAGAAGAACCGAGACTTGCTATCTATAAAGAGACAGGAACCTACGGTATGGTTGATTGCCACACTCTATAAAGGGAAGAGAATGGGAGTGATAAGATCCATTGGTTGAACGCCACAGGACTTACATCTTGATAAATTAGGATATGTTCTCAAAGAACAAATAAGATTAAACCCTCAAATGTATATTGATCCAAATCTCCTTTTAAGAGTACAAAAGAGCCCTATTTATAGAACTAGCTAGGTAGTCTAATAGCCACAACAGACCATAAAAGATGGTACATGAATGTGTGTTGTACATTGAATAAAAAAAATGATGCATGAATTGGCAAGTTCAATGTATGGCCGAATACTCTCCCTTTGTAGTGCATGTATATGGACGTTCATACCCCTTGCCAATGTATCTCTTTGGTTCAACGTGTTGTATTTAAGTCGTACAACCTCCCTTGGATGTGCATGTATTTGGGAAAAACATGTATCGATCGAATAGTCATATTAAGGCCCCTTATCGTCCATGCTTCCCCCTTTAACCATTTAATGAACTTGGAAGTTGAAAGGTCTTCATGCATGTACTTCTCTTGGTGCATTAGATGTGTTGTCTGTTAGATTTGTAAAATAAATCTAAAATAAAACTTAATAAACCAGGATCTATCATGTCAAATCATCAAGAATAAATGAAGAATAAAACTAAATGCGGAAGCGTACCTGAATCCATGAATTTCTTGAAGTTTTTCCAGATCTTGGGGATTTGATCTTCCAAATTAGCACACAAGAAATTCAGAGAATATATGCTCTCTCTTTCCTAATGATGGGATATTAGAAAAGATATCTTGTTGTGTAATTTGGGGACCATAACCCTAATATTTATAACCTTAGCATATTAGTTCTAATCAAATTCTAATTAGCCCATCATTAATTAGAATTTGATCAGAAGAGTATCTACACATATTTATCCCATACTTTATTTAATAATTAAAAGCCCAATAAAATTCTAACCAAATTAGATCACTTTTAATTTGGGCTAACCTATCATGATAGTAGATAATAACATGTAATTATCCTTATTATATATGTGATGTCCAAATTTTCCAACAATCTCCCACTTGGACCACATATATATCCTAATTACTTTATAATTACATGTCATTATATAACCTTATGAGCTCAAAATTTTACTATCATATCCAAAAGGTATTCTGAACAACCTCGTCCATTAATTATGTTAACATAGAACCAATGCGACTTTCGTTACATATATCGTAACTAAATCCATCCATGATCACGTATATTAACACAACCAAATGACATAGATCAAGTATGGATGTGTAGCATGGAAATTCATGGAATATGATCTAAACATGTCTATTTCCAACCGGTCATCTTTAAACTTAAGTGAGGTCAGTTTCAAAACAATAAACTGAGTGAATAAACTGAATACTTCATTTCTGATCAGAAAGTAACCAAATATATAAATGTCTGAAAGCAAATATAAACTCCCACTAAATCATGATATCCTCAAACAATGTAACACCCATGTGAGCAGTGTGCTCATGAAAGACCTTGACTGGTAGACCTTTTGTGAGCGGATCCGCTATCATGGAGTTTGTCCCAATGTGTTCTATGGATATTTGACCATTTTGCACTCTTTCTTTTACAACTAGGAACTTTATGTCAATATGCTTTGACTTAGATGAACTCCTGTTGCTATTGGAATATAGTACTGCTGACTTATTGTCACAAAATAATTTGAGTGGTCTTTCTACATTCTCCAAAATGCGCAGCCCGATGACAAAGTTCCGCAACCATATTCCATGGTTTGATGCCTCATAGCATGCTACAAACTCTGCTGCCATAGTGGATGAAGCTACAAGTGTCTGTTTGACACTTTTCCAAGCTATAGCTCCTCCAGCTAACAGGTAAACATAGCCTGATGTAGATATCCTACTATCTTGGCATCCAGCAAAATCAGAATCAGAATCAGAATCAGAATCAGAATACCCAATGACCTCCAAGAGATCTGATCTATTATAAGTAAGCATGTAATTTTTTATTCTCTGAAGATATCTCATAACCCTTTTGGCTGCTATCCAATTGTCTATACCAGGGTTGCTTAAATATCTACCTAGCATCCCAACAATGTACGCAATGTCCGGACGCGTACAAACTTGAGCATACATTAAACTCCCAACAGCTGATGCATAGGGAATCTTTTGCATTTACTGGATTTCAAGGTTACTTTTAGAGCATTGAGTAAGACTAAATTTGTCTCCTTTAGCGACAGGGGTATCACCTGGTTTACAACTCTGCATGCTAACCCTTTTGAGTACTTTATTGATATAGCTCTTTTGTGATAATCCAAGAATACCTCGAGATCGATCTTAATGTATTTGAATTCTTAAAACAAAATAGGCGTCCCCAAGATATTTCATCTTAAAATGCTTAGATAAAAACCTCTTGGTTTCGTGCAATAAGCCTATATCATTAGCGGCAAGCAAAATGTCATCAACATATAGAACCAGAAATATGTACTTATTCCCATTGAATTTGTGATACACACAATCATCAACAATATTTATCTCAAAACCAAACGAGACAATTATTTGATAAAACTTATGGTACCATTGACAGGAAGCTTGTTTGAGTCCATAGATGGATTTTGTCAATTTGCAAACCATATTCTTTGAGTCTTTTGACTCAAAATTTTCTGGTTGCACCATATAAATTGTTTCTTCAATGTCGCCATTAAGAAATGCAGTTTTAACATCCATCTGATGTAACACAAGATCAAAATGAGCAACAAGCGCCATGATTATCCTAAATGAGTCTTTCGATGAAACTGGAGAGAAAGTCTCCGTAAAATCAATACATTTCTTTTGAGTATATCCTTTAGCTGCAAGGCGCACTTTATACCTCTCCACATTACCGTTTGCATCCCTCTTGGTTTTAAATATCCATTTACAACCAATTGGTTTTGCACCTTCAGGTAATGAAACAAGTTCCCAAACTTTATTGTCTTGCATAGATTTATACTTATCTTTCATGGCATCAATCCACTTTTGAGAATTAGAATTTTCATGGCCTGATGAAAGTTGATTGGATCATCTTCCATCATTCCATTATCATCCTTATGTTCTTGGAGAAATACAATATAATCATCTGGAATAGCATTTCTCTTTTCTCTTGTGGACCTCTTTAATGGCACTTGTTCTTGATGTTGTTGAGTTTGTTCTTCTGGAACAATTACCTCATTTTGAATGGGGAGTTGTTCAACATTGTCTTTTAGAGGTTCTTGATTCACTTCTTGATCTATGATAGGTATAAGAACCTGAACATCGTTAAAAGTGATAGTAGGAACTGTTAGAATCCAATTCCTCCTTAAAAGTAATGTCTCTAACCTTATTTCTCCCCCCAAACTCAACATCCTCAAAAAATGTTGCAGTTTCCGTCTCAAAATATTCCTTATTATGGGATCATAAAATTTATATCCCCCAGATCTCTCAGAATAGCCAATAAAGTAGCTGATTACTGTTTTAGAGTCCAATTTCTTTTCATGTGGCCTACAGGGCCTTGCCTCAGCTGGACATCCCCAAACGTGAAAGTGCTTTAGACTAGGCTTTTGACCTGTTCAAAGCTCATAAGGTGTTTTTGCAACTGCTTTATTGAGTACTCTGTTTAGAATGTAAGCTGTTGTCTTTAATGCTTCTCCCCAGAGGGACTCAGGTAAGGTAGAATGAGCAATCATGCTCCTTACCATATTCTTAAGAGTTTTGTTTCATCTTTCAGCTACACCATTCATACTAGGTGATCTTGGCATGGTGTACTGTGGGACAATACCGCATTCCTCTAGGAATTTCGTAAATGGTCCTGGACATTGTTCACCTGAGCCATCATATCTACCGTAGTACTCACCACCACGATCAGATCTGATATTTTTAATCTTTTTGTTGAGTTGATTCTCAACTTCAGCTTTATAAACTTTGAACACGTCCAAAGACTGAGATTTCTCATGAATAAGATATAGGTACCCATACCGTGAGTAATCGTCTATGAATGTTATGAAATATTGTTGACCATTCCAAGATGCCGTAGGGAATGGCCCACAAATATCTGTATGAATTAATTCTAAGACGCCCAAAGATCCGGTGGCACCCAATCTCTTGGTTTTGGTCTGCTACTTAATGCAATTGACACGCACATCAAAGTCTCAGTAAAGTCAAGGGACTCTAAAATACCATCAAACACAAGGCGTTCAATTCTAACTTTTGAGATATGACCTAAGCGCCTATGCTATAATGATGCTGAATTTTCCTTATTTAATTTGCGTTTAATACCACGTGCTTCCACATGCAAGGTTTCATTATAGGATGCAACTGTTTCTAGCAAATAAAGGTTGTCATAAGTATTTAAATAACCAGTTCCAATAACATTTGAATTTAAAGACAAATTAAATTGATTGTTTCCAAATGAACAATAATATCCAAATTTGTCCAACGAAGAAACAGAAACTAAATTCCGTCTAAATGATGGTACAATAAAAGTGCCTTTTAAATCTAAATAGAAACCAGTTACTAATAACAACCTAAAATGCCCAATCGCTTCCACTTCTACCGATTTTCCATCGCCCACAAAGATGTGTCTTTCACCATAACTTGGCTTTCGATAACTCAGGCAACCCTGCATAGAAACACTTATGTGAGTAGTAGCACCAAAATCTATCCACCAAGTGTTTCTAGGTACTGAAGCTAAATTAATCTCAGAGCAGACCAAATTAAGAATTATACCTTTCTTTGCACACCAAGCATGATATTTGGTAAAATCTTTCTTTACGTGTCCAGACTTGTTACAAAAGAAACAACTCTCTGTAGCTTGTTGTTGTTTCTTTTGAGCTGGACCCTTAGCGTCATTCTGATATTTTCTTTTCTTGCCCTTGTCTTTAGGGGCTTTGGCCAAATGTGCACTTTCAGACTTATCACGCTTCAACCTTTCTTCCTCTTGCACACAATGAGAAATGAGCTCATTTAGGGTCCATTTCTCCTTTTGACAGTTATAACTAATTTTAATTTGATTAAACTATGCAAAAGCGATACCAAAACCATAAGAACAAGCAATTCCTTAGAAAGCTCGATCTTAAGTGCCTTAAGTCTTGAAGCAGTATGGAACATCTCCATAATGTACTCCCTTACGTTTCCTTGACCCTTATACTTCATAGACATCAAAGAAGTTAGAAGTGATGTCATCTCAACCTTATCGTTTTTAGCAAAATGTTTCTCAATTTCATCAAGGAAACCCTTGGCCTGAGTAATCTCTTTAGATTCTGTGCCCCTAAAGGCTTCTGGAATGCTATGTTTCATGATCATAAGACTCATGCGATTTGAACGATCCTACCTCTCAAAATCCCTCTTAACATCAGGGGTGCTTTCCGCAGTGAGAGGTGCAGGTTGTTCTTCCCTTAGTGCAAGATCTATGTCCATACAGCCAAGCACTATAAGTAAGTGCCTTTTCCATTCCTTAAAATTAGTCCCATCAAGCATGGGTATAGAATTTATATTAGTAGATATTGTGGTAACAGAAGATGAATTAGCTGAATATAGAACAAAAACAAGCTTAAATCAATATTCATAAGTAAAAAATAAATTCAGGATAATGGCTAATCCCATCTCAAGATACCAAACACAACATTAATATCAAGTCTTTGGACAGTAGCATTAATAGTAAGCGGTACTCTTGTTGTAGCAATCAAACATTGACAATAAATTATGTAAAACAATGAATTAATCTTTAACAATGAATTAATCTTTGGACTAACTTATTGTTCACATAAAATACCTTATAATTGTCACACATTTATTGATAAACCGTAATTATAACATATTTGAATCCCACATTTAGTATGCTTTTTGGATGATTTATCCCTTGATTTATGTAAAAAGGTGCTCTTAATCCTTTCTTTTCATGTCTTATACCCAGGAAAGCACCCGAGGATGAAAAGAACACAAAACGGGCCCAAAACGGAGTAAATGGGACATATCACGAAATCAACACGGTCGGACCCAGAGACCACACGGCCGTGCCTCGCCGATCATCTAAAGCACGGCCTTAACCCCGACATACACGGCCGTGCCTCAAGTTAGAAATCCGAACACGGCTTGAAATCGATCCACACAGGCGTGTGCCATGGCCGTGCCCCTATCGCTGGAAAGAGCAATTTCACTCGGAAAAGGATACTTAGGGAGAAAGAATCGCATTCCAAAGAGCCTATATATATCCCCTAAGTACCACCTTTGAGAGGGCGTCGAGCTAGGCCAAGGAGCCAAGCCGGAAAGGTCAGAATTGTGGGAATCACTCGAAGTTAGCCAGTTGATCCATCCCAAGAAGCCGGAATTATACTCAAGACTGCGGAATTCTCCTTCAATTCCTTCAGGGAGTTTTAGGGATTTCTTATGTTTTGTTTTATCTTTTCTCTTGAGATGTTTTCTTTATTCATTATGAACTAAATCCCTCGGATACCTGAAGGGGATGAAACCTAGATGAATCTTGTTATTTGATTTTTGAATTATATGATAAATATTTAGTTTGTTCTTAATTATGCTTGCTTAGTCCAAATCTGATGTGCTTAGGTAGAGGAGGAATAGACACTGCTTAAGAATAGATCTAGCATAATTAAGCGGAGTTGATCGAACGCCTAGAGTTAGGGTTACGGGATTTTGTCAGATTAGGGTGAAACCTAATATGGGAATCCATAGATCGATTTACTGCTATTCTAAGGGGTTATTATAAGAGAACGAGAGTTCCACTAATTAACCTAAGGTTAGATGTTATTCGCCTCGAGAGAGGGTTTAATATACGTTAGAGAGTCCTACGGATCAAGCTAAGTAAATAAATTATATGATTCAGGTTAGATAACAAGTGAAGTCTAGGTGGATTCTTCCTGAGGGTATCGTCGTGATCAATTGAGTTTTTCTTCAAGTTATTTCCCAATTCGTTCTTTTTGTCTTTGTCCTTAACTTAGTCGTCATTAATTTAGATTAAAACAACTTCACTTTATTTTTAAAGCTAAATAATAAAAAGAAAGTTAGTATTAATACTTTTAGTTCCTTTGGGTTCGACAATCCAGTCTTGCCTAAGCTATACTACTGTTCGATAGGTACACTTGCCTTTAATCGTTGTCAGAGTTAGTTTCCAGGTTCGATCATTCTTTTATAAATTTTAAAGCTCTGATTTCAGCGATCATTTATCACCACAGATGGCGTTGAAATTCTGCCAAATATTACCTTACCTTTGGGTCAATTAATAAACGCATGAATCACAAAAATATATAATCATCTTAATATTTCAAATAAACTAATCTACACAAAAGAGGTCACTTTGGCGGCATTTTGTTTCAACTAATTTATTTAAAATATTAGACATCCTTAGCCAAAATATGAATTTATTTGTTTCAAAATATTTACCTTAATTTCATCTTTCAATCAAATTGAAAGATAATTATATATATATAAAAATTTCCAAAACATGCATTAAACCAATCAAAGCATGCATATATTATATAACAAAACATATATATGAATCAATTTCTATATATATATATATATATATATATTTATATATATATTTTTAAATGTTATATAGGATTAAAATAACAATCACATGCTTTGCAAATATCAAACTAGATTATATTTATAAAACCTTAAAACTTTATTTAAAGAATTGAAACCCCAAATTATCAAGAATCTCAAAGATTCAACATAATATATAATTAAAATATCAAATCCATAAAGAATAAATTCTTTCTCAATGATTCAACATGACAAAGCTCTAATACTACTTGTTAGATTTGTAAAATAAATCTAAAATAATACTTAGTAAACCAGGATCTATCATGTCAAATCATCAAGAATAAATGAAGAATAAAATTAAATGCGAAAGCGTACATGAATCCATGAATTTCTTGAAGTTTTGCCGAATCTTGGGGATTTGATCTTCCAAATTAGCATACAAGAAATTCAGAGAATATATGCCCTCTCTTTCCTAATGATGGGATATTAGAAAATATATCTTGTTGTGTAATTTAGGGACCATAACCCTAATATTTATAACCTTAGCATATTAGTTCTAATCAAATTCTAATTAGCCCATCATTAATTAGAATTTGATTAAAAGAGTATCTACAAATATTTATCCCATACTTTATTTAATAATTAAAAGCCCAATAAAATTCTAACCAAATTAGATCACTTTTAATTTGGGCTAACCTATCATGATAGTAGATAATAACATGTAATTATCCTTATTATATATGTGATGTCCAAATTTTCCAACATTGTCGTCCATTGAACTTGGTGCAAAAGTAAAAAATGTGACTAGCCATATGTACTTATAAATTGTATAAATAGTGCTTATTCGAACAAAGAAATAAACTCTTAAAAATAGACTCTCACGCATGAAGGTAAAACAAAGTAGAACATGATTTGAACCTAATATAATTGGACTCAAACAAGACTGTAACATGACATATAAAAGAAATAGTAAAATAACACACTAGGACACACCACATATGCACTCAACATAGAATAGCCACAACAAACATAAGATATAAGTGGTGCATGAAAACATAACTATATAAGACAAGACTAAAACATAAAATAAAACACGTAGACTCAAAACCAATAGACATATTAAAACATAACATAAAACTCAAAAAAAGAAAAGAAAAGAAAGAAGAATGGTCTTATCAATTAGGATTCAAAAGGTGGTAAGCTAAATGGTCAAAAACAAAAGCACAAATAGCAAACCCAATAAAGTCTTTTCTTGTTTTAGCTTTGGGCTTCACTTGAGCGGCCCAGTCTTCTTGTTTACGAAGTACAGACTTAAACCCATCATCTTCATAATCTTTCAAAGACCAAAGAGAGTTTATGGGTTTTCTAGAAATCCTTGTTGGCCCATACCTGTTTGACCTAAATAATGATCCATTTGAAGATATCATTTGTCTTTTGGCCTATTCATCAGCCCAACAAACCGTATGATCACATGATGCAATCGTGTATACATCATACCCTCCCTCTTGAGGAAGATTTGTCCTCAAATATGGTGATTTGCTCGAAAAAAAATTTCTCGTGGTCACGGACCTTTTCGGACATCAACTTTAGGAAACCTTTTTCGGGTACCAGTAAAATAAACATATCTTAATGCACAAATGAATAAATTTGGTTAGTTAAAACACCATCCACCTTGTACAGAAGTACAGACACAAACTAACCACTCACAACAACTTTCTCAAACTCTTTTTTTTATTAGAAAATTCAATTTCTTTTTCGATTTTCTCTCTTCTTTTAGCACAAGTTATTTTCCTTTTTCTTTCTTATTATCTTTTCTCTCATTATCTTTTTCTTTCAATCTTTCATATTTTTCACTCGATTTTAACACCTCATTCTTTTTTATTTCAAATCTCTCTCTTTTTTTTTCTTTCAAACGAACTTGATCCTTGTATACTTGTTTCGGAGTCATAGGAACAAGCGTAATTGGCTTCCCATTAAAATTGAATGAATATCGATTAGTGAAATCATCGTGCACAACCCTCCAATCATATTGCCATGGCCTTTCAAGTAAAATATGCCCTACATGCATTAGAACAACATCACATAGGACTTCATTAATATATTTACCAATAGTAAATGATACCAAAACTTGTCTTACCACCATTGTTCAACCATTGTAGCTTGTATGGTTGTAAATGTTTTGTTGTTGGCAGACCAAGCTTCTCCACTAAATTTATGCTAGCAACATTGGTACAACTACCTCCATCTATTATCATGTTACACACTTTACCATTGATGTGGCATCAGGTATAGAAAATAATTTCTCTTTGCTGCTTTTTATCCTTAGCTTGTACGCTCAAGTTTCTTTTTATGACAAGAGTTCACCTTCCACTTGGTGCTCTACTTCGCTTGTATCTTGCAATACTGGCATAGGTTCTTCTTCAACATCACCTTTAAATTCAATTTATCCATTGTCTTTGAGGATCATCATGTTCCGATTAAGGCATTGGCTAGTAATGTGCCTCCTCCCTAAGCAGTTGAAACAACGAACATCTCTTGATCCATCTGGTTGAACTTCGTTCTTGTTTTTATCTGAAACAAATTCCTTTTTGTTATCTCTAGACATGTCAATTTTACTTTTCACCTGAGGCGCCACATCCTTCTTGTTTACATTTTGGCTCTATGTAAAGGTAGAATTAGAGGTATTTTCTGCTCTAGAAGATCCATTCTTCTTCAACTGACTGTCCACCTTGATCGCCATGTGTACCACGTCCGTAAGTTCAACATAGTGTTGTAGCTCTACTATGTGGGCAATCTCTTGGTTAAGTCTAACCAAAAATCTTTCCATGGTTACTTCACAATCTTCCTTGATATTTGCTTGGATCATTATGACTTCCATCTCCTTGTGGTAATCCTTTACACTTTTGGACCTTTGGATGAGAGTTTGAAATTTTTTATGTAAGTCCCTATGGTAGTGACTAGAATTGAACCTTTTCAGCATGATAGCCTTCATTTCGGCCTAGGATCTCTACTGACTGCTCTTCATTTCTCATTCTACTAAGGTTAGTTGATCTCACTAGATTATGGCATAATCAGTAAATTCAATGGTGACTAACTTCACCTTCTTTAATTCAGAGTAGTTATGACAATAAAAAACCAAGTTATATATTCTTTTCCCACTCCAACTTCAATGTTATTTCACCCTTGAAACGAAAGGATTTTCAACTTGATGCTTCCAATGTTGTAACCCCCTAAACCCTGCCTAGACGTTATGGCCGAATCTCGAAGTTCACATTGGCCATGGTAATGACACAGAGAATCATTTAACTATTTCTCTCGACTAACGTTGTTATTTAAAAATCGTCATTTTGATTTGCTTGAGAAAAACCAAATAGTATCTACAAGTTTTCTTTTGGAAAGAATTTTTCAAAATTGGTTATCTTTAGAAAACTCTAGTTTCGAAGGTTTACAGAAAACATCATGTTTCAAAACTGTTGCGGCGGGAAATATCTTAGCTAACTCTTGCTTGTTGATTTGAAATCGTAATTTTGACATGTCTTGTCAAATACAATTTTAATGAGCAAATAACATTAAGTTTCAAAAATGAAGTTTTATATTTGAAATACCAACATTGAGTTGAGTTGTCAGTTAGGTTGAAAAATCCAATTTTTCTTACTAAGTTTATAAATCGATTTATGTGATAGTTTTAAAAATTCAATAATGCATAATCACCCAAAAACCCAAATACCAAATGAAATGTCCCAAACTACAGTACAAAATAACAAAAACAATCCTAAAATACCAAGTATTATAGTGTGATAATTTATTTGAAAAAAAATATCCGAGTTCACCTCTGTAAGCTGAGCCCATACCTTAACCTCGATTAATATCTAAAAAACCAGAAACATAAATGAGTGAGCTTTTAAAGCCCAATGTAGGTCAATTTGCATAGCAATATCAATTTAAACATAATCTCAACAGTATAACATATTACATATTCATAAACACACAATCTTAGAATCACATTTATTAGTATGCATATCAATAATGTCGATGCAACGCTTTTTCAGAAACAGTGCGAATTTCCAGAAAACATTTCCTACCCATGTCCGCTACATACCATAATGAGTTCCCCAGAACTTGTCCATCCAATAACACACCAATAATATGGACAAACCACTAGGTAATGTAGTCAAGTTGCCAAATACAGAATGTAATGGTTAAACCACCAATTAAGTCATCCCGAGTTACCCGAAAGCAATGACCTGCCACCCCGGGTTGCCCGACCATGATGTCTTACTAATGTCAATATGCAGTTAAACTACTAGAACTTCCTCTGTACATTCATATCCCAACCTCGTGCATGTGATATGACATACAAAATATAATTTTCATTAGGCATGCTAATCAAAATCAGTATAGCAACATGCTTAACATGCAAATCAGAATCAGTATAATGGCATGCTTAACATGCGAATCAGAATTAGAAAATTGACATGCTTAACATGCGAATCAAAATCAGTATAATGACATGCTTAACATGCGAATCATAAGCGGTATAATGGCATGCTTAACATGCGAAACAGAATCAGAATAATGGCATGCTTAACATGTGAATTAAAATCAGTATAATGGCATGCTTAACATGTGAATCAGAATATCAACAAATCAGTGGCATGTTTATTTTACATGCATATTCAATAACGGCATATATCACATTACATGAGTATCAAGAAAACATATATCAAAACATTTAACAAAAAATCACTTAATCACATACATAATATCACAGAACTGAAGTTTTAGAATCACTTACTTGGAATCCTCTTTTTTCACTTTTTAGAGTTTTTCTTAAATAATTACTTAATATTTTTAGATTTTTACGATTAACAAAAATATCACATATTTTAACAAGATAGATCACCACACCTGATTTCGCAAATTCTGATGATAACAACTTTGTTTCCAACTCTAAGAGAAGAGATCGATTCTTGAGTCCTCAGGTTTAAAAAAATTCCATATCACATTAGAATAAAGTTATTTCAATGAATAACTCACATTTTAGTGATTAAGTAAAATACTTACTTACTTGGCTGTTCAAACGCACTCTTCCAAAAAGTAGGGTATAGATCCAAGATTAACAATTATCACTTCACGAATGCACAATAAACCTAACTTTAGAATCACCTTAATCGAATATAAAAGTATGAGAAAATATCGTGAATGGAGGATCTTCAATACCTATGCAATAACGAAAGGATAGGAGCTCAATTACTTCCCACGACGAACCGATTAGGGAGGATTTGCAACTAGAAAAAAATATAACAAAAATATAAAAAGATGGATTAGAAAATAGGATGTGGATAAATCCCTCTTAACATCGAAATACTAAAATTGAATGATTAGAAAATCAAATACAGGTAGAGGAGAAGAAAAGATCATAAATGGAAAATTTTTATGGTGGTCGGTGGAAACAGCACAATGGTGGGGGCGGCGCGACAGCGATGGCGGTGGTGAAGTGGTGGTTTAGTGACTTCTAATGGTGGTGAGGTGGAGGAGACAAGAAGAGAAAAGTGATCTATATGGTGAAAATGAAAGAAAGAGAAAGAAATAGGGAGGAGCAAAGAGGAGAACGACAAAAAAAGGGGAGGAGAGCAAAATGAAAAATAAAATAAAAAGTAGTATGATTATTGTCTAGGTGCATAGGACAACACAGTATGATAAGGGAGGCAAAATGGTATGTTGAGGGGAGAATGTGGAAATGGGGCTATTGAGGGAAATTTGACCATGTAAACAAGGGAAGAATCTTCCAAAGCATGGCAACTATGGGTTGGATGGTAAGGGGGTTGACTCATGCAAAAGTTGTCCAAAAACTTCAATTAAAAAGTTGAAAGTGTGGGGCCTTGATCTTAAGACCTTTTAGAAACTATTTACTCACTTAACCACTAGGATACTTAAATATATTTATCATGCATTAGCAACTTAAAGTAAATAAAATATGGGGAGTGACAAAGGTTGTCATCAACTTTCTCACGATTTCGTCTTTCTCTAGGCCTTCGATTGTTTAGGCCCATGCTAAGTACATAAGCTCGTTCATGACCTTCATCATCATGTCCATAGTATTTGTCATTGTCAAACCTATTGGAGATCTGCCCCTTCGAGACCTTTCCTCCACACGTTCAAGACGCTTACTAAGTTGTTCGAAATCTTCTTGCATCATCCTTCGCGTTTCTTGCATCATAGCTTGCATTTGAAAGTTGGAAACTCCACCACTTTCACTGGGTTCATGTTCTTTTTGAGATATAATGACTATAAAACAAACCAAAGATCAGTAACAGAATTAAATCTCTCGTTCACTCACCCTCATAGATCGATGAAGCACTCAACTCGTGTTTCACTCAATTTGGCTTTTACCACTCTATTGCGCTCAACACTCTTGCCTTTTACCACTCGATTCTCTTAAGTCCTTTAAGAATTTTTTTGGAATGAATTTAAACAAAATCGTAGTCTTATGGTGAAGAATGTTTGTGTCAATTATTCTGAGAAATAAGAAAAAACAGTGAAAATTAGCAAACACTAACAAGATGAGAATTTGACAAAAAGAAAAATCACACAGTCCCAAATGATATCAAATGATGTAAAATGATATCACAACAACTAAACACACTTAAAAAAAATTTCTTTAATTTTTTTACTCCAATTTCTTTTTTAATTTTTTTGTGTTCTCTTATTTTTCCACAAAACTTTTTTTTCACGAATTTTTTTTAATATTGAAAGATAAAATAACCGTCACCTAATTAGAAAACTAGCTTTGATATCAAATGATGCATGCTTGTAATGAGTTATGAATTACAAGAACGCTAAGTTTTCCTAATCGTTCTAAACATGTAAGAATATAGAAATGAAAGTTTTTAAACAAAGATAAATAAAAGAAATGTGTAATTCGAACTTTTGAATCGTTAACCAAACCCAGAAAAGAATCAAAGTTATTAAGAATCCGACCTGTTTTCTATAAAGTTTGTTTAGGAATAATAAGTATCAACAAAGCAGAAGAACTGAGACCTGTTATCTATAGAGAGATAGGAACCTACGGTATGATTGATCGCCACACTCCAGAAAGGGATGAGAATGAAAGTGATAAGATCGATTGGTTGAACGCCACAAGACTTACATCTTAATAAGTTCAGATATGTTCTCAAAGAATGAAGGAGATTAAACTCTCAAATGTATATTGATCCAAATTTCCTTCAAGAGTACAAACGAGCCCTATTTATTGAACTAGCTAGATAGTCTAATAGCCATAAAAGATGGTACATGAATGTGTGTTGTACATTGAATAAAAAAGATGATGCATGAATTGACAAGTTCAATGTATGGCCGAAAACTCTTTAATTGTAGTGCATGTAAATGGACATTCATCCCCGTTGCCAATGTATCTCTTTGGTTCAATATGCTGCATTTAAGTCTTATATAATTATACATATCAAAGATCATATTTTTTTTTGGTACAACTAAAGTATCCTTCATGTTTGTTTTACTGTCCATGAAAGTTAATTCTTTCTTGGATATGTGGCTACCCCTTCTAACAACGTTATATCTAAGATTGAATTTGCATTCTCTATTAAGAGTGCAGTGTGCCTTATTTGAACTTGTATTCTCTTTTAAAAGTGCAATGTCCCTTAGTAGTATACTCAGCACTTGATTAAATAATCATATATTATATCATGTTCAAATATGAGTTCGAAATAAATGTAAGAAATTGAATATTCTAAAAAAAATAAAGGTAAACTATACCATTAGTCACTAAACTATGAGTAAGTTTTCCTTTTGGTCACTTAACAAAAAAATGTTACAATTTGGTCATTGAACTATTCAAAAATTTTCATTTAAATAATTGAGTTGTTAAAATCGATGTTTTATGGCTTTCTATGTTTGTACTGTCTATACCAATCGAAAACTCTCTTTCTCCTTCTTTTTTATAGTTTAGTTTTTTTCATGAAGCAACTTTGGACATCACAAATCTATGAACTAAAATTCAAACATTTTTTCTCTAGTTTTCGAAACTGGCCGTCAGATCGACTTGGATCTATGATATGTTCTTCTACTTATTGACGAATACTGATCCATTATATCAATTGTCGAATCATCGCTTACAGCTCACTGGCGAACTTTTATTAAAAAGGATTTTAACAATTCAGTGGCTTAAGTAAAAACTTTTGAATAGTTCAATAAGTTAAATGAAAATTTTCGAATAGCGCAATGACCAAATTGTAATTTTTTTAGTTAAGTGATTAAAACGGAAACTTTCTCATAATTTAATGACTAATAATATTGTTTACGAAGATTTGTTGGGGGAACAAAGAATAATAATTAATAGACCTCTCTCCTTCACCCATTTAATTTTTGACCGAATAAGCTTCTTCCTAACAAATTAAATCTTTCATTACTTGAATAATTGGTCCATAAATTATGAAGTTTTTAAATTTAGGTATTTAAATTTAGATATCTAAACATTATTTTCGTAATTAATGTTGATTCATATAGTTACATTAATTAAAAATTTGCAACCAGTTAAGAAGTGACACGCGTCATTAAAAATTTTAATTTACCTGAATTTAACTAGAAAATTAAGAGAAAAAAAGTAATTAAACAAAAATATATTTTAATATTAAATAAAATAAAAAATTCCCTTCCCTCTCCCTCTCCTCTCCCACATCTTATTCCTCCCACCCTTCGGTTCCCTTTCCATTGGATTGTACAAATTCAAAGCTGAAGGTCGAAAAAAAATCCAAGCTGAAATACCCATCTCTAAAGTCTTTAATTTCTTGTTGAATTTTTTTTTTGGCTTGTTTTAATTTGTATATATTTGTTTATTGGAATGATAAAATTGAAAATTTTTAAGGGTTAGAACTAAATCAGAAGTGGGAGAAAAGGAGAGTTTTTAAGAAGAAATAAGTCCAAGGGCTTAATGGCTAATTGGCCATAGCTTTTTAAAACACCAAATCACGTCCCCCTTATTTTCATTTTTCTTTTTCTCTGTCGTCAACCTATGTTCTTCCCAATACTCTATTGCCTTTGTCTTGTGCTTAAAAAGTCTTATTGTGTGCCCACCATCGTCAATTCTCCCTTCCTCTATTACCCCACATCCTTGCTTTCAAGTAACCATAGCAGCCAGCAAGTAGCACAATATAGGTTGCACCAGGTCTTTTCTTCAGTGTTGCATCATGCCTCAACTCAGCAACCAGCATGTAACAGTACCCCTAACCCGTATCTGACACTGGAATAGGGTTACGGAGTATTACCGGAAATTTCAGAATGTTTTCAAATAATTCATGATATTTACTGTTCACAGTGAAACTATCCACTTGAGTCATAGTCACTAAATTATTTATATCTCAAGATACAGAATTCAAAATTAATATCCGCTTATCTTTCTACCATAAAAATTTCAGAATTTATAATTTAGCCAATAAGTACATTTAATTCTTCAAACTTATCTCTATTCTGCTATTTGACAGTTTCAACCTTTCTTCACTAAAAATTAATTATCTCTTAGTACGAGATTTGGATGATGATTTAGTTTGTTTCTATTGAAATTATCTCATTAAGAGTTTAAACATACAAATTTAAATCCCCAAGTAGTTTTATACAATTTTTAATGATTTTCCAAAATCAAAACAGTGGAAACCAAAATCAATCTGACCTTGTCTTACAAAAATTCAAATATTTCATAAAATGAAATTCTTTTTCTTATATCGTTTCTTCTATGTAAAACTAGACTCAATAGGCTTTAATTTCATATTTTATTCAATCTTTAATTCGATTTTCAAAATTTTTGGTGAATTTTCAAAGTCGGACTACTGTTGCTGTCTAAAACTGTTTTAGTGAAAAATGTTGATAACTAAGTTTATAACACCTTCACTTCCTTTCAATTAAACCCTATACATGCCATATAAACCTTAATATGCACAATAAAATTTACCGAAGTAATCTGGATAGTGTGCCCTGATGTGTTGATCCGATCCACCGATTTCACGTCAATCCACAAAGAACATTTAACACATAGGAGTAAGCTTATGTAAGCTTAGTAAGTTCATAGGCATAGAACCAAACATCTTATAACACTTCTACAATATATAATTTCACTAATTCTTCTTGTCAATCACAAAATCAATGACAAAATTTAATTGATTGAGCTCAATATCAATAAATAATCAATTTCAATCTCTTGGGTCCATTTATCGCTTACTTTTCTTAATCAATTTAGGAAATGGTTACGGAATTGAGTACTTCGTTTCACAATGCCATAGTATAACTATGGTCTTACACATAATCACATATCACACACCGAAGCCATAGGCCAACTATGGTTTTACACGGAAGCACATATCACACCGATGCCATAGCCCAGCTATGGTCTTATACGGAAATCACATAGCACACCGATGCCATATCCCAAATATAGTCTTATACGGAAATCACATATCACATATTGCTATGGTCCAACCATGGTCTTTTCCATCAATGCGTATAAATCACTGAACGAAAGTACTCAATCCAATGTTCCACTAAATTAGAACTTTTATTCAAACATTCATATTTTCACAATTAACTCAGTTTAATAACATTCATATATAATAACATACCATAGCATTCATGAAATTTTCATAATAATTTATTAAATTTAGCTATATGAACTTATCTGGGTCAATTAGTAGAATTTGTAAAAATTTAAGGACTAGTTTGATATTTTTTCTTTTCCGCGTTTATCTTCAGATACCCGATCTATAATATAAAATTTTCCATTCATTAGCATCTACTTCAATACTAATTCACTTCGCAATTTATGCCCTTCAATTTTTGAAATTACACTTTTACCCCAAAATTTTTAGTTTTTACAATTTAGTCCCCTACTCAATTAACACTTTAATTGAACTAATTTTTCCTTGAATAACACTTTATCTAATCATTTTAGGTTACTATACAGCCTTTGATATTCATAACTTAGTACAAAACCCCAATTCCTAGCTTTTTCACAATTAGATCCTAAAAATCAATTTCTACTAAAATCACTTAATAAAATCATAATATAATGAAATTAAAGCTTCAAATATATGATAATTGATCATAAAATTTGAGTACTCACTCATGGTAACTTTCAAAATCATTCATAGAATCAAAAACAAATGAATTCAATAGTTGGATTTAATTATAAAAGTCACAAAACATGAAAAATTACAAAGAAAAAGCAAGAATTGAGCTTACATGATGAAAAATATGAAAAACCAGCTTGAAAACTCTCTCCTATGGCATTTTGGCTGAAGAAAAATGATGAAATCTCTAGATTTTTCAATTTTGTCTTTGTTTTATATGTTTAATTTACAAAATTTCCAATTTTGCCCTTATTTCTCCTTATTTTCTTGCCCAAACCGTCCAGCCCATATAATTTGGGCCTAATTGCCTTTTAAATCCCTTCTTATTAGTCACTTAAGCTATTTAATCACAATTTAACAAATTTTGCACTATTTTCAATTTTGTAGTTTTTAATTAATGGACTATCCAAACGTTAAAATTTTCTAACGAAACTTTAATACTAACTCAATGACACTCCATAAATATTTATAAAAATATTTATGGCTCGACTTATGAATTCGAGGTCTCGATACCTCATTTTAGACCTAATTTACTTATTAAATTCTTTTTAAATCACAAAATTCACTAATTCAAAAATTCTTCTAAATTCACACTTGACCCATAATTATTAATTTATTAAATTTTCAAACTTACTTGTCGGATTTAGTGATCCCAAATCACTATTTTTGATACCACTAAAAATTGAGTTATTATAAGTGCACAGCTGCTCTCTCACACAATAGCCGCATGCTAGCTGCCTGAATCCTGATTCCAGAGTTGTTGTTGCCGCTTATTGCATGATCCAGCTCAAGTAGATTGGACCTTAGACATGTTATTGAGATTTTGGCAAGAAAATTAACTTGAGTTATTTTTAAAGGATATTGCTAACACTATTGACATGGTTGCACACATTGTGTTTCTATTTTCTGTTGCACACATTGTGTTTCTATTTTCTGTTTTTAATCTTAGTTTGTGAATTATAATAATATCATATATGTATATAAAGATTTTGGGACTGAAACCATGAGAAGATCAATGTATATTTGATTTTGGGGTTAATTTCACTTTTAATCCCTTCTGCTTTTTATTGCTTTATATTGAGATCCTTTATTAATTTTAATCCCAAACTTAAATTTTAAATTAGGATTATGTAAGAGATTAATTTTTTTTATATAATCATAATATAGGATGCATGGGGTGAGCTTGTTGGCTATGGTTTAATTTGTTCGTACTCTTAGCCTACTTACTTGCTGTCCAAATTCATTTTTCTCATTAATAGATTTCTTTTTTCTTCTGAATTTTCAAGGAAGAATTTAAACCCAAATTCGGCAAAAGTCTAACAAGATAGGTACGTACAAGGGGTAGATTAAAGTGAATGAAGGCCTGTAAATCAACAAAATTTTCAAAAGAAACAAAACGTTAGGGACTTTAATATAATAAGCTATGAACTTGAATTAAACAAAGCATAAGAAGTGGTAAGAGTTCAACAAAAGCTCTTTCAGCTCTTCCTTGGCGCATTTTAAAGATGAAAGGTCCATTTTTGAGATTTGGGTTTTCTTGTTTACGTCGGGAATTGAGGAAGACCGAGAGTCGAATTATGGTCAAACCAAAGTGGAAGCAATATATATACACATTAGGCGCCACCAATGGCAGCTGATATGAGTGTAATAAAATATGAACAAATAGTGCAAAGCTGTAATGTGTTGTTGTGTAGGTTTTGCCTTTTCCCACATAAAGAAAGCCGAAATGTTTATGAATTCGGATTGGTTATGATATGTTTTCGTGTTTTTGGTGCCAATGATGGAACAAAAAACTTGGGAGATGATTCAGCATGTAAAAAAACTTTGCTTTAGCCCCTACTTTTGTATTCATTTTGCTGTGTTTGTAATGGACTGTCAAACGAGCATTGAATGAGAGTGATATGAGGAGGGATGAGGCCATGAGGGTGGTGCTTCAATCTGTGTTTGGATTCAAGAATAGACAATTATATTTATCAGCCCTGCTTTTTGCACCTTTCAACAATGTCATCATCATTCTGGGTTGCATTTGCAATATCAATCTCGTCAATGGCTCATAATCCTTTTCCTCTGTAAATTATTGTATTTTTAAAACACATTAATAGTTTCTTAAAATTATATTTTAAAAAACATATATATTATTAAAGTATTTTTATACCAGTTAATAAAATATATTAAATTATAATTTTTAAATTAATCCAGTGAATGAACAAACAGCTTCTCAACTTCAGTGAGGGTGAGGTGGGATTCAACCAAAATAAAATTAACTTGATCTGGATATTCAGTCGTGATAGGATCCAAAGAGAGCCTTAATATTTTCAAATATAAGTAATTATTTATTTATCATATTTAATATAATTTTTTTTTTAAAATTATCAAATATCTCTTCACTTCGTTATGAAAAATAAAGCATATCATAATTGAAATTGGAGAGAGGTGCTTTAATCGTATTATTCTATGATGTATTTCATTGAAGGTCGTCTTCGTGCCTTGCAAGTCACCAATCATTCTTATATTTAAATGCCTTAGAAACTTTAAATGAAGATATTATCAATTTATCAAATCTCAATCATTATATAAAAAAAATAGTTAAAATGGAGTTATATTTTATTGATTTTATATAAAAATATAAAATTACAATATAGATGTATATAATTTTTAAAAATGATTATATATATATATCAAAGATCATATTTTTATAGTTTATCAAATACACTTTAAAGTCCTCTTCCTTTATTTCTTTAATAAGACTTCAAAAAATCGAAAGCTCTCTTCCTTCTCTTTTTTATAGTTTAGTCTCTTTTTATGAAATAATTTTGGATGTCACAATTCTGCAAACTAAATATATTTTTTTTTCTTCGAAACTGATCATTAAATAAACTTAGATCTATGATATATTCTACTCATTAATAGGTACTAATCTACTATACCGGTCGTCAAATTATCACTTGAAGTTTGCTGGCAACTTAACAATACAGTGGCTTAAAAAAAAAAACTTTTGAATAGTTCGATGACTTAAATGAAAACTTTCAAATATTGAAACTTAAATGTCAAGAGTACCAAGCAAATATATTGAAACTCAACCTAAGAGTTTGCCATCTAGTTGCTTAAGTTTAGGCATAATCTTAACCAGAACTGACTTAAACTTTTCATCAGCAATTGTGTTCCCCACTATATCTAATTGATTCAAGTTGAAGTCTTTAAAAATATAAAAAGCCTCCCAATTGTCAATAAGAGCAACATCGCTGGTCACAGTTTCATCCTTGTTCGATTCACTTCCAGCTGAATGAGACAAAGGAGAAGAGCACAAGTACCTTGTTGTGTCAATAGAATGATCACCAATGTGGTTGTATGAAATATCCAGTACTCTTAATAACTTGAGCTTTCTCAAAGGCTCCAGAGCAGTTAAACTTCTCAGTTTATTGTTTCTCAAACTCAAACAAGAGAGGAGCTGCATAGCTTCCAATCCTAACATTAAAACAATACATTCGGTCAAGCGTAAATTGCTAAAAAGGTTCTACTCCAAATCAGTGCAGACTAATAGGAAAAAGACCCAAAAAAGGAGCATCATGCATTGTTTACATTCACATTAGATTCATCGTTTTCATACTTTTAAGAATAAAAGGGTATGACGTGGAGTGGGAAGACAGAAATCTAAAATTTGTAAGAAACACTAACAACAGCTCAAGCATTAAGGAACTTATTGAATAGTCTACAATTCAACAAACAATATTTTGAAACATTAGTGAGAGTACAGTACCTTCAATTGATTGTAGTTCATTGTCGCTGAGATCTAACATTTGGACCCACAATAATTTCTCAAAAGCTCCCATCCGTGATAGCGATAAGTTATTCAGCCGGAGACAGATAGGACCACATATGGCTGATGAAACTGAGTCCTTATACTGAAAGCAATGTTGAAGTAAAGACTCTTTACTAGAAGTCACCTATAGAATAGATAGACAAAAGGTTCTCAGTTTACCTCTATGCAAATCTAACAATCTATACCAGAAATTAGTACAATAGTGAAAAACGAAAACCAATATCTTATGATAACAGGGGTGCAAAAAAAATGACAAAAGTGCACAGAATCTAACACAAAGTCTAGTTGTCTAGCGGAAGGTTCTTTTTCCACCACAAAGTACCAATTCAGATAAACATATATAAGATACAGCCACCTAACAAGTAAACATATATTTTAGAAGTTGTAGAAAAGATCTGGCTACTTGCACAAAACATCAGAAACAACAGTCCAAATCTAAAGCTTAAATGATGATGCTTTTAGTGACAAAATCACTGAGAAAGTATGTACTCACCTTCTGTAGCAAGACCATGCTATGTTCATCCTTGTAGTACTGGTAATGTGTAGGATCCAATTTCATCATATCACTATACAGCTCAAGAACTTCTTCTGAATGCACCAGTTTGTTAGCAAATGGATATGACATTACATCATAAGCCATCAGTAATCTAGCAAGTGTAAGCTTTCCAATTTTACTACAGAAAAGGAAGAAAACAACAAAAATAAGAGACAGTATTAATAATGTGTTTCCTAAGAGTTCAATAAAGGTAATAATTAAATTATCCAAGTTCACCAGTCCATCAACGATAACAGTTCACGGAAGCATTCAATCTCTTTAGCTAAAGCCTCAGAGCGCCAGCTAGATGCAGTTGATTCATGACCATTCTTGATACTTAGTTGATTAAAAGAGTTAATAATTGATTCCTCCGATTGTGTTCCATAGATCTTAAAATTTTCTTCTCTCAATGAAATACTTTCTGCAACAGAAACTTGAGAGAAATCTCTTTCCATAGGCTGTACATGTACTTTAAATGAAAACATTGAAGGATGGCTATATTCAAACCCTCTTGTTGAAATGATTCCCTTAGAATGTCCAACACTAACTTCAACTGTAGAATGAAGATCTGAAGATGGAATTTTTAAATGTGCAACCCAAACTCGTGCAGTTTGTGAGTTGCTTGCAGAAAGTGGTTTCCAAAGAAGATCTTCATTTTTATTAAATCCACATTCTACTGTAACTGTAGATGAGCTTACACCCCCAACAGGTTGATTAAAATAAAGAACAATAGGAAATGATCCTGAATCAGAATGCAAAGCAGTAAATGGAGAAAATGCAGAACCATTATAGCATCTATCTTCCACTAAAAGGACATCATAACCATGACCAGGCCAAGACGAAGCAAGTAGAGGAGAGTCAGTTGTAACTGTTTGGTCTAGTAGCCAAAGATGATAAAACCATCCACTTTGATCATCAGGGTCTGTAAATATAGCTTGGTGTATGAATTCATATTCCTCTGGCAAGACCTTCTCTTTCGAGAGAAATCCTTCAGCCTTTTTCTCAAATAAAGCAGACAACAATACACTGCAAAAATTATTCACGCGATTCATATCATTAGCAGATATATTCAGCATGGAGAGAAACATTATACTCCGGCAATCAAGACGCTATTTAGAATAATTATTCATATTAAAACAAAAATTGATAACGCAATTAGGGCCTAAGTCCAACAACAAATACCATATCAAGGGCAGGATTACAGTGAATTGCTTGAATTTATTAATACACTTTGACTATATCTCAGCGAAAAGAAACTTGGCCACAGAAAACATCAACAATTATCTAGCACAAATAACTAATATATTTATCAAACAAGGAATTGGCATTCACTTCCTATATACACAATGAAAGCACCATAAAGAAACATTCTGACCTTAGATTTAAGGAAACGATTTTACCTTCGATTATGCCATGCAGAGTAGTTACTAAAATTTTTATAAATCATATCCTCAGTATACTTCAATTCATCCTGTTCTGATCTCTTCATTGACTCTGCAACAAATCTGGGGAGAATAGTAAAAGAAAACATGAATGGCACAAAGTAATAATTCTCCACACCTACACGCACCAAGATTAACAGAAAAGGCATAGTAATTTCACCTCCTATAATTCCATGCATGGAAATTACGAGAATCAGCCTTCTGGAACTTGTCCAGCAATCTCAGCTCATTATCGATCGATGAATGGCCCTTGCTGATAACCCATTTTCGATGATGCCACGCTCCATATGACTTAAAATTTTGCCTCAATGCGTTCTCTACCTGCACAATTTCCTTCAATCAATAAATTCCAAAGAAGGAATATATATATATATACACGCAACAAAAGAAATATAATTCTAAAATAAAGTGAAATGGGATAAAACTATAGTATCATTCAGATCCTAACTAATCCAAACTAGAAAATCTCGATTTTTAAAAAATGTAAAATAAAATCACATTCATTTAACTAAAATAGGGCAGTAAAATGAAATCCTTAAAGTAAGTAAGCAACGCACCACTCTGAGTTCATCATCTAGAACAGATTTGATCGAGTCAGGATTACAATCGGGCTGACTCAGATAGTGCTCAACAGCAAGTTTCCTATAGTTCCAAGCGGTGTACGATTCAGGATTGATCTCAAGAAGCTTAGCACTAAGTTCAACCGCCTCTTTAGTGTAACTGACGAATTTTAAATACCAAGAAAAATCAAAATGGATAACAAAAAATTCATCCTAGATTAGATAAAAAAAAGTTCTAAACAATATTACAAATTTAACAAAAAAAAAGAGAGAGAAAGGATTACATTTTATTATGGTGAAAGGAGAAGAATTGAGTTTGGAGAGCGCGCAACTTCTGAGCTTTGGCAACCGAAGCCCCTTCCTCTTCAGGTTTCGGTGCTTTTCGGGGGCGGCCGTGCATTTTTTGTTTTCTCTTCCTGTTTCTCAAGTGGGTTTGGCTTGGGCTGTGGCTTTGACATTTTGATTTAATTTAATTTTTATAAACTACTAACACAATTATCAATATAGCACAAATTTAAATTTACATATTGTGTATACAAATAATTATATTTAATCGATATAAAAATAAATTGATCTATTTATTTCTTTAAATATACACGATTGAATTAAAATTAAAGTTTTAACAGTACTGTTAAAATCATTTTGTTAAATTTAAGTTCATTACAATGTCATTTTTTAGTTACATTGAGTGAATATATTTTCATTCAAAAAGTCACACAAACAAATCTAACAAAAAATTAACAACGTTAATAATTGGACTGAAATATGAAAAGTAGAGGAACTAAATTCCTGGAAATAAAAATACAGGGACTAAATTCTAAATTTACAAAGAATACAAGTCCCTGTGACATAGTTTAACCTTAGTTATATAAACCCAAGTTGTTTTGCAGTACAATAATAGATTAGGTAGGGATGAGCATTCGATTAAATTGAATGAAAAGTTTTGAGTTAATCGAGTTGGTGAATATTTGATCATCCTACCTGCCCCATGAAACAGTAATCTAAGGGCATAAGGATAGTAAAACAGAATAAAAGTACCAAAATCATCTAAGAAAGGCACATTTAAGTACTAATGACAATCAATTAACAAATTAAGGTAATGTTAACTCAAAATAGAATCCACCATAGCGCAATAGTAAGAAACACGAACAGAAAAACAAACAAAAGAAAAAGAATGTACCTCCAAAGTTATGTTAATCACTACATGATAGATATATTGCCAACAAATAAGTTTATAAACAGCTTCCATGATCCATGTAGAACGAACAAAAGTAAAAAGATTATGATCCATAGAAAATTTTTTGTTTTAACTCACAAAATGGGTGTCTAATTTTTACTATTAATATTTTGTATTATCAAAATTTATAGGCAATAATATGCTTTCATTGATAAGGTGAGTAACTAAATTTATCCATAGAAAAATATGACATATATCATATCAACATTAATAATAACACATTCAAGAATATGTATAAACACAAAAAATTAACATAGGCCTTAGTACAAGCATTCAACACAAAGCATCATTTCATCCTGTAAATCATCTATAATATCTTCTTTGGCTCATTCCATTACAACATTCTTCTAATTAATCATAAATATATGATACTTTATTTGCAAACAAGTAATTTGGCTTTTATAGATCATACTATTTTTAGCTGTTAGAGACATATAGAAAGGACCAAATCAAAACATATACTTTATTCTTCAAATATCATAGTTTTGATGGAAAATATCCCATATTTCGAAATATGCCTTTGATACTAACAAGTAATCACTTCCCAAATCTATACAAATGGAACAATAAAAAAAAATTGTTTATAAATTATATAAAACAATATATCATAGAAAATAAGATACCTGGAATTTGAAATGAAGTTGGACGGCGACGGCTGAAGGCTGGAGCGGAGAAGGCGACGGAGGAAGCAGCAGCTTGATCGGAATGCAACGGTGATGGGCGCCAACGACAGAGGAAGCGAGAGGCAGAGTGGTCGACGGAGTGGAGATAGCTGTCGACCGGCAGCGACGCTGGACAGATGGAGGTGGTACTGGTGAGCGACACGGTTTTTTTTTTTTTTGTGAGAATAAGAACTGATTTGGGATTTGCGTAAAGGGTCCGGTGGTTTTTCGATTTTTACAGTAGTTACATTAATAACAGGAAAACATATAAGGTCTTATTAAGTAAAAATACCCTAATAATATTTCTTCATTGGATTTTCATCCATTAAAATATATTTACATAACTAACTTAGGTTATAACCTTCAACATACATCATGCTCAACCTGGATTCATTTATTAATTTTTAAAATAAAATAAAATAAAACCCAATCTAATTTGAAATTCAAATTGGAAAACATTTTTTATACCATAAATTTTAACTATGTTGCAATTTAAATTTATTTGATTCTTTTTAACAATATATCATAGAAAATAAGATACCTGAAATTTGAAATTAAGTTGGACGGCGACGGCTGGAGGCTGGAGCGGAGAAGGCGACGAAGGAAGCAGCAACTTGACCGAAACGCAACGGTGATGGGCGCCAACGACAGAGGAACCGGGAGACAGAGTGGTCGACGGAGTGGAGACAGCTGTCGACCGGCAGCGACGCTGGACAGATGGAGGTGGTACTGGTGAGTGGCACGTTTTTTTTTTTTGAGAGAATAAGAACTGATTTGGGATTTGCGTAAAGGGTCCGGTGGTTTTTCGATTTTTACAGTAGTTACATTAATAACAGGAAAACATATAAGGTCTTATTAAGTAAAAATACCCTGATAATATTTCTTCATTGGATTTTCATCCATTAAAATATATTTACATAACTAACTTAGGTTATAACCTTCAACATACATCATGCTCAGCCTGGATTCATTTATTAATTTTTAAAATAAAATAAAATAAAACCCAATCTAATTTGAAATTCAAATTGGAAAACATTTTTTATACCATAAATTTTAACTATGTTGTAATTTAAATTTATTTGATTCTTTTTAACAATATATCATAGAAAATAAGATACCTGAAATTTGAAATGAAGTTGGACGGCGATTTACCAAGGTCGGGAGCGGAGAAGGCGATGGAAAAAGCAGCAGCTTGACCGGAACGCAACGGTGATGGGCGCCAACGACAGAGGAAGCGAGAGGCAGAGTGGTCGACGGAGTGGAGACAGCTGTCGACCGGCATTTGGCCGGACGGATGGAGGTGGTACCGTGAGCGGCGGCAGTTTTTTTGTGAGAATAAGAACTGATTTGGGATTTGCGTAAAGGGTCCGGTGATTTTTCGATTTTTACAAAGAGTTACATTAATAACAGGAAAACATATAAGGTCTTATTTAGTAAAAATACCCTGATAATATTTCTTCATTGGATTTTCATCCATTAAAATATATTTACATAACTAACTTAGGTTATAACCTCCAACATACATCATGCTCAGCCTGGATTCATTTATTAATTTTTAAAATAAAATAAAATAAAACCCAATCTAATTTGAAATTCAAATTGGAAAACATTTTTTATACCATAAATTTTAACTATGTTGCAATTTAAATTTATTTGATTCTTTTTAACAATATATCATAGAAAATAAGATACCTGAAATTTGAAATGAAGTTGGGCGGCATTTGAAGGTATCGGAGCGGAGAAAAGCGCGGAGGAGAAGCGGCGAATTGGACCGAACATAACGGTGATAGGCGCCAACGCAGCGGAGGAAGCGGGAGGCGAGTGGTCGACGGAATGGAGACAAATTGTCGACCGGCCAGCGGCGACGCTGGACGGATGGAGGTGGTACCGTGAGCGGTGATGCGGTTTTTTTGTGAGAATAAGAACTGATTTGGGATTTGCGTAAAGGGTCCGGTGGTTTTTCGATTTTTACAGTAGTTACATTAATAACAGGAAAACATATAAGGTCTTATTAAGTAAAAATACCCTGATAATATTTCTTCATTGGATTTTCATCCATTAAAATATATTTACATAACTAACTTAGGTTATAACCTTCAACATACATCATGCTCAATTCAGATTCATTTATTAATTTTTAAAATAAAATAAAATAAAACCCAATCTAATTTGAAATTCAAATTGGAAAACATTTTTTATACCATAAATTTTAACTATGTTGTAATTTAAATTTATTTGATTCTTTTTAACAATATATCATAGAAAATAAGATACCTGAAATTTGAAATGAAGTTGGATGGCGACGGCTGAAGGCTGGAGCGGAGAAGGCGACGGAGGAAGCAGCAGCTTGACCGAACGCAACGGTGATGGGCGCCAACGACAGAGGAAGCGGGAGGCAGAGTGGTCGACGGAGTGGAGACAGCTGTCGACCGGCAGCGACGCTGGACAGATGGAGGTGGTACTGGTGAGCGACACGGTTTTTTTTTTTGTGAGAATAAGAACTGATTTGGGATTTGCGTAAAGGGTCCGGTGATTTTTTGATTTTTACAGTAGTTACATTAATAACAGGAAAACATATAAGGTCTTATTAAGTAAAAATACCCTGATAATATTTCTTCATTGGATTTTCATCCATTAAAATATATATACATAACTAACTTAGGTTATAACCTTCAACATACATCATGCTCAGCCTGGATTCATTTATTAATTTTTAAAATAAAATAAAATAAAACCCAATCTAATTTGAAATTCAAATTGGAAAACATTTTTTATACCATAAATTTTAACTATGTTGCAATTTAAATTTATTTGATTCTTTTTAACAATATATCATAGAAAATAAGATACCTGAAATTTGAAATGAAGTTGGACGGCGACGGCTGAAGGTTGGAGCGGAGAAGGCGACAGAGGAAGCAGCAGCTTGACCGGAACGCAACGGTGATAGGCGCCAACGACAGAGGAAGCGGGAGGCAGAGTGGTCGACGGAGTGGAGACAAATTGTCGGCCGGCAAATGACACCGACGATGATGGAGGTGGTACCGTGAGTGAGCGAGATGATTTTTTTTTTTTTTGTGAGAATAAGAACTGATTTTGGATTTGCGTAAAGGGTCCGGTGGTTTTTCGATTTTTACATTAGTTACATTAATAACAGGAAAACATATAAGGTCTTATTAAGTAAAAATACCATGATAATATTTCTTCATTGGATTTTCATCCATTAAAATATATTTACATAACTAACTTAGGTTATAACCTTCAACATACATCATGCTCACCCTGGATTCATTTATTAATTTTTAAAATAAAATAAAATAAAACCCAATCTAATTTGAAATTCAAATTGGAAAACATTTTTTATACCATAAATTTTAACTATGTTGCAATTTAAATTTATTTGATTCTTTTTAACAATATATCATAGAAAATAAGATACCCAAATTTGAAATGAAGTTGACTCACATTGACTACCAAGGTCGAGCGGAGAAGGCGACGGAGAAGCGAAGCTTGACCGAACGCAACGGTGATGGGCGCCAACGATGCAGAGGAAGCGGGAGGCGTGAGTGGTCGACGGAGTGGAGACAATCGTCGGCCGGCAAATGACGCCGATGGGATGGAGGTGGTACCGTGAGCGGCGGCGGCGGTTTTTTTGTGAGAATAAGAACTGATTTGGGATTTGCGTAAAGAGCCCGGTGGTTTTTCGATTTTTACAGTAGTTACATTAATAACAGGAAAACATATAAGGTCTTATTAAGTAAAAATACTCTGATAATATTTTTTAATTGGATTTTCATCCATTAAAATATATTTACATAACTAACTTAGGTTATAACTTTCAACATACATCATGCTCAGCCTGGATTCATTTAGTAATTTTTAAAATAAAATAAAATAAAACCCAAACTAATTTGAAATTCAAATTGGAAAACATTTTTTATACCATAAATTTTAACTATGTTGCAATTTAAATTTATCTGATTCTTTTTAACAATATATCATAGAAAATAAAATACCTGAAATTTGAAATGAAGTTGGACGGCGACGGCTGAAGGCTGGAGCGGAGAAGGCGACGGAGGAAGCAGCAGCTTGACCGGAACGCAACGGTGATGGGCGCCAACGACAGAGGAAGCGGGAGGCAGAGTGGTCGACGGAGTGGAGACAAATTGTCGGCCGGCGGCGACGACCGACGATGGAGGTGGTACTGGTGAGCGGCACGGTTTTTTTTTTTTTTTGTGAGAATAAGAACTGATTTGGGATTTGCGTAAAGGGTCCGGTGGTTTTTCGATTTTTACAGTAGTTACATTAATAACAGGAAAACATATAAGGTCTTATTAAGTAAAAATACCCTGATAATATTTCTTCATTGGATTTTCATCCATTAAAATATATTTACATAACTAACTTAGGTTATAACCTTCAACATACATCATGCTCAGCCTGGATTCATTTATTAATTTTTAAAATAAAATAAAATAAAACCCAATCTAATTTGAAATTCAAATTGGAAAACATTTTTTATACCATAAATTTTAACTATGTTGCAATTTAAATTTATTTGATTCTTTTAACAATATATCATAGAAAATAAGATACCCAAATTTGAAATGAAGTTGGGCTGGCAAGAATCTACCAAGGTCGGAGCAGAGAAGGCGACGAGGAAGCGAAGAACTTGACCGTAACGCAAGCGGTGATGGGCGCCAACGATGAGAGGAAGCGGGAGGCGAGTGGTCGACGGAGTGGAGATAAATGTCGACCGGCAAATGACGACGGGATGATGGAGGTGGTACCGTGAGCGGCGACGGCTTTTTTTTTTTTTTTGTGAGAATAAGAACCGATTTAGGATTTGCGTAAAAGTCCCAAGTGGTTTTTGATTTTTACAGAGAGTTACATTAATAACAGGAAAACATATAAGGTCTTATTAAGTAAAAATACCCTGATAATATTTCTTCATTGGATTTTCATCCATTAAAATATATTTACATAACTAACTTAGGTTATAACCTTCAACTTACATCATGCTCTGCCTGGATTCATTTATTAATTTTTAAAATAAAATAAAATAAAACCCAATCTAATTTGAAATTCAAATTGGAAAACATTTTTTATACCATAAATTTTAACTATGTTGCAATTTAAATTTATTTGATTCTTTTTAATAATATAAGGACTCAATTGATCCATTTAATAATAGATAAACTGATTTGATCAAATCCCTATAATACAAGGACCTCCCCGATACTTTTAACATATATGCATACATCAATCTAATACTTATATTTAAACACTTTATTGAGATAATGTCACCCTTAATCAAATCACTGACTCAAGTATGAAAATACAAAATTTCCCCTTCTTTTAAATTATAATTAATATTATTACCTAATCTAATTGAATACTTATATTTAAGCACTTCTACTATTATGTATAGGTTGTATATTCATATCATGTTCAACCGACCAATCTAGTCATGTTCTAATAACACTAGCCACAATATCAAATCTTGATAAAATCCAAAAAAATTAGGTACCAAAATGGATAAATCCACTAGCAAATAAACACTAGACAAAAAGTCATGTTGTCATAAGGGATACACCATGGACGATGAAGCAAGGATGCGATTCCTCACTTTTGTTTTTTTAGTGTTTCAACATCTCTCAGTTTTCTGAACAATACTTTTTTTGGAATAACAGAAAGCAATTATCAGAAGTCAGTAGTTAAGAAAGTCAATATTCCCCACTGCATCCACTACCTTCATCTCTAGTAAGCTATTTCTTTTTAATTATTAAGTAATGTGGTTCTCGTATAGGCATCGCTAACTAGAACAGTGAGCGCTTGCACATAGCATATCTAGGCATAACAGTTCCGGTTGGCCCATAAAATTCATTTGTAGGATATGTGATGTTATTTTACTTTTCTTGAAACATGATATGTGGAATTACTGAACCAGACAAAGCAACAAGAAGCAATGAAACCAAAAACGGAGACTAGATTTCACATGATAATGCCCTAGTTTCTTTCAACATATACCCTTTGCCTTGCTGTGCCACATGGGGCAGGATGGCTGCTCCTTTGCTATTTCCCATCATTTATCGTGGAGGTTGGATATTTCAGGCAGCCCTCTCCATCAATATAAAGTAAAGCATGCATCTACCTAAATCTGGAAATATAGCAGAAATCAAGAATCTGATCTGGTGGTTGTAAAGGATGATAGAAGTCCTGCGGCTTGTACGGGTAAGATGTCACCAAATGTTGACATGGCAGCTGCAGATCTATCCTTGAATATACCCACTTGCCCTTCCGTTAATATCGATCCCAGTTTTAAAGTGCTCTCCCCGAATCTGCTGCCAACCTGCCCAGGCAAATACAAGGGAAATCACTATCAACATAAAAAGTTAATATGCCTGACATGGCTGCAAAACATCAATTATGCCAGGATATTTACAACTGCTAATAAGTAAATTTGTATATATACACCATATTCGTGTTAAGCAAACTTGCCAAACTGTATGTATAGTCACAACAAGGGTTGAGACCTGAGATTCACTCCAGTATTCTTTCCCTCACATGTCAATACATTCATTAACTTGACATGTGCAATAATCACCACTGGTTGTGACCAATCCGGTTGAGAATCAATTAAGAAAAAGTCTAGACCAGAAACTATTAGAAACAAATTGCGTTTCCATGGTATGAGAGTACATTATGCTTCAGGATTGTAGTAGTCCACAACAGTATGAATGTGGAAAAATAGATTAACTTAAAAGGCACAACTCAGGGTTGCTCAAGATTACCACACTGAAAGTGAATTATTTAAATTCACTCCCTCCTGGCTATGTACAACAATCTACCTTCGATAAAGAATAAATAAAAATGTTAGGTGTCTTCCACTGTGGTATTGCCTATTTCCAAGAAGAATATAGAGGCTAGCCATGATTAATTAGAAATATTTTCCTCTTCATAAAACCACTAAAACAATGTAAACATTCAAAGTGTAGCGTATTACTCCAATAAAATAAACTTGTCTATCTTTTCTACTTCTGTTAGCTAGTTAGATTTTACTTGCTCAATAAGATTCAAGGGTTTTGATTTTACTATTCAGGGTTAAATTACAATTACACCCCTCACCATTTCCAATTTTTCTAAAGAATACCCATGTGTTCATTTCCTTGGCACTTGAACAACCTAAAGCCTTATTCCATTATCATAGAGGACTAAAACGTCAATTTTGACCAACAACTTGCAAGAATTCCCTTAGATGTAAAAGGTATCTTTGTCAAAAAAAATGAAGTTAGTTTTCTAACTATTTTGTGTGAAATTAATATCGCAACCCCTTATAACAACAAAACGAAACCTCAGGGTTCTAAGTGCAAATTAAAAAGAAAAAGAAAAATGACGAGGTATTATTTGCAGAGGTAAAACTAGAGTGAAGCTGTAATCAAGTCTGTCTAGCAGTGGCAATCTTGGCACTTACTTTTGAGGGAGCCAATTACAATATTAAATTGTCTAGAAAAAGAATTTATTTTCTTGCTATAATAATTTCAACTAAATTCCTTCCAATACGATATATTTTATTATTCCCGAAAACTTCACTAGTTTTCTTCTTTTTTTAAAAAAATTGTCTTGTGACATATGTAATTTAATTTTTTAAATAAAATTAGTATATGTTCAGGCAAAAGAGAGAAAAAAAAACAAGCTAGTATATCTGCTTAAGCCATAGAAATACAAAGAGATATTTGAGATTTAAAACTGAGCAAAGATAGGAGATTAATAAATAAAATATGAGAAAAAAATTTAGAAATGACAGGTATAAGAGTGGCGAAGTTATAAAAAGAAAAATGGTTCTCTCCATACTTTCATGGGATTATAACTTGATATCATAACCCAAATAATTCGAGGAGTGTAAAAATAATGATCAGTAAAATGAAAAAGATAAATAACAAATAGAGTTTTTTAGCTTTCTTTTACCCATAACACATGAAAAATATATAAAATTTATTTCCAGGGGGCCAATTTAATTTAATTTAGTATATAAGTATATATATGTACTTTGGTAAACTATCAAATATCTTGGAGGACTTGGTAAATTACCAAAAACCTTGGGGGCCTTGGGCCCCTCTGGCTCTTTGGAGGCTCTGCCTCTGCTCTCAAGACCGGCTCAAATGACACCAAACATATCTATTCCAACCATGTACCTTAGACTCTATAGCCAATGGCAACACATAGGGGCATCAGCAAGCTTACTTTTGAGGTGTACACTAACTTCTATATTAGATAAACCTTTTGACTCACAAGACAGGGAATTAGACAAAACTTTCAAAAAGAGAAAAAAATGATGAATAACCTCACCTGCATGAAAGATTTTAAGAACGGCGTTGCAACACCAAAGCTCTGGTGGTCATCCAAATCACCTTTCCGGGAAAGCTCTCCACTTGTATAAGCTTCCCAGGAACTTCTTGAAGTAATATCATTGGAGGCAGCTGTAATAGGTTTCCCAGTATTCCCTCTAGAAGACAATGCTGGAGCACTGCATGACAAGCCGTAAATTTTAAGAAAAGCATTTACATGAGTAAATAATTCTAGATAGTATGCAAATTGATTAAAGTGAATGCAAGACTGTGTAGCCAAAAAAAAAAAAGAGTCAAACATAGACCTGATTGGAAGATATTTGAAACGAGGAACCACAGAACATCTCATAATATTCGACTCGGAATTAGTAGGCAGCTTCTGTATGGTGTCTGTATACATCCGATTAAGCTGAACAAAGAACCCGAAGAGCACAGCATGTCGGAGGTATGACTGCCTCTCATTCTCCCATAAGTATGGCTCATACCTTAAAATTATTTAGAAAATACCATTAATCAGAACATATAAACACTAATAGCTAATGATGAACTGATAAGTGAAAATGCATTCAGAAGGAAGCACTGAATGAGCAGATGACACACTGACAATTTCATCTGAATTTCACACAGTTCGATAAATATCAGAGCTGTAACAATCTGGTATGGATAAATATCAGACCAGTAATAATCTGGTATACTTAACAAAGGCAATAATATACCAGAAGAAGCTTTGCATAAACTTTTGCAATGTTGCAAGTAAAACAAGCAGATATCTTCTATTAACAGGAAAGCCCCATTGTAATAAATTACAGCAACCTGTACTTGCAACGTGCTTAGAGTTTGGAGGTGAAAACCAGCAGAAGATATTCAAGCCAGTTTACTGATTGACCAGTGTTTCCTTCATATCTACACCGATCACTAAGTTTCTAGGAAATAGAAAGAGAAAACAAAAGAAGGTGAATCAAGGACTAGGGTCTTGATCAACTTTGAAGGTCCCAGCTCAAGAAAAAATAACATCAAGACTTCCAGCTTGGAAAAAGTTTCCTTCACCATAAAAAATTTTGATTTACTAAATGCTCTCATCAAATCATGCTGATAGGCTTTAAAGAATATTCATCTCACTTAATATTTTACTATCTGGATTACAGATGATTCCATTGTGGGTGATTAATACATACAATTTGTTTAATAGACTAATTGAACCAATTTACATGTAGGACGACTTAAAATGTTGGGAAAAGTAGTGCACCTAAATCATGCTTTGCCCTACAAGCAAATCACTAACAATTTGAGCAAAAAGTGCCTGACAATACCCCAGTGATACTTTACTAGTTTGATGGCAACATTTATTAAATGAAAGAAAACAATAGGAATCAAAACCAAGCTTAGAGGCATCCTGTTTATCATGTAAAAAGGATATGGAAATACTTACGTCAGCCAATCAATGGGATCCAACTTTTGTGAAAAAGAATAGATAAGCCCATCAACACTGTCTCTAACAGCAGACTTTGTCTGAATGTTGTCCTGCTTCCTTCTGAATGCTGATTTAGACTTCGGTTTTATAGATAACTCTTCATTTACATTGAAATCACCCCCAGAAAGAACATCAGCAGCAAACCTTATGTCCAACAAGACCTGTAAAATTCCTTTCTCTGACACTTGAGCTCCAGAGGCTTCTCTAGTAGAGAGAAAGTTCTTATAAATTGAAATAACCTACATGATGAATAGAAAAAATGAATAGAATAGAAACCAATGAGAACCTAGCAAAATATAATTTAGAGCTAGTGAATATTTTTGAAAAGAAAGCTTTGTAGGAAAAAGAACCCACCATAAAAAACTTATCAAGATAGAAGCATAATTTCTTTATTCATTTAAAGAAATCATTTAATACTTCAGACAGAAGTAATGACCAATTAATTTTCAAGAACTTTAGTCATCAGGACATTGTGCCTATATACTCATTTGGAATCAATTGCTTCAACCCCCAATTAACTGAGTTTGCCAATGGCCACAAAAAGCATCATATCCATCCGTTGAGCCCTTCTATGTTCTGATTTACCATATAAACATAAGCTTAACATTCTAAGTAACATTATAGGCATCAATTTCTTCCATCGCAATAGTTTTTTCCTTTTATATTCAATGGAAATCTCACTTTAAGATTAGAAATTGAAAAGAATTACCGAGTACAAGATTAACAATTTCTAACATAAACAAGAGCAACAAGACAGTGACTAAAACACCTAAATCAATCTAAGTCGACAGTAATCATGTAAGTTGGACACAAACATGCAAAGAGACCAAAAAAGCGGTTGAAGAACCAAAGTGGTTTCAACATTTCTGTACGTGGAAACTATACCATACCAAAGACTAATTGACCTAAACAATACTTGAAAGTCTCTTCTCATTTCATTTCTTTGTTCCATATGTATTCCAAGGTTAAGTGTCAGAAAATGAACCATGCATGCAAAACTTAATCCTCGATTTAGAAACTGACATAAGGCTCTCATTAGTGCTATAGGGGTAGCTCCTTATACCAGGATGGTATAGCCTATATAGAATATAAATCAGAGGCTAGACTGATTTCATTGCTATGTCTCAACAAGAAGATATAGATTTACCGGAATTCTTTATTGCCCTTTATCATACTATTCCATTGTAGGTAATAAATAAGACTTTTTAAGCAGTATATGAGATTACACCCGTTACTCTTATTGTAGCAACAAGGAGAAATCTAACGGTGGATAGGCTTATATCAATTAATTGAACAGTAATCCAATCTTAAAAGAGGAGTACAATAAACCAGCTGGCCTATCTTGAACCTATCCTGGCATTTTTTTATTTCTTCTTTTAGAATAATCTAAACTCATAATCGCATCCTGCCCTTATAAATGATAAACAAAACCAAGAGTATTGGTAATGATTAACTTTTATTCTGCGGAGCAGTTACCAATCTTTACACTTAGCATTCATCATTCTATCAAAGGCTATTAAGGAGTTCCTCAGCATTTATGCGTCCTTAAGAATCCAAATCCCTTTTTATCTACATTTTTCTCAAAACAATGGATTCTATCAAAGAGTTTATTCTTGCAGCATGTTTTCATCTTCTAGGGTTCTCACTTTAAACAATCAGAGCCCTTATCAAAGAGCCTATTCTTCACACAGGAACAAGATTTAACAGATTATGGAAAACATATGTGGGATTGAAAATATGATTCCCATTTTGCCAACAAACGTATGAGTTGTCAATAATACATTACTCGTAATTCCAATAACCATGGTTAAATCCCTAACAGCCTCAAGTACAAATACATATTTGTGTGGATATAATTTCTAGTTTAGGAGGAACGGAGCACAGTGATGATGTTAGCAATATAACATCAGACAAGAATATTTGAAGTGGATGTGGAAAAGTAAAGATGCAAAACAATCATAGAGTGAATTCATGAACAACTTCAGCATGAGCCATTACTGCACTAGAAGACAATTCAATATGCTCCCAAGTTGTTCATATGACACGGAAATGTACCATTCATCAATGTGAAGTCAATCAACGCTAAAGGTGGTGAATATGTTATAGATAACATATTAAATTATGTGAAGAAAGAATGGTATGCATTCTCACATTACTGCTAGATCTAATAAGAACATCAAGCATTAAAAAAGGTATAATGAAATTTACTATATTTCTATTCTATTATTACCACCTGGGTTTTTCTCTTTTTTTACCAACTCAAAAGACAGTATCAGGTAATCTTCCATGTTTACCATACTTAAATTCTCCATGGTTACATTGTACACTCATAGTTATGCCATCCATCTTATTTAGGGGAAAGAAATGAGAAGGCAACTTTAAACTGAATGAAGTCAAACTTATCGTCTGCTCAATAATGGATTGATTAGGTTAAAAACCTGATGAATGGCACCTCAAAGCGGGGTTCATGTTAACCCAAGCAAAATCAAAATAGATAGCACCCAATTATTGCATCTATACTAATAATAAAACCCTTATTTGAGTTGGTGTCATCAGTCAAAATGGAAAATTTTCATAGTAAAAATGGAAGAGGCATGTTAATGTCTTTTTAATGTTTTTATAAAACTTTTTATTTTTTCTTCCAAAAGCTAACCACTTTTACATTAGAAAAGAAAAACCCACCTAAATTACTACATGCTCCTCTGGCAAAAAAAAATATCCGTTCAAGAACCACCCAAATGGAATAGCAAATCAGCCAGTCAATAGAAATCTTATAGTAATTAAACCCCAAAATCCAAATAAGTCAAGACATCAAAAACCATAGTGCATGGAGCTGTATAGAAGTTAAGAAAGCTCTTCAAGGGATAAAACTGAAGTTAAGAAACAATAATCTAACTGTATGCAAGTCAACACTCCAATATTTGCTGTCAATTAAGGCTTTAATGTATATGTTTACAAGAAAAAGAGCTGCAGAAATAACATCAAGAGAGCAATTAAAGTACACACAGCATTGTTTTAGTATATAGAATATAAACAAGATAATTGCAGGGTTCCTAGAATAATCAGCCAACGTGATGCAAAACAAAATTTGTACCTTTTCAATAAGGCTCAATGCAAACCTTTGCACAATTGATTTGTCAAGAACATGGCCTCCGATTCTATGAATTTCTGCACATGCTTGACATAAGAAGGATGTCACATAGAGAGACGGCATAGACGGGAGTGATATTTTCATCTCTGATGGCCCCTCATCAGATTGTTCTTGCTTAACAATTATCTCTTCCCAACCCTGAGAAATATATAAAAGATAAATGAATAAGCTAATAATTAACATAATTGCATTTTGGAACGTAATATGCAAAAAAGCGATATACTTAAATTACACAAACAAACAATACGAATAGAAGATAGTCTAAAAGGTATAAAATTCCAATCAAGCCTCAGTCTTAGTGTTCAAAAGTTTTAAAACCACTTGAGAAGAAGCAAAGTGCAATACTTCTCTCATGATTTCCCTATTGCAAGATTCTAAAATTTCATTAATCCAATTACTAATGAACTAATTTGTTGCATTGATGTCAAATTTCAAGATTCTACATGCCAAAGGGGAAATGTAAGATATGAATAGATATATATGATGAACTCGTATCAGTGTGTGCATTGCATATATGCAGGAGAACACGAATCTGGCATGTCAAAAGGGACTATGGAGGAACAATGCAAAGCATCTCAAATAGTAGAAGAAACAACTCAAATATCGCAAATGTACTCTGATCATCCATCCCTGATGAACCACAAAGGAAGCTGCCAATGGCGTTTACAAAGCTTTCTAGTGATCTATGTTACTTGGAACTATTGATCTAGTATGAGGAATGGGAATTAGAGCATAAATCACTACTTACCTAAAATATAATTCGATAGGGATATTCTTCTTCAGTTCATTTAATAGGTATGGAATAAGATTAATTAAAACACAAAACATTTTTAGATCATATATGCATATATACACACACACATATATATATATAGTTCATCTTTCAAATAATATAAATTTCTAAAAGTTATTATACAAATAATTCATTTTCATAACTTTAATGATAAAAAAATCAAATAACCATTGATAAAGAATTATAGACTCATGAAGTTTAATATAAATATTTAAAAAGTAAATAAAATTAATAACATTTTACTTTTACAAGAAAATAATTTTAAAAGTCCAAAATATCATTTAACAGTTAACATTGGACCCATAGAAGTTTAAGGGCTTATTTGAGTACCAATTAAAGTTTAAGGGGTTATTTGGGTGTAACAAAAGTACATGCTCATCTAAATAAAGTGACAAAGTTCAAGGGCTTATTTAGTACATTAGCATTACAAATATTTGTCATGTTTCAATTGATTATGGTAAGCGAACATGTTTTTAAGTTTGTACGTTTTCAAATAAAGCAAAAAGCATAATTAACAAAATGTTTCCAATTGTCAAAAAATTAAAAATAAATGAAAAGGAAATATCTGAAACAGAAGACAAACCCATAGCCACCCTCCACCAACATCGAAGTCAAACAAAAGTATCACTAGTATACTTGATAATTCCGCTTTTGGAAATCATTACTTGATAATTCCAACTTTGATTTAACATTGGATATGGTTTTGTTTTACTGTTTGGTTTTCTTTTTAATATCTCTATGGCTGTGCATCAAAGTGATATCAGAGTGAACTTGTATTAATGTTGAAATAGTTGTTCTGATTATAAGCATTGACTGGTTGCAGTAGAGGAAGTGGAAGAGGACACCAATCCAGCAAACAAAATTAGCTGAGTCAAGGAATATGAGCAGAGCAAACTTTACAGTGACAAGAATCAATGAGTCTGGTAAAAAATCCAAAATGCAACCATGTTCTTTGGAATAACCAAAGAGCGGTCTTTTGATGAAAGATACCAGATATGGATTGGAAGCAAATAAATGTTTTCAAGATGCTGGACCAGCAAATCCTGCTGTCCATGTGAACTAGAATGGAGTTAAAATTTTGGGTAATGACTTCTAGGAAAAGATGCATGCAAAAGATTTTTTAGATTGGGAAGGTAAGATGTTTTGACTGGTAAGCAAAGGCAGAACAAACAGAAGTGCTATATATGAAGCTTAAGTTCAAAGGGACTGAACTTCAATGATAAAGACCTTGTTACTTTTTGCCAATGATAAAATTTCAGCAGTACTCTTAACTACTACCATGACAAAGAAATCCATCCTTCTGTATAGCCATTCCAATCTAGTGACATGAAAACAGAGGCAAAAGGAGAGCGGGAAAGAGAAAGAAAGTAAAAGTACACCAGGATAAACTTACCCTTAAGGGAGTTGTTGCAGATAACCCATCATCTTGTCCAAGCTCCCGAGAGAGAATAACTGAAAGCTCATCAGATAGCCATGATATCCATAAGCTGTAAGCTCTAATACACAACTCCCGCATAATCTTACAAAGATCGTAAAGTTTTGGGCTTGCACTTTCATTTGCACCAAGCAATGCAGCAGTAGCTGATGAACTTTGCCTCTCGGAACTAGTGAGTATTTGCCTTCCAAGGCTGTCAGAGAAAGGAGAACCATTGACAGCTTTAGATTGCCACAACAAGGAAGGTAGCTTCTCAAAAATTGCAGGAGCTGTGTATTTCACCCAGAACCGTGGAGAGCCAAGAATCAAAGGAATGTGTTTAGAGTAATTCTCGAATGCAAACAAGAGTCTCCCAATAAAAAGAGATCTCTCAACAATTAAAGGAGGAGGCAGAGAATCGCTTTCCTTGTGTTCACTTCCAATCGCAGTGTACAAATTATCAAGTTCAGTTTGGAGTTCTTTCAATATAGCTGAAACACAGTCATAACATTTATTCTGCAGATAGGGAACTAGATCCTTCAATCTCACAGATGCATTGGTAGATTCTAAGAAACTCAATAGATCCTCAAGAATTCTTTGGCAGCAGCTGTCCACTTGATCTCTAATTTGACTCACTTCAGGGCCAAAATAGGCATTGACACAACTTTGGAGATTATCTTCCTCAGGTAGTGCTCTATTTCCTGACAATGGACCAAGCTTCTTTAAGTTATTAGGTTCTGCAAACCAAACGCCACCACCTGTAGAAGGCCTAGTCAAATATGTCTCAAAATCCATCTTCTCACCAGAGGTCACCACAATAGTGTGGATTGCGTCTGACACATTGACAGCTCTGGTCAGATCCTCAAATCCTGAGTCAATAATCATTTTCATCCTCCTGACAAAAGCATCTTCAAATATTTCATTCCAAAGATCCAAGTCACCTTCCAAAACAAGTTCCCGGATCCTATTCCAAGGCAATTCAATGTCAGACCCAAAAACACTTTTAAGCCATTCCAAACTCTCCTGCAAAACCTCCTTGCTTTCCATGGTAAGCCTGATCAACTTCTCAGCAGTTCTAAGTTCTTGGCCACTAGGTATAGTATCAATGAGATACCTACCATTAATCTTACTGATGATCTGTGCTCCGCAATCCCTCACCCAACTCCAACAAGTGCTAGAAATGAAAGTTTTATGCAGCATAACCGTGACAGATTCTAATTTATCCCTAAAAGATTTCCACAACCTGACCTCTTCATCCGGATCTGGGATCCCACCAAATAACTGAGAAGCAGGGGGAGAATCCAAAATAACCTTATAAAAGAGAGGCATGTCATTCATAACATGCAAGAACAACTCTCCCACCTGCCCTATGGTGACCTGAATTATGTTTAAAACATCACAAAAAGCCGAAATGGCAACAGAAGAGGTAGCATTACCATTACCAGCAAAAGCAGTCAATGTATGCAATATCCAATTCTTTCTGGCTTCAAGAAACAATCCCAGAACCTGCTCAGGATCCAGATCATCAATGACAGCAACGGCAGCCAAGGCATCAGCATAGGCAGCAACGGACAGGCCCCTATCCAACAACCTCTCACGACTTCTCTGGGAAATCTGAGCCTTGAAACTCTCAACGATCTGCCACTGGTGCTGAAGCAGAGGGAAATTGGACAATATGTTGTTGTGATCCAAATCACCGTCAGGCAGCATCAAGATAGAATGGACGTGCTTAGCACGAATATACCTGGCGGCCGCTTCCAAGAACATGGATTCGTCGAGACAGCCCCAGATGTTCTCCGGCGTGTCCACCAAGTACTTGACGCGGCAGGCGATCCCATAGATGCGGAGGCGAGTAGTAGGGTTAGGGGGGGTTTGGAGTTTCGGGGATGGCGCTTCCAAGACGGAGATAGAGAGGGAGCGGATAGAATGATGGATGGAAGAGATGTTGGAGGAAATAGATTCGGATGCCGATTTCATTTGGAGGATGGAGTCAGCGGAGTCAATCAGATCACGATAGCGGGTGCCAACCAGCTGCCGGAGCTCCTCCTTCTTGTCTTGAATCTGTTTGTTGGTGGCGGATTCCACATTGCGGATTTCCGAGATGGGTTTGGCGCGGAACAGTGATTCGGCGTCTCGGTCATCCGCAGAACCTGAGATGAGTCTCATTCTTCTCTCTTAATGTCGGATTTGTCTATAATCCGACTCTTAATGCTGCCTTTCTTTTCTCAACTTGATATTGATGTGAATTGAAGCCTGCAAGCTTGAAAATCTTTTATCAGCAAAATATTCCAGAGATTTAGACATCCCTTTACGGCATTCTCTGCGTCATGTGCCCAAATCCCAGGACTCCAAGACATAGAAGGTGAGAAGGCAACACCATAATATAAGCTATAAACATTGATATCTAAACTTGAAACGTAAATATGTGGCGTTGATCATTGCTGGGTAACAAGCAATTTTTTAGGGTTTTTTTTTTTTTCAAATCAAACATGAGTCCGTGCAATTCAGATAAGTCTACCTCACATTCGTAAGTGAGTGCAAGGTTTTGAACATTAGAAATTTAATTCTTCATTGTCCCAATCAAAAGTCCTTATTTTAAGTAAACTCAAATCTTTTATTTTCATAAGTCACACGTGCATATTTCATCATCCACCAAAGATTAAGTTATGACACATCATAAGTGAATAAATTCATAAATAGATTTAGAATAAATTCAACTTTAGTCTTGTCCGGTATATTATCAATCCAAACAATAATATTTATATCTCTATTTTTCTTTCAATCGATTTGCTCAATTTCGATTAGACTACGAACTGTTTTGATTATTTATTAATATAAATTGTCTTATCGTGTTATGATCCAACCTTATAATACAACTAAATATTAGTTAAACATTAGTTAACCAATATATACTTACATTTTGCTTTGGATGCAAAAATTAAAAAAAAATTCAAATATAAATTGACGGATATATTACACTTACAGCACTAAATACTAACAATATGCACTAATTAATCAAATTATTAATTAAGTGAATATCGACCTAATCAATTTAAGAACAATCAATACCATAGTCATATAAAGCTAATATAAAATGTTAACAAATTAAACTAACCTACAAGTCCTCCTCTTTCTTGTTTTAGGCCAATGCGGTTAACAAGTCAATGGTTGATTGGTTAACTAGTTATTAACGAAGCTAGCATGCATGTTCCGATTGTATCGATTGTCATTCTTAAGTAGAAATCTCCTCTTACTCTCACTTAATTCATAGCTCACCTCTCGGTCGCATTATTCGATATGATCATGTTAAAGTTCTACATAATAGGATCTCCTCTCAATTTCACCTACTAAATATTTAACTAGAGACATCAATTCTAGTTTACTAAGCATTTTAATACAATCAAACATCCAATCAATCATCAACATGTATCTGACCATGCCCCGACGTACATGCATCGAGGCTTAAAATCGTGCAATTAAATGTGGAAGTGAAAGTGCGGTTTATGCAAGCGAACACGTTAGGTAGTAATATAAAAGTGTTACAACGAAACACCGGTAAATATTTTGAGGATCGTACCCAAGATATTGCTATTTGGAGAAAGTTGCTATTAAATCAATTACCTAAAATAATTACTAATCTACTAGAGTCACGAATTAGTAGTATAAATTTTATTTTAAACAATGATAATAAAGTTAATTAAATTAACTAAGACTAAATATAACCCTAGGTTAATTTATTCGAATTTTCCCATTTTTAGTTGTGATTACGATGAGTTATTTGGCCTAAAATCAATTGTGTCACCTAATTATTAATTAATTCAATAATCACCCTTAATTAAATATTTACCATCCTTAGAGGTCTTATTAGGGTCGTCAATCCTAGTATCTTCACTAAGGATTACCACCTAAAATACCCTTCCAGTCTCACTTAGGCATATAGATACCCTTCCTGTCTCACCGTTTGGCACAAGTTTTACTCAATAGGATACCTTTCCAGCCTCACCTATCTAGATGTTCTACTAGGGTCGTCACTTCCTAGTATACTAACTACTCTTGAATAAATATCCAATTTTAGGTTATTAGTCACTTAATCAATTAATTGGGTTAACAGTTGAAACATGCGAGATGTTTATAAAGCAACAACTTATTCTAATATTTACATAAATAATCAATTAACAGAGTTAAAGAAAGAAATATAAATAATAAAATAAAAGAATAGATGAAGAATGCTCATGGATTAATCGATACAAAAGTGCAATTTCGGAACACTCTCGGCTCGCCATAATCTCACTTGGAATAGGATATTTTAATTAGATGAACATAAAAATAACTAAGTAAAAGCTAAGAACGAAATAAAATCTAATCTCTGTGTAGTCTGTTGAATCCCCCTTTGAATCCAGTTATAATGTTGTTTATATAGACAAAAATCCAAAAGACTAAAGTTCCCCTTCGTCTATAATGTCCAATAGGAATTTAAGTTGGAAAAAGACCCCTAATTGCCCTTAAAAATGTAGCCGCCGTGTGCAAGAATTTTCGACGGCGCAGAAGCGGTGTTAAAACATCCAGTTGGTGCCGCAACATCCATGGCAGTTTCGTCCCAGGGATTTTATTTTTGCTTCGATCTTCAGTGTCGCGACATTGGCATCAGTTTCAACCCGAATGTGCACTTTTAGCGCCGAATCCATTCTATATAACCATATAACTTTATTCTCATATAAAAAATAGCATAAAAACTATGGAAAAGCATAAAACGATACTTGAACTGTAAAATCATAAATAAATACTAAAATGACTTAATTCCACTATTAAATAAGCCTATAAATAGGCCATATTCTATAAACCCATAACACATTTAGGTATTAGCTCTTACAAGCTTTTGGGAAATTTTGTGTTTAAGTTTTCTGGGTTCTTATTTTCAGGTTTCGGGGTTTAGTCTCCGTCTTTGTACTCTTCATTGTTGTCGTTTTAATGAAATTATCTTTACCCGTAATTTTTTATCTCTTCGGAAGAGATTTTTCACGTAAAATATTTGTGTTCGATCTTTTCAATTTTATTGTTACTTTACTAATTCGTTGCTTAATCGAGTTTATCCCCAACAAGATACTTATAGTAAGGATCTAAATGACTTTTTTATCCTCATTAAAAATAACTTTAACAAAGGTTGGAAGTAAAAATTCTACCAAATTGTCATCTTCCTCTAGAGTTGTCAATTCTAGTTTACTGAGCAGTTTAATACAATCAAACAACCAAATTAATCATCAATAGCATCCCAATCAACCATCAAGGAAACTTTAAAACAACATGGAATTCAAAGTACAAGTAGCCATACTAAACATTCAATAAACAGAAATGAGTAAAGAGTAAGAGTATAGAGAAGCCCGTTCATGGAGAAGCATCCAATTCCAAAGCTGGAGCTTGCTTTGATTTCCTTTTTTACATTGCCATCGACAAGAAAGAATTTTAAAAATCTACAGCAAATTTAATCTCTACAAAGTTACTATAAAGAACTTAAAAAAAACTAAAATTTCTCTTTACAAAATCTCTCTTAAGTTTTTCTCCCTCTCTAATCTCTCTCTAATTTCTAATACAAAGGTGCTTTTATATTAATGAGCTAAAAGACATTTTTACCTTCGTTAAATTTTAGATTTTCAAAGGCTGGAGTGTCCAGTTCCCTTTAAAAAACCCCCGAGTAACCAGCATCTTAATAGATCTGCAACATGACATCGCAACCTCCATTTTTGCAGCGTCACGGTGCGACAAAGGTATGTTCTCCTAGGCAAGTTCAATGTGCCGATGTCTCGACTTAAGTAAACGATGCCATGACTTCTAAAAGTTTCACGTCGCAATATTACTCACTATTTGCCACACCTTTAAGTCTTGTTCATCCAACGTCGCACCCTTAGCTTGACAATGTCATGGAGTTGCTTTGCTCACTCGATTCTTTCACGTCCAAACAGTGAGTTAGGCCGCAACCGTAGGTCCTTCAATGTCATGAATTAGTACTAATCTAATTGAATCACAAATTAGTAGTGCAGATTCAAGATAAAATTTCAATAAAATGTAATTAAACTAAAACTAACCCTAAGTTAAATTATCTGAACCTTCTATTCCTAGTTTTGATGATGCGAGTTACTTAGCCTATTAGTAATTATAAACTAAGCAAATAGTTACCCTTAATTGAATTTTTTATCACTCTTAACTAGGAATACCCTCAACTTACATATTAACAATTTGTTAGCCAATTCATTTAATGAAATACCTATTCAAGACTCTTAGGTAGGCCATAATATCTTGGCATGTTCTTTCAAAATTCCCATTTGTAGCCTTTAATCTTTATAAGAATCATATACAACAGTTTCATTTCTTTAAACTATAGCAGCATGCTTAAATCACCAATTTCCTTAATATCGTTTAAGGTAAGTTCAATAGGCCATACACTTTTAAAGCTCATTATCATGTTAATTTCTCTTTTGCTTACTTATTCATTTTCCTTATTATCATCTTTTTTTAGCTATAAGACAATTAGTTCATGACACTTAATCTTACTTTTAGCCATAAATAATTACATTTAAATTTTATTAACAATATTTAATTCATTTTCGCCTATAGTAAACTCTAGTAAAACTTATTCGGATACATGGGACTCCTCCACCACACCAATGAGCACCGAAGTGCTAAACTGTAAAGTAGCGTAACACATCCCTCCACCACACCATAGAGCTCATAAGAGCATAAACTACACCACACCAAGATGCAAGTACAATACTTGAAGGCGATATAAAGCGCACATAAGCGTGAAACCTCTGACAGAACTGCAATATGCTATAAGCCCTAATTGGCATGCGAATCATATCCTAACATTTCACTAATTCTTCTAGGGCACTTTACACTTATAATTAACATATATATACCAAGGTGATTAACACATACATGTACACATATCATATAAGAGCACCTTAAGTGCCTTCACATATTCACGATCAAATCCATATTAATAAGTATATTAAGAGCTTGTTCATTTTCACTTGTAGGTACCATAGGTGCTTTACATTTGAATACACGTTTTTTACATTTCTTTAGCCCTTACACACATGTCCATTTCATTTAATATTTCTCAATAGTGGAAAGTCATATTTTCATTTGCTTTTTATCTTTTACATTACAATTCTCATGGTTTAACATGATATTGACTCTATCGACTAAAAGCATAAATTAACCAATAAGTCTTATTTGTGGCCACAATTTCAACTATTCACATTTTTTACATTAATAACATAATTTTCATATGTCAAATCATGCTTACTAACACTTTCATGACAATTAATATCCCCATATCATATTCTCACTTTACATACCATTTCTTAATTAACAATTTCAACATTAACACATTATGGACTTATTACCTATCTTTTAAATTTACATATGTTTATTACAAATTTCCATTCCATATTTATCACCCAAATTTGACCTAATTCATAAACTTCAACATAAGATAAATAAGAGTATCCAAGGTACTTACCTTGTTGGATGCTCTACAATACCAAATCAAGCTTCTATGTGCTCCAATCCATCACCAATCAAGCTTGGAAGCTCCATTTTTATCATCTACTCATTTTCCATATTACGAATAATATAATTTTTTTTTCCAAGCTTTCTCATAACATTTCACAAACTTTCTCACTCTAGCTTCAAACTCAAGCTCAAAAAACCCTAGGCTGCCATTGAAGAAATTTATGGAGTAATTGAGCTTACGAGGTTGTTTCCATGAAGATTTTAAAAAAATCTCAAGGTGGAAAGTAAAGCTTTTGAGAGAAAATGGAGAAAAAGAGGGAAAAATGAAAAAGAAGATGTTCAGCCATGAGGGCTTCATCAACATTATCACTCCAAACAACTAAGAACCAAAATAAAAGACATTTCAAATTCGAACTCAGAACTCAGATTTTTGCAAATTGAAGCCCAAACCCAGAGAACTCAAAATCATCTAGAACCCCACAAATTTACAAAATCCACACATAAATATGTTTATACAAATTTCCACGGAACCATCAAGACAATCGCAAAAATCAAATTTAGGAACTAAAATTCGACCTTGATATACCTCAGCAGGTGGGATACCCAGAAAATTGTAAGCACAAGACCAAGAGAGTATACTTTTTACGTGATATGCATACTTTGGCCCCTCAGTTGGGTACCCAGGCGGCGATGGCGGCATTACATCCTTTGGCCCCTCAGCCCACTCTCAGCCTCACAAGCAGACTCCCTAACTTGTGGTGGAGTTCGAAGTTTTGAAAACCTAATGATCAATCTTTGATTTTTCGGCTTTGAAGAGATTTTCTTGAATAAGGCCATGAACAGCAGTATCATGGCAACTGTTAGGGTACGACAGAATCATAATTCAATCTTATTAGCATTTAGCGATGCCTTTTAGATGTTTTGATTCAATTGAGTAGTGCCACAACTTCCATCTGAGGAATAATTAATGCAAAAGCCAATTTTTTAAGGCTCACAACATCGTAAAGCATAGCAGGATCGGTCCCTTAAGGCCCAGGGTTGGAAGGGGTCCAAAATCAGGTACCCTGGAGGTAGTTTGGAAGTATTTTCTTTTCATTCCTTCTTTACCTTTCTCAACCTGGTTCTCTCTGCTCCATGGCTTAAACTCCATCAAAAACCCATTGTGTCTTTGATGATGTCTCCTTTTAACTTGCACATGTTATCCGATCTGGGTTTTCTTTATTTCTCTTTTTCTTTTTTTGGGATCAGAGTTTTCCAAGTGAAAGCTTTCCTTTATTCTTCCTTTGTTTCACCAACCTTTGAAAGAAATAAAAACCCGATTTGTCTTTCTCTCTTATGGTTATTTTAACTTCTTGGATAGCAATATTAGATTCTGAAAAATAAGATTTTCTTTCAAAGATGAAAAATATTGGTGTATGTTTTAAGAATGAAGATTGATTCCCAACAGCTATGCTTCTTCAGTTTCTAGCTTGTCCATTACAGGAGGGTGTTGAAAATATGACAATTTCGATTCAAAGCCAGGTTCTTTTTCACATTTTTCATGACTTTGGGCATGATTGTTGTAGTTACAAAGAACATTATCACGTTAGCATCTGTGTAGTTGATTGTCTTGGGTTTAAGCCATTTGCTAGCATACCCAAGTTATTCTATTTGTAAACACTATAATAAATATCCCAATTTTGTAAAGACTGCAAAATTGATACATTTCCTCCCTTAACTCTACAACTTCCCCGTTGAGATCCTTGACAAACTTTAGTATTGAGCATGGTATAAACAGATATCGAATGGGCTGTTTTCACCACTCAAAAGTCCTAGCCTCCTAGGTGGAATTCGAGTTAATCACATGGACTTAGACGTAGGTCTCACCATGAAAATATACTACGTCAAGATATTACTGTTTGCAGAGAATGAATACTCATTCTTAAAACATACATCAATGTTCTCATTTAAAATGTAAATCCCACTTTTCAAAATCTAATATTGCAATCCACGAAGACAATAACCACAACAGAAAAAGAAAAGCTGGGTTTTTATTTCTTTTAAAGGTTAATGAAGCAAAGAAAGAATAAAGGGAAGATTTCTCTTCGAAAGCTATGATATAGATGACAGAGAGAGAAAAAAAAAATATCAGATAATATGGTGCAAGTTAAGCAGAGACATCACCAAATGCACAGTGGATTTTAATGGAGCTTAAGCCATGAAACAAGGAGAAAAAGGTTGAGAAAGGTAAAGAAGGGAAGGAAAAAAAATACTTTAATTACGTTGTATTGACAAATTTTGGGTCATAAATTGACTTTGAAAAATTTGTCTTTTATTGATGAAATTTGAAAAGAGTACAATCTCTAGATTTCTTATAAAAAAAAAAGCTTATTTGATTCTTCTCTTTAATTGGGCTTCGATCCAAGGGTCACTTAAACTTAAGTTTAGAAGGATGCGCTTTGCTTCAAGGGTCATTTAGATTTGATCTTGAAATTGAGTTTGATGAGATGCTTGCATGAGGATTCTATTTGATTAGATTAAAGAGTTTTTGAGACTTGATCTTGAATTAATGAGGATTGCTTAAAGGTTATTGAGACTTGATCTTGAAAATGGATTTTAGAGAACTTGGATTCAAGGGTCTTCAAAACTTGATCTTGTGTTTAAAAATATGAAAATATTATTTGAGTGCCAAGGGAGTGCCTACTCCTTTACCACTAAAGCTGTTTGAGATAATTTTCATATTTGAGATTGAATGGTATTTATGAGTTGTGCTGAGTATGTGGATGATGTCTAACTCATCAATGAATGGCATATCACTTGGGGAAACATATTTTGGATATTGGATCGAATCGAATCACCTTATTTAATCCCTTGGATTGTGGATACTGGATTGAATTTGAACACTGATTTCTTAGTTGCCAACATTCCATGTCTACCTTGTACTTTATTATTATATTTAGCTTATTCTATTGTTGTTTAATGGGGATTGATATAAATCTTCTTATGTTAGCAAGTCTTGAAATACTTTATACAATTGAGGGACTTGTATAAGTTGTTGTACTAAAAGAATTAAGCACTTAATCTATTGTTGTGAGGAAGTTTATCGTATGAGTGCATATTGATAGTAAAACCTTTTATGTTGTGGTTTTACTTGTTAAATTCACAAGGGTGGATTTTAGTCAGAGTATCAATCTTCATGGTGCAATAGTGAAGAAATTGTCACTGGTGTGTGATAGATTAGGACCACTTGTTGTAAGTGTTGAAGATAATGGATAGTTCTTATTGAGCTAGGCTTCGCAAATGTAAGGAAACTGAACTACGTAACAACTCTTGTATCTTTTGTTTGTTTATTGTTTTACTTTTAGTGGCGAAGGAGTACCCACTCCATTGTCACTCATTCACGGTGTGTAGCTTTTATCTCAACAACATTGTTAGAGTTTTGTCTTGGATGGTTGAGTCTGGTTTAAAGGTTGTTAAGATTTGACCTTTAAACATGTTTTATCTCTTTTATGGGTACAATCAAATTTGGGGGAGATTTGAACCAAGGGTCATTTAGACTTGATCTTGGATGGAAGGATGATTCCATTTCAAGGGTCTTCTAGGCTTGATCTTGAAAAAAAAAATGAATTCAACCCTTTTTTTTGTTGGTTTAATTGAACCAAAAGGTGACTTTCTTCATAAACGCCTTTTGACTTCCTCTCCTCGACTGAACAATCGAAAGGCGACTTTTCTTCAAAAGAGATATGGTGTTCATTAGATCTTCAAACTCTTCAGTTTCTTAATAGACTTCTTCATAGAACTTTTGAACTTGTGCATTTGTGTTGAATGACTTGGAGGTGAACCCCTTTCATAGTGTCAGTCGATCAAATAAAAGAGAGTTTTGTAAAATTTAATTTCTTCATTTGTGTGTTCTACAAGAATTGAATCGAGATGATGATGTCAAAACACCCCCAAAGATATGATTTTTACAAAAATAGAATCGATGTCGTGACATTAGCCCGACAATGTCGCAAAATCAGCCACAAAATTGAAGTTTTGAACCTTTGAGGGAATGTCGCGACATTGCATCTCGGTGTCATGACATGGATATTCTGGGTAGAATGTCATGACATTGGAAACGGGGGTCACGATATTGAGTTGGGTTCTACAACAAAATACTCGACCAGGTGATGTAACCTAACACTTAAACCCTAAAAGCCCACAGATTTTAACTTTAAAAACCTAAATATAAATCATGTTTAAACCCTATTAATCTCTATAACACAACACTATTTCACTAAACCTCTTTCAAAATCTCAAAACCCTCTCCCCCATTCATTTGTTACAAAAAATTTTTGCACTTTTCTTTTCTCTAAATATGTATTTTGTAGGTTTTCAAAGGAGTTCACATTAAGGCAAAGAAGTGTCTTCAATCTCAAATGTGTCAACAAACAAGGTAAAACATTTATTCAAGAGAAAATGGTAGCATACTAAGAGTATACTCGAGACCGCGAGCTTTCAGAAACAATGGAGGTTCTACGACCTGAACCACTGAGAGTGCAACAAAAGAAGGTGACTCTAACAATCTCGATGAGTGAAGACCCGACCATATGAGCTTATATTAAGCACATGACATAGTGCATGGTTTCTCTCGAGCCGACTAACCACCTTCCGACGTGTTAACATTGAGAGTGTGAATACTGCTACAAAAGATATGGAATTGAAATGGTGTCCGCAAGTGTTCGAGTCAAATTCTAATATAGTTCATACAATGAAGTACAGGAAGTACTCCGAGGATCGTACCTAAGGGATTGCAGTTTGGAAAAAACTATTATTAAATCATTTACCCAAAATAATTCCTAATATATTTGAGTCACAAATTAGTAGTATTAATTCTAAATTAGGATAATGATAATAAACTAGTTAAATTAATGCTAAACCTAAATCTACTCCTAGGTTAACGTACCAGCTTCTCATATTCCTTGTTTTGACTATGCGAGTTCCTTTAGCCTATATCTAATTGTTTTACCTGATTAATTATTGATGTAAGATTTTAAATAATTGGCTAGTAATTGACTTAGTAAGGCCTTTCAACCTTCTGCTAACCTAACTAGTCAGGAAGAACTAATTATCTTTCGATGTCACAGTTCAGACAGGGTCAATGTAAGGTTTTCACAGTAGGTAATACCGAATTTGGGTTCATTCCTACCTTCATGACTTCCTAGGATTGTCAGTCCTAGGGTTTAAGTTCTTCCTTTTCCAACCAACTAATCCGCTAAGTGATGCTTAGTAGACTACATCGATTTCGAGTTCATATATACCTAAATGACTTTCTAGGGTCGTTAATCCTAGAGTTTAATTGCACTCAACCAGATCCAACCAATCCAAATTAAACTCTACCTTTCAACCAATTAATTGGGTTACTACAACTGAAACATGCAAAATATGTATAAAGCATAAATTGATTCTAATCTTTACACAAACATTCAATTAACAATGTTAAAGAAAGAGATATAAAGAATAGAATAAAGGAAAGAGATGCTCATGGATTTCATCAATAGAAAAGTGCAGCTTTGAAACAATCTCCACTCGCGATTGTCTAACGTTGGAATAAGATCTTCCGTTTACACGAACACAAAATAACCTAAGTAAAAGCTGAAAACTAATAAAAACCTATAGAATAATTTCTGTCTCCCTCAATATGTGTTTAATCTAATTACAATAGCCTTTATATAGGCTAAACTCAAAATATTAAAGTGTCTAAACTATCCTTGAAGTACTTAGAGTTCGATTAGGAAAAATACCCCTAATTGCCTTAACAAACGCAACTGTCACGTGCAGGGATTTTTGGGCCATGCAGAAGCCATCCTTGAAGTACAACAGAAGGCGTGTCGCGACACAGTAGGCAGTTTCATTCTAGTACTTGTTTTTGCTTCTGTCTTTAGTGTTGCAACATTGGTGTCTTGGTGTCGCGACATAGTCAACAGTTTTGATCCGAATATGCATCTTTAACTCTTAATTTATCCTACAAGACCTTGTAACTTTATTTAAGTATCTAAAGTATAATAAAAATTACTGAAAAGCATAAATTATGATTTCAAGTAGGAAAACATAAATATATACTAAGATGATTTGATTTAACTATTAAACAATCTAATCTTATGTGTAAAAAGGGATAAATAATAGTGTAACTCATGGTAGATTAGTAACGACGGACTATGCTGAGAGACATGGCTTGAGATTCCTCCATAGCCATAACCACCTCCACACTAGACCATTCTTGTGGATAATGATTCCTCGATTCCACCACAAAGTGGTGGTGCACATTCAAGACCGAAAGAAAAGGGGATTACTATTTGTGATCCATCCGACACTCCAAACCCCGCCTCAAAAGTGCACCCACAAGTAAAGAGAAAGAAAATATGGTCATCTTGGACAAAGACAATACAAAAAGAGTTAGATGGTGACTATTTTGCTAACCTTTGAGAGAGTTGTTTAAGAAAATCTATTGTTCTATGTAGGCATCCCACATGAATATGCACTACTACTTCAAGCGGAACATGCAAGAGAACATCCCAATTATACCTTGCAATACCATCATGATGAAAAAGGAAAGTTCTCACTCTTATCTCTAGTTTGGGGCACATTAGGGACAATGTGCAATCTAAAGTGTGGGGGGTACACATAGAAATTTTTATTTTTGCTTTCATATGTTTTCTTGCTATTTTCATCCAAAATTTTTATTTTTGTATGCATTGTGCTTGAGCTTGTAGGAATGCAAGTGATTGATTAGGAGCATGATAATATAAATTGTTTGGTTGAAAGTTGTAAATGTAGCATGATTGTAAAGTATTCTAGGCTTTTAAAATTAGACTAGTTAGTTCACTCTATTACAATGTATAATAGGTGAAAGCGATTAAGTATAACAAATGATAAATGATTACATAGGAAGACATGTATGTTTGTCTTGAATTGTGGGTAGTTATAATTTTCTCACTCGCATGATTGAATCCATGAATTTTGAGAAGCCTAGAGATGACCTAAGGCATTTTTTGGTTGAAACTAGAGCCTAAAAGTTGAAATCTACTTATTCCTTCATGGTCCTATCTTTATATTATGCATGAATTTAGATGTCGGGCCATAGATGTTGAAGGTTAGATGGATACATCATGGAGGTTTCAAAAGAACTAGAGTGGAAAAAGTACGAAACAATATGATATAGTAAGTATAGGATTCTTGCAAAAAGTGTGCTTAAATGAAAAATTAATGTGAGAACAAAAGCATTGTGAGGGTTAAAAGCAAAGCATGAGAAATAAAAGTATAGAACGAGATAAAACTATGTAAAGTGATCAAATTAAAATCATAGATACTTAGGAAACTTTTCATTTATATCGCACAAAACTCACTAAGCTAACTATACTTATAAATATTATACCGTGTCTTATTATGCACCCTTTAATGTAATGTTTAGCTCACCTCCTTATATCCTTTTCTCTCACCTTCCTTTTTACTAGGGGTATATATGGAACAACATCATGTGTCAAACTACTTTGGCAGCTACACTGTTTCGAGCTGTTTTGATTTTTGGGGATTCGTTTTGGGTCTTGGACACCTTCGATCACTCTCACCAATTCAATTATTTTAAAATATTTTTATAGCCCCAAATTATTCTAAAATTGATTTTATGATTTTATTAATTTGCTTTAAAGTTTGAAATTTTTAATATCTTTGGGATTTTTGTTATGTATGTGCTCTGGTAACGCCTCTCATTTGTACCAGACGTTGGGATAGGTCTCTATTTTTGGCAAGTAAAATTCTTTTAAAACATTTTTATAAAAAGATCAAATTCTTTAAGAATTATTGTCTGTAACATAATTAAGAAATTAGTAAAAAAGACAAGTTATTTTAAAACTCTTTTATAAAGAAATCATATCATATAAAAAATTATTTGAATGGATGACACCTTAAGAATGAGTCTCATTAGAATAATTTTACAAGTAGCGAACATGAAAGACGAGAACGTCGCTTTGGTTCGAAGATATTTCAATAGCTAATCTCACATCTTGTTCCATAGAAAGAAAATAGATCAATTTTAGGAAACTCTTAAAAAAACATCATCGTTTCAAATTTAAATCTAGAACCCATAAGTTTAGAAGGTCTGAATTTTAAAATAAGTTGTTCTGATATTACTCTATTAATAGAAAAGAAACGGTAAAAGTAGTATGGAGGTTCTTGTACGAAGAGTCAAATTGTATTTTACTTCTTATATTTTAAAAATGAGGAAATTAATATTTTTACTTTAAATAAAAAAATTACCTTTTTATTAAAAATTTCATCTATTTTTACTATTAAAAACTTTAGTATTAGAAAACATTTGATCATGTTTCATTAGAGTGGATCTCATCCATTCAAGGTTAACTAAATATACATTTGTCTCGAAGATTCTCAAATTAAATAGGAAATTAATTTCTAAGAAGGGATTGTATGGAATTGTGATTCCACGTAATTCCTAACCCCTTTCAATAGAAGAATAACAAATAAAATTTTTTCTCCTGATTTTCAGCTTTTTTTTTTCTCCAGACAAATTTAAATTCAACTAAAACAGCTAATAAAAAATGTATAGGGATGATATCGAATCACAGTTTTATATAATCATTTCTCCTAATTTATTCTAACAGGATAATGTTATAAAACGATCATTAAACATGAATCTTATACACTATAATGATATTATTATTAAATAAAAAATTAATAAATTATTTAAACATAATTAAATATTAATTATAGCTATTATAAATAAATATTAAAAACTCTCAATTTGTTAAAAAAAAAAAACTCTCAAATTGAAAACTTAGGGTCTTGAGCAATTACTTCCAGTTTAAAGTTTTAATATTTGTTTAAAAATAATTATTATGTAAATAAAGTTAGATGGCATAATTTGTACGTGAATAACAAAGTTAGGGAATATGTACGGACTGGGAAGGTGTGGCAGTAAGAAAATTTAGAGAGATTCGCGACAGAAGGGGATCAACCTAAAATAAAATAAAAGAAAAGAAAATACCTGGCAGACTTGAACATTCACAGAAGAGGTAGAAGACAAAATTCAGGGGACAAGATACTTCATTCAGGACATTTCCCCGTCAATCTCTCCCCAAAAGCACAACCTACATAACCAAGCAAATCTTAGACTGTAGACCTACAGCTAGCCATCTCATACATAAAACTGCTGTTATATATCCTAGGGTAGGGCTAGCATTCTAGGAATAGCAATGTAGTGTACTCTTTAAGAAATTTAAAGATCAATGCAGTGTACTTTCATTTTGCATGGTTTTGGCTTCTGTTATATATGGTAGCCTTTTATCAGCTATGGATATTTACTTGCTTTGTGCTTTTGATTTAGACAGGTCCTGATTATGTAATAAAATTATATTATTAATCACCCAAATTTGTGTATTGCACATTCTCTGCCATGATTGGATAAGTTTTGACTGTTGTCAAGTTTTACTAATTCATATGTCCCCCCACCCCAACCCAACCCAACCTTTGAATCAGATTTTGAGATCTAGGAGCAATGGATAAGCTGTTAGTCTGTCATCAACACCACTGGTTTTAGGGGAAAAGGTATAATGAGCAGTATTAAAATTCATCTCAAAATCATAATATCATATTTCATGTCTCTGACATATGGACAGTCACATGGGTTACTAGCTTAACATAAATAAATTGGCCAAGGACGACATTTCCTTGTTATGGAGATATGGCGTGCCCTTGCCGTTTGGCCAGTTTCTGAAAGCGAGCCAGTAATAGAAACAATGTCAATAGCATCAATTTCCAAGGCATGCAGTTGTTGATCATACTAATGCATTATTTATTTTGCTTCCATAATATATGATCTATTCTTCTTAGCCTTTCAAATTCAGAAGAAGAAAGAGAATCTTTTCGGCCCATCCCTCCATCTGTTCTCTAATCCTTAGCTGTCTCTGCAATTCCAACACATCATCAACCTCTCTCCCTCTTACATCACATACACAAATATAGAACATAATGACATCGCTTTCCATGTCTTTATTGGGGGTTGGGTTTATATATTTGGGAGAAAAAGGGTTCATTGATGAGACAAGAGCAAGCAACAACTTTTGCCCAAAGAAAGATTCTTCGTTGTCGCTTATCTTATAAGAAAAAACTTCTATGAGGGGGGGGGGGGTGTTAAAATTTTCTTTTGTGTGTGTGTCTGTGCTGACAAAATTTGGGACTGTAAATAGACAGCGGGTGCTGCGGCTGATGCCACTGGATCCAGCCAAACATGCTTATTGGCAGCACTGCAATATGCACCCAAGGGCTGCTTTTGTTCCCCTTCTTCATCTCTCTCCCATGTGACCCCTTTTGCTCTTTTTCTAGGGCTAACCTTCTCTGCCTGCCTGCCTTCTCAACAAAGTCAAAATGTTCAGTGAATCTTGCTTAGATATTTGATATAAATAAATAAATTCACAAACGAATATATATATAATTTATAATGTGTGTAAGTGAATCAAATTAAAATTTTATATCTATAAATAAATTAAATCAAATTTTATTTTTCATATTACATATTAAATTAAAATTTATATATAAATTTTAAATTTTTCCTTATAAAAAATATGTTTTAACTATTCTTAACCTGTGTTGGGGCTTACTTTTCATCTAATGGGCTACAAATGCAGTAGCTCCGGCTCATGCTATATGAAGATGGTTTTCAGTTAGCACTACATAACCTCGTTCTGCAGTGTCATGGTCTTCACTCGTTTCGGGCTCGGTTTTCGAAGGTGTTTGGTTCAAGGAATATAAAATTTTATTTAATAATTGAATTACAAAAATGTAAGATTATATGTTACATTAGTATATTATTCATTTGATTGAATGTAAAATTTTAGTATTTGGTTGACGAAATGTCAAATTGCTTAAAAATATATTTTGTTAAACTAATTTCTAATTGTTGCACGTGATTTTATGTATTTATTTTTATTTTTTTAAAATGATATATTTTAAATTATTGTAATTAGTGTAAAGTAATATACATTTATTCAAATTGTTGACCATAATTAAAGACAATTCAAATATTTTAATAACATTAATAATTTTTCAAATTATAATCAAAACATTTTACCATATTCAATGTACAATATAATTTTATTTTGTATAATTAATAGAAAGCAATATTATCCTATATAATAAATACTTAATAGAATCAACATATATTAATTATTTTGGTTAAATAATGATTTGTCCCCTAAACTATATCGCATTCCACAATGTGGTACATGTAGTATTTTTGTTCTCAATTTGGTACTTGTGGTTTTATTCCGTCAACCACTTTATCCCATTATCATGGAAAATGGGGTTAGAATATTATACTAATCATTGATTGACACGTGGCTTAATCATGCAACATTTCTTTAAAAAGTGAAATGTTTGGACATTTCACTGTTGAATGTCGATGATTTCACAAATACCATAAATTTCTTCATTTTTTACCAGTTTAACTCTTTGCACTTTCCTAAGCTCCATGGCTTCAACCTTTCCAGTTAAACTAGCCATTCGAGCACTTAAATCATCTTCTTGACTAAAGTGGTATTTTCCTTTCTTATTAGCAAGTTTCGATCTAATAGAACCTTCAGAAGGGTTAACTATGTGCCAAGGTAGTGAATTTTTTGTCGAAGTGGTCTAGGTAGTTAATGGCCTTTTCAGGATCTTTATCAAGGAACTCTATGTTATACATTGACTTAACAAATTGTTTAGTTTCAGAAGTCCGCCAATTTTCAAAACCATGATGTGGGCAAAAACTTAACAAATCTTTGAAATGTTCCCAACATTGAAAAAATGGTTCATTTGAAATTTGCAAGAAATTTTGAATATGTCTTTTAAAAGCATTGGTCTTTTGTGTTGGAAAAAAATTCTTTAAAAATTCAGTTTGATTTCTTGCCAAGTACCAGTTGATTTTGGTTTTAAATTGTTAAACCAAATTTTTGCTTATCTTTTAAAGAAAAAGGAAATAATTTGAGTTTATCAATTTCATTAGCACAAGGTGGCTCATTAAAGGTGGCACATACTTCATCGAAATCTTTATGATGCAAGTAAGGATTTTCAGACTCTAAGCCATGAAAATTAGGAACTAAAGTTATCGTACTAGGTTTGAATCAAAAGTTATTTGCATTCAAAGGTAAAACAAATCAAGAGGGTGTTGAGTTTCGAGGAGGTTGAAAGTAATCACGCATGGTGCGCACTTGTCGAATCTCATTTTCATCAGGAGCTCTTTCAATTTCATCCATGATAGGTGAATGTGGAGGAGTCTCAATCAAATTACCAGCAAAAGTTTCACAATTCTTTCTTACTAAACGATGAGAATTAAAATCACGATGCCAAATATGCACAGACAAATTAGGCGATACAGTCGTCCTTTAAAAGAAAAAAAATGAGATGAAATAAAGTAAAATATTATAGGTGGTAGAACCAACCAAATATACATATGTAAAGAAAAAAAAAACTTATAAACTTGTAATCTAAATCTTACCTTCCCCGGCAATGGTGTTAAAAACTTGACAAGAACTTTCTAGGTCTACAACCTAAGTGCAGGTTATATTCAAGTAATAAAATCTCAGGAGTTTGAGGTCAATCCATAGGGAAGTTGATTAGAGCTTACAATATTACAAGTATTATGCTAGAATAAAAATTTAACACTTAGCTTTGGAATGAGTGTCGAAAATGGAAGTAGTAGCAAGAAACACTAGAAATAAAAATAAAAGTCAACGCAGGAAATTAACTAAGAATAATAAAAACAAATACCTGGAAGAAAAAATGTTGATGTTAGAGGATCAAATCTTGGTGTCATATTAAGATTTAAATTTTAGTACTCATTGTTATTACTCAATTAGAATCCACACAAAATTGGAGGTCCCAATCGAATAATAAAGTAATGTACGTCCAATATGATTGTTCAATAAGTCCAACTGTTTAGCAAATGAATCCATAAGTAAAGGATGATGTAATATGACAGTTCAACTATTTAAGTTCAGTCTAAAAATATACCATATGGTATTATAATCACTTCATAACTTCAAGCCTTATAAAAAGAATTTAAATATTTATTAAGCCAATTTTTTATGTCTACAAAAAATCAAGGTTAATTTATCTAAGCATTCATTGTGTCATCTATTGTCTATAACAAATAAAAAATCTTACTTTACAAGTATGATTATGAATAGTGGTTGATAATTAATTCTAGCTCAAATGATGAGTATGGAATTTACCTTAATATTTTTCAAGAGATTCACCATTTCACCTCAGCATTGAAAAATTAGAATAACAAAATTATACAACTCAAACTTATATAAAAAAGACATATTAGATATAAGAAACTTGAGCTTTTACACGAATAACGAAACAAGCAAATACTTAACAAGGAAATGGTCTTGATCCCAACCTCAAGATGCCTCCTATTCTAAAACCAATGACTATTTATAGAGGTTCGTGAAGAGAAAAATGTCAATGCAAAAGACTTGCGAGTAATAAATTTCTAGGCCCACTTCTTTGTCATCTTTTGAGTCATTTTTCACATGTTAATTGATGACTTCTTTTGTCTAAGTTAACGTCTCCTAAGCGAAAAAATACAAGAAAATCAATTGATGGTTCGGATCTTGTACATTCACTGTAGAAATTTCAACTCCAAACTCCAAGTATGTTAGGACATATGATCCAAACACGAAAATGCGTCAAACTGTCCATCAATGTGAAACCTGTAAATTTACCTTTACTTTTGGATTTTTTCCCGATTCATTTTGGTATTGGTGTTCCAGTATTTGAATAGATCTTCAAATTCCCTTTCTGACGATATAAATTACACCTAAAATGGAGTCCTGAAGCTCGTGAAATGATTGAAACACTAAGAAGTGTTCCAACTGGAAGTTTCGAATGTGTCCAAATTACAAATTTTAAATCTTTGAGCATTGGACTTTCACTCATCATCTTGGATCAACTTTAGGCGTAGTGCATTTAATCTCATGGTTCCATTATTAACATATTCTTCCCAAACCTGTTTTACTTGAAAATTCCACATGGAATAATTTATTGAAGCTAAATGCGTGAAAAAACACAATATTTACAATACAAACATAAAAAAGTCAGATAAATTAAAAAAATATAAAAATAATTAAGAAACTAAGAAAATGTAAGTAAGATATAGAAAATAATCATATAATAAGGACTCATCACCTTGTTGGAAGTTTAACTTAATCATGGATAATGACATGTATAGATGGTATTATATGCAACATCTAAACATTCAAAGATCGAGTTGGTCGAACGAAGCCTCAACAAACCAATAGAGTTATGACGAAGAATATGGTAGGCACAAATATTCATACGAACCTCCTTATGATTCGTGTGAGTATGCAACTGATGGTTATCTGAAAGCTTTAATATTTATAAAAAGAATGATCGAGCCTAAAAATTAACTATCACCACGATTAAGGCAAGTGTACCTATTGAACAGTAGTATAGCTTAGTGGCAAGACCGGATTGTCGAACCCAAGGGAACCAAAAATACTAGTACTAACTTTCTTTTTATTATCTAGCCTAAAATAAAGAGGATTGATATCTATCTAACTAATTACTAAACTAGGGATGCTAAGACACAGAGAATGAATTGGGGAAAATACTTTTGAGAAAACCAATTAATTAAGACCATACCTGAGGAAGAATCCACCTAGACTTCGCTTGTTATTTAACTCTGAACCAGACGATTTATTCACTTGACTTGATCTGTAGGATTCCATAATTTATATCAATACCTCCTTCGAGGCTACTAACGTCTAACCCTAGGTTGATTAATTGAAATCTCTTTCTAATTAAAACCCCTAGTGTTGCATTAATTCGATCTATGGACTCCCATATTAGGTTTGACCCTAATCCAGTAGATTTTCGTTGTCCTATTTCTAGGAGTCTGATCAACTCCGCTTAACTATGCTAGATCTACTTTTAAACAGGGACTTTTGCTCCTCTGAATAAGCACATCAATACTTGAATCAATATCCTGAAATATTAAAGCAAGAATTAAGAACACATAATTAAAAACAAATCAAGTATTTATCATACAGTTCACAAAACAATAACAAGATCCGTCTTAGGTTTCATCCCCCTCAGGTATTTGAGAGGTTTAGTTCATAATTATAAAAGAATACATCTTAGAAGAAAAATAACAAAACATAAAGAAAACCCTAAAACCCCCTGAAGGAAATTGAAGGGAAGATCCTTAGTCTTAAGCGTGATTCCGGCTTCTGAAATGGATCAACTGGCTTTCTTGGAGTAATTCCCTAATTTCAGCTCTCTCTGGCTTCATTCCTATCAAAAGGCCTGACAGAGGCCTTCTGTCGAACTCTCAAACTCTCCTCTGATAGGTTGCCCTCTAGGGTGTTTATATAGGCTTTCGGAATGTCTTTCTTTGCCTCTAAGTATCCTTTTTCGAGTGGAATTAAAATAGGTCACGGGAAGGACATGTCCATGTAGCACGCTCGTGTGAATCGAGCCCTAGGCTGTGTTTGAGTCTGCTAAAGTGGCACGGCCATGTGGCGAACTCTATGCTAGGTGGATTTCTTACTTCTGCCCATTTTTTCCGTTTTTGGCTCGTTTTCCGTTCTTTTCATCCTCTTATGCTCTCCTACGTATAAAACATGAAATTAAAAGATTAGGAGCATCAAATTCCACAATTCAAGGGATAAATCATCCAAAAGTATACCAAATATGGGATTAAAAAAAGTATATATTACGGTTTATCACATACCCCCACATTTAAGCATATGTTTGTCCTCAAGCAAAATCCTCAACTCACAATTAAAATACGTTCTTCTCAATTTATAATTCCTATCAATGATGTTTCGAAATAATCCATAGGTAATCATACATCGAGAATTCAACTAGAAGAACATCAGAGTTTCAAACGATCCAAGTTGAGCATTTTATTCATGAAAAACATAGGTATCTCCCCTTATCTAAGTAATCACCTTTTATTCAAAATATCACAGAGTTAACATCCTCACTAAGGATTCACTCAAATCGCTCTAAGTGTTTTAAGGGACAAAAATTTAAGCACTCAATAGTCAACATGAAAAGTTATTACCATAGGCTTGCATGAAAATCAAATCTCTACCACTATAAATTGAGATGATACATTGATCAAAAGGTCTTTAAGAAGGTTGTAACGTGGCTTGGTTAAGGGGTACGGTCACAGGCTAAAAGAGAAGGTTAGAATTGAGATCGACTTGATCAGTTACTGAACTAGAAAAATAAACTAATAATGATTAATTACATTAATAATACGGGCTTCTTCTAAAGATGTGAAATTTACTGTTTAAGCTCATAAAAACATAGAACTAATAATGTATATACTTTTAATTTTTTTTTTAGAACAAATCAATTACAATAATACGAAAGAACTTTTAGCAACTGAAATATAAAACATAGTTGGGTAGCTATTTCAAATCAAATCTCGATAAAAAAGGTTAATAAGAAAAAATTCGTAATGAATCAAAAAGAGTAAGTTTTGGGTTAATATTAAGGTTAAATCAATGAATGGGTTGTTAGGCTCAATGGGGTTCACTAAGGGTTAAAAATGAAGGTAGGCCTTTTGGGAAGTAAGCGGGTTAAACCCTAGGTGCCTTTATCATCTCAGTGTATCAAATCAAAAGTGTGGTCTCGACATGTATAATCGAAGCAAGTTCTAGAATAACAGATCAATATTAACTCACTCAAATCAACAATAAAAGTGAGCACGAAAGAATGTATGCTCTAAAGGCTTAAAATCTCATAAAAATTATTGGTTTTTGATGTCAACTTTGTGAATTTTAAATTTTAAGATAATACCTAAACTTAGGGAAACAACCTAGCAAATTTTTAATTTTCAAAAATCAATTCATCATGCTTGATTCTCTAAAGCCTTCAAGTTTAAACAGTCAATGCACAACCGCCTATGTTTTAATTCAAGACATATCAATAAAAATCATAAATCAATTAGAATTTGTTCTAATGGTGGTATGAGAAAAGAAAAATAAAATTCAGGGATTTGAGAATAATGCAAAAAGTTAGGAACTTTTAGAATTCACCCCCCACACTTAAGATGTACATTGCCCTCAATGTACAAAGATATATAACATGAGAGATAGGGAGAAGTGAAACTTCCTGAATTTTGGATAGATCCTTGAGTTGGTAGTGGTCGTGGTGTGGTGATTCCCAAGCAGCCTTTAGAACCTAAATCAAAGAAATCAAAATGCATTAATAAAAATTAAAGATACGAAAGATAAAGGGAAGGAAATAAAGGAGAAGGGAAAAGAAAGAGAAAAAAATGAACAGATTTAAAGATCCTTGTATTGTTGGGTGAATGAAGCCGCCGGCATGAACTTATGAAGAGTGATTGTGCACGCGGCAACCTTGTCAGGATCTTTTTTAACATGGGAGTGGTAGTGTTGGGCTTGCCTTTAGTCATAGTAGTGGTTGAAATTGGGGAAGAGGGATGAAGGGCGGCGGTTTGTGTGAATGGTGGTGGAATGAGGGCTAGGGTTTGAGTGAAGGGGATAATGAATAGTGAATGTTTTATATAGAAATACGCGGGCATGTAACACGCTCGTGTGACTCGTTTGTAAATCGTGTGTATCATAAATTAGGGTTTTGGCATGCCTGATATGCGGCCCACGCTCGTGTGCTGTGGGCGTGTTATCCCACACGGTCGTATCGCACGACTGTACCGAGCTTCATTCGCTTCTCCTACGATCGTGTCCTATATCCTATGCCCGTGTTAACTTGATAGATTTGAACACGATTGCAAGACATGGACGTGGCGCATGCCCATGGCATTTATTTAGTGGAGACCACGACCGTCTCGCATGGCCGTGGTGTTTTATCGTAGCTCGTGGTTTGGGAAAAAAATTTCGTCATTGGTCTATAAGGTCACCGCCATGCCGGTGTGCAAATCCGTGGTGTCCATACAGCCACATCCATGCCCGTGTGCAGTGTCGTGTGGTAGGGCAGCATATGTTAGTTTGTAGTTAGATGCTAAGAGTGAAAATAAAATAAAGAAAATAAAAATAAAAAAATGAAAATGAAAATTAATGAGGTTAGTGTTCGGATTGTCTCTCGAGAAGCGCTTTTTTAGAGTCTTAAGCTTCACTTACCTCTCATTTACACATTCATGGTGGTTTGAGGAGTTGAAACTCCTCTCCCCTGCTATCAGTTCTATGATTGTTATATAATTTGAGTTGGGTAGTGTTTACCTTAAAAATGTTGAACTTGGGATTAATTATCTCGACTGTACGATATGGGAAGATATTCAGCACTTTAAAAGGAATCTCTTCGTTTGTACTCAAGTCTGAAGTGGAGATTCGAGGGTCTGTCTTATCCAGCAATACCTGATCTCTGATCTTAAATTTGTTCGGCTCATGGAGTGGCTTTGGTTCTGCTTCGTGTATTCCTAGTTTCTCCTTGAAATGTGTCTTCCACTCGTCTAATTCATCAATCTGAATCCGTCGTTCCTCGTGAGTTATTTCCTTGTTGGCATGAGGTCTAGGATCTGGCTCAATTGTGTAGTTCCATGGTGTTTCCTGAAAAGAAGGTTTAACCGAATGGTAATTACTAGAATTTATGTTCTCACCTTGATTACTCGATGTCCTAGCTAAGTCAAGAGCCTGAAGAGTGATCTTTTCGTCACCTACACGAAGTATGAGTTCTCCTGTACCAACACCAATTTTAGTTCTAGCAGTTGCTAAAAAGGGTCTTCCTAAAATTAAAGGAATCTTATTGTCCTCATCCATGTCTAAAACGACAAAGTCTACTGGAAATATGAATCTGTCAATTTTAACTTGTACATCTTCGATTATACCCTTAAGAATTCTAATAGTTTTATCAGCTAATTGAATGCTCATCCAAGTTTGTTTGAGTTTCCCTAGACCTAGCTGTTTAAACATTTTATAAGGCATAACATTGATGCTTGCCCCTAAATCAGCTAAAGCATTATCAACAGATAAACTACCAATTAAGCATGGAATTGTAAAACTCTCTGGATCTTTTAATTTTCATGGTAGTTTATTTTCTAGAATTGCTGAGCACACTGCGTTTAGCTCCACATGCGATTCCTCGTCTAACTTTTGCTTGTTTGTCAAAAGCTCTTTTAGAAATTTCCTTGAATCTGGCATCTGCGAAGAGCTGCAAGAAACGATAAGTTAATATGTAATTTTTTTAGAAGTTTAAGAAATTTACCGAATTTTTCATCTGTATTGTCTTTCTTCATCACATTAGGGTATAGCACACGAGGTTGGTACTCTTTAATTACCTGTTTTGGCTTATCATGTAACGGCCTAATTTTCAGTGGTGTCAGAAATGGTGATATGAGTTCACTAAATTCGACAGGTAAAATTGAGTAAGAAAGTAATTTAAAATTTTTGAGTCAAGTGAGAATTTAGAAGAATTTGTGGATTGGTGAATTTGGTGAATTAAAAGAATTTACTAGGTCAAATAGGTCAAAAACGAGGTATCGAGACCTCAAATTTGAAAATTGAGCCATAAATATTTTTAGAAATATTTATGGAGTGTTATTAAGTTAGTATTAAAGTTTGGTTGAGAAATTTAAATGTTTGGGTAGTCAATTTAATAAAAAGGACTAAATTGTAACAAATGTAAAATTACTAGAAGAATTAAATAGCTCAGGTGTTAAAAGAAGGAGGGTTTAAAGGATAATTAAACCTAAAGGTGAAAAGGCTGGACGGCAAAGTGAAGAAAATCACCAAAAGATAAGGGAAATAAGGGCAAAATTGGAAATTTAATAATTTTAACATGTATAATAAAAACAAAGTTGAAAAATCTAGAGATATCTTCATATTTTCTCAGCCAAAACACCATAAGAAGTCTGGAGGAAGCTGGTTTTCATAGTTTTACACCATGTGAGTTTAATTCATGCTTTTTCTTGATAATTTTTATGTTTTTATGACTTTTACAACTAGATCCACTTATAGAATTCATTAGTTTTTGATTTGGTGGGTAAAATTAAAAGTTACGCTTGCTGAGAAATGGAAGTTTATGATGAATTATTATGAAAATTAAATTTTAATTTCATATTAAGGTGGTTTTATTAAGTGATTTTGATAGGAAATGATATTTAGGACCTAATTGTGAAAAAGTTGTGAATTAGAGGTTGCTGTTGAAATTCAGAATATAAAAGGTTGTGAAATAGTTTGTAATGATAGAATAAAGTGTTAATTGAGAAAAATTAGTTCAATTGATGGCTGAATTGAGCAGGGACTAAATTGTAAAAACTATAAATTTTGGGGTAAAAGTGCAATTTCGAAATTTAAAGAGCATAATTTGTGAAATGAAATGGAAATGAAATATATGCTAATGAGTGAAAATATTTTACATTATAGATCAAGAAACCAAAGAAGAAAGAGGAAAAGAAAAAGTTGCGAGTAGTCCCTAAATTTCAAAATCTTCTACAAATCAGTAGGTAAGTTCATATGGTTGAATTTATATGTTTATTTTTGAAAGATTGAATGATATAATGTGCTGTAAATGTGAATTTGCTGTGGGATTGTGGGAAATATGATAAAATGAAAGAATAAATGGCGGTAATTCAAATTAGGAAAAACGCAGAATTGAGAGAATACGTTAGGTGTGTCGTGACATGTGATGAATTGATTTGGATAAGACCATGGTTAATCCATGGCAAATGTGAAATGTAGGTATGGTATCATCCATACCGAGTTATGAAATGTAGGTATGGTATCATCCATACCGAGTTATGAAATGTAGGTATGGTATCATCCATACCGAGATATGAAATGTAGGTATGGTATCAACCATACTGAGTTGTGAAATGTAGGTATGGTATTAACCATACTGAGTTGTGAAACGTGGCACTGAGCAACGACGTACTCAAAAATATAAAATGAGTGAATCAAATGGAAGAGATTGAGTAGTTGTTAATGTTGAGCTCAACTATGTGAAGTATTTTAACAATGGTTGTGGATGGCAGGGAACTTTAGTAAATATTTTGTTATTGTTTTGGAAATATTATGTGTGGTAAGTTACTTTTAAACCAATGAACTTACTAAGCTTCATCAAGCTTACTCGTGTGTGTTTGATATTTTTATGTAGATTGAATTAAAGAGAAGTTGGTAGATCGGATCATCACAGCAAAGCTCACTATCCAGATCAATTCCGGTAGCTTTTGTTTTATGTTTGAAGATTTATATGGCATGTATAGAGTTTAAATGAGATGGGGTAAAGATGTTATAAACTAGTTGATAATATTTTGCAATGAAACAGTTTTTGAATTGCAGCAGTAACGTAATTTTGAAAAATCACCAAAAAATAGAAGAAATATAATTAGAAAGTGAATAAGATATGAATTGAAAACTCTTTGAGTCTATTTTCATATAAAAGAAATATAGCAAGCAAAAGAAATGGAAATAATGAGATATTCAAATTTTAGTGAAACAGGTTCTGAATGAATTCGTGATCCCCCGTTCTGCCTTTGAAAAATCATTAGAAATTGCACAAAAATAATTGTGGATTAAAATTTATATGTATGGAATCCTAAATGAGTCTATTTTCAAATGAAATAAATAAAAAGGTCATATGAATTCTGTATGAAGAGTAATTTGATTTGTAGTGAAGAGAGGTCAGAACAGTCAAACAGTGAAACAGGGGAAAATTTTAAGAAAAATCTGGTATTGATTGGCCATACCAAAAATTCTGGAAAAATTATAGTAAAAAGACATATGAGTCTAGTTTCAGGAAAAATTAACGGATCTTAATTTGGAGTCCCGTAGCTCCAGATATAAATATTTTAGTGACTATGACGCAGATGGGCAGTTTTAAATTTTATGCCGAATTAGTAGTAAAGTTTAGTAATGCCTCGTGCTCGACTCCGGCAACGGTCTCGGGTAAGGGGTGTTACATTTATTGGTATCAGAACTTTTGTTTAGACGATTCTCGGAACGGATGTGATGTATAAAATGTTTAGAAATACATGCCATATAAATCTGTGATAGTGAGATGTGAATGATCCGATCTAACTATTAATTTTTGTTATAGATTGTAAAGATGTCCGATAGACCCGAGGTGCTGATCATGAAGAGGAAGTTAATAGTAGAGTCTGACTTACGAGCGAGGAACAAGTAATAATGTTCCGATTTCTTTGATGAGAGAGGAAGAACTTAAAAATTTGATTTACTGGGTAATGAATCGGTGGTTTAGTGAAACAATACAAGGAAGAAGTCAGCACAACAACCTCCTCCTCCCCTCACTGTATCACGATTCTGTTGATTGCTCCTCCTTCAATAGATGAATCTATCAAAAGAACACCGATTGAGAAACTCGAAAAGTTCGGAGCTGAAGAATTTCGGAAAGATCGGATGATGATCCAGATTAAAGCGAGTATTGGCTAAAGAGTTTGGAGAGAGTTTTCAAACAAATGATTTGTTCTCCTGAGGACTATCTCGAGGTGTGCGCGATTTCATTATTGAAAGAAGAAGCGTATAATTGGTGGGAAACCATTGAAGCGATGGTACTGCGAGATAAACTTACAGGGAATTCTTCCAAAATGAGTTTAGAAAAAGTATGTGGGAAGGAGATATTTAGATAAAAGAAAAGGGAATTCCTTGATCTTCGACAATGGAATAAAACAAAGTGGTTGAATATGAGAGAGAATTTGTGTATCTCAAAGAGGTATGCTCGGGATGTTGTACCGAGCGAGAGGAAGAAATGTGCATTAGATTTGAAGAAGGGCTTAATGATGAAATCGAATGATGATAGGAGGCACCGAGATTCGAGAATTTGTGGTTCTCATCGATCGAGCTCAAAAGATGGAAGAAGTGTATAATAGAAAGATGCAAAGAGAAAGAAAAGGCAAAGAAGTATATAAAAGAAGTTTCTCTAGACCAACGACTTTTCCAAATAAAAGTTCGAGATGATTTTAGTCGATCTGTTACAATTCCTAACGATCAAATAAAAGTAAAACAACTCAAAGAGATGTTGGAGTGATTAATAAACCAGCAGAAAATCTTCGTAGTGTGCAAAATTTTCCGAGACCTAGATGCAAAAATTGTGGTAGATTTCATATTGGTGAATGTTGGGGAAGAATCTGGAGCTCATTATAGATGTGGTGGAACCGATCATTTTATTCGGGATCGCCTCGGTCATTAAAAGAAAATAAAGAACAAGGCGAGAAACAAACAAATACTCCTCGAGAAAAGTAGACGTTCGGGTCAAAGTAGTGTCTTCTTGAGGCGCTCGTTCGGGAATGAGAGATATCAGAGTCTGATCGAAATAAGGGCACCCGCACGCATATATATGCTACTCGGGCAAGAGAGGAAGCTTCGCTCCCGGATGTGATAGCCGGTATTTTCCATCTCTTTAATGATTACGTGTATACTTTAATTGATCCTGGATCTACGCATTCATATATTTGCACCTTTGCATTAGTGTCGAAAAGAAAATGACCATTGAGTCCACCGATTTTGATATGCAAGTCACTAATCCGTTAGGGCAAAGTGTGTTAGTTAATTTAATATGTCGGAAGTGTCCACTTTGAAAATACAAAGGTCATGAATTCTCTCTCTGATTTAATGTTGTTACCTTTCCGAAATTTGATGTTATTCTTGGCATGGATTGGTTGATTAAACACGATGCCATAGTAAATTGTAGAGAAAACGGGTTGATTTAAAATGTCGATGCGGGAAATAGTTTCAAATTGAGTTTGGAGATAAAAAGGATGATGTCGAAATTATTTCAACCATTACTGATTTCGTAAATTGATTCGGAAGGGTAATGAAGCATTTTTAGCTTATATTCTTGATACTCGGGGTTCTGAATTGAAGACGGAACAATTGCCAGTTGTTAATGAGTTTACTGATGTGTTTCCTGAGGAATTACATGGTTTACCCCCTGATCGTGAGGTTGAATTCGTAATTGATGTAACTCCGCATGCAGCTCGATATCAATAGCACCGTATAGAATGGCACCAAATGAGTTAAAAGAGTTGAAGACGCAATTGCAAGAGTTATTGGATAAGGGGTTCATCGGATCGAGTACGTCACCTTGGGCGCACTGCTTTATTTGTGAAAAGAAAGATGGATCGTTGCGATTATGTATTGATTACGATACAATTTGAACAAGGTAACAATTAAAAATAAATATCCATTACCACGTATCGATGATCTATTTGATCGGTTGAAAGGTGCCGCAGTGTTTTCAAAGATAGACCTTAGATCCGGTATTATCAATCAAGGTTAAAGAGTGTGATGTGCCAAAGATCGCTTTCGAACTCGGTATGGTCACTACGAATTTCTGGTAATGCCTTTTGGTTTAACAAATGCCCCTGCTGCATTTATGGATTTAATGAACCGGATTTTTCAGCCTTATTTGGATAGATTTGTGGTGGTATTTATTGATGACATATTGGTCTATTCAAAAACAGAATCCGAGCATGCACAACACTTGAGAATTGTATTACAGACTTTGAGAGAAAAGCAGTTATATGCAAAATTTAGTAAATGTGAGTTTTGGCTTCATGAAGTTGGATTTCTTGGTCACATTGTATCAGCTGAAGGAATTCGTGTGGATCCAAGTAAAGTTTCAGCAGTGGTGAATTGGAAAACACCGAGGAATGTAACTGAAGTGCGAAGTTTTCTGGGACTAGCAGGGTATTATCGCCGTTTTGTAAAGAATTTTTCCATGATTGCTTCACCAATGACTCGTTTGTTACAAAAGAATGTTGAGTTTGTTGGTCTGATGAATGTCAACAGAGCTTTGACCAGCTTGAAAAAATGTTAACGAAGCTCCAGCTTTGACTCAACCAGAATCAGTATACCATATATTGTGTACAGTGATGCATCTTTAAATGGTTTGGGTTGTGTGTTAATGCAGTCGGGAAAGGTAGTGGCTTATGCTTCACGACAATTAAAGCCACATGAAAAGAATTACCCTACACACGATCTTGAATTAGCTGCAATTGTTTTTTCTTTAAAAATTTGGAGACACTATTTATATGGTGAGAAGTGTTATATCTATACGGATCACAAAAGTCCGAAATACTTAATGACTCAGAAGGAACTAAACTTAAAACAGAGACGGTGGTTGGAGTTCTTTGAAAGATTATGATTTGGTTATTGACTACCATCCAGAAAAGCTAATGTAGTTCTTGATGCACTTAGTCGAAAGTCATCTTTGTTTGCGCTTGAACAATGAATGCTCAATTGGCTCTTAATGAAGAAGGTCTTTGTATTAGTAGAATTGAAAGTGAAACCCATGTTTCTTCAACAAATTCGAAACTACGTAAATGAAGACCCAAAATTGGTATTTAAACGACAAATGGTTCGAGATAATTTAGATTCGAGTTCAAAGCATTGATGATGAAGGTATGTTGCGTTATCATAACAGAATTTGTGTTCCAAACAATTCGATTTGAAGAATAATATTCTTTCTCGAAGCACATAATAGTATGTATTCTATTCACCCGCAAAGATTTAAAATGTATGGTGATTTGAAAAAGATATATTGGTGGCACAGGTATGAAAAGAGAAATTTGAATTTGTTGCAAAATGTTTGATTTGTCGCAGCAAGTTAAAGCGGAGCATCAAGTGCCAACGGGTTTACTACAACCCATTATGATTCTGAATGGAAGTGGGAGCGTGTTACAATGGATTTTGTGTCGGGATTGCCTATGACTCCAAGAAAGAAAGATTCGATATGGGTGATTGTTGATAGATTGACAAAGTCAACACACTTTATTCCAAATGTAATGCATTTTTCACTTGAGAAGTTAGCGAGAATTGTATGTATGTCGGAGATTGTGAGACTACATGGAGTTCCAGTATCTATCATTTCGACATCGGGATCCGAGGTTTACTTGAGATTTTGGAACAAATCTGCAAAGCTTTAGGTACCAAATTAAATTTTAGTACAACGTTTCATCCTCAAACAGATGGACAATCGAGCGCAGTGATTCAAATTCTAGAAGATATGTTAAGATGTTGTATACTTGAGTTTGGTGACACTGGGAAAGGTATTTACCTTTGGCTGAGTTTGCTTACAATAATAGCTATCGGTCTAGTATAAAAATGGCACCATTTGAAGCTCTTTATGGTAGGAAATGCAAGACTCCATTGTGTTGGTGCAAATTGAGTGAATCAAAAATAGTTGGGGTTGATTTGATTCGGAAATCAAGAGAAAGTCCGGATTATTCGAGATAGTCTAAAAGCTCGCTGGATCGTCGAGAAGTCATATGCAGATTTGAAACGAAGAGATATAGAATATGCAGATGGGTGATCGAGTATTTTTAAAAGTTTCACCATGGAAGAAGGTGTTACGGTTTGGTAGAAAAGGAAAATTGAGTCCGAGATTTATAGGGCCGTATGAAATTGTGGAAAGGGTTGGACTCAGTAGCTTATCGGTTGGCTTTACCTCCGAACTTGAGAAGATCCACAATGTGTTTCATGTGTCTATGTTAAGGCGGTATAGGTCGATCCTTCACACGTAATTCCTCATCATCAAAATTGAGCTTCAACCAGATATGACTTATTCAGAAGAACCAATAAAGATTTTGGCTCGTGAAGTAAAAGAGTTGCGGAATAAGAAAATACCATTGGTTAAAGTATTATGGCATCGGCATGGTATGGAGGAGGCAACCTGGGAAACAGAGGAGTCAATGAGATCACAGTATCCAAATCTATTTTCAGGTAACAAATTTCGAGGACGAAATTTTAAAGGGGGGGAGAGTTGTAACGGCCTAATTTTCAGTGGTGTCAGAAATGGTGATATGAGTTCACTAAATTCGACAGGTAAAATTGAGTAAGAAAGTAATTTAAAATTTTTGAGTCAAGTGAGAATTTAGAAGAATTTGTGGATTGGTGAATTTGGTGAATTAAAAGAATTTACTAGGTCAAATAGGTCAAAAACGAGGTATCGAGACCTCAAATTTGAAAATTGAGCCATAAATATTTTTAGAAATATTTATGGAGTGTTATTAAGTTAGTATTAAAGTTTGGTTGAGAAATTTAAATGTTTGGGTAGTCAATTTAATAAAAAGGACTAAATTGTAACAAATGTAAAATTACTAGAAGAATTAAATAGCTCAGGTGTTAAAAGAAGGAGGGTTTAAAGGATAATTAAACCTAAAGGTGAAAAGGCTGGACAGCAAAGTGAAGAAAATCACCAAAAGATAAGGGAAATAAGGGCAAAATTGGAAATTTAATAATTTTAACATGTATAATAAAAACAAAGTTGAAAAATCTAGAGATATCTTCATATTTTCTCAGCCAAAACACCATAAGAAGTCTGGAGGAAGCTGGTTTTCATAGTTTTACACCATGTGAGTTTAATTCATGCTTTTTCTTGATAATTTTTATGTTTTTATGACTTTTACAACTAGATCCACTTATAGAATTCATTAGTTTTTGATTTGGTGGGTAAAATTAAAAGTTACGCTTGCTGAGAAATGGAAGTTTATGATGAATTATTATGAAAATTAAATTTTAATTTCATATTAAGGTGGTTTTATTAAGTGATTTTGATAGGAAATGATATTTAGGACCTAATTGTGAAAAAGTTGTGAATTAGAGGTTGCTGTTGAAATTCAGAATATAAAAGGTTGTGAAATAGTTTGTAATGATAGAATAAAGTGTTAATTGAGAAAAATTAGTTCAATTGATGGCTGAATTGAGCAGGGACTAAATTGTAAAATCAGTAAATTTTGGGGTAAAAGTGCAATTTCGAAATTTAAAGAGCATAATTTGTGAAATGAAATGGAAATGAAATATATGCTAATGAGTGAAAATATTTTACATTATAGATCAAGAAACCAAAGAAGAAAGAGGAAAAGAAAAGTTGCAGAGTAGTCCCTAAATTTCAAAATCTTCTACAAATCAGTAGGGTAAGTTCATATGGTTGAATTTATATGTTTATTTGTGAAAGATTGAATGATATAATGTGCTGTAAATGTGAATTTGCTGTGGGATTGTGGGAAATATGATAAAATGAAAGAATAAATGGCGGTAATTCAAATTAGGAAAAACGCAGAATTGAGTGCGTTAGTGTCGTGACATGTGATGAATTGATGGATAAGACCATGGTTAATCCATGGCAAATGTGAAATGTAGGTATGGTATCATCCATACTTTGAGTTATGAAATGTAGGTATGGTATCATCCATACCGAGTTATGAAATGTAGGTATGGTATCATCCATACCGAGATATGAAATGTAGGTATGGTATCAACCATACCGAGTTGTGAAAATGTAGGTATGGTATTAACCATACCGAGTTGTGAAACGTGTGACCGAGCAACGACGTACTTAAATTCGTAAGACGTTTCCTAATTTGATAAGTAGTAATATAAAATGAGTGAATCAAATGGAAGAGATTGAGTAGTTGTTAATGTTGAGCTCAACTATGTGAAGTATTTTAACAATGGTTGTGGATGGCAGGGAACTTTAGTAAATATTTTGTTATTGTTTTGGAAATATTATGTGTGGTAAGTTACTTTTAAACCAATGAACTTACTAAGCTTCATCAAGCTTACTCGTGTGTGTTTGATATTTTTATGTAGATTGAATTAAAGAGAAGTTGGTAGATCGGATCATCACAGCAAAGCTCACTATCCAGATCAATTCCGGTAACTTTTGTTTTATGTTTGAAGATTTATATGGCATATATAGAGTTTAAATGAGATGGAGTAAAGATGTTATAAACTAGTTGATAATATTTTGCAATGAAACAGTTTTTGAATTGCAGCAGTAACGTGATTTTGAAAAATCACCAAAAAATAGAAGAAATATAATTAGAAAGTGAATAAGATATGAATTGAAAACTCTTTGAGTCTATTTTCATATAAAAGAAATATAGCAAGCAAAATAAATGGAAATAATGAGATATTCAAATTTTAGTGAAACAGGTTCTGAATGAATTCGTGATCCCCTGTTCTGCTTTTGAAAAATCATTAGAAATTGCACGAAAATAATTGTGGATTAAAATTTATATGTATGGAATCCTGAATGAGTCTATTTTCAAATGAAATAAATTAAAAGGTCATATGAATTCTGTACGAAGAGTAATTTGATTTGTAGTGAAGAGAGGTCAGAACAGTCAAACAGTGAAACAGGGGAAAACTTTAAGAAAAATCTGGTATTGATTGGCCATACCAAAAATTCTGGAAAAATTATAGTAAAAAGATATATGAGTCTAGTTTCAGGAAAAATTAACGGATCTTAATTTGGAGTCCCGTAGCTCCAGATATAAATATTTTAGTGACTATGACGCAGATGGGCAGTTTTAAATTTTATGCCGAATTAGTAGTAAAGTTTAGTAATGCCTCGTGCTCGACTCCGGCAACGGTCTCGGGTAAGGGGTGTTACATATCATGACTTACTTCACCCTTACTTTCCTCTACCACATTCTCTTGCCTCAATTTGGTGTCATCTAACCCTTCACTATCATGAGCGGTTATTGCTTGAAGTTGTTCATTTGGGTTAGTTTCAGTGTTGCTTGGCAGGCTTCTTTGTGATCGTTCAGAGAACTGCTTAGCAAGCTGACCTAATTGGTTTTCGATCCCTTGAATCGGTGCTTGTTGATTTTTAAGTGTTGTTTCGGTGTTTTGAAAACGATTTTCAGAAATCGTGATAAATTTTGTCAGCATCTCTTCAAGGTTCGGCTTCTTCTCTTGTGGGTAGGGTTGCCGTTGAAAGCTTTAAAGGGGTTGTTGTCTTTAATTTCCTTGGCCACCCTATGAGAAATTAGAGTGGTTCCTCCAACCTGGATTGTAAGTATTACTATAAGGGTTATTTTGAGGTCTAGAATTATTACTCATATAGTGAACTTGCTTGTTTTTAGCGTTCGGGTTGTAAGGTGGATATTCTGTATTACTCATCCCTCTTCCATTCGTATCGCACAGCATAACCGGATGTACCCGCGAAGAACCACACAAACCATCAATCTTTTTATTTAAAAGCTCTACCTGATTTGATAGCATAGTGACTGCGTTGAGGTTGAAAACACTTGCGGCTTTTGTTGGCCTTATCCTTGTAACTTGCCACTGATAGTTATTCAGTGACATCTCTTCAATGAATTCATGGGCAGCCCCAAGTGTTTTGTTGTTTACGGTACCGCCGGCGGCTGAATCAATCAACTGCCTAGTTGAGGGGTTCACACCGTTGTAAAAAGTTTGAACCTGTAGCCATAAGGGTAAACCATGGTGAGGGCACCTTCTCAATAAATCCTTGTATCTCTCTCATGCATTGTAAAGTGTCTCTAAATCCATCGGATATGCGGCAACCACAGGAGGTAGCATATTGTTATCAGCCATCTCTTCGGTATTATTGGTGTCGTCCTCTTGCTCTTCTTCTATGTATTGCAAGCTTCGCCTTATTTCTCTGCAGTTTCTGCAAATAGTACCTTCTATATCGCTATCAAAAATCAAGGGTCCTGACGGGTTCCTTCTAGTCATCAACTAGAAAAACCTATCAGAAGCAAAGAAAGATTAGAAATAAAAATAAATTGTAAATTAATAATGGCTAAAGTAATAAAAATTGAACGTTCCTAATATTTTAGTTCCCCAGCAACGGCGTCAAAAACTTGATGGTGATCTAAAAGCTTTAATATTTATAAAAAGAATGATCGAGTCTAAAAACTAACTATCATCACGATTAAGGCAAGCGCACTTATCGAACAGTAGTATAGCTTAGTGGCAAGACCGAATTGTAGAACCCAAGGGAACCAAAAATACTAATACTAATTTTCTTTTTATTATCTAGCCTAAAATAAATAGGATTGATATCTATCTAACTAATTACTAAACTAGGGATGCTAAGACACAGGGAATGAATTGGGGAAAATACTTTTGAGAAAACCAATTAATTAAGACAATACCCAAGGAAGAATCCACCTAGACTTCACTTGTTATTTAACTCTAAACCAGACGATTTATTCACTTGACTTGATCCGTAGGATTCTCTAATTTATATTAATACCTCTTTCGAGGCTACTAACGTCTAACCCTAAGTTGATTAATTGAAATCTCTTTCTAATTAAAACCCCTAGTGTTGCATTAATTAGATCTATGGACTCCCATATTAGGTTTGACCCTAATATGGCAGATTTTTGTCGTCCTATTTCTAGGAATGTGATCAACTCCGCTTAACTATGCTAGTTCTACTCTTAAACAGAGACTTTTGCTCCTCTGAATAAGCACATCAATACTTGAATCAATATCCTGAAATATTAAAGCAATAATTAAGAACACATAATTAAGAACAAATCAAGTATTTATCATACAGTTCACAAAACAATAACAAGATCCGTCTTAGGTTTCATCTCCCTCAGGTATTTGAGGGGTTTAGTTCATAATTATAAAAGAATAAATCTTAGAAGAAAAATAACAAAACATAAAGAAAACCCTAAAACACCCTGAAGAAAATTGAAGGGAAGATCCTTAGTCTTAAACATGATTCTGGCTTCGTTCTTGTCAAAAGCCGTGACAGAAGCCTTCTATCGAACTCTCGAACTCTCCTCTGATAGGTTGGCCTCTAGGGTGTTTATATAGGCTTTCAGAATGTCTTTCTTTGCCTCTAAGTATCCTTTCCTAAGTGGAATTAAAACAGGTTACGACAGGGATACGCCCGTGTGGCACACCTGTGTGAATCGAACCCTGGGTCGTGTTTGAGTCTGCTAAAGTGGCACGGCCGTGTGGCGAACTCCAGGCCGTGTGGATTTCTAACTTTGGCCCATTTTCTCCGATTTTGGCCTGTTTTCTGTTCTTTTCATCCTCCCATGCTCTCCTACGTATAAAACATGAAATTAAAGGATTAAGAGCATCAAATTCCACAATTCAAGGGATAAATCATCTAAAAGTATACCAAATGTGGGATTAAAAAATGTATATATTACGGTTTATCAGTAACCAAAAGAGAGAGCTATAACCGATATGGTACAACAACTATCCAATTTATGATCCACAACCTCAAAACTACCCCTAGCCTCAGTATTCCTATCCGAATTGGGGTGAAGAGCATATCGAATATGCAGAGTGCCCATAAATGGATGTTCATCTTAATGCTTTGAATTATCTCGAGTCGGCCATGTTCATATCAAATAGGTTTGCGAGGAAGTTTGAATTTATCCAATCTCAATCGAAAGCACAAACTCCAATGAAAGATGTCATGCATGATGTTCCAATGCCTTCTGTTGAAGCTACCGTGTTGGCCATGTCCATATCAAATAAATTTGCAAGAAGGTTGGAATTTCTCCAATATCAATATCAAGTACAAGCTCTAATTGAAGAGGTCGTGCATGATATTTCCAAATTTGACGATGAGGGCCACTATATCATTAATGACCAGGCTAAGTTAAATGATGAATTTCAACAAGCGATTGGAATCGGAGACCATGATCATGAGTTGAAGGTGGAAGAATGTGTCTCAGATCCAATTGACGTAGGAGTAGGAGTAAATGTAGGAGTAACCATTAATAGTGAGCTTAAATCAATTCTGAATGAATGTGTAATAGAGTCTGTACACTTTCTGGCTATAGTTGGAGAGATGCCAACCAAAGGAGTCGGCGAGTTCGTTCTGTTCTCATTCGAAAATGGAGGTATAGCTTGAGTAACCAAATCCTCACGCGACATTGGGGTGAAGATGCGTTAGGTAATAATACCCTGAAACATAGTGGGGTTGGCTTGAATTTTGCATCAAATGGCTCGTAATGTGGATGTTTTTTCGGTCAAAGATAAAACGTTGCTAGTGGATTCGATCGAGAAGGTTGGTTTGTATTTGTCGACAGGAGAACAACCAACGAAAAAAATTGTTAAGAACCAGATGGAAGTTCATTTATGGTGGCGATATGAATTGTCCTGGTTTTTTTAAAAGGACTTCTATGATTTTCTTTGTTTTTTGTTTTTTTTTTTATTTTTCTTGTTTGTTTATTTTATTTTTAGCATTAATCCTAGTTATTTTTATTTTTTTTTCATAGCAGGTGTTGACATAGTGGGGTGACGAATCCAAAAAAAAAAAAAAATTAAGAAGCTGGAAACTGAACTTAATGTCGCGACATGGAAGCATAAACATTTGCTTAACACAAGCCAAAGTCTATAGCCATTTCATGCCACCATCTAATTCATATGCAAAATGCCATTAAAAATACCAAACTTGGCGTTAACCATACACCATAAATCAAACCACAAACATAAGCTTATATACAAGGCTATTATACCAAAATACACAATATCTTACATAAGTTAATCCAAACTATGTACATGCCACAACTAACCAAAATGAAACATCAAAAAGTCTATCGAATCAAAAGACGGTAGGTGTATGCTTCTCATTGATTCGGTTGACGCATTCCAAACATCCAAAATCTACAAAAAAGTAGTAACACGAGTAAGTATTTAAAATACGTAGTAAGCTCATACAATATAAACATTTACTTACCTCAATTTCTTATCACATACAAACTCATTATGTAAAACAATATACCTATCAAGATTCAAACAACATCATTAAACATAAAGGTTTTGAGCTCAATCACACTAATAACCCTCAATTGTTCACATTTTCATTTCAAATCAACTTGTACCTTATATCCAAATCATGCACATTATTTTGCCAACATCCAATGGCATATCATCACCTTTTCATTCACAATTCTACCTGATAAAACTTCGTAAAAGAAAAAAAAACTCCGTACACAGGTGAAAGTTAAATATGTGATTAAACCTGTGTACGGAGTTTTCAATTTCAAAATTGATCTCAATTTCATCCTCTAATAGTCGGAAAGTAATTTTGACTTAAAAAACACTTTTCCGCTATTAGTTTGACTTAAAAAAGTTCTTTAAATGTAATTTTGAAAGCCTAAACACAATAAAAAATGAGATTGAGGGTGGGTTTGGATGGGCAGTGCGGTGCGATATGTTTAGCTTACTTTTTGTCTCACGCTACAGTATCGCTATAGTATCTAATTTTATTGCCATCGCTGTTTTTACATTAACCGCAGATAAACATACCATTCATCCAAACTATATTTTAAAAAAGTATTAAAATAATTGATAAAAAATTCGAGTGATAAGTTGGAATAAAAAAATTATAAATATGAAATTGAGAGGAAATACTAAAATTGGAGAATTACATATATAAGCTTATTTTGTCATGAGTATGAGGTGATTACCGACGTGGCAAAAATAAGAGGAGACCAACAATACTAGATACTTTTGTATGCTGGTGGGAGGTGCAATCGCGTGGTACGAACAGAGCGTGGGTTTAGCAATGAACAAAACTAAGCTTTTACTTTATTGGAATAAAGAATTAAAGAAAAAACAAAGCTACAAGGCACGCAAGTTAAGGCACATCCCGTTTGCTTAGCTAAAGGCTATAGAGGCTTTAGGTTAGAACCAACCCGGCTATCGATCTCTCCCTTTGATTGTCAAACTGCTCAAGGCGTTCCAAAGGGAACTATGGGTGCATATGATGTTGTTCATTACATTAGCGGTGCACCCACTCCTCCAACAGGTTTAATAAAACAGCACCCGTTCTTATGAAATCCAAAACCATATTTTGGCTGGTTTGGTGTCTCTCTCCCTACTGCATGCCTGTTACATATTCACCCCTTCTTTTGAATTTATAATACTTTGGTTTTCCTTCGACCTTGCCATCATTTTTGTCTTTTTCATGTCAAAAACATCATTATCTAAAAACAATTAAGCCAACCAATATTTGGTACATCATCAGGTAGTATCACACCCTCTTCCTGCTATTACATACATGTCCTTTCCTTTCAAGCTCAATGTTGCATCGCTTTCAACTTTACTAGATTCCTTGCCCGGATGTATTAATGGTGCAATGAAGGTTGGAATTGACCATAAACTGTAATTATTGTTTGATCAACTATTTACCTAAGAATGAAATACATTTATGATCATTAGAGAACACCGACAATATACCTAGTTACAAAAGAAAAATATACATAAATACATAAATAGAGTCAGACAGCAAATAACAAACCAATTGCCTCATCTTTGTATTAGACATTTTGATAAGGTAGAGCACAGATAGTTAATTTCATTCGGAACTAAAGCACTAATTAAAGACCATTGAATTCCATGATATCCTGTGTTACATATCCTACCCTCTTTTTAACCAGTTTTCTTTAGTGAAGAAACTAAAACTAAACTTCTCTATCGCTGATAAGTATCTCAAATTCTTGTGAAATTCACTATCTCACTCGTTCCAAAGTGCAAACATTGGGATCTTATGAACTAAACCCAAATTGCCTAGCCGATTTTCATTGGAATTATCAGTCTCACTGTTGCCATCTTCGTATTTTGAACCCTGTAATGAGAAGTAGCCCTGGTGAGAGTAATCTCCGCCAATGCCAAACTGATCACTAGCCAATCCAAAGGAGCCTTTTGGGCTTTGCGGGTTAGAGGAATTGCGGCTACTTGAGTTTGCCAAGGATGCATCATTATTAGTGTTAGTACTTTGATGTTGTTGTTGCTCATCTGAATTTGCAGTCCAAACCATGTCCGCCAATTCAGCTGATGCTTCACCGCTTGGTATAGCTAGAAGAGGTTGAGGAGATGCTGATGAAGCACATGAATTGTAGTCCTCAGGAGCAATGGAGGCAGTGTCTTTTGGAGAGCGTTTTGCAAGTTCGCCCCCAATAAGAGTAGAGCTTGAGCAAATTCTCTTTACATCATACCTACTTATGTCAAAATTGGTCACCGCACTTGTTCCCCTAAACTTAATTGCAGCAATATCATAAGCTTCAGCCGCTTCTTCTTGTGTGCCTACAATGTGTAAGTAACACACATTATTACTGCATATATATCACAGTTAAGACTCTTTGAGTGTTAACAGTTAAAAAAGTCCATATAAAAACTCATTTAATTGAATTGAGACAGAGTGGAAAAAAGAGAGGAAGTTAAGCTTACTAAATGTTCCAAGGTACAAGTCCTTGTTTCCCGCAACCCTTCCTATTCTAGCTTGCCACCTTCCATGCTGATGGTGCCTAGCCGGAGACAGAAAATAGCTTGACATGTAAGAGGAAAGATTGATAGATATAAAGTTGGATTGCCTTGTAAATGATGTATCATGCAAGAACAAACATTTTAGAATTTGAGATTTTATCTGCATGTGTATAGTAATGTTTGCCTACTATTGTCTACTATAATATTGAAAAAGGCTGCAAAAATTGCAGTACATACTGGCAAAACTTTATCAATGAGGTCGTTTTCTGCCATTACCTTGTCACTCCTCTGTACACTGAAGCTCCCCTTGAAAAACCACTGCTTTTCCTGTCAAAAAAGTAAGATGTTAATCAATGTTACAACTTCCTTTGTCTGTCCTTTTTTTTTTTTTTTCCCACTCTCTCTTTGAATTTAAATGCACAAGACTTGGTGTACCTTCTCAAATGAGCAACAAATTCTTGACGAGTCATGTTCTTCATCTCTTCCAGCTCCTTCTCGTAAGTACTCAACTAAAACAAAAGTAGTCAAGATTACTATCTTATACTCTATAATTTAGATGTTGACTCTTCTTGGTACTTGTCAATGAAATAAGCTGTTGAAACCCTAGAAAGAACAATTTCAGTGTTGTGGTTCACCAACAAACTTACAGGGAAATTTATATGAGTTGTTGGACCCCAATACTTGAGAGCAGCTAAATCATAAGCCTTTGCTGCTTTTTCTTCCTTGTCATAACCACCTGATCATATCCACAAACATTTTAAACAAAAAGAATAAACGATTAAAAGAAACTGCACAAAGCCCAATGCTCTTTGTTCTCATACTTGAATAATCTTTATAAAGTTAAAAGAATCATGCACTCCCAAAATGTTTAAGACAGAAGAGACATGCAAAAGGATATAGTATACGAGTTCACTTACCAAGATAAACTGCAGAGTGGAAGGATGAGAACCAGAAAGTGAATGAAACATAAGCATTAGTTAATTCTCTTTCCAGGAAACCGGAAAATGAAAATAAAGAATCAGAAACCAAAACGATCAAGGAATGAAGGAATAAAAAAAAAAGAATAATGAACTGCTGCCCTCACCTTGCCTCCCTTTCCTTGTTTGCCCCTCTTTTCTACAGCTATTATCCCACAAATGAGCCTCATATCTTCCGGTCCATCTATGCCTATTGAATAAAAGGAAGTAAATTTCTGAATATTATTAAACTCGGATAACAATGAAAATTGAAAGGTAAAAATACCTTGTAACACCACGATATTGAGAAGTTCTTTGACCAAAAGTATCAATAGATTTGCGAGGAACTGATTCCCTGGTGAGGGTCTTTCCGACAGGTCGTTTACGGTTATCAACCACCTCCAATGGTGCTATAGCAGGGAACCCATTTCGAGAGGTTGGGCTCATGGTAAGAGAGAGTGCCTGAAAGTTAAAGTTATTATTTGTTTCATTACCCGACGCTTTTCCACCAGGAAATGGAGTTTGTCTCAACCAGGATTTGAATCCTGAAACTGAAGTTGCACTCTCAAAAGGAACATGGTACACGCCACTCCTTTGGTTGTGGTTAGGGTTTGGGTCACACTGTTGGAGGCTGTGACCACCAGCCATTAGGGTTTGAGGGTTTTCGTTGTAATTTCGGTAAGTTTGGATGAAAGACGACGGGTTTGTGAAATTCTCTGCAGCTTCCGCATCCCCACTACTGCTATAATTTGGTGCTACATTCACGTTGATTCTAGTAGGTCTAGGAACAGTGTTCTGGTTTTCGTGTGTTCCACAATAAGCTTTGGTCTCCTGAGATGGAGAGTTAGAGTAACAACCCAAGAAATCTTCTAGTTTGGGACCCTGCTCATTTGCAGTTGCAGCTCCAATACCATTTTCATATCTCCAATCTGCAAATCAGTGTCGGAAAACAAGTGACAAAGAGAACCATTTCTTGTTTTTTAGATCTTTGGGAGTAGAGCGAATCTCTTTTCTGGCATGCAACTAAAGTTTAACCATTAAAAGAAAACATGCATGGTGCAAAGTTAAAAAGTAACATATACTAGAATGAAAGAAAGAGCAAGGACCTTCATCGGCAGCAATAGAAGAACGACGAAAAGGATCAACAACACAAAGAGAGCCATCAGAACGCAAAGGCATGACAGAAGGGAAACCTCCATGGTCTTCTCTGCCAAAGCTTTCATCAATCCTAAGGTCTGGAGTCAGAGAAAACCCCAACCAATTACTCATGATGGTGCTGATGATGATGACGACGGTCTCTTTTATCAACACAATCTATTACTCTTTTTTCACAACCTTCTCCAACCAAAAAAAAGGGTATCTTTTCTGCCTCTATAAAAATGTTATCGAGTATATGTTGTTCTCTTCTCTTCCACTGTGGCTTTGGGACTCGAACTTAAAAAACAAAGAAAAATTTTCTTCTCATGACCAAAGCTCTTCTCTCGTCTTATATTCTGATTCTCAGCACTGTATCTGCATCTGTTTTGCTAATGGTTGCATTGGGTTTAGTGCCCTCTCTTTCATTTCCTTCTCAGTTTTTGCAGAGGTGACCATCACATAAATATATCATTATGGTGACAAAACAAAATAAAAGAACTTGGGATATGGCCAAAGTCCTTAGAGCTCTGATTCGCTACATCCATGATCCATGGATTCTTAAATTTTCGACACCGATGGTTCACTGAAATTTAAATGTGATTTCGTTGGACCGTCAGGATATGAGGATATCCGTGGTCCATTTCCAAATTGAAAAGCACCAAACCTCTGGTAAAAAATTGTTTTGGAGCTTTTCAGCAATTGGTCAATGAAATTTATATTTGTGTAAATATGTAATCATCTAATCTAAATATTATATTCACTTACAGTAATTCTTTCTTTAATGTTTGATGTCGAAAATCTTTCGTCCAATATCAAAAGACTTTACGTCCAAGTAAGAGGCCCAAAACTTTGGAAACTATGTCCAATAGATCTTATGGATCAAAGTACATGGGCATATAGGCGACTGGTCGAGGCTGTGTTCCAGTTTCATCGTCTCAAGGCACTGGTCCAACTGGTATGCAGGACTTTTTCCTATCCAGAGTCTTGGAATGTGGTTGGTCTGGATGTTACAGGGTATTGTTTAGATTTCTTTTAATCCCAAAGGTAAAAAACACACTATGCATAACCAGGTTTAGGTTGTGTAATGTTTTATACAAAATAGTTTCTAAAGTGATTATTAATATGTTCAAAATTGTGTTGGGAGGCACATAATGTTTTTGTTCCTGTAATTTCAGGTACTGCTTTGGTTGCATTCGAGATTTTTCACACGATGAAGAACAGAAAATTGGGAACTTGTTGAAGCTTTGCTTTGAAGTTAGAGATGTAAGCGAAACATGGATCGGGTTTTAATCAAGATGTGATTTCATTGATGGTGTAGAGGACAATTTTTCGGACTAATTATAAAATGTCATGTGTCAAGCTGAAAATTTCTAGAATTAAACAGTGACATGTGTACTCTACTATAATTATTTTTCATTGATTAATTTAAATTAATTAAGAGGTAAATAATAAAATTTTATAGTATCACTAACTAAATTAATTAAATGACAACACTAAAGAATTATTTCATTTCTAACTAATTAAATTAATGTGATAAATAATAAATAAAATATTTGTGGATCTAATGCATGCATGGATGGGTTGAAATTATCAAATTAATTTCACCAAAACTATCAATTTTCAAGTCTAGAAGATCAGTCAACTTGCGACAATTTTTTTGATGGGATCCAACTATTTCTCGCTCGAGATGCCTGCTAATCGATGAAAGAGCTATCTCTTTGTAACGACCCGATTTTCAGTAAGGTCGGAAATTACGATTTTGGGACCCCCATTTCCGTAAACTGAGTCTGTAAATATTAAATAAAGATATTTATGGAGTTATTATATAGATGAATTAAAATTTGGATGGTCAAATTAGCCAAAATTGTGTTTAATTAGGGCCCAAGGACTAAATTGTAAAATCTAATCGTTATAGATTTTTAATTAGGAAATTACTTGGGGACTTCAATTGCAATTAGCTAAAGGTTCGAAACAACAATTAAACCATGCATAAGTAATAATTAGTGGACAATAATAATGTTAGTTGATTAATTAAGTAAATTATGATTAATTCATGTGAAAACATGATTGATTAAACTAATTAACTAGTAATCCTAGTATAAAAGTAAAATTGATGGATGGAGAGATGATATATCATCTTCTCTAACTAAACAAAACAAAGAAATCAGCCAAGGAAGACGCTATTGTTAGGGTTCATACTATTCGGCCTTTAGTTCAAGTAAGTCTCTAGCCATTTTTCTTTAATTTATATGGAAATTGAATCATGAGAGTTTGATTTAGCTAGCCCATGTACTAATTTGTAAAACTATTAAAGTTTTAGAAAGTCACCATTGTTAAGAATTAGATGAAATTTGTGTGAAATTGCTAGAAATTAAATTTAGATTAAGAAAATGACTAAATTGTAAAGTTTAATTGTTAGTTTCGTACATTAGGGGCCAAATTGAATAAAATATAAAAAATTCATGAAATTTTAGTAGGAATAGAAAATAGGAGGTCCTTAATGAGTAACTGTAAAATCAGATTTCAATCCGAAGCTTTAGATCGAAAGTTATGTTTGTCCAGAATTTAGGGACTAAATTGAATAAATTATAAAATATGCTTGATTTTGTGGTTGATATCGATTTGAATTTAATTTGATAATATTATATGTTTTTTTTATGATTTTATTTAGCTAATGTTGACATGGAACCGTTGAGAAGGAAAGGAAAATTGAAAGTCGTCGATGAGTAGCTCGAAAATTCGATTTGTATTTCTATGATTTATCAATTTAATTATTGCATATTCATGAAATTTTTCATTATATAATGTGGAGGTTATTTGTCAATGGTTATTTGAATTGATTTGGTATGGTTGGGATTGATTATCAGGACAGGGACTAAATTGAATAGAATAGAAAATTGTATGATTTGATTGATGTATGATAATCGATATGAAATTGAGTTCAAACATGTTGTATTATATGATGAATTGATGGTTAATTGGATGTGATAAAGTATGAATTGAACTATGAATTGGAAATTTGGTTACCCTATTAGTTGTTTGGACTGAGTCAGATATAGTTGACATGCCATAGGGTCAGATTATTGATTGAAAACCACTATTATTGGACAACTCGGGATGGTTGATTCTACATATAGAGTTATCATTGTCGCGTAACCTAGGATGACAGATCCACGTATCTGTTATGAGTGCATGTCTGGTTAATAGGGTTATAAACATACAAGTTGATTAAATGATGAATGAAATGAAATGAAATTAAAATGTGATATGTGACAGTGTACGAAAGAATAAAAAATGAGTCCTAGGGGTCGAATGTGTATGAAAGAGGCATTAGGCTAAAAAATGGTTGATAAGTATGTATGAAATTGAATATGAATATGCAAATGTTGTTGTTGGAAAATGAATAAGATTAATTACATAAAGATGACAATGCATATTATTTGGTAGTTTGTGAAATGAATGGTAAATAGCAAGTTGGTTTGCATACATAGACATGAATACAATCACTTCTGGGTAAGTAAGTAATAAGAAATGTCCCATAGTGAAGCTTCTGGTAGGGCAGTTATAATGCTAACCAGACTGGCATATCGCAGACTAAAAACAAGTGTAAGACCATGAAGTAGAGGCCCTTGGAAGCTTGGTATGATTTGGAACCATTCATGGTGTAGCCTCTAGTGAGATGAGGATGAAAAGGCAGAACACGATGCATGAATATGTGTAAGACCATGTGGTTCAGACATATGGCATGATATGATATGTTTGTAGATATGTTCATGGTGTAGCCTTCGATGATGTGTAAATCGAAATGGAAAATCACAATACATGAAACTTTATATAAGACCATGAAGGGAAAACCGATAGCATTTTTTATGAAGTTCACCGAGACAGTAAACACGAGATTTTGTATGATGTCTGTAGGGCGTGTTTTGTTTGGCCTGTGTGGCATGATTTGTCAAGAATGTCTGGTAAATTTGAATATCTGTTTTTATGGTAAGATATGAATACATTATGATAGTTCTGTAATAAGTATAGGATAAGGTATTGGTATACTCAGGGTTAAGAGTTGAGTATGATATGTGAATTAATTGAATAAGTTACTAAAAGAACTGTGTATCTGCATGATGATAAAGGTATCTGCCATAATGATTTGAAAATATTGGATATATATTTGTATATATGTAATTTAAGGATCTGTCATTGTGAGTTTGTCTGTGTTATGAAATGTGTTGAGTATGACTCTTATTTCAGTCAATTTTGAGAAATAATCTTTCAGTTAAACTTTGTTTATTTGTTTCAATCAAACTCTGATTAGTTTAAATTATTTTATTATTATTTGACCTATGAATTTAGCCTATAAATAGGCTTTTTTACAACCTTAGAAAATACACCAATTAGAGATTACAACTCATAACACATTTAGAGAATTTTGTGTTTACGTTTTGAGGGTTCTTTGTTTTTGGGTTTTTGGGATTTAGTTTTTATCTCCATCTTTTGTACTCTTCGTTCTTTTGCCATTATAGTAAAATTATCTTTATCCGTGGTTTTTTATCCTCTTTGGAGGAGTTTTTACACGTTTAATTTGTGTGTTCAATTTCTCAATTTATTCCGCTATTTTTTTACTTGTTGCTTAATCGGGTCGATCCCAACAAGTGGTATCAAAGCTAGTTATGTTTTCATAGATCAGCCCGTTCAGAGATGGCAGCAACAATGTTTGAAATTGAGAAGTTCGATGGTGAGATAAATTTCAATCTGTGGCAAGTTTAGATAATGGCAATTCTAGTTCAAACAGGCTTGAAAAAGTTGTTACCGGGAAAAAGCCTGAGAATCTAAATCAAATAGAATGGGAAGAGTTTGATGAAAAGGCCTTGTCTGCAATCCAATTGTGCCTCGCAAATACAGTATTGCAAGAGGTATTGATGGAAAAGACCTCATCCGTCTTGTGGAAAAGGTTAGAAACTCTTTATGCGACTAAGCCTCTGGCTAACCGTTTAGTGTTGAAACAACGTCTATTTATGTTTCACATGAACGAAGGTGAGCTTCTTAGAGATCACATCAGTCAATTCATTACTTTTTAAAATGATTTAAAAAGCGTTAAGGTTCATATTGACGATAAATATCAGGCTACGCCATTATTGTGCTCTTTATCCCATTCATACAAGTCTTTCAGGGAGACCTTGATTTATGGCAGAGACAAACTCTCGTTCGAAGATGTGAAAGGCCATTTGTTGAGTATAGACAAACTCGTGTAACAACTTGATTTTCAGTGGTGTCGAAAACAGTGGTTCGAGACCACCAAATCCGACTAGTAAGCTCGTAAATTTTATTATTTAGTATTTACGAGTCAAATGTGATTTTAGAAAGATTTTTGAATTAGTAATTTGTGTTTTATAATGATTTATTAGGCTAAGTGGTTTAGAAAACAAGGTATCGAGAACTCGATTTTATAAACAGAGCCGTAAATATTTTTTATAAATATTTACGGAGTGTCATTAAGGTAGTATTAAAGTTTAGTTAGAAAATTTTAATGTTTTGATAGTTAATCAATTAAAAAAGATTAAATTGAAAAAGGTACAAAACTTGCTAAGTAAAGAAATAGTGATGAAATAGCCCAAATGATAAATAAGGGGGGACTAAAAGGGCAGTTAGACACACATGGGATGGCTGAGGTGGTATAAGCAGAAAAAAATAATGAAATTAGGTGATTTAAGGGTAAAATTGGAAATAAAATAAAATTAAATAGCCAAAATGATATTTTAATAGTTTCTAGATCATTTCTTCTTCAATTTTCTACCCAAAAACACCATTGAAGAGCTCTTAAGGCTGGTTTTTATATTTTAGCTTCATATCAAGAGCCCGTAGATACTCGTGAAAAAGGGAAATTAGCAGAATAGTCCTTGAACTTCTACAAATCTTACAAATTAACCTAGGTAAGTTCGTATGATTAAACTTTAATATTTCTATTAAGTTGATGAATGGTATTATGTATTTAGTATATTGTTAAAAATGGAATTATTGTTAAGATATCAAATTGAAGTGGATATCCGAGTTAAATGGAACGCGAGATTTGAGTACAATCGTTGTGTGATGCAAGAGAGCAAAAGGAGGAATTGATGGCAAATTACCCAAGTAAACTGAGGTTCAGCATTTGTTGCGAACTTTGCGTTTACTTTCCGTTTGCTCTCATGAGCTTCTGTTTAACTCATATGAGTTTCTGTTCAGCTCTTTTGAGTTTCTGTTTAACCCTTATGTGTTTCCGTTCAGCAGTTCAACCCTTATGGGTTTTTGTTTAGCACTTATGTGCTTCTGTTCAACCTTCGGGCTTCTGAAAACGATGTACTCTTATCCATAAGCCGTTTTCCGATTTGGTAAGATTTGGTAAGTGACTTATGAAATTGAAATTGAAAGATTTATTGTTTATTATTGATATTGATTTGAAAGAAGTGTAATATTCGATTAAAGTTGTGATTGACAGGGAGATTGCATGAATAATTTACTTATTTGATTTGTTATATTAGGTTCGGTAAGATTTACGTTTAACCCATCGAACTTACTAAGCTTCATTAAGCTTACTTGTATTGTTTAATGTCCTTGTAGATTAACATGAGGCCGAGATTGTGTATGTGTAACATTATCATGCTTGATAAATGTTTGGGTGTGGTTAATTAATGGATAAATTATGGGCATGCTGGTGAATGAGTTAGTAAAATATGGTTGTTGTAAGTCATCAAATGTGTGAATTGATTAATGTGGTAGTTTAGAATGTTAGGATATATGTGACATTTTTAGAGCTAAGAATTGGTTGTATTGAAGATCTTTTTATGGCCCATGAGTATGAAATTTGAGGTGTTTAAGTTGAAATCAAGAATGGGTGAGAAATGTGGCCTTAAAATAGCCTAATTTTTGTCCACACGGGCAGAGACACGGGCGTGTGTCTCAGCCGTATGTGGCACACAACCTATCACATGGACGTGTGGTTTAACCGTATGTCCCCTGCATATTTAGAATTGAGAAACAGAATGCCCAGGTATTTTTACACGACCTGGAACACGGGCGTGTGGCTTGGCCGTGTGACCTTAGTCAGAGAGTTATACGGGTAACGACACGGCCTGGGACACGGCCGTGTGCCCCACATTAAATACCCACACTGCCTAAGACACGGGCGTGTCTCTTGGCCGTATGAGCCACACGGCCTGGCCACACGGTGTGTGTCCCTTGCACTTAGGAAGAATTTTGAAATTTTGAGAAAAATTTTCTGTGTTTTCGGTTTAGTCCCAATTTATTTCTAATACATATTATGAGCCTCAAGGGCTCATACAAGAGGCCATATGAGTATTTTATGATTAGTTTCTGGTATGTATATTAAATGTTGTGAAACGTTCATATTTGATCTGAAAAGTTCGGTAATGCTATGTAACCCTGTTCAGGCGATGGGTAAGGGTTAGGGGTGTTGCAACTCGACAATGAGTTTTGTTTAGATAGCAAGGTAGATAGTCAAGCTTCTGTTTTGGTAGCATCAAACAAACGAGACAAAATGTGTCGCTATTGTAAAAAGTTAGGTCATGTCAAAGCAGATAGTTATAAACTTCAAAATAAAAGAGCTGCTGAGAGTAACGAGGAAGATGTAGTTGGTGCTAATTTGGCCGATGAAAACAATGATGATTTCTTATTAGTGTCAATGAGTGATAACTCCAAGCTCACGTTCGATTGGACCCTAGATTCGGGATGTTCTTTCCATATATGTCCCAATAGAGAATGGTATTCCACATACAGTTCGATTGAAGGTGGAGTTGTGTGCATGAGAAATGATTTATCTAGTAAGGTAATTGGTATTGGTACTGTGAAAATTAGGATACACGATGGGACGATTAAGACACTCTCAGATGTCAGGTATGCACCTGATTTATAAAAGAATGTCATCTCCTTGAGTAATTTAGACTTGAAAGGATGCAGAATCAATATCGAGTTGAGCGGCATTAAAATATCTCGTGGAGCTCTCGCTTTGTTAAAAGGTAAAAGAACCGGTAATCTTTATATTCTGGAAGGTTCTACAGTGACTGGTGAAATCAGACATCCCTTGTCCATTATGGAGTCGAAGTCAACTCGTTTGGAGCGGAGGCAACTTGTTCATAAGAGGGAAAAAGGTATGACCGTTTCGTTGAAGAGATGTTCTCTTTTGGATGCAGGTTTTGAAACGTTAGGGTCTTGTGTTCGTGAAAATTAGATTCGGGTTAGTTTTAATTTGGCAGTATACAAGTCGAAGGCTAGAAGTCTTCCAGTTTCTACGCACAGATTAGACTCAGTTAAATCCTTACATAGTTCAAGATAGCCCCATGGCAGGCTTTGGTAAAGATGGCATTGTGGAAATATGAGTCAAGGTGGAGATTTGTTGAGTATGACTCCTATTTCAGTCAAATTTGAGAAATAATCTTTCAGTTAAACTCTGTTTATTTGTTTTAATCAAACTCTGATTAGTCTAGATTATTTTATTATTATTTGACCTATGAATCTAGCCTATAAATAGTCTCTTTTACAACCCTAGAAAATAAAACCATTAGAGATTAGAACTCATAACACATTTAGAGAATTTTGTGTTTACGTTTTGAGGGTTCTTTGTTTTAGGGTTTTCAGGGCTTAGTTGTTATCTCCATCTTTTGAACTCTTCGTTTTTTTGCCATTATAGTAAAATTATCTTTGCCCGTGGTTTTTTATCCTCTTTGGAGGGGTTTTTCCACGTTACATTTGTGTGTTCAATTTCTCAATTTATTCCGCTATTTTTTTTTACTTGTTGCTTAATCGGGCCGATCCCAACAAAATGATTGAATCAGAGTTAATTGAAATTTGTCATACCAGGGTTGTGTCTGGGATATAATGACTTCTCTTGAAATCATATGAAATTTGGAATACGGGTATTCTGATTATATGTGGTTTTGAAAGCAATCGATGTGGAACTTTTTTGATGATCTATGTAGTATATCATAAGTGTGGGTTTGGAGTGATATTGAATTAATGAATAATTTGGTTAATAATTTGTTAGTAATAAGTTATGTATAAGTATTCACCAAATGTGTCGTATTTGCTAGTGAACAATTTATTTGAGTAGCGTGTAAATGTTAGAATCTAGCACATATGGAACGGATCCTGAGGGTATGGTCTGTTGAGAAGTACTTAAAAAACAAAGAGAATCAAGAAATGTAGTAAAAAATCTTCAATAGTTAGGTAAGAAAGGAGTGGTATCATAAGAGTACGGTAGCTAGCGAACATGTGTGAATCAAACTGTAGTGGTATCCACCAGACTAAATGGTTCAGAAGTAAGGTTGGGCTCGGAAGTTGTCGTAAGAAAAGAAATTATACTTTAAGGTAATTATGTTATTAAGCTCATTAAGTTCTCCTGAACTTGCAGTGTTTATTATTGTTTCATGTGTATGGTATGATTTTGCGCCAGGAGGGACGATGTCAGGTGTTCACCAAGTTAGCGACGTAGTGGGCTATTATGCATACAGTGGATATGTAGCATGCTTAGGAATATGACTTATGAGCCTGTTTTTAATAAACTTCATTTTGTAAAGATCTATATAAAGTCTGATGTAAAAAGATATTCTACAATACTTCTGTTGTTTTCATATGAAAGTTTTCAATGAAAATGTTAAATAAAATAATTAGAGAAATGAGAAATTGTGAACTGTTTTGTTAAATTGTTAAGGATTTTGTGTGGTAACAGCCGAGACCCGGACCCAACGAATCGGATCGGGTTGAGAGCGTTATAGCATAAATGCATTATTATCCTCTAACACTCCATAGTGTATGTTCATGACCCTCAAGGAATTAGAGTTAAGAATGTGTTCTTGACACTTAAGGAATTAGAGAATTGTCAAATAAAATGAACTTAGTGCTAAAACTTCCTTTGACACAAACGAATCCTACAACATGCTAACTATTCCTGAAACTCTATCCGACACTGTTTAATTGGGCATTCTCATTATCATCTATCATAGAAGCATAATTCAACATAGTTCTCACCATGGTATCAAAATCACAATTGCATATTCATGTTCACCATTAAACTAATCAATTCCATAATCATCAAACATAATCATACTTTTCATGCCAACAATCATCAACAACAATTGCATAAGCTTAGCTACTTAATAGATTTATGTAAGGAAACCAAATTATATTAGCACAAACCAAAGCCGCCACTCAACGATCACTTTCTTATTTCCTTGCCTTTAGAGGTTTTGGCTTCGTCTTTGGCTACATAGAATATTTTGAATATTAAAATGAAATTAGTTACACACATTCAAACATGAAAACCATCGAAACAAAACATGAAATGCATTTTTCCCATACTTAACCAACTAAGATTTTAATATCCGAAATTCTCGTAATTTGCAATTTTTCTATTCGAATCTAAGGGTCTGTTTGTTTGCCAGTAAAATATTTTAAAGAAAATGATTTCTGTAAAATGATTTACTTTTCTAGAAAATGATTTACTGAAAATATTTTCTGGTGTTTGGATGAATCTGTGTAAAATATTTTCTGTTGTTTGGCAGATTTCCTGAAAATATTTTCTGGAAAAGTTGTTTTTACATATATTAATAAATTTATTTACATATTAATAAATTTTTATATTTTAAATTATTTTTACATATATTGCAATGATTTATTTATAAATAAATAAATCAAATTAAATATATAATAATACTCAATTATTAAGCTATAATATTAACCGTCATAATTGAAAACAACCAAAGTCAAATAAATTATTTGTAATTGTGTTAAAAAAATAAAAAACAAGGATTGAATAATTATAAATTAGCTTCCAAACCGCAATGATACTAGAAATTAATAATATTATCCAAATGCATCTTGAAAATGTTTATGCTCTTGAAAATGTTTATGCATCTTTGAGTTTAAATAATTCAGAAGGTTCTTAGAACATGAAATTTATTTAATTTAAAAAATGGCAAGAATGGTCCATCCTTTTAAGGTCATGAAGAAAGAAAGCAACTCAAAAATAAACTGTTATGCCAAAGTTTAACACACAGCAACCATAGTAAAATGTCAACTTCTTTAACCAACTTTCAAGCAAGGCCTGGATGTGACTTTCCATGAAAACTTCTTCACTTTGCAAGTTGGCAACTACCATACAATCTATATACAATAGTGCTCTGCAGATGGTGAGGTTCAACTACTCATTTGTCATCTGTGAATGCGGATATGCAACCTTTTACAAAGAAAGCACGAAAAGACAAGATATCATTACTCTCTTGGCAACAGACTTTTGGTAAGGGAATAAAGCCAACACTAAACCAGACACCAAGTTTGCTAACAAATAAAATTACTTTCCTGCGAATTTTACTATTGTCATAAGCTAAGTTACCCGGACACTGTTCTAACAGATTTTTATTGCCAAAACTATCAGGAAAAATCCAATATATATACATCCTACATGTATGCGTATCCAACAAACACTCTCACATGCGAGAAAATTAAGAAGCAAAGGATTAAAAATGTAGTGGTGAGCGTAACCCTCAACCATGTCTTGTTTTTATTATTAGGGCTTTAAACACCACCAATTTGAATTTAATGAGCTGATTCCTATCACAAAAGCATATCAAATAAAATGCTTTGTGCATATCATACAACCAACTCCTATATGCCATTATGAAATCATTCCTATATTGACAATCAACACATTGGGTGCAATTTTCCATCAAATTCAGATGACCATATAAGAATTAGATGAAGCTGCATTAGCAGAAAAGGACACCCCAACAAGCAAATTTGTATAAAATTGTTGAGGCAGGTCTGTTAATATTAAGGTGAATCAGAAAGAGCACAGGAATCTGCTCATCTAATACGTGAAATTAAAGTTCAGCTTAAATAGCTTTCGAGACCCTCCTTAAGTCAGCCTTTTTATAGGCTTATTCTTAGGAAAGATCAAAGTTGGTTACCTACGATCCTTATCCTATTCCTAAATTTACTTTCGTGATCTGTTTTTTTCTCAAACGTATAAAAGAATAAAAAAGAAAATCACTAAAGCCATCCTGTGTAACAGAGTAGACTTGGTCATGTGGTTCTGAAGCCATTGATAAGAGACAACAACACCCACATAACTAGACATATCTACCAAATACTCTTACAGTGCTTCTCAAAATTACACCAACTGAATCCAGAACCCAATGACCAATGCAAGACTCAAATTAGACTTCAATCTACCCAAGTAGCTAAACCTTTACAAAAATCTTCCTTAAACCCAGAATCTAAAAATCAGAAAAAAACCAAATCAACGAGTCAGCTTTAGATCCAGTGAACTTATAAACAACATCAATCTTTCAAGAAACTATCCATATAAATTGCTTAGAACTTATATAAATCATGAAAATCCAATACCTTTATCATCTAACAGATGCAAATAGAAAATCCAAATCCAGAACTCAAGTTTAGATCCAATGAACATAAATATTAACAAGAAGCCATCATGAAAACATCCTACAGAATACTTTTTAACTTATAACAATCACCAAAGATTCAAAAAATTGAAAACCCAAGAAACTAGTACCAATAGAACTCCTTTTTCATTATTCAGTTCCAAGAAGAAACAAGCAAATTAGAAGGGAAAATAAGCACCAAGAAAACTCAAAAGAACAACTAAGAAATGATAACCCAACAAAAGGAAACATAAAAAACAAAGCAAATCCAAAAATACTTACCTGTAAAAAGCTTAGATTTTCTGGGCAATAATGTCATAATCCTTATTTGGGGTAGAATCTCTCACACTCCCGAAGAGGAACAGGAAAATTTAGGGAAAGAGATAAAGGAATTTGGCAGAGAAAGAATGAAGGAAGGAGGAATGAAGGAAGGAAGGAAAAAAGGGAATCTGTCTGAGAGAGATTTAGGAAAATATCTTACGGAAAATCAAACTGTAAGACAATTTCCCAAATTGTGAGTCATTTTACGTGTGTTTTGGAATTCATTTTCCAAATGGAAAATGTTTTCCAGCAAAACAAACACTGGAAAACTGGAAATCAATTTTCGAAAAATTAAATACTAGCAAACAAACACACCCTAATTCCGACTTTAAAACTATTATCTAGGGACTTCAAGTTATCCAAAAACACAACTATTATTCAAAACTATTATCTGGCGTCTAAGTGCTCACCAATGGTAGCTAATCTAACCCTTAACAATTCTTAGGCTACTTATATCTACAGCTAATAATTTAACAAAAATCAAAAGAAAATGCTCTTCTTGCCTTCAAGATGGTTCACGGCAATAGGAGAAGAACTCATGCAAATTTTCTTTCTCCTTTTTTTCTTTATTGTTTTCGTTTGGTAGTGATGAAGATGACTACTTCATCTTCTTCTTCTTTCTTTTTTTTTCTTTTTTTCTTTTATTTGTTCATTAAGTTTAATTATAATTAAATAAGTGGATCTAATGTCTAATAATGTACCTAAGATTAATTAGTGGAAATCAATGGCCATTTTCAATGTCATCCGGTAATTTTAACTTAAGTGGTTGCAAAATTGCACCCAAGGGCTTTGATTAATTACTTATTAAATCCTTCTAATGTTTTGCTACCTTATAATTAAGTCCTTGTGCTTTGATTCTTTAAATAATTACTTAATAATTTCCCTTTCAATTCTAGTTCTCGCTCCGAAAACCTCTTTGTTTCATTTTCAGAACGACATAGTTTAAGAAATTCTACCCCACAACTGAATTTTTTGACATCGACAAAATGAAGTCGAGTTCCACATTAAGGCTAAAATGAAGATAAGGGCCTTGACATAAATTCAAACCACTCGTCAGTTGAGTATATTCAATGCAAAATTACCTTTAATTGGATATAAAATGGATCAGTTTAAAATGCCTCTGAGGAAGAACATGTTGATGTTAACTTCGTGCCAGTGCCTAGACCATCATGGAATAACTCTACTTAGAGCTTGCTGCTGCTACTGATAATTTCAGTCCTAGTATGCAATTACATTTTAAGCTTAATTTTTTCCCCTCTCTCTCTTTTTTTGTTTTCAAATTCACCCTTCAGGCTTTCTTGGGGAAAGGGAGGGTGCCCTTTGTTTGGTAATTCCTCGTAACTGAAAATATGGATGCTAGGTCTATCCATGTGGTAAGATTGTCACAAGTTAGTTGTGGCCATGTGTAATACTGCTTGATCCTGCTATGACATTTTCTTTGCTATGATTGTACGAGATTATTATGCTATAATGGTCTCTCTGCGGTCCTTACGGAGGGTCCATAGCGGATGGTGTCGAGGATGGCTCCAAGATGACTCAAAAGAGATCACAGAAGGTTGTTCGCGAATAATTCTAGATGGAGAAACATCACAAAAGGTATTTAGCGGAGAATTACTCGTGAGTTATATACAGCAAAGGGTCATTACTAAATTGTCCCATGTTCTGCCACTTATCATGCTGGAATAGGGTTTAAGAGAGGTGATAAGTACTTTGCATGGATATTTCCGTATTTGTCTGTGTTACTGGAATGAATGAACGAATGAGTTTTTTTTCTGGCAAAAATAAATTTGATTGGATTAATGCAGACTGATTAAACTAGTTTTTTTTTGTTCTTTAGTTAATCCATGCCTCCTTTACGTAATAATTGATTAATTATCAAACTTAAAAGTATATATCTGTCATGCACGTGACAGAGTTGCTGATAGAAGCTAAATGGAATATTATACTTGAATGATTCCAAATCATTTACAGCTTTTAATGACTACGTCTATACCGCTTAATAGTTTTTTGTCCTCCTTCCAATGAATAGAAAAGAGCATGCTGAAATCTGTAAGAAAGATCCAGCATGCCACAAGGTTCCAAACTATCAGCCATTCTACGGTAATATGTATATAATAAATGGAACCATTATACTTAAATAGCTGAATCTAGTATACTATATACTACTTAAAGTCTGTAAAACAAGGCTGTTTTTTCACCTAACCCTTAAAATAAAGACGAATGTCTAACATAACTCCACCTTGGACCTTGGTTAAGTACTTATTTCTTGTTTAATTTATGATGAAGAAAATGCATGCTTATTACAGACTAAGTACAGATAATACAAAACTGTGATCGCACGCCATCTTTATCTATTTCCAATAGAAAAATGAAAAATCAACATTTTTCTCTTAATTTTTGATTTTTTTTCTTCTAAAAAATTTAAATCCAACTAAAAATGCTAAAAATCATTGGAAGTAAAAAGTTGATTTGTCATTCTCTTATTGAAAAGAGATAAAAATGACGTGGAATCACAGTTTCATACAATCTCTTCTTGTATATTTACATGCGTAGTGGAGTTTAATATAAAAGTTATTTTTTTAAATTTCATAATATTTTTACATATGGATTATCATTAATGAAGAACAAAGGTAATAATAGTCGAAACGTTTTCACTGAGAAGTTTGAATCTTTTTCGTTTGGTTGCTGCTACATAAAGCTTTGAGATGTATCATAATGATTTTAAAATGTTCAACTTAGATAAGCTTAGTTATGTCTTGATGTTGAAATTTTTTTTGGCTAAAAAACAATTTTTTGTCACAGCGAAAAATTATGAATTAAATAGACTTTATTTGTTATTCTTGTATCACGAATCGTTTTGAGTGTGGTCTCAAACAATTACGAATCAAACATCTTTCGGTAAGAAAGTAAATCTCTCTATAAAAACAGGTAGAATTGTAATTCACAAAAAATATAATTTATACTTAGAAAATAAATTCTCACTATTTTCGAGTAAAATAACAATATCTCAAACTTGTGTATTTTTAGCCCTACCAGTTGAATTAAAATAACTTATCTGACAGTTAAGCCTTTGTTGTATTATTAGGTCCAATTATATGTGCTTCTTGAACTTTTAACCCAACACTTTATAATTTAATTCAACTCAATACATGTTTTCCTATTTTTCAAAATAAATATTATTTACCAAATTAATTTTAATTAATTAATTTTTCAATTAAATAAGTTTCTCCACTCAATTTTAATTCCGTTAAAGCCATAGCAACTTTACTATAAAAAATTCTATGAGAAATATATTTAATTTTCATATTCACAATGACCAATTAATTTAATTCTTTTTTCGAACTTTAATTATTTAATTAAATAATAATTCGAAAAACTTAAATTAATTCTTAGGTCATTTCCATACTTAATGAGAAAACACATTCATTTATGAATATAATCAATTTTTCTAAGTTTATCATTTCCATTCACTTTTGTTTATTTGATTTTTCATACAATTTATTTCTGGTTTTAGTGAGCTAGCAGAGGGACCGATTAGATATATAAAATTAAAACTCAAATGATTTATAATTAAGCTTCAGCTTTTTGCTTATTAATTATAAACTTATTTAATTATGAAGTCATTCCATCATAGTATCGTGATTGAGCTCTCTCTAATTACATACCATTATAAAAGTTATTCAATTAGTGCTCGTCAAATAACATTGTCATAAGTCCGCTACTCTCATAAGATATCCTTAATCTCTTTGGGATAAATTTGTTCTCCTACTATGATCTTATTTTATTTTATGGTAATCATTACATCTTCCTTCATAAAAAAATCAGTTACTATTAAATAGTAATTAAGTCATTTATTACAAATACAAACGACTCATGTCCGCATTTATTTGTGTGAATAATGATACATACTACAAAAGTCGTATACCCAAAGCACCAGCTTTTAGTTCCTTATATATCTGAACTCAAGGTTTTATTTACATTACAGTATTCAAGTCACGCATACATAGTTCATCATTCACTTAAGATTAAGGTATGTCACACCATGAACGTCATAAGTCAACGAATTCATAAACAGATTTATGATCTATTCTACTTGGGTCTTATCCTATGTGCTGTCAGTCCATTTAGTCACATTTATATCTCTATCTTTTGAGAGTTATACACTCGATGCTGAAGACAAAACAACTCCCCAATTAGATTTGATAGACGACATATTAGTTTTTCAATCAGTTTGCTCATTTCAAATTAAACTAAGGACATGTTTAGATTCATCTATTAATACAAGTTGTCTTTTCGTATTACGATTCGACCGCGTAATACCACTTAGTATTAGTTAAACATTAAATAACCAGTAAACCATTATTTACTTTCATTTTGCTTTGCATGCAAAAAACCATTAAAGACAATATACAATGATATTAATGTAATTTATGAATATTATTATTAAACCAATTTGTTCGAAAGCTACAAGTATACATAAACAAAAATACTACACTTAAAACATCAAATTTAACTCCCGGAACTGTTGACATAGATGTCAGATTTGATACTTCTATTTATCTTACAAGCACTGACAGTAAATAACTCTAAGCTTCCACATGAATCTTACATAATCTCAATAGAGGCGCATAGTCCCAAAATTCTTTAAGATAAATATTCATAGTTGATAAATCAATTATGTGTTTGAGTATAATAAATATGCAATGAAGTCCACGAGGTCGACTAAGGGTGGGTTTGGATGGGCGGTGCGTTTACCCACGGTTAGTGTAAAAATAGCGATAGCGGTGAGATTAGATACTGTAGCGTAAGACAAAAAGTAAGCTAAACGCATCGCATCGCACTCAATCGCCCATCCAAACCTATCCTTACTACAACAATAAGATTAGTCTGATTCATGAATTTATCTCCCAACATGCCTGCAAGCTGCTGACAAATGACATGATTGAAATTAGGTTTAGTTGAGACCAAATCTATAATTCAAGTCGGGCATTAATTATAGTGATGTACAAGGTGAGGACAAAAACTTTTTAAGTTCAAAATATGAAAAGATAAATAAAGGTATCATATCAATATATTATACTAACCCAAGTCTATCGTTAGCCACTATCTTTAATTTAGTTTTTAATCTTTGCTCTGAAAAGCATAAATTTCCTTTAAACACATAAATCTACTTATTTTTTTCACCTCCTTGTCTACTTCATTATCTAATAATCCATAGGTTTACCCTTTTTCCATTAGACCCTTCAATTTGGCTTAAAGCTTCATGATTTCAAATGTAAAAAAGAAAGGTATTTTCAAATGTAAAAGATTGCCTTTAGGGACCCAAAAAAAAAAAAAAAAACCCTAGTCACTTATACTATAAATTGAATTTAGACATATAAAATTTTATTTATTAAGGATAATTACATGAGAAAGAATGGTATAAAATAGGAATATTAATTATCTATTTCTAATAATTTAATATCACATCAATAATTTCATCTTAAATTTTAAGATTTTTATTTAAATTTAATTTTTTTATGATAAAAATATTAATGTGACATTAAAATATTAAAAAATAGAGACAAATGACGTGATATAATTATTTCTTCTCTGAGAACAATTTTTACTCCGTACGAAAGCCATCTTTCTTTACCCCTTTTCCCGAAAGGCAACGACAGATGCACTATGGATTAAACAATATTTTTTTTTTTTTTTGAGCAGTGAATTAATCAAGTATATTATCATAGAGAAGGGATGATGTTGGTAACTTCTTCCTAATTGGAAAATGTTAATTAAGGTAGTACTTTTTTTAGCTACTTGATTCGCCTCGTTAAATTTTTTTACTTGCAGCTAATAAAATAGCAACAATTATCTTAAAAAATAAAGAATTTTGTTTTTTTTTTATTTTTTTATTTCATGTGCATAATGAATATACATAGATTTTCGAATTCATATGAATTTAGACGTTCATTTGTCAAGATACATTCTAAACATGTACTTTTAGTAGTTTTATATTTTCGAAAATAATATTATAAAAATATTATATTTTTAGAAAAAATTATATATATTCAGAAATTTTGAGATTTTTTTTCATTTTTTTATTTTTCTTATATTTTCCAATTTTTTATAGATTATATATATTTATAAATTTATATTCTTAGAGTGTTTTAGATTTTTTTATTATATTTAACTTCGAATAAATCTATGTGATGTGGCAGCGTGACTCATCCAAAAATTATTTGAAAAATAATTTTTTTTAAAATCTAATAAATTTTTTTTTAATATATATAAACTAATTTTCTTACCAGTGTAATGCACGAGCTTGCGTATTAAATAAATAAATAGTTATAATACTAAAAGTTATGAAAATCTATTAAAATTGAAATTTACTAATAAGTTATTTAATAAGTAAATTAAAATAATTTAATATGTACAGATGATAATATTAATTATAATTATAAAACAATCACTGCCCCTTTAATTAATAATAGTGGTAATTAGTAATTATAAATAGATGTGCTGGTTCATTGTATTTAAATTAAAAAATACATTTATTTAACTCACATTTTTATATATAAATTATTTACACATAACCATTTGATAAACTACATGCATTGAATTAGAATTACCATTTGCCGATTTTTTATGACTAAATGCTCTACATTGGAATTATTATCATTTATTTGCAAAATATTTGTACTGCTACAAAATCTTACTATTAATATAGTATAAGAATCATCGCCATTCATATCAATAATATATAAATAACTTTAAACTATAAGTCATATCAATAATATATAATAACTCATTGACACTTATTTATAGATATTGGAGTGTTTTCTGTGACACTTATTTATAGGGTAAGTGAGCATGACTGTGTGGCAGGCTGTGTAACTAGCCTAAGGTTTGCAAGGCACATGGTCGTGTGGTCCATATGCCTCTGTGGGAGACCGTGTGGCCCTAAACCTACACACTATTTGCCCCAATTTACTTGGTAAAGAACACACACCTTTTGTCAGAGGTCCGATCGATGTTCCTCAAGCTCGGTTATGGTCTGATTCACCTAAATCCGATCCTTCAAACAACATTTATACATGAGTTAACAATTAATTTCAAGATTTTGACAAGGTTGTTGAAAGTTTTGGCAAGACCCGTAAAAGATTGATTAGATTGAATGAAGGATTAGTTTCGATTAGAAATACTATGAAAATTTGGGATCTAAACTTTGGAACGAAATGTACTTACCATTTTTTGGCAAAGATCGAGGTGCTATTAATGGAAATTACGAAACCAGTAAAAAAATGTTAGGATGAAGGTTGATTTGATTTGAGGTAGGGGTGTTCAATCGGTTAACCGACCCGAAATAACATTAACCGAATTAACTGATCTTTCAAAATTTTTAACCGTTAACCGAACCGAATTTTTTTCAAAAAAATTAACCGAACCGAAAATTTTTCGGTTAATTCGGTCGGTTAACCGAATTAACCAAAAATTATATGTTTTTTATTTTAGGTTAAAAATTAACCGAATTACCCGAATTAACCGAATTAACCGAATTAATCGAATTAACCAAAATGAATCACTACATAATTAAAAAAATTACATAATTTTAGTTTTAGTTTTAGAATTTTATTTTTATTTATTAAATTATTTGTAATTTTTATGATTGGGTAATTGGGTTGGGTTGGATATTTGGGTTTGGATTGGGTTTAGGGATTGGGTTTAGATGAATAGTAAGCCTATTTATATATTATAATTTTATTTATTAATTTTTTCGGTTAAACCGAAAAATTTCGGTTAACTAAACGGTTTCGAACCGAATTAACCGTTAACCAAAAAATCACAAAATAATTAACCGACCCCCGACTGAAAAAATTCGGTTAACCGACCGATTAACCGAATTTGGTCGGTTAACCGAATTTTTTTGGTTTTACCCGAATTTTGCACACCCCTAATTCGGGGAAGAAAATAGTCAATAACTCAAAAATAGAAGTATGATGCAATTATGAGAGAAAAGAGGAGGAAAAGAAAATAGGAAAAAATAAATAGAGGATGAAGAGGAGTTTTACTAAAATTGTGAAAAAGATAGTTATTCTAATAAAAAAATAGGAGTATGAAGGACTAAATAGTTAGGGTTTGTAATTTACCCAAAATTTGGGCGGAAGTAATAGGGAAATGGGAAGGAAAGAATGTGGCTCAAACTTGGGTAAATGAGAAAGGAACTAGCGTGTTAACCATTAGGTGGCCTATTTCTTGTTCAATTCTTACCCCCAAGAGTATTTATCTTAGTGTGGTTTTTATCCTAAGTTGCTGAAAATAAAAGGAAAAGAAATCATAAGAATGGGGTTTGAACTTAGGACTTCTAAGATGAACACACTATCACTTAACCATTAACCTATGTCTTATTTTTTGTCTATCCATTACGATTAAATCCCTATATTTTGAGGACATGACAATAGTTTCTCTATTTATAAGAGGACTGAATTGAAAATTTTTTATTTTTAGGCAGCCAAGGCCCTTACCTACCCCTTCAAATTTGCCTCTGAATAGAAATATTTTCATTTCTCTCTTTCATATAATATATATTATTATATATAAAAAAATTTAAACTATGAGCTCTTTCTCATAAATTTCTTTAAAGGAAGAAACTCTTGAGAGCTTATGAAAATAGTGAAGAAATTTATACTCATTTATAGGGTAAGTGTGAGTTATGAGAGTGTTTTCTAGTTAATGTGAAATTAACAATTGGTTGTATAAGAATTGTCACTTGTCGACAAAATGGGTATGACATGTGTCAAAAAATTAGATTTTCCACATCAGTTGGAACCATAAGATCTTGTAATAATGAGAGCTCCACTTACACCGGTGTAAAAATTAAATGGCTTTACACCATCCCGTAACTTTTCATATGATTAATATTTTAATAATTCAACTGTTTAATTTTGAAATATATTTGTACTTGTTATGCCTGTAAAATTTTGAATTGATCCAATATCTCTATCACATCAATCTAAAATATTGTATATATTAATATATATTTAAGGGTTGAAAGTTTTTTTGTTATACATAAAACAAATAATTAGAAAATTTTAATATATACCAAATTTTATATGTATGATCTACATGAATGGAGCATGAAATATGATGGTCGGATTGTTATAATATTAATCGTATAAAAAGTTACAAAAAGGTGTAAAACCACTTAAGTTTTACATTGGTTTAACTGGATCCCTCCCCTATATATATACGAACATGATATATGATTTTTATATTAAAAAATTTCTTAGGCTAGAAAAAATAAATGGTAGTTCTAAGCTATTCTCGAACCAATAGAAATAGAGGCGAATCCAGAAATCATTTTTGAAATGGTCGAAATTTAATTATAATTTTTTCATAGATCAAAATATAAGTTTATTATGTATTAATTTATAATTTCATCATTTTTAAGGGATTAAACATATAATTTTTTCTTTTTTAAGGGGCTAAAGTGCAATTTTATTATATATTATTTTATAATTTCTTTATTTATAAGAGAATTGAATTGAATTTTTTTTCATTTTGATCGGGACAAAGTTCAATTTCACTATATATTAATTTAAACTCTCTATTTATAAGAGGATTGAATTGGAAAATTTTTATTTTTGGGATTTGAATCTTTTTCATTAAATATATATTATTATATACAAATAATATATAAATAATTTTAAACTATAAACTCTTTCTCATAAATTTATTTAAGGGAAGAAACTTTATAGAGTTAAAAAAAATAGTGAAGAAATTTATACTTATTTATAGGGTAAGTGTGAGTTACGAGAGTATTCTCTAATTAATTTAAGATTACAAATTGATTGTATAAAGAATTAACACATGTCGACAAAAATGGGTTTGCTATGTGCCAAAAGATTAGACTATCCACGTAAGTTGAAAAGACCTTGTAATATAATACAATATAATATATGATATGATATATAAGATTTAAAAATATCTAAAAAATTATATAAATTATAGGAAAATTTAAAAATCTAAAAAACTGAAAAAAAGGCTAAATTACTAAAATATACATTAAACAATATAAAAAATGCCAAAATACTGTAGCTGTCAGCAGCCTTTTCAGTAATCTGGACTTTTGACAAACTTTTGAGAATTTCTTATTATTCAATCATTAAAGCCATCAATGCACTGTTTATATGTTAGAATTAATAAAATTGAAATATATCTTTCACAAACTCATACTTACCTTAGAATTTTTTTTAAATTAATAAATTTGTGTTATTTATATATTATTTTATTTAAATTTATAAGTAATATTTTTCAAAAAAATCACATGATATTAATATATGTTAAAATAATAAATTTAAATCTATAATTTTATTAACTTATTTAAATTTAAAATTAATTATTTTTCTATTTGACTATATAATTATTTTTAAATTTATTTAAATTAAATGACATAAATATATAAAAATAAAATCCATTACTTTAGTTAAAATATAGTATATTAACTTAAAATTTAGTCATCAAATTATAATTTTTAGATTTTAAAAAAAATTGTTATGATAAAATTTTAAATTTTGGATATTTAATAATTAAGGGATTAAATTATAATAAATGAATACATAATAAAATAATTATACATGATTTTAAATTTTTACATAATGAGAAGATTTTACACTTTTAAGAACATAATTATATTTATTATACAACTATTATTAAATCTTACTTTTAAAATTAGGTTAAAATATGTTTGAGATTTAATCTCTGTACTTTAAAAATTAATAAATCAAATCTCTTATTTTTTTAATTTAAAAATCATAATCTAATCATTATTGTCGTTGGTAGTTTCTATTAAAATTTATCAACTTAACATGTTTATTTTTGTTAATCATATAACACGTCACATAAAGACAACTCAATCAACATGTCAAATGATAAATTTTAACAGAAAATACGTACGATTTTAATGATTGAACTGGGATTTTTAAATCAAAACTATTGGATAATTTTCTAACTTTTTAAATATAGAAACTAAATCTCAAAATTTGTCAAAATATAGGAATTAACAACATATTTTAACCCTTAAATTATGCTAACTTTGGAGGTCTACTTACCGTGCCTTAAAAATCATTATTAAAAATATTAATAAAAAGTCTAATCATGCTTTCGGTCTTCACACATTTTAAAATTTAGTTAGATGAATCAAAATACTTTTGATGAAATTGGTGCAATGGTCGATTCAACACACTCTCAGAGTTTAAAAAGGTTGAAATGGTAAAGTTAAAATTACGTGGAAATCATGTAATGAATTGGTATAGTTAATTCGGACTTAAATCGCCGATTGAGCCTTAGCTCAATTGGTATTAACATTATTATCAGCATAGGAAAACGTGACTTTAAAAGTTAGTAGAAAAGAGCATATATAATAAACGAATATAATGAGAATAAAGTTAAAAAAAAGGGGCTTAAATCCGAGGTAGACATTTTGTTTTTGGTGTAAACTCCTTAAATATGGAGCTAAACTGAGCGTTTATATTATTGAAGTGGTTGTTGAGGTGATTTTATCAGAGTGAAGCTGAAACAAGCAACGCTGTCTATTGATGACTAACCTACGTCCCCACTGCTCATCAAACCTCTACCGCCTTTCTAATCATACATACCCAATACTTGAAACAATAATTGGCGTTAAAAAGGAAAGACCTGTGTCCTCGAAGAGATCACAAATCAACAAGGGAGCATGGACATCAGAAGAAGATACAAAATTGGCAGAGGTTATTGCAGTTCATGGTGCTAAAAGTTGGAACACTATTGCAAGCAAAGCAGGTAACTAGTCCAAGTAATTGAATAGATTTATTTTTCCTTTGTTTTAACCTTGTTTTTGCAGGTTTGAAGAGGTGTGGTAAAAGTTGCAGGCTGAGATGGATGAATTATCTGAGGCCTAATATTAAGAGAGGAAATATGTCAGAGCAAGAAGAGGACTTGATCCTTAGGCTTCACAAACTCCTTGGAAACAGGTGGTCTTTGATTGCGGGAAGATTACCAGGAAGAACAGATAATGAGATCAAGAACTACTGGAATTCTCATTTGAGCAAGAAAATAAAGCAGAAAGAGAAACAAGGCTGCAAAGATGAGAAGAGATCAGTGGAGAATGGCAAAGAGGAATTGAGACAAGAGAATACATGTGCAGCAGGAGGTGAGGAATCAAATATCAGCTTCGATGTGGATGAATTCTTTGATTTCTCGGATGAGAAATTTGAGTGGATGAACAGATGAGGGAGGATTTTGTTTCAAACTTTATATGGAAGTGCGACTTTTTGTTTGATGCAATCCTTGTAAAATCAGTAAAACTTTCTTCTCTATGTTGGGAAGAAACCAAACTACCGAAACAAAGCGGAAGCACAACCGGTGTTCTTTCACTCCCTATAACTCTTGTCAAATATTATGGCAAGCACAATAGCACAAAATAAAGTGTTCTCTAGCAACCTATCAACCACAAATCAACCAATGCAACCGCAACAAAAATAATAAATAGAGACACCGATATTTTTACGTGGAAAACCCCTCTAAATCAAGGGTAAAAACCACGGGACTTTAGAGTCCGATCAAAAGCTCCACTATAATCAAATGTTCAGCTACAAGATCACAATATCAAGCCTACAACAAGCATTCAACTCCAACAAGGCTAACAATATGTAATCTTTAGCAAAAGAGAGAAAAATAGGAGAACATCACCAAAAACGTGGCTGCTGTAAAACGAGTATTTCTGGCGCTATAGGACTCGGATGAAAAATCCGACCGTACAAAGTCAAGAACACCTTGTCGCCTAGCTGCTGTCAAAAATCAGCTCAATCGAACCACGGATGGACCTCCGATCGAAGAGTTGATCACAGCTGCTCTAAACTTGAAAAACTAAATTTTGCTTCAAGTCTTTCTCTCTGCTTTCTCACGTTTTTCTCTCTTTTTATTTTTTTTTTTTTCTCTCAAATCTGATTTAGGCTCTCTCTCTCTCTCATTAAAATATGGCTACCTAAAAGCCCACGTACAAGACAAAATAACATGATTAAAAAAGAAACAAAAGAAAAATAAAGAAAAAACAGAGAAATGCCATAAAGCATGGCATATTTTGAGGATTCCACATAGTGGGACCCTCCCAACAAATCTCCCCTCCAACTATGTGGGGAATGCCTCCATACCGGAGATCAAACAACATGCTTCAAATTTTCCTCTTGGTAAAGCTTTCACAACAACATATCAGCACCATTATCATCAGTATGTATCTTCTCAAGCTCTAACAGCTTAGCTTCAAGAACATCTCGTATCCAATGGTACCTCACATCAATATGCTTAGATCTAGCATGAAAAGTTGGATTCTTACCAAGATGAATAGCACTCTGGCTATCACAATACAGGACATACTTTTCCTGAGTAAAACCGAGCTCATGCATAAACTTCTTCATCCAAAGCATCTCCTTGCACGCTTCGGTTGCTGCAATGAACTCTGATTCGGTGGTGGACAATGCAACACACTTTTGCAATCTCGATTGCCATGCCACAGCTCCCCCTGCATAAGTGATCAAGTAACCTGAAGTAGATCTCCTCGAGTCAATATCTCCGGCCATGTCTGAATCTGTATAGCCAACAAGAACAGGTTTTCTCATTGCCAAACAAAGTCTCATGTTGGAAGTGCCACGAAGATATCTCATAATCCACTTCACCGCATTCCAATGCTCTCTCGCCAGATTAGAAAGAAAACGATCGATCGTACCAAACGGCATAAGCCAAGTCCGGTCTCGTGCAAACCATTGCATACATCGGACTCCCACCACCAAGAGTAAGGAATTTTCTGCATCTCTTCCTTCTCCTTTTCTCGTGGAAGGACTATGCTTAATACTCAATCTGGTGCATAGCAAAGGGAGTGCTCACCGCTTTAGCTTTGTCCATGCCGAACCTTTGAAGTACTTTCTCGATGTACTTCTCTTGTGATAACCATAATTTCTTGGCCTTTCTATCACGTGTCAACTTTATGCCAAGAATTTGCTTTGCTGGCCCCAAATCCTTCATTGCAAAGGATTTACTCAACTCTTGCTTCAACTTCTCAATTCTAGAAGCATTCTGACCAACAATAAGCATGTCATCAACATAGAGCAAAAGAATTATAAAATCATCACCAGAGAATCTCTTAACAAACACACAATGATCAGAAGTAGTCTTCTTGTAGCCTTGCTCCCCCATGACAGACTCAAACTTCTTGTACCATTGCCTTGGAGCTTGTTTCAAACCATACAAGCTCTTCTTCAATCACACACATAGTCTTCTTTCCTTTGTGCAACAAACCCCTCTGTTGCTCCATGTAAAGCTCTTCTTCTAAGTCACCATGAAGAAAAGCAGTTTTCACGTCCATTTGTTCAACCTCTAAGTCATAGCAGGCGCCAAACTCCAGTATAGTTCTAATAGAGGACATCTTCACAACAGGAGAAAATATTTCTTCAAAATCAACCCCCTTTTTCTGAGTATAACCCTTGACGACCAATCTAGCCTTGTATCGTGGAGATGAAGACTTCTCTTCTTGCTTCAACCTGTAAACCCACCTATTCTTCAAGGCTCTTTTGCCTTTGGGCAGTTTCACCAACTCAAAGGTATGGTTTTCATGCAAGGATTGAAGTTCATCTTTCATCGCTTCAACCCACTGATCTTTGCATTCACTCTCCATAGCCTCTTCATAACATTCAGGTTCTCCCCCGTCAGTTAAAAGAACATATTCATCAGAAGAATACCTGATAGAAGATCTTCGATCTCTGGAAGACCTTCGAAGTGGAACCGCTGGTGGAGCTATAGGTGCTTGCTGTTGATCATTCACAACATCATCCATGGGAGCATCAAAGTCACCTATATCCTGATGGTCATCAGTAACATCACCATGCACATCATCCCGGATAGGACTCGTGAAGAGTTTAAGGAACTGGATTCACATCGATCAAATCATCACTGTCTTGTGAATTCGCTTTCTCCGTCTTATCAATGTCATCAATGGTCTGATCCTCAATGAAGACAACATCTCTGCTTCTCACGAGTTTCTTCTGAACGGGATCATAGAGTCTATAACCAAACTCACCATCTAGACCATAACCAATGAATATGCATTGTCGAGTCTTGGCATCCAACTTGGATCTTTCATCCTTTGGAACATGAACAAATGCTTTGCAACCGAACACACGTAGGTGATCATATGACACGCCTTTGCCAAACCAAACTCCTATCCGCACGTCACCTCGCAAAGGAACACTAGGAGACGATTTATCACATGTGTCATCGTATTCAAAGCTTCACCCAAAAATGATCTTGGCGACTTTGAATCGACAACAAACATCCGACTCTCTCGATCAATGTTCGGTTCATTCTTTCAACTAACCCATTTAATCGTGGAGTCTTTGGTGGTGTTCTCGATGTCCGATTCCTGTCATGAGACAATACTCATGAAACGCCCCCCATGTACTCGCCACCATTATCGATCACGAATGCACTTCAACTTCTTTCTGTTTCCTTTCAACCGATGCATGAAATCTGCTTAAAACACCTCAAAGACTTGATCTTTAGACTTCAAAGTGTAAACCCATAACTTTCTCGAATAGTCATCAATGAAAGTCACAAAATAAAGTGCACCGCCAAGTGACCTTACTTTTATCGGACCACGGACATCCGAATGGACCAACTCTAGCAACTCGATCTTCTATGAGGAGGACGGCTTCTAAATGAAACTCTTCTCTCGCTTCCTCGCTAGACAATGAGCACAATTCTTCAGATGTAGCATTCTTCAACCCCGAAAGTTGATTCTTCTTCGCTAAACGATTAAGCCCTTCTCACTCATGTGACTAAGTCGTTTATGCCACAACTCTGTTGAGTCGCCATTCATCATCACATTCACCGCCTCTCGAAAGTCAAGCTTGCATCAAATATAAATTTGAGCTCTTCTTTCCTCGAGCCACAACCAAGGAGCCTTTAGTCAGCTTCCATTGCCCCTCACTGAAGGTGTTACAGAATCCCTCATCATCAAGCTTTCCTGCAGAGATCAAATTCAAACGGATATCCGGTGCGTGTCTGACATCCTTGAGAGTTAACTTTGTTCCATTGTTACTCACCAAGTGAACATCTCCCATACCAACAACCGGAACCAAACCGTCATTACCCATCTTCAATACCCCAAAATCACCAGGAGTATAAGATGTGAAGAAATCCTTCCTCGACGTGACATGAAGTGATGCACCAGTATCAATCACCCAACTAGTCTCGTCACATGCTAAGTTGACCAAATTCTCATCACGAATGACCAACGGATCTTCACGAGTAGCGAGCAACACGCCTTTCGGATTTTCCATCATCATTCCGATCGTGTTTATCACCACCTTTGTTCTCTTTCTTCCACTTGAAGCGATTTTCTTGATATGGCCTTTCTTACCACAATGGTGACACTCAAGATTCTTGTATCTCGATCTTGACTTGCTTCGGCCTTTATCTCTACTCTTTCCATCTTTGTCTCTGTTCCTCCCCTGTTTCTCATTAACTAACACCTCGGTGTGATGTAGAACCCCGAGCTCGTCTTCTCCGACCTCTTCATTCAACACACCACTCTTAGCCAAATCCAAGGTAATAATACCCTTTGGGCGCGAAATTAATGAGCGAAACCCTAAAGTCTCCCAAGAGTCCGGTAGAGTAGCAAGCAACCAAAGCCCTAAAATCTCGTCATCAAATTTGACACCCATACCAAGTAGGCTGATTCATCACGCTCTGAAATTCACTCACATGGTCACCTATAGACGTTCCTTCTTTGTATTTCAACGCCATCATTTTCTTCAGCAAGAACAACTTGTTATTGCCCGATCTCGAAGCATACAAGCTTTCAAGCTTCTCCCACAATGTTCGAGCATGTGTCTCTTGATCAATGTGGTTGTAAACATTTTCTTCAACAAATTGCCGAATAAAGCCACACACTTGTTGATGCTCAAATTCCCATTCTTCATCGCTTTTGAATCGGGTTTTGAGTAGCAAAGACCTAAGATGCAAAGCCTTCACAAACAACAAGTCCTTCATTTTATTCCGCCAAAGTTGATAATTTGTGCCATTCAACATAATCATCTTGCTCGTATTAATTTCCATAATTATTTGACAGAATAACCGAGCTCTTGATACCAGTTTGTTGGGAAGAAACCAAACTACCGAAACAAAGCGGAAGCACAACCGGTGTTCTTTCACTCCCTATAACTCTTGTCAAATATTATGGCAAGCACAATAGCACAAAATAAAGTGTTCTCTAGCAACCTATCAACCACAAATCAACCAATGCAACCGCAACAAAAATAATAAATAGAGACACCGATATTTTTTTGTGGAAAACCCTCTAAATCAAGGGTAAAAACCACGGGACTTTAGAGTCCGATCAAAAGCTCCACTATAATCAAATGTTCAGCTACAAGATCACAATATCAAGCCTACAACAAGCATTCAACTCCAACAAGGCTAACAATATGTAATCTTTAGCAAAAGAGAGAAAAAATAGGAGAACATCACCAAAAACGTGGCTGCTGTAAAACGAGTATTTCTGGCGCTATAGGACTCGGATGAAAAATCCGACCGTACAAAGTCAAGAACACCTTGTCGCCTAGCTGCTGTCAAAAAATCAGCTCAATCGAACCACGGATGGACCTCCGATCGAAGAGTTGATCACAGCTGCTCTAAACTTGAAAAACTAAATTTTGCTTCAAGTCTTTCTCTCTGTTTCTCACGTTTTTCTCTCTTTTTATTTTTTTTTTTTTTTCTCTCAAATCTGATTTAGGCTCTCTCTCTCTCTCACATTAAAATATGGCTACCTAAAAGCCCACGTACAAGACAAAATAACATGATTAAAAAAGAAACAAAAGAAAAATAAAGAAAAAACAAGAGAAATGCCATAAAGCATGGCATATTTTGAGGGATTCCCACATAGTGGGACCCTCCCAACACTCTATTCATCAATTTGGCGCTTTGTGTCAGCTGAAATCATGAAACTGCCTAATCACTTGGGCTTTGCCAAGATTAATAGTTATATCAGAGGGTAAGATTGTTTCATTATGGTACACAATTTTATCAGATTAGTCTGATGAGAAGAAAAGGCTCCAAGTTAAAAATCTGTATCCAGTGAAGTCAGTGAGGAGTCATAATAAAATTTTAAAATTTTTTAATTGAATTTTTATCTTTTGATAAGAGCCAAAATTACATTTTTATTTAATCAAGAAGATAAAAGGGATTGATTTAAATAATTAATATTTGAGAGGGACTAAGGTTAGAATTCTACCATCTAACCAAAGGGGTGGCTATGCCCTTACCTCAGTCCTACTCCGACTCTCCAATAAAGAGACTTCTGGTGAAAATAAAGGAGATTTTTTGACCCAATAATACAATAAATTAATTATTTACTGAATTAATATAAATCAACTTTTTTTTAATCAAAATAATATGACCGATAGTTGGGGAAGGCTAAATTGGTGGGTGAGACTATGATTTTATGAGAGAATTTAAAATGTCAGATCAAAGCGCCACTTGATATGCCCGTTTTGGTGTAGTCTTGTTTGTGTCCGGAGAGCAGGGAATCCTAGTACCAAATCACCATTCTACTCCCCTGACACGAACAGTACTATTCATTGTGGGAATCTTGAACGAAATGCAAGAATTTTAGGCAAAAATAACTTTTTGTATAATAAGAACCCGAAGGGAGGATTCAAAACAATCTTAAAAACCAAAAAAAAAACCCACTTTGCAGGAAAAAATCATTTGTGAATATCTTTAAAAAAACACTATTTGTGAAAATGGACAATGATTTCGTTGCATATGTATACTAGGATGGCCAAATTTACTAGTCTAAAGTTGGTGTAGTTTTTTTTTTAATCCAACCAATAGGTGGACGTAAGGTTCAGCCATTTTATTAAAATTGATGAAGAAGAAAGATTGACGTGAAAATATCTCGCCATTGTGGAAGGATGATATCAAGACTATTCAACAAATACCCAATATCATCCAATCCTCATACATGTAATACATTGGAACTTGTTTGATGATGAAGATGTGAATACAACGGTGTATGCACATGCCAAATAAGGGGACCTCCATGCCGCGGAACTGTATTCCGATTTAGAATGTAATAATGTTGGTGGGGAGGTAGACATTCAATAGACTTCATCAACGGATGTCGTAAATGATGCTACTCCAGTAAATCAATATAATCCTACAGCTCAATGACATTATGACTTCAATCTTAACATCTGTTGGGTCAATCTCATTGAATGTGGTGTTACATCGACATCTAGTGGTAACCCTACCTATATCCAACCATTGGTCGTTGGATTGGAGAATAAAATAGGATTACCAGATAGTATAGCAGAAGAAGATGATGATGATAAGGTCCCAAATACCAATGTTGAGGAATTTAACGACCAAGATTCAAATGAAGTTTCCAATGACGATTGTGATGAAGATTAAGTTCATGACTATCATGACTTCCCCCAACTTGGGCGAGATTTGGGTGGCATAATAATCCAATTTCAACCCACTAATCATTTAACGGCTATTGACCCTAATGTTGTGCATGCTCTTGAGTTCTTGGAGTACCCAGAAATAGTATCTAGTCATATATTACCAGAAGATACGGAAATAGAAGAGCTTCCTGTTGGACTACAATATCCAGATAAGGATCCTATGTTTCTACCATAATGGAATATAGCTTAACGGTGTCAGTGGACTACAAAATGACCATTTCAAATCTAACGCTATACGTGGAGGAGTGTTGGAATGCAACTGATGGGTATAGGTGGAGGGTTAGAGCTGCATTTATTAAGCAGTCTTAGATGTGGAAGGTACAAAAGTATGAGAGACCACATACTTGTACTGCTGCAAGGTTGAGCCAAGACAATAAAAAATTGGATGAAAAGTTAATTAGTAGATGTATCAAGCCATTGGTTGAGACTATAACACCCCAAACCCAGTTTAGACGTTATGGCCGAATCAAGAAGGTTACATTAATAAATTGAAGATTTTGACAATTATTTTTTAAAATGGACCTAATTCCGAAACACTAAAGACTTTATAAAAACTATTCATGAATTATTGGTAGGAGAAATTTGACATACATAAATAGTTCTTGTGTAATCTTAAATTGATTTCTTTGAAACTCTTTTTTTTTTTTTGTTCAGAATTGTCTCGAAATAAACTTAATTACTCGCTTTACAAAACACGTGATCTTATTTAAAACCTTGCAGCAAAAAACTTTCAAATTTGTTTAATTTTGTAAATTATTTGATTGATTTAGATTATTAGGAATCATGCCAACTTTTAAATAACAAACTAGTAAAAATATTTAGCAAAACTAGAAACCAAAGTAAACGTCCAAAAAATAAAACAGTCCAAAAGTCCATTAAGTCCAAAATATAAAGTTCAAAAATACTAAAATTCAATAAACCGAACCGAGCTCCGAGAACACCGCCAAATCCTAAGTCTGAGGATCATTTGAAAAAGGTTAAACAACAAAGTAAGCTAAAAAGCTCAGTGTGTGAGTCTTGGCCCACAAACAAAAATCATATCGGAGCATGCTTAAAGACATACATCAAAACAGATAGAGACGATATTTACATGTGTAACTGCATATATTAGAACAAAATAATTCCTACCCCCATTCGCTACACACTACTCCGTCCAACTAATCACACCAAATAGGGTTACAAGAACCCATCCATCCAATATACCAATATGTGGTCGTGTGCCAATCAGATAATATGCAGCTAAGCTGCTAAAATATATATGTTGCGGATATATCGCCAAAATTGCAGTAAAAATTGCCAGAAACACACTTCCTCCGTCACATTATCATATCACATCCCAATGCACATGCAAAAATATACTAACATCTCATGCTACATATGATCATAGCGAAAAAAAAAATAATGACATGCTTCCATAAGTGTCATCAAAACAGATTATGTCACATAGCCTACACAAAGTTTTACTAATCAGAGTCATGCTTTACTAACATGCATACGTTTAAATTACGGATTTCATGGTCTTACATGCTTACAAAGTATCTACAAAAATGATTTTGAAATCTCACTTTTGACCTAAACTAGGCCTAACAATCCGCCCAAAATGAGCCCAAAAGCCCGTGTGGCCCAAACACCTTGTCCAAATCGTGTGGCCCATATGGTTTGCCACACGGCCGTGTGCTGCCAACTTTGAAATTTTCACGAAATTCTATATTTTTGTGACCATTTTAAGTGTTTTCAGGTTAGAAACACACCTTAATAATTTTGGAATATCGACACTAAATCAACAACTCGGTCCTGAACACAAAGTCCACGCCAAACTCGATTAGCAACCAATTATGAAAACCAAATTAAAACATTGACACTAGATTACTTAAAGAAACAGTCCCTATACTCGACGTTTGGTACTTATCTTTGCAAATAACGACAACCCTAAATCGTACTTAGCTCGCTGAAAAATCCCCTGTTCCACAGTGATCACCTATCAAGTTCGCAAAAACTTATCAAAACCAATTACCAACCAAAACACTCAAGACAACACTTATCCCCACAAGAAAAGAACACCCACACCACTGCCTTACAAATGAGCATTTAACACTTGAAGAAAATAGAGAATTAATGGCACGAACGGATGGAGAAGAGTAAAATAATAGGAAGAAAACAGAAGGATAACAACAAAAAAATAAGAAATATTCGACAGAAAAATAAAAGAAAAGAGAATAAGGAAAAAATGTGAAGAGAAAGGCAAAAATAATTCCACTTTGCACATACATAAGTTTTGAACGTAGGACCTAAAGGTAAATTAAAGCCTTACCAATAAACCAACAAACTCATTTTTATTAATAAGTAAACAAAAATTAAAGTTTAACCCTTACAAACCAAGCACATAACCACTAAAACTAATTAAATCACTTAACATACTTTGGCAATTCAAACTTTAGAAAAATTGAGGCGTTACAGAGACGAAGCTCACTATTCCGATAGTTGTCTTGGTGCCAAAAATTCAAAACCGATATGGTTACAAACTATCATTTCGAAAAGCGTGAGATGCTAAGTAGATAGTGGTGACGAACCTATGCGATGATTGGGATGCCTCATAGAATGAGTTACAATATTGGTCAGCAATAATGCAAGAGTATGCGTCTGGAATAGTTGGAACGACTCGATTTTCAACAGTGTCGTAAAATTCGGTTTCAGACTGAATGAATTGAGGTAAGTTAGTAAAATTTTAAAATAGAATAATTATAAGTCACATATAAATCGAAAAGGTTGAATAATTAAGTGTTATTAAATTAAATCGGTTAATAAAAATAGTACAGGGACTAAATTAATTACTAACAAAATTGAAAGGAAAGTGATTTTCAAATTCGCAAGTGCCTTAAATGACAATTAAACAAAGGTCACGTTAGCAATTAAACCAATTGTAAATTATGACATGTGATTAATTACCAAAAGAGTAATCATTTTCCAGTAGCTAAGATTGAGGTTATTTATTTACTTGATTAGTAATTAATAAGGTTAATTAACTAACAAATTATATATATATATATATATATATATATATATATATATATATATATATATATATATATAAACTAAGTAGGAAAGAGAAGGTTATCTTCTCTACTTTCTTCCACCATCCAAACAAAGTGAAAAGAAAGAATAGAAAACATATTTTCTTCCTTATTTCTTCGCCATACCCTTAGCCTCCATCCAAGCATAGGTGAGTTTCTTCTTTTAAATTTTATCAGAATGATGAGAAACAATACTTATTAAAAGCCCATTTGGTTTATATCCTATAGCTATATTTTCTGTTAATAAGGACTAAATTGTAAGAGATGAAACTTTGAGGTTTAATAAAAATAATGATTGTTAGGAGGTCTTTGTACTATATTTATAAAGCCAGATTTAAATTTGATCAAGTAAATTGTGAGAAATGAGTGTTTTAAATATTGGGGTTTATAGGGACTAAAATGAATAAAGTGCATTTATGTTTAATTGTTATATTTCTATGTTTGAATTATATACCTAATGGATTTCCCGTATTCGACTTTATTGTATGTAGCTAAAAACGGTGTTGAGACATCGAAAAACAAAGGGAAGGGCAAAGTCATTGATAAATAGTTAATCTGGTTTGTGCTTGTATAATTCAAGTTCATTAATTATTTAGGTACATATGTTCGACTCGTTAAATGTTCAAAATTGGTAAACTATCAGTGTGATTGTATTTGAAAATATACCTAACAATATGGTTTGTGATAATTGGTATGTGATTTGTATATGTATATTGCTTGTTTGGTGAAATATGCTTAATAATCATGAATTTATCTTATTAATATTCTCAGATAGAGTCACAAGTATAGTTGACATGTCATAGAGTCCGTTTGATAGGTGGGAGTTTCAACACTTTCTGCATGTTATACTCAACGCGTTGTGTGTGTTACATTCAGCATTATATGCATGTTATACTCAGCGCCTTGTAAGTGTTATCTTTTACATTCAAGAGGTTTATGGTTGAAATAAGTGGTTTTGAATTTTGTGGATTAAAAAAAGATTGTGCTGAAAGTGACAATTTGGGGAGGGGGCTAGTGTTTGTAATCGTGTGGGGGTAGAGGTGGGAAATTGGGGGTTTAAACAGGTGAGGTTAAAGAGTTTTGTTTTATAGGTTTGGTGGGTAATTGACGGAACTGAAGATGGAGTTACAGGGAAGTGAGGCTGTCAGGAGGGGATGGTTGTCTGCCTGCTTCACTTCTCATAACCCCATTTATTCTCCCCTCAAATCGGTATCTCACCCATCAATTTGGTCTTTCCCTACCATCACTCATATTATTTCGGTCAAAAAAAAGTTGTTTATATCATTTCGATAAATAATTAATTTATTTGTATTATTGGGTCAAAAAATAAAAAAGAGGTGCCTTCTTCTATCTCAAAATAACATTAAAAGGATTTTGAAAAATGTTTTTAAAAAGTTATAGAAAAATGTTTTTGAAAATTTTAGTTTAAAATTTAAATATTTAGCATTGCTGTTAAAAAATACTTTTGAGAAATAAAATGTTCATTTTAGCATGATAAACTAATATGCATTTTTAAATGATGTTTGTAGAGGATTCTTTTGGTTAGATGAAGAGTCGTTACAATCTAGCAAAACGAGAAGTTGTGGAGAGATAGCAAAAAGGAAGATCGGAACAAACATTGGAAAACAAATGCAGTAGCAAGTGATGGTGATGGACGTAATGAAAGGCTAAGAAGTATGAGAGTTATGGTGATTGTTGTGATTGTAAAAAGAAAATCGCAAAGAGAATTTTAGAGTGTTAAGTTTATCTAAAAATTCAAAAAATTTCAAATGAGACGGTCAAACCTCTATTTATAAGTTTTGAAAAAAGAAGCTAAAAGAGAAACGATTATAACAAGAAAGTAGGTATGAATGTGCTAAAATGGTGGGTAGTGGGATTAGAAAGGGTTATTTGAACAGATAATGAAAGATAAATTATATAGATAATGGGTATAATGACGATTATATGAAAGCTACACCCACTTAAACTATTTTAATAAGAAAGAGTTTAAGTGTAAATGCATTGTTTGTTCATTAAAGAAATAAGGAGAAAGCATTCGTATTCCAAAAAAAGAAACTTCTTAACAATTTTCGTAACCGAGCCTCCAAGCATGCTCTCCTAGACATCTTAAAAGTGGAAGAACTCAAGAATCCTACCAACCTTACATGGTTGTTCCCAACAAATAGTCGTTCCTATCATGATGTTCCTAAAGGTAGTTCCTTCCAACATGTTCTCAAAGACGCTCCTCCAGTGAGCAATATTTACAGAAAGTACTATTGGCATCTACAATTTTCCTGTTCTTTTTTTTTATAATTGGGGATGAAGAATGGGGTTATTTGGGATTAAACCCAAACTCTCATACCTACAATATAATACTCTGTCCAAAAGATTGTTTCTACAATATTATAATCCATTAATATTTTGATATTTTAGTGTATATATATAAATAACTTATTATAGTTCATTATTAATATTTTTTTATATATAAAATATAAATTTAATTTTTTTAAACAATTAATGTCAATTGTGTGTAAAATTTAGACTATATTTTAATATTTAAAATATAACTATTACAAATTCAAATATTATATATTGGAAACAAATTTCAATAAAGAAATAATTGTGTATCTCATATAAATATTATATAAAATACATTAAATCGTAAATTATGATTAAAAATGTCATTTGATTTCAAAAATAATTTTTTTTTTTGACAAATGCAAAGCTAAAAGTTTTATGTGTTTGGGTTCGAAAGATTTTTCTTTTCTTTTACTTAAAACCTATCGATTTAGATTGCTTATGTCTGAAAAGCAAACAAGAAAAGTAGGGATTGAGTTGAGACCCCGGCTGAGTTCATGCATCAGTCATTCAGCCAAGCGAATGCGACAATCGACCATTTCTCATACGTCTTACTGCAACTCACCCAACCAACTTCTTCGCAGCCAAGAATGATAAAAGATTGTTTTGTTGCTTTAATCATTTGACAAGACATGGTTTATTCCTTTCATCTAAGGAAACAATTTTAACTATCAATCATTGGAACACATGGGAAATTTGGATGCAATGTGAATTCATATTCACTCTAGCACTGAAAGAATATCAACAAAAAACATATTTGTGAAAGGACAATGTTGCCGAGTGAACTCATGAACAACAACATTATTTGGCACATGGAAGATATCAGCTTAAGTAAAGAATGTCTGTTTATCATATTAAATTGGTTAGGAGCTGAAGACTTTCAATCATTTAGACTCTGATTTACGAAACTCTACCATGCTAGTTATTTGATGGTTCATAGTGGGTCCTGCTGTGCCCATCTGAACCTGGTCAAGAATCATGACTCAAGATAACCCCAATTTAGTTTCATAGCAGAGAATTAGTAGTAGAAATTTGCATTCCCTGTGAATTTTCGTCTCAATAAATGTCTGAATAAATAGCCAAGTTAACCCCACAGAAGCAGGTCTAAAATGGCATCTCAGAACTATAAAATTATTAGCCATAATGGGTACAATGATCTTACACATTTGAAGCACATTCAATAAAGTTTCTGATGCATGGAAAACATTTGGTAAGGATATAGATCAAAAGCACTGAAGAGTTATAATTTCTCAAGGGAGCAAAGATAAGCAGCAAGAATTCCAAAGACAATTTCTCTGACATCAAAACATATTCAGCTTTGAACCAAAAGAAAAACAAATAACATTCAGCAACTGCTCCAAATCCAACAGAGAAATTTACGTGCTCGATGCATGTGAACCAAGAGAAGTTTTCCAGATTTGAATTACAAACAAGTTGGAACGTACAAGTGGAATGTACAAAAAAAAAAAAAAAAAAAAAACAGTGTGATAGATGTACATCAACTGCAGTTCAAATTGATGTCGCCATTATCAGAATCTTCAGAACACCAATATTCCCTTGCTTGAGTAGAAACAAGAAGTTAGTATCTGCTACAGGATCACCCTTTTCTCAGAGAAAAAGGGGGGAAAAATTATAGAAGATGGTTCTATGAGGAATATGAATAATGGAGAATTATAGGAAACAGTTACAGAGTTGACAGTTTTTATCTCATCTCTCTGAAGATCCATCATCAAGAGTTAGCCCCATGCCATAGAACAGGCATAATTAACCACCAGTTTGCCATCAAAACCAAAATTCTGCAATGCAAAAGCAGCAGGGGTTAGACTAGACAACTTATAAACATAGGCATTGCTGGCTAAGCAATTACATTTTCTATGTAATATATGTGTATTTTGAACTCTAGTAGGAGACAAGCACAACACGGAATGGTATCCTCCTCTAAGAAAAAAGCTCACTCCATTGTTCAGTAATCATTAAATACAATGAAGAAAACTTTCTCTACATTTCAATTCCAATGTGCAACAGCCGGTATATAGCAGACATCATAAAGACCTAAGAATTACTTCCACTGTAATAAATATTTCTATCAGAATACACAGACAAGCTACTGAGCCTGAGAAGTAATGGACCATTTCATGTGAAAACTCACCTGATTCTGCCATTCTAGGCCTCAATAGTAATGTTACATAAAGGGAAATAGTTGCAGATTTAAGATAAATAATCATCTCTATACATGAAGATAATACACACAATCAGAAAAAGCATCCCATCTAAGTCATCAGAAAATGTATTATATGACCAAGTTAAATGCCATAGAGTTGGAATATATGAATAACATGTTGCCTTTAGATAACGATAAGATTGCATAAAAAAGGTTTTCAGCTAAATATTTTTGCTCTTTTGAGGTTTGTGTTTTGGGACAAACACCTAGTCATGAAAGAAACAACAACAAAATTCCACAATATAGAATCTATAATAGCTTCGAAAGAATTTTCTACAAAATTAGCATCAGCAAGAAGAAGTGTCTAAGTATTATGACTTACATCATACAGATCAATCACCAATTCATCTGGGTTTGGTGAGAAGGCACTGTTTACATACACAAACTACAAAACAAAGGATAAGAATTAATACTAAGCAAACAAGAAACCACAGATTGAAATTACTTTGATAAAACTACAATAAATACAGATCAATTACCAGTGTATCACGGTGCAATTGCCGACGCAAAAAATCAATTACTTTAACAAATTTGTCAGTTCCAAGTATCTGTCAAGTCCGAAGTTTTTAAGACAAGAAAGATAAATTTCATTTAATGACCACCATCACAAGCAAGAAGTATTATACATAATTTATATTATTCACACTTAAACCCTGAAATATTGGACTAAAGTAAATTCAAGAACATAATTTAAGGCATTGTTTCAACTGAAGCACAAAACACCAGTTACAATATCAACTACAATCTTACAACTTATTAAGTGCAAACAAAGCAAGCTTTGTAGTAAACATTCCAGACCCAGTGCACCATCAAAGACACACTCATTTGTTTGCAATTGCTTTACATATTTTTAAAGCCGTGTCATTGATAAAAGCCCCAAAATAGATATACTTAACCGCATAGGATTCAAAAATAAAAGACAGAAAGCATGTCTAAGAATGTATGAATTAAGATGCTTACCCTAAACTATGTTTCTGGCTTACGGTCATTGACATTACCAAATAAATTGTGTCTCTAGGTAACTAAACAAAGCGTTTCACATTCCAAAGAGAATGCCTAAATTGAGAGAAAAAGAATTCTCTTCACTAGCGCATAATATCATATATTTAAGAACTAATTAGACTATCATTCAAAGCAAAATATAATCCTCATCAAGGGTCCACTTTTACGACCGAAACCCTAATGGGAATCTAGAATTATCCTATTATTTATCAAAATTGCAATCTTGATCACAAGATTTATTCTAGAATCTAGATTGAAGAACACGAATGACGAAACCCATCCGAGGGTATTAATTAATGCAAACAGAATACAAAGAAATACCTTGAATTTGGCTTGCTTTAGTATTGGGGCATCCCCAGTTGCTCTCAAATGGACAACAACTGCATCAAATCGAAAACCAAAATAAATTGAAATAGTTAGGGGGAAATCATTTTACAAAAGAAAACCCCAAGATTTTACGCCCAAGTACAGAGTTGTTCATCGAAACGAGACATCGAGAAACTAAGGTTTAACGGTTGGCTTCGATAATTGACCTTTTCGTGCTGAACTGGGAGACTCAGCTGCCATGATTACCTGAGCTAAAGCACGAATCTAAATGCAAGTTTTGAGTTTCTAATATCCGTTAAGAATCTGACCAAAAATCCCTTTAAAAAATAAGGGTTATAGGTTAAAAACATCAATTTATCCTCTCACAACTAATTAAGCAATAAAAATGAAATTTCTTATCTGATATTTCATAATATAAATTATAATTAAATAATTTATATTTTTTTAAAAATATTAATTATTATAAAAATTTATTAGTGACAAAAATTAAAATCAAATAATCATATTTATATTATGTTAGTTAAAAAAAAAGTTGATAATATGATTATTAATAAAAATAACAAGAAAAATTGATATTATATGTAATTTTATTTAATTGTTTTAATTTTTCATATTTATTGAATTATTCCCTCTTTAATATTTAACTTAAGCTCATTTCTATCAAATATTGGTTCTTGACTGAGTTCATCATCATCTGACTTTAAATTTGTATCATTAAAATTTTCAATATCTCTTTCTTACATATACTTTTTGAAGTATGGATCATCTCAAACATATACTTTTTCAAGTATGGATCATCTCAAATCCACTTATTTAAGTATATAGGCTGAATTTTTTTTGAAATTTACTGATATAAGTTGAATTTGGAAAGAGAAAGTAAAACATGCCTTGTAGGATGCGTTTTTACTTTCTTTTTTTTTTTGTGGTTGGAAACTAGAAATTTATAGATTTATTTCTGTCTGTGTTTGAGATAAACATTGTTATAGTTTTAAGGTATGTTTGAATTTACGGTAATATCGTGAGGCTCAGTGACCTACAAATTCCATCTGCCATGTGAGTATGGAGCCAACTCCTGAGAAGCTGGATCACATTGCAACTCAAAGTTTCAGTTGACAGTGATTATATGATCTCAATTTGAAGTATAACTAGGGTTTCAAGTTTACAAATGTTATTCTATCAAGGGATGTAGTATAAATGGAGTCCCAATTGGTAGTAGTTATGCGACCACGATGATGCTTTCTAAAATCCATACAGAAGTCAAAGATGAAAAACATAAGGGCTTTTCAGTATAATTAATTAATTTGTTTTATCCATCACCACCAAAGACGATGAGCTCATTACTATAACTTGTGACAAAGTTGGGGACAACAAAATTTCTGGCAAGGAGGAGTTATTGTAAGGTATAAAAAAGATAAAACATGAAACAACCGTTGTCGTCCGCTAATAATTTTTATTAGGTAACTTTCTAAACACTACTTTAGAAAGATCAATTAAGCTCATCCGCTAATGGTTTTTATCTTTGATCACGCTGACCTTTAGAATCAATTAAATGATCAATTAGATAATAACACAGGGTAGTTTCTAGTTTAATATTATATTTTATCATAAAAATCATTAAAAAGTAAAAAAAATTACAAAAAATCATAGAAATATAAAAATTATTAAAACTCAAAATTCATATGAACTTATTAAAAATTATAAATAATCATAAAAATCATAAAAAAAACCTTATAAATAAATATAATAAATTATAAAAAAACTAGAAATTATAATAATAAAAAGTCATTTAACCCCTTAAAATCACCAGTAGGATACACTTCTGCTTCAATAGGATACCAAGCAGAAGAAAAAAACAGCAGCTTCTAACCTATGCTGTCCAGGATCTATGATGTTTATTTACACAAACCAATGCTGGCATTGCTACAGGAAAAATGTACTCGTAGGGTTTGCAAAGAAATGTTCACGGCACACCATCTTTGATTTTCTACAGCTACTCCCGACAAGGGCTGCCAGAAGGGCAGGAGGACCACTACCTGTTGTTTGAAGCATCTTTTTCACTATCAGGTGTCTATCCAATATCATCAATTCCAGCAGCTTTCTACAACTCTACAGAAAGTTTAGAGATGCACATTAGAGGGAATCTAAATAAACTTTTAAGTCTTCATAACAGTATACAAGCATATTAATGTGGCAAACTTTACTAGTTGTATGCAGACCAAATCGTGGACTCTATATGTTTGACAGATGATCAACGCAATCACATAAATATATGATTTTTTTTCTCATATTGTTAACCTTTTCTTTGTGTGCGTGTTAGGGTTGAGGGTAACTATGCATCCTAGGATCCTACTTCCGCCAACACCGTGTCAAGGTAGCTAATCTATCAAAAGTCAGAAAGAAAAGAACTCCAAATCTGTATTGGAACTTCCAAGTTTTCACCAACCATGATTGAAGGTTACAAGCAGAAAAAGTCAGACAGAACTGTGCAAATATTTGTCCAAAAACCTAATTCGTTTATTATATGATGATCATCAATTAACCATTTTCCAACCTTAGCGATCAGGTGGGGATGCAAGACATTCAGTATCATGACAACAATCTTCCACCTCCAACCTCAACATAAGGAAAATAGAACAGCATACCTGGGGATTTAGTACATCCATTTGGCAGACAATGTCCTCCTGGCACAAAGATTGAAGAGAGGAACAAAAAGAATGTCAGAAAGGCATATGATACAAAACACATTTAACCCACCTTGAGAACTATTGCTCAAACCAGTAAACACCAACATCAAGAAAAGTCACACCCAAAGCAATGGGCAAACCACCCAGAAGAAGGGTTGTGCAAAGTATGGGAAAACTAAATAGAGAAAACACAAACTAATCAAATCTTTTAATCTTCTTATAGACTTCAATTAAACAACAGAGGAAACCATTCATTTCAGTTTGATTCCAACTTTTGTTATTTAAAGTCTGAAATAGTCCAAAGTCATCATAGCTACACTCAAATGAATGTTAAGCATACTACTTAACCAATTGACAATAAGTGGGGAGACAACTTGAATATAAGACCATAGGAAACTCAAGTTTAAAGCAATATGGCATAATGCTACTTAATACTTCCTCATGTGTAACTCAACAAGTGCCAATGCGTGGAAAACCTCACATGGGTTAATAACAGAACAGGAGAAACTAGGCTCTAATATCATGTTATGTATCCGACCTAAAACCAATAGACAATAGGTGAAGAAGTTCAACTTGTACCACAATAAATCTATAATTTAAGTGTTATATAACACCACTTAACAAGAATAATTGCAAAGTAGAATGTCCTTTGGAACATCCAAGAACTGAGAAATAACTCAGTGAACCAAACTATTAAAACTCAACCAAGCCAGTTTTTCTATTTTAGAAACCAAATACTTCAGTTTAGTTAAAAATATTACTTCCCCACAAAAAAAAAAAAAAAGGTAGAAGAAGAAAACTAAATTCATGACAAGCAAAAACTTCCCCAAGTTTTAAGTAAACAACAGCTTGCTGACAGCTTTAAAAGGTGCCTTCTTTTGTGAAGTTAAAAAAAGAGTTCTAAAAGTTCATATCACTTTATATTAAGAAATTCCTGCTCATCAAGTGCTTTCAGAAAACCGTGACATTAAATCAATATGTACAGAAAAGGCAGTACCTCCAATATACCAGGATTTTGCATCACAGTACCAAGAATACGTCGTATAAGTCCATTGTAGACCATGCTGTTGATGGTCCCATCTGCATTTAACCATGGCAATATAGGAACCAATCTCTCACCTGAAAAAGGCTTACAAATCATACCCTCATCATCCCCTTGTGATAAACCTTCTTCTCCGTACATGCAGATTTCATTTGCAGTGCTAGTAGGAACTTCATTAGTAGGTAAAGCATGCTCTTCAGGAAGATTAAGAATAGTAACTTTGTGCACATCACTAACGCTTGAGCTGCCCAATAACTTAGCAGCATCAAGACTCTTATTGTCTTGCTGGACAGAGTTGCCACCATCCTTGGCTTGGGATGTTAGCAACAAAGGTGTTTTAAGATCTCGATGGAAACTTGAAACTGAGGCAAGAAAATATTTCGAGTGATATAAAGCATCAACAACACGAACAGAGTCATATGCGTTGACCTGCATGAAAGAGATCACAACATCAGTGCACATGAATTTGGTAACGGGAAGTTTTAGAAATCATCTAGTACTTTGAAAATATAGTATAAACTACCAAGCCATGATCTTCTCTCCCTCTTTCCTTAAAAATTCCACAACCTAACAAAAACCAATACAACTTGACTGATCCTAGGTTCAAATCCTATTTGAGGAGATTTAATTCATTTCATATTAAAGAACTCAGAATGTCAGAATGAAAGGATTCACTAGGACCATTAAGATCAGGTAACCATTGCCTGTATCTTCGTTTCTATTGCACCCTAACCCATCGTATCATGTTCTGTTCTGTGATATTTGAGAATCACTGTCAACACCAGGGTGTAAGTCTCCAGGATAGTCCTTTGTTCCATAGTCCAAGGGCTATTTATAAGCAGCCAATTAAGAATTCTCAAGATATACTAGAACTAGCAAATGTCTTAAAGATGAAGTCATCAATTCCCCATTGCCAGATCTGTTTTAACATTCTACTGTCAATACTGGAACATGGCTACTAATAATTTAAGGCACCTTCTACCATAACCCCTTCCTTGCACTATTGGCAAGAGCGACAGAGGGAATACATTTATGAGAAAAAAAAATTACATACTAATAGACAAGATTTATATTCCAATGGTCAAGTATAGCAACCTTTTTAGCTACTCCAAATGCTTGGAGAGTATCAATGATGATTTCAGGTGTCTTTTCTCCTGCAAGATGAATATCTCAAAACATTCAATGAACTGGAATTTACATGCATACATCCTCTTTCTTAAATATGAAGATGAACCCCAAGTACAAACATGACCAAAAAACAAAATACCTGACATTTTGACAAGATTATAAACATCTTCTATGCTCAAACCTTGGTCACCAGCCTTCTGAATTTCAGTGCAAACAGCCTTGATGATCTCAGAATCAAAGTGACTGCCTTGCCCTTCATCAGAAGGTTTTGACAACAGATGCTCAGTGTAACCAGCCATAGCTTCCCAAGGTGACTCAGCCGACTTTGATGCCGTAGTGACACTATTTCTAAACCCAATCATTTCCTTCATATGGTCCAAATTAGTTGAACTTTCCTCATTCAAAAGCTCAGGGTTGAATGTTTCCTCATCCTTGAACAATTCTAAAGAATTGGCTGCAGGAAATGTTGAGCTATACACCGATACCATGATACCAGGAAAGCCCTTTTCTCGTCGTGAAACAAATTCACCTTCTACAATGGATTTTAATTTCTTAGCCTTATCTACATCACATAATTCATTATCCTCAGCTCTACGTTTTAAGCTTCTTAGGTCTTCAGCTTCTCCAACACCTTCATCTGGTAAGCAAGGGGAAACAGAAAGCTCACCAGAAAAAACAAGAGAAAACAAGTGGAAAATATCACCACATTGCAAATCTGCAGTAAGATTAATTCCCCCTTCCATTAGATCTTTTTCTCTTTCACGAATCCAAGCAGAAAAATTAGCAGCTCTCTTTCCTGTATGGACAGGAAATGGAGACTTGGAAATACTGTGCAAGAACTGTTGAGAAAGCACAAAAGGTTGACCACAAGTACCACCAATCTGCCAAAAGTTGAAAAAAATTCAGAATCGGGAAAACAAGGGTAAACAGGGGTGGAATTTGAATTGATAACAGCACAATAGGGAAAAGAAATAATGCAGATCAAGAAGCTGGCACACTGCCAGCAAGGGAATGTAAGGTGAAGTCATCTCAGATGGTTTGGTACTGTAGAAAGAAGACAATTACTTAACATAAAGTCAATGGAAAGAGTTGAATTACTAATACCAGAGTTGTCGCCAAAGAAAGACCGGAAAACAGCACACTAATATAACACTGTTCTACATGATTAATAAGATAAAAAGTACAACCTGCCCAGCCCTGTTCACAAGATGTATGCTCAAGCTAGAGGCAGGAGATGATATTATGTTATAAATTTAAACAGAGAAATGGTGCTAAAAGCCATATATTAAGAGTCCAAGGATGTCCTTGTGAATATATCAGATTTTATTGAAATGCAAAATAGCTCAAGAAAAATTGTTGGAGTGGTCAAATCGTGCCAAAAGCCTATCACCAAGGCTCCAAGGATATCGTCCCAAATATCATAAGATTTTGACTGAAATGAAAAGGAATTCTAAACAAATTAGTGAGTGGAGATCTTTATTGCATCCTAATGCATCTTATTTCATAAGATTTATGAAATACTGCTCTTTTACTTAAGTACAAAACATTAACACCTCTATGTAAATTGCATAGATTGAAATAACTTAAAAATATAGGAAATACAAACTGATATTTACCATAATTTTTCTATCTCTAAGATAGCTAAAAGCCGCAAAAAGATCATGTTCTGAATAACGGCGCAAAGTTTCTGCCAGCAAATTTGGAGATGGTGGCGCTATGGATATGCTCAAGAAAACAAGCTTAAATAGTTCAACTGCATTAGAAACAGCCAACGATTCGTGTACTTGTCTGCCAACACCATTTCCTATATTCCATAGCTTAACTAACTTTTGATGAAAGCGATGGTGTTGTGAGCTTTGATTAGAGCCCTTATGTTGCTCAGCACCAGGAATTCCAATACTTCCATATTGGGTAGTTACCACAACCATTTCAAGTCCTTGATGCTTCTGCTAGGAAACAAGAAAGCATAAAAACTTTCAGTGTACTTAAAATCAAGATAAATATAATATACCAAACATTGGGAAAGAATGCTCAATGATGAAAATCAATAAAAGCTTTCCAACTGCAATTTGATAATTTTTTTTTAACTTTAGGAGCACTAATGGAATATATTTGTCAGCCCTAAAGTGGAGGAATTACATAATCTTCTGAATTCATGTTTACACTAGACCACTCAGCAGATAAAGATCTGACCTTTTTAGCTGCCTCCAGTTTAGCAATCTGTTTAAAATGAAGAACATCCACCAAAGCACTTTTTATCTTTCTGTCATCAAAATCATCCCATCGTTCTTTCTCGAAGCCTGCATCTTCACCATGTTCCATTCCATGTTCAATTGATGAAAATCGGAGAAGTCTGCAATCACTATTGTTGGATGACCTATTTTGGCCTTTTTCAATATGCATCTTATACCGTTCACTAAGCACATTGCAAAGTTGCATTAATGCTTTCCTAAATTTTGCACTTCGTTTTAGGTTTGTCATTCTTCTTGCACAAGCTCTAGGAGGCGCAGGTAGGCCATCAAGTGAAGTCCAATCTACACGGTGAAATTTTGCCCCGAGGGCAGCACGGTATCTTGCATATTGGGTTACCAATTCCCTGCATAGAACAAAATAATGTGAAACACAGAACCGTAATATACTGTAAACATCTTCCTCTTCAAAGTCCCTATACTATATCTATCATCAAGTAAAGCAGATAGACAACCACCAAATGCATAAAATAAATGTTAAACACAAGCAACTGACGAGGTTAGAGAGAGACTGAAAATTCTCCCAATCATCATGTTCTCAAACCTTCTTATAACTTAACAAAATTACTGCCAGGCAAGTATCATTAGTTGGAGATATGTTATGCATGGACCAAAATCGAAGAATATGATATATCTAACATTTTAAAAAAGTGCCCCTGTGCCCATTTTCAATTCAGTTTGTTAACCGTAGAGATATGCTTCTCATTTCCACAGTCTTAAGAAAATATACTACAGTCTACCTGTCTGCCTCCTCTGTCCATAAGATTCTTTTTCTACGTGTTGGCTTCATTTTCAAGAAGGAATTCTGGATAATTAAGGAATAACGCTCCTCATCTTCTTCATTTGACCCTGGCTTATTCACAGCTTCAACAAGATCAGCTTCCTGATATGCTTGGATGGCATCAGGTCCCACTGAAGAAGCTAAATGATAATCTTGTTTTAGCTCATCATTTCCATCAGATAGTGTACCACCCTCCTTTTCATCTAATTGTATGATTCTTGCATCATCTTTTATTCCTTCTATTGATTTGACAGTTGATCTCTTTCTTTTCCGAGCAGATGACTGCTTATCTCTTTCTCCTTGATACTGCTCTCCATTGCTATTTGGAACACCCCGAAATCTATTAAGACGCTTTTGCCGCTTATCATAATATACACGAAGTACCTGTAAACAGAACATAAATTAGTTTAAACCAAACAAATTATTAAAACCAATTGGACACTAATGGTTGCCCTGGAGAAAGGGCGGGGGAATCAAATAACAATAGGCAAAATATACTTTACCTGTTCTAAGGTCAGATTAAGATCCTTTGCAATCTTTTCACAGTCTCTATATGAAAGTTTTTCATTTAAATTATCCTTCATGATTCGCTTAAGGAGCTCAGAACGCTGATCAGATGTCATAACTCGAACTGAAGCCCATGATCGATTAAGGAAAACCTGCAATAATCACTTAGCTTTTACATTTCCCTTAGCAGGCTGTTACAATGGATATAGATGCAAAGCAGCAGCAGATATGAAAAGTTTGCAAACCTAACACTTATAGCCTGTACGAATTTAACCATGCTTATAAATAGGAAATTCCTGATCATCCACAAAAAGTAATACACACACAAATACTTACACTGACTGTTGAATGTAACATCACACTGACTTTCTATTACCATTGTAAATTTTTAAAACAAGTTTAAATCTAACAAAATTCAGTGAGACATTATCTCCTATTTTTACAATCTATTCTTAGAACTAAAATTCTAAATAATAATTTTTATTTTACCTTTTCAAGTATGATATGTGCCATGAATTTTAGACTCTACATTTCTGTCTAGTGCCTACCTCGTGAACAGCAGACCCAGGGAATGCATGCAAAGCAGCTCTTGAATCAGCAGCTGCATAACAATATTCCAAAGTTTTCCAATAGTCATCAACAGCTTCTCTATTAGAAAAGATGAAATCATGTCTGATTCTAGGACGAAGGTCAAGAGAACTAGAAGTAGATGTGGCAACCAGTTGTAGTGGTTCCTCTATGTAAGGTTTAAGCTCCATAGCATGGGTCAAAATGGCATGTGGTGCCTTTAATCTGTTATCTGAACATTCATCAGGTACCAGCCGAATCAACTACATCACCAAATAATGCCAGTCAAAGAAACAGTAATATGCAATGCAGGAGCAGAGAGAAATTCATCAAAAAAGAATCTATACAGAACTAACTATTCTAATTTAAAACAAAAGTACTGATTAAAACATATAGTCCCCTAGAAACTGTTTTAATTTTGTTGATCAGGAATTTTTATATTAATACATTCAGGAGTTTGCATGCTCTAATAATATTTCATTCTACCAATATACCATTCAAACATATCCCATCTCTCGTCTTTCCCAGCAATTAAAATAAAATATGCTGCTACTTTGAATTTCAGCAATTCACGTAAGCCTGCTCAGAATTGAATTCCAGCATAAATCCATTATATTTGAACAGCTTCAAATTTGAATTCTGCTAATGCATGTCAACTTTGCTATCATTATATTCCTAATAACCTACGTTCATACAAACAACAATCGTGAAACAAGACATGAAGAAAAGGGAATTCTTCAAGCAGATATTTAACCAATATAACGTTGCACCAGTTACAAGTGTGTGTAGAAGAAAAGGCATTCTTCCACAGTAGCTACCACTTACTTTATGTCAAGGCAAGAAAATAATTGAGCCTTGTTTATCTAAAAATCAAATGTTAAAATTCACATTCTAGGATCAATAACTTAGAACAGCCATCATTGTCTTACAACAATGTCACTAACATGTCAAACCGCATAATTGGATAGGTATAATAAAACCCAGCTTTTTCATGGTAAAAAACAACTAAATGGTTTCAAAACAGAAATCACAGTGAACATATTAATGATGCAAAAGTTTCCAGAAGAATGAAATATTCCTACATGATTAACCTCCTGGAAACTTGGCCAAGTAATTGTACCTTCAAACGCCTTAGGATGTCAATGAGCAGTGAAAGTCTTCCAGTTGCCTGAGTATCCATTAGAAGCCTATACTCATCAATGGGAAGATCAGAAAGACAAAAGCCTTTCTTACACTTCTCAATCATATCATCAAACTTTAGTGTAGTTCCCACAACTTGTACAAAAAGTTCAAGTGGAATGGCCTTGATGGCTGCTTCCAACGAAAATAAAATGCATGAACCATGAAGATTTTTCCGACCATGCAGGTATCTCTCAAGTGATAAAACATCATTCCAACCATGAAAACTACTCAAGAAACCCCACAAAAACCTATGAAGCAGTTTCAAGCGTACCATTTTTGCCAGCACAAAACCATTGGCACGCATGGCTTCTGATTTAGCAGCCTTGGCTTCTAAATCAACATGGTTCGGAGTTCTCTGGACACCATCTAATACAGGAATTGAATCATTGCTTTTCAACTTCGATGTTGCATGGCCACGGACTTGCATTTCAAATGATCTCAACCTGTCATGAATTTCACTCAGCAACTCCGGATGTAATGCTTCAACAGACGGGTGCAGAACCACCTGAGTAATACGGCTTCGGCCACAATTAGTTACAACAGGCACATTAATGTGCATGCATTTGCAGTGCCCTTGTTGCTGAAGCTTCTTTAACATTCGATCAACTGTCTTCCTGTCCAATTTTGTGCTCTTGTCCTTCTCAAGTTCCACAAGCCATCGATACAATTCAGGTCTTAAAATAAACTTCTCATCCTGTATAAGAAAACTAGAATGAAATTTGTATTTCTAGAAATTGTTAAGGATGGTAAACAAGTTTATAATCTCAAACTACGTTAGCCAGACTCAGAGGTGAGTGTCAAACAGAGGCACGTCTCAAACATAGGTATACTTGATTTTTCCTTAGTTTTTCATATATTTGGAGGATCATACCCCCATACTCAAGCCCAAATATGTGTCAGACAGAGCTGTCAAATAAAGGTACCAAGGGAAAACGAGGAGTTTGCGTAAATAGATCTCGATTTAAGCCTTCAGTCAAGTGCCTGGAGAAAAAGTATTACCTGTAAACGTCCAAGCATCCTTTGCTCCCTTCGAGCACCATCAGCAGTCAGAACTTGACTTGAATAGGTCTGATACGAGCCAGAATCAGGAGGCCTCAACAAATCAAGTCCTATAGGCTGTGGTGGAGCAGCACATATTTGGCTTTCAGTACTAACTAAATCAAGTTCTGCTTCACAGGCAGTATTACCTTGTTCAGTTGGAAGCCCTTGTGTGTTGTCAGAATACAGAACAATATGGTTAGTTTCTCCAGGGGAGCCACAGGAAATTTCAGTATCATTTTCCAAATCATTCACTTTCATGGGAGTAAAAGAATCACTTGCAGAAGCTGAAGGATTATACTCTAGAAGATTTTGGTTCAGTTCATCAGGAACTCCTGAATGGCCAACATCAAGATTAGAGATCTGCTTTTCATCATCAGCATTTTTTGATTTAATCAAAAATGCATTTGATGATTTACAAGAATTCCCAGATGTCCAAACTCGATAAGCTGTAGTCTTTTTGTGGCTTTCAGCTTGCAGGTGCATCCCAAACCTAGAGAACATGTTAAAGAATCGAGAATAGCTTCTTTTCTTGTCAATTCCAAGCCTCTCACATACCTGCTCATACCATATATGAACATGAGAGTGTTACCAGTTTGGAAACAAATGAAATACATTTGAGGGAACTTCATGCAAAATCAGACATTGAAAAGGCACAGATAATTAAAAGTTTAAAACTACACACAATAATATGATTAAAACATAAAAAGAAAACTAGTAAAAAGCTGAAATAACTATAAAATAGATCATTACAACTATCTACCAGTTACAGCATTTTCAGGCATAAATCAGTATACTGTAGTACATTAAAATCAGTATGCTTCTTTCGGACAAATGAGTGGGCAAGTAGTGCTGCCAAGCACACACATGTCATGAATAACATACATGCATTTCGAGTTTTGAATCATCTGCGTAGCATCAAATGCAAAGACACTACAATTATATTGAGGCAGTATATTGCTGATCAATATCACCATTCCCTGACAACAAAATCTTAGCCTAGTGGGAAGATGCTTATGTGGTATTAGAGCTAAGGTTCGAACCCTAGTGTCCCAACCCATCCCCCAATTAACCAATGTACCAAAAGAAAAATAAAAACTATATCACCATCTTGATGGAAGTAAGAGTCTTAACATAATTGAACTAGATGATAACCATAAATCCAAGTGAACCTCTTCAGCTAAGTTGGAAAAAGAACAAGCTTAAGAGTTGCTAAGACTTGATTTAATAAACAGCTTGTTTATGCTTTTCGACTCCATTAACAGCATGCAGTACATATTTGAATTGAATTTCATCTTTCTTAAAGCATGATTAGTAAATATCTAAAGGCCTTGATTTACATTTTAAGATCCACTTTTCAGCTTACAACAAACTAATATTTGTCAAAAACACAGCATCATAGCCATTAAGATCAACAAGATCATAACAAAGAAAAGTCAAGAAAATATATATGCACCGTCATAACCGGTAAACCCTCAGATCCTTCAGCATCGACCATATCATAAATTTGACTGTCAATGGGAAGCTCTACAATCTGGTCTACATTCAGAATTGACTTTCCAAACTTCAGCTGTTGTCCTTTGTCAAGATTATCATCACACCTGAGAAGTTTTGGCTCAAAATTCTTTTCAGGAAAGCTCTTCACCAACCTTAGGCAAAATTCAACCTAAAGAAAATAGAAACAAATCACAAATGAACACTCACTTAGATAGTGCAGAAGTAGACAGAATATTTTTCCATAAAATATAATCTAGAATGTTTTACATGATTTTATATGGTATAATTGACTACAAGGATCTGTATTGGTAATACTGGCCAAGAAAGCACGACCAAAGGCATGGAATAGTTTCATCAACTTCATATAAAAGAAATCTTATATTGCCCGTCAAGGCAAAAAATACTCTTCATAAAAGATGTATAACCTTGTTTACTTAGTTTATCTAAAGCTTATGATATTGAATAAATTTTATTAATTAGTCAACAGTTACAAAGTTATATAAGGTTAGAAAGAATACACAACATTAAAGACATAATCAGGAATAGAAGGTTAAACAATTACATATCAGCTATTAGGGAACATATATAAACAGGAATAAAGAAATAAAATAAAAGGTTGTAATAAAGAAGGATTCAGCAGCTCCTCGCCAGTTGGAGAATAGAACGAAAGAATCCATTTTAACTAACTGCCCCAAAATGCTTAAAACTTAGATGAGTCGATTTGAGCATGATTTGAAAATAGACAAACTTCAACCAGAAAAAGAAGAGAGAAAGAAAGAGACAGGAAGAAGACTTTCTAGAAAAGCTTATTACAAATCCTCACAAGGTGTAAGCCCATCAACATAACTTTTTCTGGAAATTTCTATTCTGCATAAATGAAGAAAAAGTAAAATGGAATCTTGCAAAAGCATGAACTAAGAACTATATAGTTTACATCACCTTCTCATTCACAACAGCATGCAAATCCTCGACGAGACCAGCATCTTTTAACCTGCGGTAGATCTAATGGCATATATGCAGCACATGGTATGAGGAAGACAAATTCAAAAAATCACTAGAGAGGAGCAGATTGTGGACTAGACAAAATTAAAATGAAGCCCCCCCCCCCCCTTTTTTTTCTTTGCCCCTTTGAGAGAGAAAGAAGTAAAGATAGCAATCTTACATTTCTCCAGGCTTTGTGGCCTCTGGATCCTGTATAACCTAAGTCTCGTTTAATATCTGAAACAACAAGAACCTTCAATAGAACGAAAATCAGCATAATGGCATAACATCAAATCCATGAATCTAACAACATTCTGAATATAATTGACCTTTCCATTGGCTTCTTCCAGTTTATCACAAACAACTTTCATTGCAGGTAGATAATCAGTCACGGAAACATTTTCTTTCCCATTTTCTGTAGCAAATCCATAGTCATCTGAAGCATTTTCTTCACCGTATGCAAGGGTTTCAACAGTTTGTTCTTCTTTATTAATCTCAAACTTCTGTTGAGAGCCCAAACGCTTCGCATATCTATGCAAGTATATCAAATTGGTGGTCACAGATGAACTGTTTTTGGAGTCCCCTTCACTGCAATGTTCTTTCTTCCTAACAAGTGCCGGTTGTTTCACAATCAACCCTCTGCATTCAAGGTTCTTTAATATATAAAAGAAGTTCTTCCCTTCAATACCAAATTCCTTTGCAAGCTGACTTTGTGTCACTCCATTTGTTCTGCAAGTACCATCTGTTAATAACCTACCTCTCTTTAACATCACTACAAATGTGGCTTCACAAAGAAGTGAATAAGACTTAAGATTTTACCAACCAAATTACGCTTACCAATATTATTCACTAACTGCAAAATCATAAACCCTAAAGCAATAACACTTTCTGGAGTCCATAACAAGTATATATCTCTATCTATTTCCAGTAGTTATTAGTCTTCCCCTCTTCCCATCAATTTTCTACACTTCAATCCATATCATAAAGGACTACATGAGCCTCATATAAAAATAAAAAGGACGAATTCACTTCATGTTGTAGTACTTTAACAATCAGGTCATGTAGCTAATAATTAAAAGAGAATATAGCTGCAATACACCGAATTTGAATTCCAAGGTGATTAATCAGAATAATCTGCTAACTTATTAGTTCATCCTAGACAATCTAAATACAAAATTCTCATAAACCCACCATTTTCAAAATTAGCTTACCTTGAGAACTTCAATTTGAGAGAAGGCATTTAGATTTCAAATTTAGTATAAATTGTGTGACAAGACAAACATAAATAGTACCTTCAAATTTATTTTCCCTGAATGATGCCTATTGAATGCTAAATGTTAAATAAGTATTATTTGAGATTTTGGAATTCACCTGCTTATACCTTTTGCAATATGAGGGAATATAACCCCTTAACTAATTTATGCATAGTATGTGCTTTCTGTTCTCGCAATTTGTCCAACTAATCAATTGAAAATCTTATCCTCTAAATTCATCAGAAAAACATAGCATCACAAGTAACTTCACAAGATTCCAAAAAGAAAAATCAGATAACCAAAGGAAACTAAACCTAGCAATAGCGAGTCTTTCCAAAGTGCGACGTTGTTGAGATGAGATTTGAACATTTTCATCATAAAGGCCAACGAAGTTATTTCTAAGCGTTTCATGGGCCAAGATTATGATATCGAGTTTCTCGGCACCTTCAGCGCATTGAATGGAGGCATCGGTAGGGCTAAGAAACGCGGCATTTCGCGGCTTGAACCGAAGAACGGGGATGGAGAGGAGATTTTTCCAAAGGGAGGCTTTGAGAGGAGGAGGGATCTCGAGTTTGGTGCAGAGAAAGGAAAGAGAAATGCCTAGCTGGCCGTGGAAGCATATTTCTTCCACAGCTGAGGTGATGATGGAATCCATCTTGGTCGGTTGCTCTTTGGACGTCCCAAAAGTGAAACAGTTTGCACGACTATGAAAGAACAATTTTTTAATAAGAGAACAGACAAAACCCAGTTGGCTTGCAGCAGTGTTCGCCGCACACGGCGAGCTAGAGGGAGATAGACACGGGATATACGAGGAAGTCAGTCAGATAGAGAGAGAATTAGATCCTGAACTGACCGGACCGGATCCGATGGATACAAAATTGAAGGCGGTGGGCTGGCCCATATCAGTTGATAACTACTTGCTCCATATTTGGTAATTGGTCAAGAGTCCGTCAAACCCGTCAATGCACTACCTTTTTGGAGATCCGGAAGGAGTGACCACTTTCCAAACTGATAAAGGTTTAGTTTAATACTACTTCTTATGAATATTTTTAGGTTAGAAAATACTTTTTAGAAGTAATATTAAACTCACCTTAAATTCAAAAATTCAGGATACATGTAATATCAACATCCATGAACGCCTGGCCAGCTACTTTCCCACCCAATCCATGTAAATAAACTCAGGATACATGTCATGTCCCAACGCTCATTCCCAGCAACAAGAAAACGATTTTCAGCCGTTTTCCATTACCTCCAATTTAGCAACTCAATTTACCAACTAAAGCAAACCCATGCTTTCTTTCTGAAAACTGTGCGTAAGCCCCAGTACTCCCATTTCTTAACTCTTTTCCTCGATAAGCAGCTACATGTATCTGGTGACAATCTCTGCTTCGCCCGCCACGTGTTCGATCAAATACCCAACTGTAGAAACCAATTCCTTTGGACTTCCCTCATACGCTCCCATGTTTTCAACGGTTATTTTATCCAAGCTATCATATTGTACTCTAGAATGCTGTGTAAAAGCATATCCCCATCTGGGTTCACCTTCTCCTCTGTTCTTAATGCCTGTGCTCGCGTCCCGGCAGTGTTCGAAGGCAAGCAAGTTCATGCGAGAGTGGAAAAATCAGGACTCTTGGGGAACAATGTTGTGCAAACAACATTGCTTGATATGTACGCAAAGTGTGGATTTGTGTTGGACGCCGAAAGAGTTTTCAATGGTATGGAAGAGAAAGATGCGGTTGCTTGGACAGCTATGATTTGTGGTTACACTAAGGTGGGATTAATGGATAAAGCGCGGTTCTTATTTGACGACATGGAGGGACGCAACATGGTTTCTTGGACAACTATGGTTGCTGGATATGCAAATTATGGTGACATGGAAGCAGCTAAGGACTTGTATGACAGGATGATGGAGAAGAATTCGGTTGCTTGGCTTGCTATGATCGCAGGCTATGGGAAGTGCGGTGATGTTAGTAAGGCTAGAAGAATATTTGATGGAATAGTAAAGCCAGACGCTTCGTGTTGGGCAGCAATGTTGGCTTGCTATGCACAGAATGGATATGCAAAGGAAGCTATAGAGATTTATAGGGCAATGAGAGGTCAAAATGTCAGAATTACGGAGGTTGGAATGGTGGGTGTTATTTCTGCTTGTACTCAAATTGGAGATGTTAGTATGGCAGAGGCATTGGCTAAGGAATTGGAAGAAGGATGCTGTGGTAAGTCGTGCTTGTATGTATTAGTAATTGCTAGTGTGGTACTATAATTAAATGCTTTTTTTTCCTCATTGCATGATAAATACAGGTAGGACGCTCTTTGTGTCAAATGCGTTAATAAACATGCATGCAAGATGTGGATGCATGGAGCAGGCCTGGATGGAATTCTGTAGAATGAAGCAGAGGGATGTGGTATCTTACAGCACAATGATCACAGCCCTTGCTGACCATGGAGAGTGCCAGGTAGCTTTGGCTTTATTCTCAAAGATGCACAAGGAAGGAATCAAACCAAACCAAGTTACATTCATAGGCGTCCTTAATGCCTGTAGTCACGGTGGATTGATTGAGGAAGGATGCAAACTCTTTGAGCTAATGACACTTGTTTTTGGCATAGTGCCCTTAAGTCAACACCTTACTTGCATGGTTGACCTCCTTGGAAGGGCTGGCCACCTTGAGAAGGCATATAATCTTATCATTGAATATGGAGATGCCTGGGATGCTGGAATTTGGGGTGCTTTGCTTGGAGCTTGTAAGGTTTACGGTAATTCTGCACTGGGTGAGATTGCCTCTAGTCATCTCTTTGAAATTGAGCCTGAAAATGCTGGAAATTATGTGCTTTTGGCCAATATTTATGCTTCATTAAATAAATGGGAGGACGCAGAGAAACTGAAGAAGATGATTTCTGAAAAGGGAAAGAGGAAATCTCCTGGTTGTAGCTGGGTGCCAAGTTGAGGAAATCTTTTGCATTATTTTTGCATTACATGATTACTCTGCTTAAGGTCCTTTTCGATCTTAAGCAAGCATGGCCCGCATGCATATGTTTGGCCATTAGCCCATGGAATTGATTTGATGATCCAATGCGCGCGGATTTGGGTTCTACGATGTAATTGACTGAAAAAAGGGAGGTCAAATGTACTTCCCTGCTATCCGCTGCCAAGCTAAATCTATCTGTAATTTATATCATCTATAATATGTATATAAAAGCAATTTTGAATTGAGGAGAATTACTTTATTATTAATTATATCTTTTTAATTTAATTTCAATTTAAAAATATCATACGTCACAAAATGATTGACTAACTGAGGTAATTTGTGTAATGAAATATAGTTTAGGTACCACTTGGTGTAATAGTGTATAGTTTGGGTACCATTTGTGATAGTGACCGGAATTAAGTTGTATATTTCTACGATAGCAAAAGTAAAATTTCACCATTTTAATAACTTATATCTTCATAATTTTTAAAGGATTAAATCAATTTTTTTTTCTCATTTTTAAAGGTCAAAGTGTAATTTTACCATATACTAATTTAAAATTTCTTAAATTATAAAAGGACTAAAGGTGAAATTTTTTATTTTAAGGGGAGCTGAGGTCTTTGCCAGCCCCTTAGCTCCGCCGATGATTTGTGACAAAAAAAAAAAAGATACCAACTTAAAGAAAACAGTGTAATTTTATGGTTTAAACCTAATATTTTTATGTTGAGTTCAGAAAAATACAAAGCTGACCACTTGAATCTTAACAAAACCTCCAAAGTGTTGCCAAATTATTGAGAAAAGAGGAGGGGAACAGAAAATTACCTAACACCTTAAAGAAAAATACCAACAAAATCTAAAGGCTCAAACTCACTCGTGGTTGGAGACAAAAACGATTTCTACTACACTATATGTGTATACATATATTTAAAAAAATGATTAGTTACTGCATTTTGGTTGACCCAGCATGCACCCCTTTTGCATGGACAGCTATAAAGGTTGTCGAGCCAATTATGAAAGCAATTTGTGGTGAACTCCGCCCCTAATCTAATCCCAAACTGGTTGGGACTGGTCAATCCATATCGGCTACACAAGCCAAGGTACCACCTGCCCGTCCGGTGCCTAATATATGTTTATGCATGGTTGGTGAGTGACATGGCTTGTCTACATCTACCTAGCCCTAATTAAGCTAATGATAGTTACAATTCCATCCTTCTATTTATTACTTGATTTGTGTTGTTTCGTTATCCGGATAAATTCAAAGAGGCTCCCTTCATTCTCCCAACCAATATATTTTAAAGCACAACCAAACTAAAAATAAAAATATGTTCCGATAATGACAATTCGAATCAATCTCAATATGTATATATGAAAACAAGCATTGGGGCACCTAAAAACAAGCAACCAGTTGGCCTCAACTCAAATCAACAAATATATGATTAAGGTTTATGGTTAGAGGTGAAGCTTGAAGGAGGCACGTCCACCATCTCATGATTGTCGTCAACTACTTCCCCCATCTCACTAACCATTTGTAAAATAAAGAAATATTTCATGAAGGAAAATTAATTAAAAATTTATTAAATTCAAAGAAAATCTTAATTAGATACTCAATCAATTAATTTTATTAAAAAATGTAAAGTAATAGTGAAATATTATTTTCTTTGAAACCCCCCAACAACATATCGGTGGTTGCATGATAAATTGCTTTAATTTGACAATGTCATGTCTTATGCTTAGTTATTACCATACAAAATTGATGGACCCCTGAATATCATTACTACTGTTATCTTTTCTGTTGGTAATATATATATATAGTTGCATAGGCAATATAGAGCCTACAACACTTTTTGAATATAGGGTAGGATAGAACAGCCTTTTAATTTCTTTACCTATAGTTCAAGCTAAGTTCAAAAATTTTGCCTTAATTTAATCAATTAGGATATCAATACTGTTAAGATTTGGTGGTTCTCTTAACGAAGTGTATCTTCAATGCGTTGTTTATTGTTATGGTATTTCTTGTTACAGATCTGGAATTCGAATATAATTTTGACCTATTGATCTATAATCCGAGTAGATATGGAGGAACTTGGACCCCAAGAGATATTAGAGGCTCGCATGTTCTTGGGTATTCGCACACAATCGATACGAAGTCAAGTGGGTAGTTCGGTAAACACATATTAAGTCTAAAACAATATACATGTTGACATACATGAAACATACCTAAAACGTCATTTCAATAAACAGTAACTATATCTTAAAAATTCCCAATTTCTCTCACCAAGAGGACAAGCAACAAAATGCTTATTTAAATTTTTAGAAGGGTAATAATTTGTAGCCAAAAGAAAAAATTAATTTAACCGGAATGTTTATCCATTTTGTTATTTTGGTTTTGATTTTATTTTTATTTTAGTATTTAATTTTTAAAATTAAGTCAAATTACTTTTTGTTAGATAAATAAATTGACTAAATTATTAAAATTTTAATTACACTAACATGACAACTTAGTTCAAGTGTATTTCATGATTTTTTTTATAAATATTTAAAATTCAATGAATTTTTAAAAAATTCATAATATTTTTTAAAAAATTATCCACGTCAGAAACTATGTAAACATAGATATCACTAGGACTACCACATCAATACTATCAAAATTTTAATAGTTCAATTAGTTTTTCGTCTAACAAAAAACAGTTTGATTAAATTTTAAAGGTTGAAACCAAAATGGTAGAAAAAGAATTATGATAAAAATGAAAAAATAAGTAAATATTAGGAGGTAAAATTTTCATTATACCAATTTAAAAATGTATGAATATAAATAAAAGTTTTAATAGGTAATGTTGCGAATATGGTCGTCAAATAGAGCAAAATTGCAACTGGTGATTTGAGAGAATAACAGTGAGAATAAAGAAGACACAAATTTTATGTGAAAAACCCTAATTAATATAGAGAAAAAAAACCACGGGTAAGGATGGAAGAGTTTCACTATGAGAAAACTAAGAATTACAACTTCTCTAGCTTTAACAAGGAGAAAACAATGAAAATTCTCTGTTGATAAAAGGAGAAACAACACTCTCTAAAACTCTCTAACTTCTCTGGTGCGAAATGATTTTGGGATTGAGATAATTTTAAATGCTAAAATAGTTAGGCTATTTACAGTTGAGCTTCAGGGACCAAACTATAAATAACCCATTAATGTAAGAGACTATGTATGTAACACCCCCTACCTGGATTCGTTGTCAAAATAGGGTACAAGGCATTACCGGAGTTTACGATTTTTTTTTAATATAGCCCCTTTATAAACATCTAACCTTCCCTGCAAATTTTAAACCGAGACCAATCCACATCAACCAATCCAATTCAACATATTTTCAAAATAGATTCATGCATATTTATAAGATAACATCAACACATACCAAGCCAAGGTTTGCTAGCCATACCAATGGCTGACCTTACATTCATTTTATATTAACATTACTTTATTAGCTTATACATGCCATTGATTTCCAAAATAAAGTTTCTTTATATACCGAAATCTTGAGGCTGATAGTGTGATGTATCTCCTACCGAATCCGACCTCCGAGCTCTTAACACTACAAAACAGGGAAAAGAAATGCAGGTAAGCACTTTGTGCTTAGTAAGCCCATATAACAAGAATTATACTTACCTAATATTTTCAATACAATGCAATAAACATTCATATATCCATTCAATGCACTATTACCCTAACATGCACAAACTCAACTTTCAAGTTAGTCCAATAATTTCCATGTATTACCATGATTGATGAACTCATCAATACCATGATTTCCCATTCCCTTATTCTTTTTCCATATTTATCCCGTTGAATTTCTTGGAATTTTCGATGGATTTTCATATGTACACTTTTAGTGTACAAATTCGAGTCCATCAATTCATATTCATGTGAGCACATTTCTATTTCAGAGAGCACACTCCGTGAACCTCATCTTTACAATGGGATTACCACCCAAGCTAAATCCTCAGAATATAAACTCATAGAGTATTGCCGGGATTACCACCCAGCTAAATCCCCTACAACGACAATTACTCTAATGAGCTTGGATCCAATTACCAGTCCAAGCTAAATTCAGACCCTAATTCGGATTACCCATCCGGGCTAAATCCATTTTCTACATATTCTTCGGGAGGGCTATATCAGGATAGGATCACCCGTCCGGGCTAGATCCTTTTTACCGTCAATTCATTTTCAGAGATCCATCGAATTTTCCTTTCATTCAACCGGGATTTCTTCCCCTTTTTACCAAATATATCAATGTTTCATCAATTTTCATACAATGAACATTCTGTAATACCCCTATACCCGGTTCAATTATGCAAACCCGGTATAAGACTATTACATTTGGTGCCAAAACAATTATGGCTGAATCTCGTCTAATTAAAACATTTGAATATAATATTTTAACTTACCAACCATTTTTGCTAACATATTTATTGTTTATTAATTCATTCCATATATACTAAAATACTTCAAATAACTGAAAATAGATAAAATTTCAAGAATCTACATTTTAGTCCCTATCACATGGGGACACCTTTGAACTACATATGTACATGCCATTTTAATACAAAATATAGTAACTACCTTTGAAGCCCTTGAGGATGTGATGAGGTGAGAGATCTTCTAGTTGGACTCTATCTCTTCTAGTTTAATTGTACCTACGCGTTAAAATAAACGCGTTAAGCCGGTGAAGGCTTAGTAAGCACCACAAGAATAATTATATAATCAATCATAACAGAATATTTTAACTCAATCAATTATTGCATATTTTCTCACATATAAGTTTCTTCATGTATGCCTTGCTTTAATAAAATTTAACTTATCTTTTGTAAGGTATAAATCTTACCTTAACACATCAGTAATTCACTTTGTCCTCGTTTCAATTCTTAGCCCAAAGTAGACTTTATAGAACACATCGGATATACGGAACATATACAGAGGTGCATTATGATGCACAAGTGAACAGAGAGCACCAATGTGCTAATAATCGAGAGCACCGACGTGCTAATAATCAGAGAGCACCAACGTGCTAATATCTAGAGAGCACCAACGTGCTAATATCCAGAGAGCACCAACGTGCTAATATCAGAGAGCACCAACGTGCTAATATCAGAGAGCGCGCTAAAGTTCCTTAATGGCATGCCACTAATATCCCAAAGAGTTCTAATTTCGCCTACTTGGGCATTAAAGTTGAATCTCATGTATTTAAATAATTCACATAAATATTTCAAAAAGGATAAATAACAATAATTTAAAATTCTTGTAGTACTTACAATAAAAGATTGAGGTGATATGAATTCTTCTTCCTTCACTCCTTAACCTTCTCTTTTCCTTTTCCTTCGATTCGGTCCTCTCCTTCCTTTTCTTTTTCTTCAATTTCATATAAACATATAACATTTATATGTTAAAAATAATCAAATAATTTCCTGTACTATTTAATAAAATAAACATGTATTTTATGATAAATTCATGCTTTCTTACTATTGCTCACATTTCAATTTAATCATTTACTCATAAACTTATTCAAAGCTGTCCTTTTGTGTCATAGTCACTAAATTATTTATTTCTCGAGCTACAGAACTCCAAATGAAGAACCGTTAATTTTCCTTGAAACTAGACTCATATATCTTTTTACTATAATTTTTCCAGAATTTTTGGTATGGCCAATCAATACCAGATTATTCTTAAAGTTTCCCCTGTTTTACTGTTTGACTGTTCTGACCTCTCTTCACTACGAATCAAATTACTCTTCGTACAGAATTCATATGACCTTCTTATTTATTTCATTTGAAAATAGACTCATTCAGGATTCTAAACATATAAAGTTAAGCCTCTAATTATTTTTCTTCAATTTGTTATGATTTTTCAAATTCAGAACAGGGGATCCCGAAATTCCTCTAAACCAGTCTTACAAAAATATAAATATCTCAAATTACAGAATTCCTTTGCTTTCCCTGTTTCTTTCATATGAAACTAGACTCAATAAGCTTTAATTTCATATCTCATTCAGCTTCTAATTCCACTTATACGATTTTTAGTGATTTTTCAAAACTAGTCTACTGCTGCTGTCCAAACTGTTTTAGTGCAAACTGTTTATTACCATTTTTCCCTTAAGCTTTCAATAAATGATAATTTCGTCCCTGCTCAATTAACTTCTCAATTGAGCTGATTTTTCTCAATAAACACCTTATTCTATCACTTTAAACAACTTTATAATCTTTGGGAATCAGAATTCCAGTAATAGACTTTAATTCCAAACATTTTCACAATTTAATCCTTAAAATCAATTTCTAACTAGATATTCCATTAATTAAACCCCTAATTCATCAATTTGATCCACATAACTCATGTTCAAAAATCTAAGAATTTCCAGAATTTCAACTTAATTCAACAAAACTTTGTTCTAAAACTTATAAAACATCAAAATTAGAAGAAAAGGGCTAAATTAACTTACCTATTAAACTCCAAGCTTCAAACTTTCTATTTTTCCTTTTTCTTCTTTCTTTTCTTTTTCTTCCTTCACTTCACGTTTGCTCTCTGTTCTTTTTTGCTTCTCTGTTTCTATATCTTTCTTTCCTTTAATCTATATATATATAATAATAAAATATAATAATATAATAATATACTTTATATACATCTATATCCATATACACGTTTTTAACCAAAAAATCTAGGATTTTTTTTTTTTTTTTTTCAGCCTCAACATTTAAAAATGGCATAATTGCCTTTTTAGTCCTTTATATTTTCTTTTAATCTATAATCAAACTTTTGCACCTTTTTCAATTTAATCCTTTTTCTCAAATACTTCTAATTAAATCAAATTCACCTAAATAAAACCTTATTAAACACACAACTAACTTTGTAAATATTTTTAATAAATATTTTATGAGTCCGCTTACTAAAAATGGAGACCCGATAACTCATTTTTCAATATCCATACTTTTGAGGTCGTTACAATTCTCCCCCTTTTGAAATTTCGTCCTCGAAATTTACTTAAAAAAGAGATGAAACACTCTGAATTCTATAGTTTCTTTCAAATAAACACCTTGATAAATACCTTATCAAAGAAACTTGAGAATATTTAATATCCCGACATTTTAAATCCACAATTGATTTACATTTGTCGAATCTTTGCTTTTAATCTATTCCGAATCACCTTTGTTTTTTCTTCTGCTTTCCCGGATCAAATCAACTCCATGTATCTTCTTTCCACTCGAGCTCATCCCAATATAACGGTGTTCTACATGTTCTACCATACAAAGCTTCATACGGAGCCATTTTAGTCTTCGGATGATAATCATTGTTGTAAGCAAATTCAATCAAAGGTAGATACCTCTCTCAATTACCTTCGAACTCTAGTATACAACATCGAGTATATCTTCCAATACCGAATTACAAACTCAGATTGGCCATCTGCATGCGAGGAGGAAATGCGATCTTGAACTACAACCCAGAATACCCAAAGCTTCTTGTAATTTATCCCGAAAACGAGGCGTAAATCGGGGATATCCAATATAATGGAGACAGACACTCGTGTATTCGACAATCTCGGATATATACGCTTTAACCACTTATCTAAAGAATAATCCATACGTGCACGAATAAAGTGCGCTGATTTTACCAATCGATCAACAATCACCCAAATAACATCTTTTTTTTTTTTCTCGAGATAATGGTAACCCCGATACAAAATCCATAGTGATTCTTTCCCATTTCCATTCCGGTATAGTAATTGGTCGGAGTAATCCCGAAGGTACTTGATGTTCTGCTTTGACTGTTGACATATCGGACATCCGGATACAAACTCGTAAATATCACGTTTCATACCCACCACCAAGACATCTTCTTTCTAAATCTAACCAACTCTCTCTCGAATTATCCATCAATTTGCGAATGAAATGCTATACTTTGAAATCGAGTTAAGTACACAATAATTTCTGTAATTGTTTTCGAACCCTAAGGTGAACTGCAATCTTGATCGAAATTATCAATACCGAATACTATGAAATCTTACAATTTACGGAATGTACATCTCTCGCAACTTTACAAGCCATCAATCGATTTCGACTTTATAAATTAATCAACTATCACTCATATAGCATTCTTATAAGTTATCCCGAAATCGTAAAGTGAACCGTAAACTGTAGATCTCTATCAAACATTTCAATAATATAAATGGATCAATACTTCAACTTCAATAGTACTTTTTAAAATAGAAGAAGAAATCCGGGAGTAGTCCCAATAATAACCAAGATAATAATACAACTTCTATAATCTAAGATCCATATCACCGAGCTCCCATAATCAAACCAAGATTTATAACAATAATATATATATTTACCTTCTATCATTTGAATACCCTTCACGGATGAATCATATTTGATAGATAGGATCGGACTATAAAATAATAAGAAAACCAAGATAGTGGAACCCCGGATGTGGCATAATGAAATCCCGGATGTGAAGCTATATTGAATTTCCGAGAATAAAAACCATATTCAATGATAAAGAAATCGATAATATTCAAGAAAAACCAAAAGAAGAATACCATTTATCCTCACTAGAAACGATTGTGATAAAGATAATGCAAATTGCGTATATGTACGAATATCAACCGATAGAAATAGAAAATAACTCCATATGAATCGATCATTAAGTCTTCTATCTAACAGAACAAATTAGAAAATCCAAAGAAAAATAGAGTAGTACCGATCGAGAATCAACCGAACTTCCATTTTAACGTTATGATTCCAAACTTTCTCACAATAAAAGTCACATCTGAACAGATTGCATATACCTCGGAGATAAAAGAACATATAGAATACCCATATAGAATACCCGAGAAGAGATCATTGTAGAATACCCAACTATAGCAAATTTGTATTCAAATATTTCGCAATTTCATTACTAATCCGTTAACATATATAATCATCAACAATCCCGTATCATTCACTTCACTCACAAAGCTTATTCGAAAGAAATTTTCGATTAACTCATTCTGTAGTTACCATATCTGAATAAATCAATTTCTGATAAATGACTCCTTTCTTCAATAGTAGCACTGTGTATCCCCACATAATTTTCAGAAAAGAAATCAGATAACTTCACGTTCATATTCAGCAACAGACATGTAGTTCTGCTTCAAATCCAGAAATTCTCTTTTCTTCTTCACAAGATAAGGTTGACTCACATATTTCTTTTAAATTCAGATACAAAGGAATTCCAATTAATTTTTTCTCTCAGAATGGATATTCATGACAATGTTCCACCATTGATAAGCCTCACCCTTCAATAAAGATACTGCACATTTCAACTTTTCATCTCTTGTATACTGCAATTCTTCAAATATTCTTTGACTGTTCTCTAACCATTCTTCAGCCTCAGCTGGGTCATCATCTTTCTTTCTTTAAATTCTTCAGTTCCACACTTTTGAACTAAATCATTATAATTCCTATCAATTTCACCATAAATATAATCAGTACTAATAAGGGGTAGAGATCGTAAGGCCTCATAATTTAGCTTCATGTATATACTCATATAACATAACATTTATCATTTCTTACTATAAGACATTTATCCACATCTTTTCAAATTCTGTTTCATCATAAGTAACATTTTACTTAATTATTTGAACATCACTTTCAGAATTATTGAAATTATTTCGATTGGAAAACATTTCTTTCTTTAACATTTCCTCTTTCTATACTAAGAGACAACCAACTCTATTTTATTAAATCCATAAATTCTAGTATACATCACAAAATCAAGATCTTTTATTCTTTCATAAGACATCTTTTATTCTACAATATTCATAAATTACATAATTAAATAACTAAACCTCATCTCATCACATCAATTTTTAAAATGGCATGTACAAATAGACTCATACTCGACCCAAGAATTCAGAAAACCTAGGCTCTGATACCAATAAATGTAATACCCCTATACCCGGTTCAATTATGCAAACCCGGTATAAGACTATTACATTTGGTGCCAAAACAATTATGGCCAGATACTGTCTAATTAAAACATTTGAATATAATATTTTAACTTACCAACCATTTTTGCTAACATATTTATTGTTTATTAATTCATTCCATATATACTAAAATACTTCAAATAACTGAAAATAGATAAAATTTCAAGAATCTACATTTTAGTCCCTATCACATGGGGACACCTTTGAACTACATATGTACATGCCATTTTAATACAAAATATAGTAACTACCTTTGAAGCCCTTGAGGATGTGATGAGGTGAGAGATCTTCTAGTTGGACTCTATCTCTTCTAGTTTAATTGTACCTACGCGTTAAAATAAACGCGTTAAGCGATGAAGGCTTAGTAAGCACCACAAGAATAATTATATAATCAATCATAACAGAATATTTTAACTCAATCAATTATTGCATATTTTCTCACATATAAGTTTCTTCATGTATGCCTTGCTTTAATAAAATTTAACTTATCTTTTGTAAGGTATAAATCTTACCTTAACACATCAGTAATTCACTTTGTCCTCGCTTTCAATTCTTAGCCCAAAGTAGACTTTATAGAACACATCGGATATACGGAACATATACGAGGTGCATTATGATGCACAAGTGAACAGAGAGCACCAATGTGCTAATAATCGAGAGCACCGACGTGCTAATAATCGAGAGAGCACCAACGTGCTAATATCGAGAGCACCAACGTGCTAATATCGAGAGCACCAACGTGCTAATATCGAGAGAGCACCAACGTGCTAATATCGAGAGCGCTAAAGTTCCTTAATGGCATGCCACTAATATCCCAAAGAGTTCTAATTTCGCCTACTTGGGCATTAAAGTTTGAATCTCATGTATTTAAATAATTCACATAAATATTTCAAAAGGATAAATAACAATAATTTAAAATTCTTGTAGTACTTACAATAAAAGATTGAGGTGATATGAATTCTTCTTCCTTCACTCCTTAACCTTCTCTTTTCCTTTTCCTTCGATTCGGTCCTCTCCTTCCTTTTCTTTTCTTCAATTTCATATAAACATATAACATTTATATGTTAAAAATAATCAAATAATTTCCTGTACTATTTAATAAAATAAACATGTATTTTATGATAAATTCATGCTTTCTTACTATTGCTCACATTTCAATTTAATCATTTACTCATAAACTTATTCAAAGCTGTCCTTTTGTGTCATAGTCACTAAATTATTTATTTCTCGAGCTACAGAACTCCAAATGAAGAACCGTTAATTTTCCTTGAAACTAGACTCATATATCTTTTTACTATAATTTTTCCAGAATTTTTGGTATGGCCAATCAATACCAGATTATTCTTAAAGTTTCCCCTGTTTTACTGTTTGACTGTTCTGACCTCTCTTCACTACGAATCAAATTACTCTTCGTACAGAATTCATATGACCTTCTTATTTATTTCATTTGAAAATAGACTCATTCAGGATTCTAAACATATAAAGTTAAGCCTCTAATTATTTTTCTTCAATTTGTTATGATTTTTCAAATTCAGAACAGGGGATCCCGAAATTCCTCTAAACCAGTCTTACAAAAATATAAATATCTCAAATTACAGAATTCCTTTGCTTTCCTGTTTCTTTCATATGAAACTAGACTCAATAAGCTTTAATTTCATATCTCATTCAGCTTCTAATTCCACTTATACGATTTTTAGTGATTTTTCAAAACTAGTCTACTGCTGCTGTCCAAACTGTTTTAGTGCAAACTGTTTATTACCATTTTTCCTTTAAGCTTTCAATAAATGATAATTTCGTCCCTGCTCAATTAACTTCTCAATTGAGCTGATTTTTCTCAATAAACACCTTATTCTATCACTTTAAACAACTTTATAATCTTTGGGAATCAGAATTCCAGTAATAGACTTTAATTCCAAACATTTTCACAATTTAATCCTTAAAATCAATTTCTAACTAGATATTCCATTAATTAAACCCCTAATTCATCAATTTGATCCACATAACTCATGTTCAAAAATCTAAGAATTTCCAGAATTTCAACTTAATTCAACAAAACTTTGTTCTAAAACTTATAAAACATCAAAATTAGAAGAAAAGGGCTAAATTAACTTACCTATTAAACTCCAAGCTTCAAACTTTCTATTTTTCCTTTTTCTTCTTTCTTTTCTCTTTTCTTCCTTCACTTCACGTTTGCTCTCTGTTCTTTTTTTGCTTCTCTGTTTCTATATCTTTCTTTCCTTTAATCTATATATATATAATAATAAAATATAATAATATAATAATATACTTTATATACATCTATATCCATATACATCGTTTTTAACCAAAAAAATCTAGGATTTTTTTTTTTTTTTTTCAGCCTCAACATTTAAAAATGGCATAATTGCCTTTTTAGTCCTTTATATTTTCTTTTAATCTATAATCAAACTTTTGCACCTTTTTCAATTTAATCCTTTTTCTCAAATACTTCTAATTAAATCAAATTCACCTAAATAAAACCTTATTAAACACACAACTAACTTTGTAAATATTTTTAATAAATATTTTATGAGTCCGTTTACTAAAAATGGAGACCCGATAACTCATTTTTCAATATCCATACTTTTGAGGTCGTTACACATTCAAATTACATTCACATCAATAACATACATTTCAAGCATTTAAGAATATAATTCAAGTTACATGAACTTACCTCGATACTAGTTCGTATATAAAATCTACTAATCTGGGACTTTTTCCTTTCCTCGATCTAGCTTCGTATTTGAGTTTTCCGGATCTAAGTAAATAAATTCAATCATCAATTCAATACATTTCATGTTCACATGTAGCATTCTCTGTAATTCTATTATTATTTTTAGTTCATTCAAAGCTGTCTACTTGAGTCATAGTAACTAAATTATTTTTATCTTGAGCTACAGAACTTAAAATTTAGATCCGTTAATTTTCCATATAACTAGACTCACATATCTTCTTCACATAAAATTTTTAGAATTTTTGGTTTAGCCAATAAGTACAGTTTATTCTTTAAAGTCACGCCTGTTTTGCTGTTTGATAGTTCTGACCCTTTTTCACTAAAAATTAATTATCTCTTCATACAGGATTCGGATGATGTTTCTGTTTATTTTTATTGAAAATAGACTCATTGAGAATTCTAAAAATATAAATTTAAGCCCCTAATTATTTTTCTCCAATTTTTGATGATTTTCTAAAGTTAAAACAGGGGAACCCAAATTCATTCTGACCTTGTCTCACAAAATTTATTATATTTCATGATTTACATATCTATTGCTTACACTATTTCTTCTATGAGAAACTAGACTTAATAAGCTTTAATTTCATATTTTGTTCATCTTCTAATTCGATTTCTACAATTTATGGTGATTTTTCAAAGTTAGTCTATTGCTGCTGTCCAAAACTGTTTTAGTGCAAACTGTTTATTACCAATCTTCCCCCTAAGCTTTCAATAAATGATAATTTCATCCCTGCTTAATTAATTCTCAATTGAGCTGATTTCTCTCAATTAAAACTCTATTCTTTATAACCTTTGGAAATCAGAATTTCAGTAATAGACTTTAATTCCAAATATTTTCACAATTTAGATCCTAAAAATAAATTTCTATTGGAATTACCTAATAAAATCATCTCATAAACAATTTAAAGCTTAAATTTCATGCTACTTCATCATAAACTTACAGTACTCAACCATGGTAACTTTCAATTTCATCCATGAAATCAAAAACTAATGAATTTAATAGTAAGACCTAGTTGTAAAAGTCTTAAAAACACAAAAATTACAAGAAATAGGCAAGGATTAACTTACTTGCAGTAAAAATATGAAAAACCAGCTTAAGGAAACCCTTCTATGTGTGTTTTTGCTGATGAGAATGCAGAAAAATAAAGAGAAATCTAGATAATTCCACTTTAGTCCTAGCTTTATTAAGTAAATTTTGCAATATTTCAATTTTGCCCTTAATTCTCCTTATTTTCTTGCTGATTTCATGCCCTTGCCCTCCAGCCCAAATAGACCTTGGTTCTATTTTCCTTTTGAGCCCTCTTTCTTTTATCATTTAAACTATTTAATCATTTTTCATAATTTTGTATTTGTTACAATTTAGTCCTTTTCATTTAATTACATACTCAAACGTTAAAATTTTCTAACGAAATTTTAATACCACATTGCTAACATTTTAGAAATATTTATAAAAATATTTCCTACTCAATTTTATGAGATCAAGGCCTCGATACCTTGTTTTTACCCAATTCCTTCAATAATTCTTTTTTCTAACTAACCACTAAATCGGTAAAATTTTTCTATCGATATTTTAATACAATTTTTCCTATCATATAAATATTCATGCAAATATATTGAAATAAATTTCTCTTTAAATCGGATTTATGGTTGCGAAACCATTGTTCCGATAACCTTGAATTTAGGCCATTACAATGTAAATACCCAAAAGTTAGTGGTGTCAGAAAATGCAATTTTGGGACTCCGTTAAATATTTACGGGGATATGTTAGTGAATTGAATTTTGGATAGATATTTTTTTCTCAATTGACAGTTAATTAGGGTTTATGGACTAAATTATAAAGTCCAATTGCTAAAAATTTTTAATTAAAAAATAACTTAACGACTGAAATTATAATTAACCAAAGGTCTAAAATAATAATTAGACCATGTTAGATTAATCCTTAGTGGGACTGTATAAGATGGCTATGATTAAAATTAATTAACTAAAATTAAATATAATTAATTAAATTAATAACAATGTTAATATAGGTATATATATTGGAATCGGTGGGAAGTGAGAGAAGATATCTTCTTCCCCACTGAAATTGAGAGAAATGTGAAGGTAAAAAACACCATAGCCGAACATCAAGCTTTTATTCAACAAAAAATTGTTAGTATAATTTAGTTTTTTTCTTGTATTTTTTATGTTTTTGACATCATGAGAGCTTAATCTAGCTAGCCTATGTATTAATTTGTAAAACTGTGAAAGTTTTGAAAATTTTCATTTTTGAGAATTGAAAGTTCTAGGTGTAAAATTGATAGATTTTAAGTTTAGATATGAAAAAGGATAAAACTGTAAAGTTAATTGATAGTTGCGTACATCAGGGATCAAATTGAATAAATTTTAAAATTCGATGTAAAAATAAGAAATAGGAGGTCCCTAATGGACAATAGTGAAATCGAATTTCAATTTGAAGTTTTAGTTGAAAGTTATGTTAATTCCGATTTTAGGGACTAAATTGAATAAAATGAAAATTTTGTATAAAATGAAAATCATGCTCACAAAACACAATTAACATATTGTACAAATACTATCTCTAGCATGTGTCACATATCATATTAGCACATCATATTACATAATCCACATCACATTACCACATGTCACACAAAATAAACAAGTGGTATAAAAAACTTACACTCGAAACTTAGAGTAAGGGTTTAGGCTACTCCTAAACTCCCAATTAACACTATGAATAGTGTCTACAAGCATCGATTCCAAATACTCATTGTTCGTGTTTTCGCCTTGTCGCCGAAAGTTTAAACTAGCTTTTCCTTACCTTTCACTTTACTCGAAGAAGATCCTAATAATCCTGAAGCTTCACCACAATAGTTCACACAATACACACAATTATCATTTAGCCAAGGACTCACCAAAATCAACTAAAAACACAAGCCTAAGTTAAATTCTCATGAAACTAAACTTTCGACAAGCTTAGTCGAAACATAAAAATCTCAACACCTACTCTCTCTAATCACATGAAACTGATTCCAATCGACCTATTATACATCTAAGAACAATTCCCAATCTTCAAACTACTCAAAATGACACAATTTCATGGTTCCAAAATTTCGACATACTATGGCAATTTTCCACGAAAATCAATAAAACATTGGAATTCTTTAACAAAACTTTAAGGAATGTTTAGAAACCATCTAATCACATCAAAACTAATTGAAAAACACTTTGAAACATCGTTTTTATTCAAAATCCCGAAATCCACCATTAACCACCCAATTTTCGGCATTTATTCAAAACATTCGATTCAATAGGTAAAAACTATATTTAAAATACTAGATAACATCAAAAACTAATAGGAAAATGAGTCGTTACCTTCTATAGGAGAAAAATGAACGTTTGGTTGAAAATCCAGAAAATTCACAAGTTTAAGCAATAGTGAAATCGATGATGCTTTTAATGGTTTTTGTGGAATTCTAAAGAGGTTTAATGCTAGAATGATGGTAGAAATCAAAGGAATTGAAGTTTGAGAAATAAAATTGGATGAATGAAACTTGGGCAAGCAAGGGACGGCTAAACACAAATAAAAGGGAAGGGGTTTTGTGAGTTCCTGTAGATGGGGGAAATATTAGGTTGATTTTAAAGTTTTGGGTTATTTTCCCTTTTAGTACTCTTAGTTTTAACCCTTTTTTCAAAATTAAAGATCTTTTTAAATCATTTTTAAAAATTGATTTGATTTTCTAAAAGCTATAGACGAAAACATATCCGGTTTACCATGCTTCGAAATTTCCGAGCACACTAGATCTAAAATCCCTAAAATACCCTCAAAACTACTAGGCCTAATTCTGGGGTGTGACATATTTCAAAGCTTCCAAGCTTACCTATCAATTTGATCAATAAAAAATCACTTTTACTTGATTCAAAACTTACCAAATCATGTTAAATAACTCAAACATTCAATCTAACCTTTAAAAAAAATTCAATCCAATCTTAAATAAACATTCAATACATAATCGCCAACTATACTCAACATTTCAAATGAAATTTCATTTTAACATTTAACCATTTAAATACCAAACCTTATCTATGTCAAACGAATTTGAAACATATCATTTCACCTTATATTCATACATTTATGTTCATTTTGTACTTTAATGGTTCATATGAACCAATTCATCTATTCAATAATACATATTTCAAGCTTACCAATCAAACATATCATCCCAACTTCGTTCCATGCCATTTTACATACCAAGCCTATAGATATAGTTCATCACACTCTTTAGCACAATCAAACACATATATGCTCAACAACATGTACTATTCAAATCATCAAGTCAACATGATAAGTAAGGTCAAAGCAAACCTGCCATAAGTTAGTATATTTACATACTAAGTAGTAACACAAGACACCTTATATACACGCCACAATCTACGACTCAAAATGATTAAAAGCTACCAATTCAATGATAGGATAGTGTGAGCTTTAAGGCGATTCGGCTTGACATCTTCCGCAAGAAGACGATCTATAAGGAAAAAGGGAAAACAAATGGGATAACCATATAGGATGCTTAGTAAGTCCATATGGAAACTAAAGCTTACCTTGAGCATTAAAGCATAAACGATCATTCTATTAGGCTATCAATTTAACTTTCCTTGGCACTTGAATACATATCTATACATGCAACATCATCACTAATCAAATACGTTAGTTGCATTCTCGAATCGTAGTACTATCAACATTTAAAACATAATCAAACAATCTATATGTCAAGTATCATCAATACCATTTCATTTTCAATTCATGATCTAACTTCTATTTTCAATCAATTGAACATCACCTGATGGAAATATAGTAAAACGAACTCAGATACACTAGAATGTAATGCTCATACAAGCTGATAGTATTTCAGGTTGCTTACACAAGCTGACATTATAGTGGGGTTGCTCACACAAGCTAACGTTATATCGAGGTTACCCGTCCGGGCTAAATCTACGATACATATACTTTAAGAATCTGCAACAAATGTTAGATCTCGTAATAACTGGTAAAATGTCTGATTAATCGCATGTATAGCCATACGTATCCTAACTTTTTACTAAGTTCACTGGGGCATCATTTCCGTCTAAACAACATTATCATTTGTTGCATACCATTTCATATCTCATCCAAGACATATATTCAATCAAAATTCTCATTTACGTTCCGTTCTAATTTCATAACCAATATTTTCTTAAATGTGCAATTCAGTCCTTTTTGTGTTATAAGTTCCAAGTTCACCAATTCATTTCAATCTAATACATAAATAAAATAGAACACAATCAACATAACATAAAGTAAAGAAGTAAGTTCCATATAAACTTACCTAGTCAACACAGAAAACAACCAGAACTAATTGACAATTTTGGTTTTTCGTCGATTATCACCGATTTGATTCAATTATCGATCTATACAATTATTCCATTCAATTCATCAATTTAAAAATTTATACATTGTATCATGTCATGAATGAACCTATGAAATTTCATTTTTCAATACCTTTAAAGTTTTACATTTTATTCAATTTAGTCCCTAAAATCAAAATAGCCATAACTTTCAAATTTGAGTCTCGGTTTGAAAACCGATCTCAATTACATTCATTACAGACCCTCTACTATATATTATAATTGAAACTTCACATCAATTTCACAATTTATTCACTTTAGTCCCTATATATAAAACTAACAACTAAACCTTACAATTTAGTCCTTTTTCATAATCTAAGCTTAAAATCTATCAATTTAACATCAATTTCTTCACGAAAGAAACAATGAAAACTTTCAAAAACTTAAACAGCTTTACAAATTGGTACATGGGCTAGCTAAAACAAGCTCTCATAACCTCAAAAATATATAGAATTTCAATAAAATGACTTGGTTAAGCTTACCAATTTGATTGAAGAACTTCAAAAAGGGATTTTTCTTTCTTTAATATACGGTATGAAGAAGAATGAAGGAAGAAAGATGACAAAAATCCACTAATTCATCCTTTTATACTTTAATCACAGTTAACTAAAATTAGTGGATGTTAACATCATTTTCCACTATTGGATGACACAAAATGGTTTAATTACCATTTGGAACCTTTAGCTTTTTAAAAAGCTAGAGCGATAAGACTTTTACAATTTAGTCCTTATACCTTAATTAAGCAATTAGTAGGCAAAATTGAAGGACTAAACTTTTATATTCTTTTATACCTTAAATATAAATATTTAGTAATAGAGAAACTAATTAGATTTATTGAATAATATATATTGGGTTGAAGTGGAGGGGGGTTTTGGAGTAGGAATACATTAGCAGGTGAAAGCAGAAGAATTTTGTGCTCCCTCTCTTTCTATCACATAACTTGGAAGCCAACCAGATTTGACGTGAAGGCCTTGGAGGATCAAACATGATATCCTTTTGTCCACTGCTTTTGCGACCATGTATCTATCCCCTTCCCTTGCCATTGCAAAATTTTATCATTTAAAGTTTGAATGAGTATAATCAATATTGAAGCATGAACAGTCTTTCTTTCACTAAGCCCGAAATGGATGTATGGTTGGAGAGTGGTGTTATGTTGAAGCAATGAAGGACCCACTCATATTGACAGCAAGCAAAAGAAAAAGGCTTCAGTTGGATGATAATTGAGTAGAAAATCTGCCCTTGCTTTTCTCCTCATCTTCATCTCCCTCTCTCTCTCTCTCCCTCTCTCTCTCTCTCTCTTTTACTTGTTGATTTGTTTGCATTGCGTGTGAACACGGTTTCAGAATCTTCAATCACTTGTTTCTATCTTAGCTAGCTACTTACTTTATTTAATTTCTCTCTTTTAGACAATCATCATCATATCGTTTCTCTTTCTTTTTTCTCTGTTTCTGCTCATCAATGGTTGCTCATTGTTTAAGGAAACCAAAATGAATCACGCATAATAAAGCAACCATCATACAAAATCAACAGAAAAGTGGGTAAATTCACTTCAGTACGGCTCTACCAAAACAGAAATTTGTATTACTTCTAGATGTAACCCCCCCCAAACCATTTAACTACTTTAATTAATAAAACTAGCTAGTTAACTAGTACTAATAGTTTTGTTGCTGTATGCATGCATTTAGGGGTAATCACACAATCAAACCATTTGCAATGGCTCGATTAGTATCGAGGTGGGTTGTCTCATACACAGGCAACTCTTGCCGATACCTTTCAATACCTATAGCTGAAAGATTATCCAATTCAAAAAGTTCGGAGCTTGCGTAACTAGCTGCGTCTTCCTCCTCCTCCTCATCATCATCATCACTATACTCTTCAATATTGCCGTACTCTTCCTTTTTCTTCTGGTAATTCTTTAAAAGATCCTTAGCAGCTTCCACAACTCGACGATTTTCTTCCATGATGCGCAACTCTAGCTCTTTGTCGATTGGTTTTCTTATGGATGCTTGACTTTGATGGTGATCATTTTTATGCCCACAGGGCCTGGAATAATCCTCATGATCAAGGCAAAACCTGACTGACCTTTTTGTCCCGTTCCCTCTTGAAGATGGAGTCTTACTCAAACAGGATCTTGAAAACGAGGAAGCTGAAGAACATGTTGACGATGTTGGTTGCTCAGATTTTGACTTCCTTTCCTCGTATCCTCCTGCCGACGATGTAATATTTTTCTTCTTTGCATTCCCCGCAGTGAAAAGTGAGTTAAGAAAGGCTGCAAACCGACCACCTGGAGATACTGGATGCTTAACCTTTTTGAGATCGCTGTAAATCTTCAAGGCCTTGGATTTTGTTCTCACAAAACCCCCTTCATGCTTTGGCTTTTTTTGTGTAGCACTAGCAGCTGCATGGCCATGGCCATGGAAACTGTCTTCAACGCTCGTCCGAATAGGCTTAGGCCTATGGCTATGGCTATGGCTATGAGTAGTGTAATGACTTGACGATGATGATGACCATGACCTTGATTTTTCACGATAAAAGGAATCTGATTCTGAGGAAGAAAACCTACCACCGCAGCTAGAATCAGAAGAGCTGGAAGTGAACATGGGATCATCAAACTCATTTCGATAAATCCTTTCAGAATCCGCCATGGATTTTCGTCGTCTATCACAACACACTTTCTTTTCCATCCATTTCTGGACCATGCAAGCACTATGCATTTCATCTTCTTTCAGTGAAGGGTTACTGCCGTGCTTCTTCCCGTACAAAATCAGCTCTCCCTCTCCTTTAGTACTGCCATTGGGTTCATCAATGGAACGGTAGATGGCATCAAGAAGAGTTGAAGAGAAGGATGGGTTTTCTCTCCTGTTTCGGAACCCATCTTCTCTTGGTAGCTTATCCCACGTATTCATACCTGATTTATGGGTTGAAATCAAAATAAGCTGAATATCAAGTGAAACAAGAAAGAGATTACGAACGGCAGCGGCAACGATGATATATTTATATTACATATGTGAAAACAAACAAAGACAACCGACTCACTCACGCACTTCATTCTTTGTCTTTGCAGAAAAAAAAAAAGAAGACATATGTTTAGAATTAGAAAAAGAAAGCATATATTTCCATTGATGGTGGCTTCCAAATGAAAAAGGAGTGAGAGAGTAATGAAAGCCAAAAGCCGGCCTGAACTCGAGACTGAAATACAGAGAAGATGATTTGAAAGCCTAAAATGCAATACAAACAAATATTTGTGTTTTCTCTTTCTTTCGCAAGCACATATAAATCTCACACACACTTGGCCATCTGGGTCCTAGCTGCAACAAATCATACTCTTTTTTTTTACATCATTTTTAGAAAAATTTTCCTAATTCATAAATAAGAATATAATATATTTTAGTATATTTAAATTTACGTTTTATATAATGTTTAAAACTACTTATAATTATTTTTCAACTCATAAATGAAAAGATAATACACATTAACTCATTCGAATTTACGTCTTTCTATATTTAGAATAATATTCGTACTAACCAAGTTAAGACTTAATTAAATATTAAAAGATGAATTTTGAAGTGTTATTAATTAAAAATGAGATGCACCCTTGAAGTTTTGTATAAATCCCCCCTCATATGAAGTGACCTAAGATCCTTGCTTTTCTTTGCAAAAGATAAAGATGAAAAGGAAAGAAAAAATAAATAAATGTGATTAATGGGCATCATGATGGTTAAATTTGCATATATAGATAGATAGATATTGATTGTTGATTCTAACAGCAAAGCCAAGATTGATCTGCTGGGTCCATTTATTTTAATTGCCTTTCTTTTTTTCCTTATTACTGTTCTCCTTAAATTAATCTTTCAAATCATTTATCTACTAGATCTTTGTGGTTGCTTTGCCTTAGCCTTTGCTGCTCTACTTCTACCACTAGTTGTCTTGTCTCTACAGTCTACAGTCAAGTAATGAGGCTGAATGGGTATTTTGACTTCGGTTAACTCATTATTTGTACTATATATAAACTCACACAATCTTTTTTAACGTATTAAACTTGACAATTATTCTTAAGTTGAGATCTGAGTTTAATAACATTCTTCATATTGGAGCCTAAATTTGATAATTGTTTTAGCATTAAGGTTTGAAATTTAGGGTTTTTAAGAATTAATTTGAATTAAAAAAAATCAAAGTGAAAATATTTGCCAAGTTTAAGGCTTAACGTAGACAAAAAAAATATTTAAGCCTCAATATAAAAACAATTGTTAAGTTTAGAATCTAATTTATAAAAAATAAAAATCAAAGCTTGAAAAATTGCAAAATTCAAACTCCAAAATATGATTTAACCCTTCTGACTTTACAAAAGATTACGAGAGAATAGGAAGATCAGCAATAATTCATACTATGCTTAAGTTCTGCCTTTTGGGAAGTTTTACTGTGAGCTGCAAAAAATGCATCAAAAATTTTCAGGTTTATTAAATTTTTTTTTAAATTTACTATAAATTTTAACTTACATCAATATTCAAATTTCTCAAGTTAAAAATTTTGATAAACCTAAGAAATTTTGATATCTCGTGTTAGTAATAACATAATTGTGAAATGATAATAAAATAGTAAAAAGAACAAGAAAATAATAAAAAAGCAAAAAAATAGTAAAAAAACAGTTTTTTTTTTAATTTTCATATTCGGGCCGGGCTTGAGTCAAAAAAGCCTTACTCGAGGCTCGGCCTATTTTCTAATTGGGCTTTATTTTTTTGCCCAAGCCTATCTTTTGGGTCTATACTTTTACCCAAACCCTCCTACTTTTCGAGCAGGTCTCCAGTTCGAGTGGCTCAACCCATAGACAGGTTTAGTTCGCACCCTTTTCCTATTTTTTCGATAAATTCAAATGTATAATTTGCAACAATGCTAGTATGTATTAATTTCCTGCTAAAGCTTTTATTATTTTTAACAGTATTCAATATTCTCTGTATAAATTTAAAAAAAATCGATTACTTGATACATAAGTAAAGTTGATTAGTTAATTTTACATGATAATTTTTTTTCTTTTCATTATTCTTTCTTAAAAAAATCCTAAACAAGTTTGTAAATTAGGTTCAATAGTACAATTTACAATTTATGGGAAAATATTCACTCCTAATATATATGGGTGATTACATTTGTGGAGCAGTAATAAAACCTGTTAATTCACATTTTGGGCTTAAACTATTGAGGTTTGAATTTTTATTGGTTTAAATTAGGCCTTAAATTTGATAATTGTTCTTACATTGGGATCTGAACTTTTTTTTAGGTCCAAGTTAGGCCATAAACATGACAAATGTTCCCACAATGGAACTTGAACTTTTTTTTTGTCTAAGTTAGTCCTTAAAAATCCTAAAGTCCAAGGCCCAATGTTGGAACAATTTCTAAGTTTATGCCCCAATATGAGAACAAATGTCAAATTCAAAACCTAACTTGGACAAAAAAAATTCAGACTCCATTGTGGAAAAGATTGCCAAGTTTAGGATCCAAATAGTGATTTGACCCTAATAAAACATAATATCTTTAAGTACATATCTCTCGATTAGGGGAAATGATCAAAATACAGGTCAAATTTTAATAAAATATCATTATTTTATAAAGTAATTTATATTATTTTAAGAGTGCCTTTTATCTTCTTCTTTTTTATATTTTTATATTAAAAGTAAAAAAATATACCTGCATAATGGGATATGAACTTAGAATTGCCATATCCCAAGTCTGGCAGGTCCAAGATTTGGGCGTATTCTAGAAAAATAATCTATTTGGCTAAGTGTAATCGGTCCAATTGTTTCTTTGTAAATATTCTATTTCAGACTATTTTGCTATTTACAAAGAAAGGTTTTGTTAAGTGAAAAGGTAATTATGGTATGAGTTAATGTCAAAGGTATAGTACACCTTGTTTGTCTGAAATACTATGTTAACCTAGTTAGGAACCAACTAGATAGACTAGTTTGATATCTATAATGTAGGATTCTTATTTATGGTTTTCTCAGAAATTGTAGGCCATTAAGAAAGACAAATTATGAAGTTTGTGATACTTGTTAAGTTTCACTAAGTAGGATGAGTCATATTTATATGTGTGAGAAAGGTTCCGAAAGAGGTTATTCTTCTTCCTTCAACGTTACTCTCTGATTCTTTTTCTTAAATCTAATTGTATCTCTTCCTCGTTGAGCTGGAAGCTATAATTATTAGTAAATAAGTGATTATTCCATCTCCGGGTAAGTATTACAGCTCTACATGTTATGTTTTGAAAAGTTTAAGTCTGTAAGAGGTATATGACCAACAAGTTGTAAGTACAAGGTTTTGCATGGAGGTTATCAATGATTGAGATGATAGTAATTTGTATGTAAATGAGTTTTAATTTGGTAATTCTAGGTTATGTAAGCAGTTGTTGCTACTGGTTCAAGACAAGTGTTTGAGTCTGAAGCTTCGAACTACAGTAGGTGAGTATCAGGTGAGTCTCTACCTTGACTCTTCTATGTGAACTGTTCAAGTAGAAGTATATATATATAAAGGATGATGACATCTATGATATGTGTTAGGATGATATGTATAAAGTTTCGTTCAAAAGAATGTTGATTGATAAGCATGTAGGTAAAGTTTGATATACAAAAAGTATGGATCAGTCAGAAATGCAAACAATTCTAGGTAAGTGAATGTTGAGTAATGTCCCTCTGTGAAGCCTCTGGTAAAGTAGCTATATTGCTAACCAGATTGGCAGATCACAATATGAAAACAAGTGTAAGACCATGAGGTTGAGACCATGACATCTTATGATATGAAAACACTCATGGTGCAGCCTCTAGTACAATGAATACTGGACTGACAGATCACGATACATAAATGTCCGTAAGTCCATGCTGCCCAAATTTGCAAAAAAAAACTGTTGTTTTTCCACTGTTTTGCTATTTTTTTACCTGCTATTTTGCTGTAATTTCACTATTCTGTTGCTACTATCTTGTTGTTATTATTTGGATATTGTATCTCTTATTATATTGTTAATTTTACTACTATTTTAGAGGCATTTGCTTGTTAAATTGCACCTATGTTAGTGTTATTTAAGTATAAAGACTTTTTAAAATTTATTTTCAATTTGTTAGGAAACATTTATTTTAATGTTTTTTATGTATTATATTTTTTAAAAAAATTATATAAAAAAATAATATACAAAAATTTTAACACAGGTGGGCTGGACCTGGATTTTAACATTTTTATCCGGGTCGGGTTTAGGCAAAAAATTAGACCCATTTTTCAAACGGAATCGAACCCAGACCTATCAACCGAGCCTAAAAAAATTAGACCCATTTTTCAAACGGAATCGAACCCAGACCTATCAACCGAGCCTAAAATTTTATTAGGGCCGGGCCAATTGATAACTCTATGTCTATTAGAAGAATGTTCTGCTTCATTAAAACTACAGGTCATACCTTAATTCCTTATTGAAATGGTTTAAGTTTTATGTCTTGATAGTATTTATAGGGTCAAGATAATTTAGCAATGGAAAGAAAGTTGTTACGTCCAGTTACTTAATTAATTTTTTACACAAAATTCAGCTTTTAATTTCCTTAAAATTTAGGGTAAATTACACATATAGTCTAATTATGAAAAATTATAAATTTGGTCACCTAGTTATTTGATTTTTTTTCTTTTTGGTCACCAATTGTTAAACGGTTGACAAAATTGGCATAATAGCAACTTTAACCCTTAACATTTATATATTGTGTCAATTTAGTCTTGATTCTAGAAAATCTAACCCTCAAAGTTTTCGCATTGTGTAATTTGGTATTTTTTTGTACAATGTGTAAATATTGAGAGTTAAATTTAACTCAAGATATGCTTTTATTCGTTCACCAAATCAAACAACCGTAACAATCCGTTTCTATCGGCTAAAGCCCATAACCCCTTACAAGACAAGTTCATGCAACCCCAATAAAGAACAATAGTTCACTCAACACACATCAAAAGCAACTCTCAAACTCCACTCAAGTGTTTTCACCAACAACCAACAAAACATACTAAAACCTAACACAAGAAAAGAACAAAGTTGGTTGAAAGTGTTGTAAATTTCTAGCTCTCCAAGCTGTGAACCACCAAGGGAGAATGACGCCTATTCATAGGCCGAAATACTAGCAAGATAATCTCCTCTAAGCAACAGATAAATCCTTAAAAAATTCATTGAGAAAATATGATAATTATCTCTTAATTAATTCTCCATTCAGTAAACTGATAATGATAAGAGTTCAGTCCTTATCCAATTAATCACATGTCCATCACAAAGATAGATTAAAACTCTTAAGAATCCTAAACGAACCATGTTAATGTTTTATGTCACACTTTTTATAAATCATAAACAACTAGCAACAATTGAGCAATTGGGTTGAAACCTTCCCATAACCTAAGTAGAAATTTATTCTCGTTCTAATAGAATATGAAACGGGCGAACCAAATCTCTGTTTTACTAAGAAAGAGAGCTACACCGGAAGATATTAAGTATGACTCCTATTTCAGTCAAATTTGAGTTTTAGTTAAACTCTGTTTATTTATTTCAATCAAATACTGATTAGTTCAGATTATTTTATTATTATTTGACCTATGAATTTAGCCTATAAAGTTTTCGGGTTTTCGAGGTTTAGTTTTTTTTATCTCCATCTTTTGTACTCTTCGTTCTTTTGCCATTATAGTTAAATTATCTTTGCCCGTAGTGTTTTTATCCTCTTTGGAAGGGCTTTTCCAGGTTAAATTTGTGTGTTCAATATTTTAATTTATTCCGCTATTTTTTCTTATTGCTTAATCAGGTCGATCCTAATAGAAAAATTAGGGTTTGTGATGTGTAAATGATACATGGAGAAGGGAAAGCTTAGTAAGAGTATTAATGGAAGAAAAAGAAAAGGAGTGGATCATGATCTTAAAACGTTCAAATCACAGGGTATGGAAAGAAGCTGGAGTAGCTATGATTATCTGCTTATTGGCTGCCTTAATCGAACTTTTTAGCATATAATAAAGCCAATGACACGTGAAACACTCACTGGTGGGAAAAGAAAGAGCACTTAAATCCTTTCTTGTCATTCCCAGGATCTGACACTTTGCAACCATTTTAAGGTTTAGGTTTCTCTTTTTCTTTTTAAAAGATAAATTAATCTATTAATTACTTACATGCATAAAAATGGACGAAAATATCAGTTTGGAGTGCATTTGAAATGTAGTAAGAATTTGAAGTTCCAAATGAAAGACAGAGATGGAGAGGCAATTGGCATTGGTAGGAGATAAAGCATAAAGAAAAGATCATTATTCCTCCACATCCAAGAGAACTAAGAAAGGAAGAAAAGAGTGGGGTACGGCCTCTTGGCTTCGTGCTTAGTCTTAAATGGAGGATTGTGAGTAAGGGCCACCAATCAACGAAGCTCAGTTCATAGAAAGGTATGTATGGTAATGGCAGTAGGCAGGCAGGTCATCAAAAGTGTTGGTGATCCCAAGGAAGAAAGCACCTATGGCTATACCCACACCAAAGTTAGATTCCCCCTCGCTTTCCCTTTTTTCCCTCTCTATGCAATTAAACTTCAACACAAACAAAAAGAAACGTATTTTAAAATGATAAAATACAACAAAAGCATAGAAAGATACATAGGCACATAATGCCTGGATCTTGTTGATAAGATACACCAATTTTACTATCGCAAAAATTACATACGCCTTAGTTCTAAGTCATGAGATACACTATCCTTTAGAGTGAATTAGCTAGCGAGTGGCTAAGTTGTGAGTAAATGTATAATAGCTCTTGGGTAATTTTTTGAGTGAAACTTGTAAGCTTTCTCGGTTGTGTTTTGAGTGTCAAAATACTTGTAAGCTTCGTCTTCTTGATATAGTGAAATTTCTTGTTGTTTCTGCCCGCGGAGGTAAGCTTTGAAGCCGAACAATGTAAATACTTGTGTCTCTTTATCTATTTTTTTTCACACATTATTTCTTGTGGTGTGTTCTATTTATTAAATAAATTTGATATATATTTTATGGTTAAATTTATATGATTTATATAATAAAATAAAATAAAAATAATCATATAATATTATCAATTTATGGAATTTGCTCGATCAGTTTAATAAATTAAAATATTCCTATTTTTATTATTTCATGTTCAAGTATCTATTTTAAATTTCTCTCAATATTATCACTTATTAATTTAAACATTTTCTTAAAATAATTTATCTATATATTTTTCAATATAACAGAGTTAATAAGACTAATTATTATATTTTAAACCTAATTGCGCTACAACTGCTTATAGATCTCAACACGGGAAAAGATTGTATGAAGGATTATATAAAACAGTGACGTCACGTCATCTGTATCCCTTTTCCAATAGTTTTATACCACATCAGCATTTTCATCCTAAATTTTACCATTTTCGTCCTGAAAAAAATCAAATCCAAATTAAAATCCTGAAATTCAAGATAAAAATATTGATGTGGTATAAAACTATTAGAAAGGTATAATATTACTGTTTCATGCTATCCTTTCTCTCTAAACACAGGTTACATTACTAATTTTGATTTCACCGTCAATATTACTTTTTAATCTTATCACAATCAATGGGTTAATCTCACCGCCTATTTGAAGGAGCCCAAATTCGGAGAATCTTTTACAACAGCAAATAACTTTCAAGAAAAAAAATATAGTCGCCTGAGAGGAAAAATAAGTAAGGTTGAACTCAACTTGGATGATTACGAAATAGTGAGCTGACACTTGGAAACATTGAAGAGGCAGATATGGACCAGAAAAGACAAATTATTGATTTGCTAAACAACATGGGAGACAAATTGCCACTATCCCACTGATTTGCTGTTAAATCTCACACTAAGCAGAGTTGATACATGTAAAAAGACAAGCTTTTGTGATTAGTTGTGCCCAAAGCACACAGAATAGTCTAAAACAGTACCACCATAAAAGGAGACAAATTGCCACTATCCATTCATTTGCTAAGTCTCACGATAAGTAGTGTTGCTGTATCCTGGCTCGATTTTCATCCCACCACATCCTTGCCTGCATTTCTCCAAACCTTTCTCGGCTGCAATGCATCAGTCATACATATCAAGAAACGAAAATTGATTTCTTTTTATTACTATTAACACTTAAATCAAATATTAAGCTCTCTTCTACTGTTTGCAAATGGAGCCGTAGAGAAGCGGAAAATTGGACTCCTGGCTCTTCAAAAGGCCCACAAACTCATAGCGGGATAAGCAGGGTCAGGGAGGTGAGGGGATCAGCATCCAACTCATACTAGAAATAATATGGACTAGGTTTTTGGATCATATGCACTACACAAGTTGGTTGCACTCCCATAGTAACCAAACTAATCAATCTAATCGTTTGCTCCTGTCAGCATTGTTCCATTTCTTCACTCAAAGCAAGGAAGAGTTGGGGTCTCATGCTTCAGTCAACTAAACAAAGAGCAAACTGAATCCCTAGGTCTACTCTGCATTTTAGATTTAACATACATACAAGCTGTTTATCCTAGTTTCGAAAAGCGCAATGCTATTTTTATTTGACCCATGACCATCTCACAAATGACATAGAACAACTAATTCACTAGCATTACCTCTAGTAGTAAGAGAATCAGAATTCCAAGCATTTCAGCGGTTTCTTTTGGCAAATAGGGATCTTGGCCTCTAATCTCAATTTTAGAGTTTAAGACTACTACTAATAATGCCTATCCTAAATGGTACAAAGCTTTCTCCAGAGCAAAGAAGGATCAAATGACCGGTTGGTAATAATCAGCACGAAAACATAAGACCATAATAACATTTTGGCTTTTATTCCATCCATCCTCATGTCTGGAACCAAGAAAGCAGGAATCAACTAGTTACATACCTGAACCGGACACGTCTAAGCTCCCGGGAGCCACCTGGAAGTGCCCTAATAGTGAGGTAAACCCCCGGTTCATCCTGCTCAACCCATTCGGTTTCCATGTCACTGGCATTACTGATGGAGAGCTCTCCAGAATGATCTGCTTCTCTTGATGAACTACTCCTTGCAGAGCCATCTATAGATGATGTCTCGGTCTTGGCTCCACTAATACTGGAGAGTTTTGGTGTTGAAGCAAGTGCAGCTGAGTCGTAGTATTGATGGGATTGAATGGGTTGATGGTCTAAGGAATCTGATGAAGAGTAGCCCATTCCTGTTGGTCGCACAAAGTTGCGTGGCTGCTCTTTGTTCAGTGGTGGAGTCGCAGGACTATTCTTAGCTGATTCAATTCTTGAGCCCTATAAGGGATGTAAAAAAACTCATTTGAAAATGAAAAGCCCTAAAACGCTTATGGACTGTTGGAAACTTAGGAACTAGGACTTCACTGACTCATGCTAAGGGCAACATGGAGGGAAGAAGCTTACTTCATCTTCAGATCTTGGGGGAGTTGAAACTGGGACTGCTTGATGGTTGAAGCGTTGAACATTGTATAATTCCATGACCTTGTCATAGTTCTCTGCCCACCACCTTTGAGCTTGCCATTTATTAAACATTTCACGACTGATTAAATTAAGAAAAGGATAGATTAGCACTCCAAGCAATCGGTTAGAAACTATAGAATGAAAAAAAGAGCAGAAGTTGATAATTGCAGTACTGTTGAAATAACAAATATGCAGCACAAGAAATGAATAAACAGTTGGTTATTAACAGATCTACAGAAGCCTAGTGCCTCAATAATATCACTTGAACCCATTCATAAGATGATAAGAACCGAGAACACCAGTAACCAATCAAAATGCCATCAAAAGGAATCAGGTGATCACCTAGCAGAGTCATAGATTTTTAAGTTCCCAACGGATAGCATAAAAGCTAAAATGCTCTTTGTGGTATATTTTCAAAAAATAGTTTTAAACAATAATTATCAGAACTATATATCCCATCAATATATCAGCTTACTATGCAGATAAAAGGTGGGTCTTTTAGAAGGGCCTGGAACCATTGCAGATTTGCAATCTTTGGCTTTCACTCCGGTATAACCACTATTTTCTAGATAAAAGGTAGACATAAGAATGTTTCAAAGTCCAATACAAGGATAAAAATAATAGAAAAGAAGAAAGAAGGAACTGAAGAAAAGGCTGACTTTTCCCTTTTAAAATTTCTGATAAATATATGATCATCATTTCTATAAATTATGCTAGATGTGATCTCCATATTCATCCATTCCTAATAGCTAATCACGATTGTCAAAACACTAGCACACAAAGAAAAAATGCAATAAAATAAGTCAGTAAACAAGGAATGACTTGATGTGCAAAAGGACAATTTCTTGTGATTCTATTAAAAGCTTTGTTTGGTCACCACTATCATCAAATAATGTAAATTTTGCCGGTGAACTCCATGGGTGAGAAAAGGGAATTGTATGTAACTACATAGCATGTGAAGAAAACATTTATTTAGGCCTTTAATGTTTATGTCACAGTAGATTCGCAAATCACTGTACTGCCTACACAACGAGAAAACAAACTTGGCCACAAGTGTCATCTCAAGTTCCACTTATGCACAAGACCAATTTGACAACCCACTATCTAAGGAATAAGAACCACATACACATCGAATTGAGGTTACATGTCCATGAGACAAACGATGTATTGCCCTTACTATTGCATGAATAAGTGGCAATGCAAGAAAAGCAATAATGCCAAGTGGGTCAACCCATATACGGTGGCCACTTAAATGATGATAAAGCCTCTCATGAAAATTTAGAGAGACAGACACACAGAAATTTAGTGCAAAGGATAATGTCAAAATGTTACCACCACCATATTTGCTACATGCGATAACAATCCTACAAGCTGAAACCTCCTATCGAACACAAGAGCCAAGAATGGCAACCAAACTGAAACAATATAAATACTTAAAAAGCACATATTCGTTATACAAAGAAAAGTTAAGAGTCAAAGAGGGAATATACAAAAATGGCTACCATTTCAATACCCAAAACGAAAATCATGTGATCACACATCCAGACAAATCAGAACCGTCACTATCATATATACCAATAACAAAATAAAGTACCTGAATCGAATTCGTTTCAGATCATTCCCTCCTTCAGGCAATGAGACGAAAGTGATTAAAACACCGGGCTCCACTTGAGCAATCCACTCCTTAGGCTCATCTTCCTCCATAAACACCACTGATTCTGTACGGCCACTAACGGATGTTGGGGTACCTTCTGCACTGGAAAGTGCTTTTAGTCTTGATTCCATCTCTTTGCCCCACATTCGAGGAGTGGGGCTTCCTGTTCTTCGGTAAGAGCAATGGAAACGTGCCGAGTCTGAGGCGGCGTCGGAGTCGGCATAGTTCCGGTTACGGTTTGATGAACCAGAACAAGGCTTGCAGTTTTTATAAGCCCCTGATGCTTTCAATGCAATGTCCTTGATCTGAAAATTATATAAAATGGAAAAGTCCTCTGTCACTAAAGGGCTAGAGAAACAAAACAAATTTAGGGTTGTTTTTTTTAGCTTTTCCCATTTTCTTCTGATCCAGAATTTCGATGTTTGGTTGCTAAACATAACAGAGAAAAAAAAAATTTATTCCCGGCTTATTTTCCAATCAAAAACAACATAGAACCCATCAAAGTCAAATTATTACTAGTCTCCTTTTCCCGCATTTTCCCAGGAAACAAACACAAAAGCATGTATTCAAATTTCTATTTGTAGATAGAAACTAATAAAAAATACCTGAGAAGTGAGAGCCTTAATGGCTTGCCTAGTCCTAGGTGTTTCCAAAGTATCTTCATCCTGTTGACGACCAACAGATCCATTGTTATCGTTTAGCTGCTTTGAACAAGCTATGCACGTTAACATCTTTCCTTCTCTAACTATAACAAAAACCCAGATCAGATTCAACAACCCAATTTCATAAACAAATATAAATGGCTATGTCAACGAGAGCAGGAAGCTTGCTTATGGGAAATCTTTGCTGGTTACGTTAAGGCCCTCTTTTTTATAATATATTTATGCTTCAAAACGAATGGGTCGGCTGTGAAATTTTCATAGTGTGAAAGAAGAGTAAAAGGAAAGAAAGGAAGAGAAGAATCAGAGAGATCCCAGGCAGGTTGATATATAATAATGATTTTGGATATTAACGAAGGAATTTAAAAAAAAAAAAAAAGTGACCGTTAATGGAGGAAAGAGGGCATGGATTTTTGGTTGGAAATGAAAAAAAAAAATTGCTCTGTTTTTCTGCCTGTGCCAGTGGATCATTTTCCTGAAGAAGGCTTTTGAGATTTGGGCTAATTGGGAACTGGTACTCTATTTGTTATGCTAACCTTTTTTTCTTTCTTATTTTTAAGGCTTAATTTACAAATTAGCCCTTCAACTTTTCCTTTATTTTATTATTTAAACTATCATTTTGTCTCCATTTTTTAAAATATTATTAAATTAAATTAAAATGATAGTTTAAATATTAAAATTGATTCTTAACTATACAAATTAATTTATATTATTCTTTTTGAATTTTTCTTTTTGAATAAAAAATAATAAAAATTCAAATATAGTAAGAACTAAAAAAAGGCAATACAAATATGGTATAATGCCAAATTTGATTTGCTGCTTGAAAAAATTGGAATACACTTTAATTTGCACATTAATTTTAATTCAATAAGGTAACTTTTATTTGATGAAATCTAAGAGAATCAAATGAAATTAATTTGTAGTAATTATGGAATGAAATTAAATTCCATATTTGAATTTAAATATATTTTTTTAAGAGAATCAAATAATTTGTGATATCTGTCATGGTGGTTAACGCCTATCAATACGACTTATCACCTATCGTCTATCAATGTCAAACCCTACCAACAACGCGATTAATGCGACTCAAACTCAAACTATATTTGAGGCAATAAACACCCTCATTAGGTACTAATAATAATAATAATTGGTCTTAGGTAATCTAATTTCTAAACCTATGTATAATTTTATTTTATTATTTTTTATTCTGGAATAATAATGTTTGGCTTTTCTGAGAGAAAATACTATTTGATATCTAAGTTTAGTTTTTGGTATTTGAAACTTTTTTTTGGTCGAATTAAATACCTATTTTTGGTTTCCATTACAAAAATTGGTGCCCAAACCAAATGGTGATAACTTATGTCAATGTGGCTTAATTATTTTTGGGTAAACTATCAGAATGGTCACCCAATTATGTTCATGTTCTTATTTTAGTCACCCAATTTTAAAAAATTTCATTTTGGCATTAACGTTTGAATTCGTTATTGTTTTGGTCATTCACCGTTAAATTGATAATGGAAAACCTTTTTCTAACTAGTATAATAACACATTTAGTCCTCAATACTTACATATTCTATCATTTTGATCCTAATTCAAAATAATTCTGTAAATTTAACCCCTCACATTTAGAAATTCTATCTATTTGATTCTCAAACTTACTAATCAAAACTTTCAACTTTTAAAACAGAGACATTCCACATCTATAAATTTAAAAAGCCCAAAAAAGAAAAAAAATTTCTCTCAGCTAACGAGTCGTTTTTCGAGCCAATTCCTAATACCAATGAATTTATCCTGAAACTTTATTTCCTTTTCTTTTTTTCCATTAGTTTTCTTCTAAATGTAATATTTTATAACCCTTTGATAGATAAAATTTTACCTACACAAAATGGAAAAAGGAAAAACCTTAACAAAAAAAAAAAAAACACTTTAGATTTACTCTTATTGTTAACAGTGTGATTTTTCCTTCAAGGTTCGTAAATATAGTCCTCAAAGTTGGTCATTGGAATTGGAAATTAAATCTAAGAGTTAAAAAAATATGGCTTCGAAAAATTCAATTGTTCAATAAATAATTATATACGAAAAAAAATATGAAAATTTAATTTTTCATAAGAAAAAAATGTGAAAGAATTAATGGAATTTCCTTTTATTACATTGATAATGATTTTTTAAAAAAGAAATTATAAATTGATTAAGAAATTATTATGTGTTCTATTTTTTAATTATTTTTTTTAATTTTTAAATTCACAATAAGCAACATGTATCACTAACAATTTGATTTAGTGTCAAATCATTACCAAATTAATTAAGTATGTTAGTCAGAATGAAATATTATTTTTTTACAAATATTTTTATATAATTTTATTATATATTATATTTTTAATAGTGTTTAGTTAATTTCTAACATTGATTTCTTAAAAATATAAACAAAAAGAATTATGTACCAAATTGAATAATTTCAACCATAAATTAAACAATTAATATACGTGGAATGCTTCTGTTTTAAAACTTGAAAGCTTCGGTTAGGAAGTTTAAGGATCAAATTGATAGAATTTGTAAATGTGAAATGTTAAATTTATTGAATTAGGATAAAATTGATAGAATAGGTAAGTATTGAGGACTAAAACAAGAATGAATTTAACGACGGGTGACCAAAACAGGAACGAATTAAAAAATTAGTGACTAAATTAAAATTTTTTAAAATTGAGTGACCAAAACAAGATCACAGACATAACTGAGTAACCATTTATATAGTTTACCTATTATTTCTTAAATATATTACATATTTATTGTTGATACACTTATAACTATCAATTCTTTAAATATAATTTTAATAAAGTGATAAACTTAAAATCTCTAAATTCTTAAAATTTCTTACTTAAGATTGAGCTAAAAAAAGCCAAATTGATAAAAAATACAAATGTTGAAGTCTAAATTTAACATTATGCCTTTTCACAATCTAAATAAAATATAATAAAATAGGTTTCCACATTTTCTTTTTAATTTATTTTTATGATAAATTATACCATAGTCACTCAATTATCAATAAGTTTACAGTTTACCACCCAATTATGAATAGTTACAATTTGATCACTTAACTATTTGAAATTTGATCATTTGTCAATCTTTCATTAACCTGCGAACGAATGTCAACATGGACGGTTAAGTCACTATTTCTTAAGTATATTTTTATTTTGATCACTCAATTATAAAATGAAGCAAAATAAACGCTAGTAGAATAATAACATAACACGTTAACTCGATTAGTTTTTAAACTGTAACTAAAATTTTAATTTCATACATTTAGAACTTTTTAAAGGAATAACGACTTAACGGCCCTTGCTGATGCGATTAATAAATTAACAAATAGATAACTTAAATGATCAATTTTAAATAATCAAGTGATCAAAATAACAAATCGTTGAATTAATTAAAACAAAAGGCGAGTTGCATGAAAACTGGAAGAGTGAAAAAAGAGATTAGGGAGAGTAGAGATAGGCTGTCTTTATGGGGCTTGGCGCCACCCTATGGACCAGATCACCGCGGAGATTGGGTTAACAGAAAAAGAAAGCAAAAGCCGATGTTAAAAAGAGAGGCCTAAACCAGCGGTCCCGTGGGGTGGGGTTTTCGATTCTGCTGACGGTCACTGATACGTGAGTTTTTGGGGAAATTTTGTCATGCGTGGGGGTGTCTCTTAACTTTATTTATTCTCAGTCACTTCTTTCCCACGGTCGCCTGTCATCTATCATTGATTCCTTCTTGACGTCTAATCTGTTCATATTGCTGAAATTCCAAAAACTATTATTATTTTAATCAATGAAATGAATCTCAAGATTCCAACTTACATTATACTGCCATCCGTCTACAATTTTTTTTTTGCTTTTCTAGTTTATTCTAAAATTATTTAAATGGAATTAGAGGTAGTCATGGTTGAGTCGGTTCGGATCGAGTCTAAGCATAATAATAATATATTTTATGCTTGTTCAAATCTGGCTCGAAATATAAAGTTAAAATTTTGCTCAAACTCGTCTATATTTACAAAAGATTAACCAAGTTTATTTTAGGTTCTCCCATATTATTTTTTAAATTTTTTTAAAAATTAATATTTACATTAGAGTAATTTTATATATTTAGTATAAATTTATTTTTATAATGTATTATAAATTACATTATATGTAAAAATAATATAATATAATGTACGTATCATAACTTTCACGTATTAATTATTAGCACGATTGGTATTAACAAATATTCAACCAACTATCCCATAATCATATAAATCCCTATGTTGATTAGGACTGTTACTCCTCCACCATAGTTTCTCAAGTTTCTATCAAACACTATTGACAGTTTAACAAGCACAATAACTGTAGGGATTCCATTCCAACCAAGAAGCTACTATATCACAATCTGAGTTCAATTGCGTTATCTGTTTTTGGTGCAGCCACTAGGAAATGTTTAGCTTCCATTTGAAGGCTGAGAAAATCTTTGCACTAGACTTATCCATGTATGGATTAGGCTGCTCCCAAAAAAAGCAGATAGCATTCTTGTGATTCTATAACTACCAAAGGATCAAGACATAGCTTTCATTGTTTGAAGAAGAGAGATCATCTAACCATTGTTGAATTCAAAACAAGATGGTCTAAAGTCTCCTCCTCTTTGGAGCAAAAAGGGAAGCAACTAGTTGTTTCGATATTCGAAGCTCATACTGAAAAGGTAAGTAGATTGTTGCAGAGAAGTTTTTAGATTACATAGGGCTTTCCATGGAAATGCATGAGAGCTAGATTGCCCTATACCATAGCAGCATTTAAAAATAAACATGTACACTGTTTTGACGATGAATTGAGGAGGAAAACTATGCTCCACACTTATTAGTCATGCCCATTTAGTAGCGAGAAACTTCTGGTGGGCAACTCGTGTGCTCAACTCTCTCCCATTTGATTCTAGATAAAATCCAATTTCCACGTATAATGACCCAGGGTTTGAAAAGATCGTACTGGATAATCGGGTAAACATTGCAGTGCCATTGGTTAGAACATGGAGGATTATCCATGATAGAAATGTGGTACTCCCTCCAAGTTTGGCTTATTATATGAAACCCATTTCGTATTTATTTCAGTCGGATCCTCTTTGTATGTGCATCAAGCATGCACACATATAGTGTTTAATATTTAACTCTATCAAATTAATTATACGGACATTTCTATAATTAGTTTAACCAATATGATAGTTAAATATGACCCCAATTTGTTTTTTATTCTGATAATTTCAACTATAGGGTGTGACCCTATAGGATCCTCTAACGTTGATAGTAATATTAAAACACTTATAATATCATGAACAATGAATGTTAGCTAGCAATGCATTACGACTGCCCAAGCTAAAGGAAAACATGGTTCGATATAACCTTCATGTGATAATATTATAATATACTATATCCCTTTGTCCTTGATATCTAGAAAGAACACAAGTCATGAAACAATCACACTTGTATAGTCCAATATTTTATTTCTTAATTCCCGAGTAGACTAAGATAAACAAATGAATGTAATATCTCAAATGAACTCATTTGAGCATATTCATGCATTTCTAGTTTCACTTGATTAAGAGGCTTGAGATATTGCTCTCATTATATGTATGTAACACCCCTATACCCAGTTCAACCCAAAGAACCTGATATAGGAATATTACATTTGGTGCCAAAGTGATTTTGGCTAATATATTAGAACATTAAAAAAAAAAAAAATCTTATAATTTATATTTTAGTCCCTACTACTTGGAACATACTTGATCTTCCTAAGTACATGCCATTCTATTCAAAATTTTGAAACATACACTCTTGGCACTTGGAGATGTGATGAGATGGATGCTCACAACCTCAATTACAACTCTTCAAAATCACTGTACCTAATCTGCGCATGGAAAACAAAACATAAGCTAAGTAAAAACTCAGTGATATTTCTATAATCCGAATATTTAAAAATAATATAATATAATATAATATACACAATTAAATTATAAGGACATATTTATGTCTAGTATCATAACTATCATTTTTCATTTATTAAACAATATTCTAATTCACATAATTGTTATATAAATGGTTATTCACATATCAACCATATTTATTCGTACAATGACATTAGTTGTCGAAATCATTTTTTTGTAAAACGGGTAGACTTTATATTTTGAAAATGAAAACGAAAAATAGGAGTCGCCACCAATCCTTTTTGATGAGGTGTGATCGGGTCACTTCGTAATTCTGTCATTTTAATAAAATTTGAATATACTAAAACGACGCTTTTTGGTCTACGAAATACAGAAAATGGCTTCAGGAGTCGGTTACGCATGAGGAAGGATTAGCACCCTAGATACGCCCAAAATTGGTACCTAGTTGATTAATTGATGTATTTACGTCGAAAATTTGGAAAGATTTCAAAATACGATCCTCTTTATTTGAAAACCCGAATGAATTAAAATGGATGCTGGGACCCACTTATTTCGAAGAAGTAAAACATCACGTCCAGTGAGTTAAGATACGACGCTTCAAATCCTCGAAACTAAGCTTGTCTTTTAACCCTTAAAACTCGTGTATTTAAAATTAAGAAGGTTATTCAGTTATTTGGGTCAAACGGAAAAATCGAAACCCAGTAAGTTAGGGCACAATTTCTCAAAATTCCAAATACAGAATATTGCCTTTGTTTTTAGAAAATTCCTCCTTTTTTACGAATTTAGGTGAAAATGAGTGTAATATTTAAAATGATATGTGAATAGAATATTATAATAACAATGATGTAATTACGAAGACGGATAAATATTAGTAACAAAGCCTCGTTAAATAAGTAAAACAATAAAACAGAAATGTATGATAAAACCAAATGAACAGAATACAAAGATATTTAGAATGAATGAAGTAATGAAACCAATATAAGGGAACAAATAATAAACGCATGAATAAAATAAGTAAATGTTACTAGTAAAAAAATTATGCGAATCAACAAATATTTATAAATAAAATATTAACCTTACAAATTTTAATACATACATAAAGGGTATAGAATAATAAATAAATAAAATAGATATGTATAATGTCAAATTTAGATTTTTAAAATATAAAAAATGGTAAAAATAGCAAGAATGAGATAAAAATATAACGATGATAATAATAACAATAATAATAATATTAAAACAATGTATGTAAAAAATAAAATATTTTTAAATATAATAATTACAAAGAAATTAATAAATATGTAGATAAATATTTAAGAAGAATAATTTATGAAATATTGAAAGCAAGGGACCAAATAAAAGAGTTGAGGTGCAATTTGTAATAAAGTACATAATATATTATAATAATAAAATATAAAACGAAATGAATGGGTAAACGTCAAAAAAGAAATAAATATAATAATAATAAAATATAAAATATAAATAAAATAATGAAACAAAAAATAAGCAACTAAACGAATAAATAAATAAATTTAATTAAAGCACTTAATTGGTACTCAAAACAAATTTAAGAGATAAATTAAAATAAAAAATAAATAAAGGGTCAGTTCGAGAAGGGCGAATAACACGGAGGGATTGAACGGGGAAATACTCCCCACCCTCTGAAACGCTCCGTTTTGGTGGGGACTAAATCGAGAACCAAAATAAATTGTAGGGCATAAATTAGAAGAAAAAGAAACTCGATTATAAGATAATAATAAAAAGCGGAAGGATCATTCGTACAAATAACCCAAAAATTAAAAAAAGCGGATCCCTGGAGCGGGTCAGGTCAGTACGCGAGTCTGAGGAGTTAAATGGCGTCGTTTTGGCCTTGTAGGAACCACAGCGAAACGACGTCGTTTCGCATTTCTATATAAACCAAAAAAAAAGTTTTAAAATTTCATTTTTTTAACTTCCTCTAAAAAAAAACTGGGATTTCTCTCTTTTTTTTTTTCTTCGGCCAAAGCTCCGGTCACGGACCACTGCGCTCCGCTGTGGGTCTTCGGCGGAGACCAAAAGTTGCACTTTTTCAGCGGAATTAAATGGTAATTTTTTCCTTTTTTAAAACTCTTTTTTAAAAATAAATAATAAAGTAATATATGTACAAGAATAATTTCGAAAAAATAATTAAAAAAAAAGAGAGAAAGAATAAAGAAACCTATTGTTTTTTTGATATATTTGAATCTTTTTTTTTTGTATTCAATCCTCCCTTTACATCATTTGTTTTTCGTGGCTTTATAGCCGAAAAGAAATTACATTGTTTATTATGCCTCTATTTGCTTTTGCTGTTTCATTACTGTTGTTGGCGTGTTTCTTGTCCTTGCTTCTGTCTTGTTTGAAGGTGCTAGGAGCATGGTGGAGCAGGTGGAGGAGCTAGGCCTTGGGCGTGGTGCGCGCTGAGGTGCACATGGGGCTGCGGCGCCTAGGGTTTCAAAAACCATAGGCTTTTCTGAAAAAAAATTTAGTTTTTGGACCTATTGGGCCAGTGGTAATCGGGCTAATGTAATTGGGTCGGTTGTAAAAAAAACTTGGATTGTTTTAATTTTGGTTTCTGGTCTCATGGTTTTGTTTGGGCTTTTGGGTCTGTAAACCGGGCAAATTGTAGGCTCTACATCAGTCATGCAATACTCAATTCATGAATACATCATTTCATACCATACTCAATTCATGAGTATATAACTCATATATTCCATGTATTGCCAACATATTTCACATTCTATTTTCAATTCACTATATCACTTCCATTTCTCATACCATGTCATTTCAATATCAATTATAGAACTTTATTATTTATTTTCAATTCACCATTTCACTTCCATTTCTCATACCATGCTATTTCAATATCAATTATAGAACTTTATTATTTATTTACCCCTATTAACATGATTCGGACTTTGACGGATACATAGATCCAACCAAAACACACCAGTTTGGCACTCAGTGCCTCATCGGATAATTCGAAGCAATAAGTTGACACAATAGTGTCTCATCGGCCATGCCGAAGTAAATTGGCACCCAGTACCTCATCGAATTTATCCGAAGTAATAGTTTGACACTCAGTGTCTCCTCGACTCGAGGTCGAAGTATCCCTGAACTCTTTCAATCCTATGGCATGCCAACTATATCCGACTCAGTCCAACATTGTTAATAGGGTTTCATTCACTTTCAATTTTAAACAACTTTCATTCCAATTCAATAATCACATATGCTCATAAAATCAATTCAATTCAATTCAATATCACAATACCAATACTTGCCTCAATTATACTTACCATACATATTAAATAATAAATACAACAACAATTATTAAATTCGAATTATAGAAATACAAACCAGAAATTCCGAGCTATTCCACGTCGACTTTATCTTTTCCCTTTTTAGTCGAGGATTTTGATATGACGTTAGCTACGGAATTAAAACAATTAAAAATCATCAATACAACACAATTCAATTTCATATTGAATATTTAAATTTTTACTCAAATATTGCTTAATTCCAATTTAGTCCCTAAACAGAGACTAACTTTATTTCTTCACATTTAATCTTATATTTTAAACTAAATTTAAGTCCCTAATTCCACTTAAATCCATAAATTTAAAAATTTTCACAATTACCCCAGCTTTTACAGCTTTTACAATTTAGTCCCTTAACTAGTTAATCAAATCAACTAATTTTTCTCAATTAATACTTTATCCAAATATTATAGGCCATCATAAAGCCTTTAATAAAATATAAATTTAATACCAAGCCTTAATATTTTAACTATTTTCACAATTTGATACTAACATTAATATTACTTTATAATATCAACATACAACAAAATTAAAGCTCTAACCCCTCTTGATATTAATAATTTCTTTCAATATATTAATTCAGACAATAAAACAATTCGTTTCATGCAATTTGGTCATTTTTGACATTTTTATAAAATTACCCCTAAAATTTTACTTTTATTCAATTTAGTCCCTGAGCCTAAAACATGCAAATTAGCCATTTTTAATGTAAACCCATGCTAGCTGAATATTCATATATTTTCCTCCTTCTCCTATCCATTCCACATCCTTAATGTATATAACATGCTAATATGTAATATTATCTTTAATTCCACTGTTTACTTATGTTCATATCAAAGCTATCCACTTGAGTTATAGTCACTAAATTATTTATATCTTGAGCTACAGAATTCCAAATTAAGATCCGCTTGATTTTTTTGAAACTAGGCTCAAATATATTTCTACCATAAAAATTTCAGTATTAATAATTTAGCCAATAAGTACAGTAAAATCTTCAAATTTATCCCTGTTCTACTGTTTGACAGCTTTGACCTTTGCTTACTAAAAATTAATTATCTCTTAGTACGGGTTTTGGATGATGTTTCCATTTGTTTCTCTTGAAAATAAAAGAATTTAAAAATATAAATTTAAACCCCCAATTATTTTCTTACAATTGTTTTATGATTTTCTAAAGTCAAAACAAGGGAACCCGAAATCATTTTGACCTTATCCCACAAAATTTATTATATATCATAATTTACAATTCCATTGCTTACACTGTTTCTTCTATGAAAAACTAGACTCAATAAACTTTAATTTAATATTTTTCAACCTCTAATTCAATTTCCACAATTTTTGATGATTTTTCAAAGTTAGACTACTGCTGCTGTCCAAAATTGTTTTAGTGTAAAATGTTGATTACCAAGTTTATAACACCCTTATTTCCTTTGTCTACAATATTTCCATTCACTTCCTCTTATTTCTCTTCACTAACATATCTAGAACATAGAACCTTATATAAGAAAACTGTACTTTAACATCATTTTCATGCTTTTTCAATAATATCAAACTTAAAAATATATTGAAATCTTGATGTTCTTACCTTGTTCTATTGATTTCAATCTTTAACTTGATTTTCTCTCTCCTCCAGCTTCTATTTCTTGAATCTAACTTGATATTCTAGCTCCCCATAGTCTCCTTATTATTTTTCTCTCTTGACAGCTATGGAAATTCCTTTGATTTCTAAGTGAAAATAGTGAATTTTTTGTGAAAGGACCAAATTGTAACGAAAAGAAAATTTCTTTCTTTCTTTTCTCTACTCACGTTGGTTGCATGAAAGATGAAGAGAATCTTCATCTTTCTCTCCTTATATATTAAATAAAATAATAAAGTAAAAATAATAATAAAAATCTCATTAAATATTAATAAACTAATATTTATTTAATTAATTAATCTAAAATATCACCAACATTATCATTGCCTTCTAGATTTCTCTCTCTTTCTAATTGACCATTTTGCCCTTTATGATATTTTAAAATTTCATCCTTGAGTCATCACTTAAATTGGTAAAATTATGATTTAGTCTATCATACTTCTTTACCTATTCAATTTGGTCCTAATTCATCCATTTTCCTTAGTTTCTAGATCATTCCACCCTTAAAATATTTGCCCTATTAGTCTTTCAATTTTTTTATATTTACACTTTAACTCCTCAAAATTTAAATATTTACTCTTGGGCAACAATATTTTTCTTACTTTTGCAATTTAGTCCGTTCTTGGAATTAATATATCATAATATACTTTCCAATGTTGACATAACTCCCTTTTTGTCACTTTATTTACTTATTTTACTATATCATGGATAATATCTTACTTTCTTACTGTAGTAATTTTCGAGGTATTACAATGTAAGAGGGAGAAATCCTATCTTGATCACTCACATGCCACTACACAAATTGTGGCATACCCAACCTTAGTCTTTATAGTACAACCACTTACGAAAAACATTTAATTGTGTCAGAGCATACGAGTCCCAATGTTGGGTCTATGAAGATCTCAAGTTTGAGGATCATACATACAATTATCACTATGAGAAATGTTGTGGCTAGTACATAATAATTGACTTTATCATTATATAGTTTATTTTAACACAAAAAGTATTGATAACAATAATGCCAATGCCTTTATTAATAAACTAGGTAACAAGTATGTGCTGGATCTGGTGCCATAATTGTAGTATTTTTGTAACAGACCGAATTTGACCCTAATCAAAACGGTGGTTTCGGGACCACGAATCCGAGTCTGAGAAATATTTTAATATTATATTTTGTGTTTATTATATGTGAATTAATGTGTGTGAAAGTCTCGTAGAAAAATTTTATCGTTTGTGTGTTTAATTTAGAAAAAGGACTTAATCGCGTAAAAGGTAAAAGTAGCAAACTATAGTGAAAAGTGCCTATTTGATGATGGATTTTTAAAGTGGGGTATTAAAAGAGTAAATAGTCCAATTTTAGATGTAGTGGGCAGCATATGACTAAACTACCCTTGAGTTATATCTTATGAAATTTTATGTTATAAGGTTAAATAAGTAATTAATTTAATAACATGATATATGTTAAAATAACATAAAAAAAATAAGCCATCATCTTCATGCTCTCTCATGGCCGAATGTAGCTAAGAAAAAGGGGTTGAAGGAGCGAATTTTCGGCAACTATTTGGTTCAATTAGGTAAGAATTTTAGCTCGGTTTTTGTTGATTTTTACGTTTTTGAGATCGTTGCTTAAAGTATTAGCTGACCCATGTTGAATTTTTTTGAATCTAAGCATGTGTGATATTCGGCCATTGATGTGTTCATGTAGGTTGTGATGTTTGATGATTTTGAATTAAAGATATGTTAAAGATTAATATGTTTTGTCTTTGAATTTTTGGTAAATTTGAGTATTTGGGCTAAATTGCAAAAATAAATTTTTAGAGGGGCTTATTTGCGAAATAAATGAAAGAAATGGACTTGTATAGTCCCTATACATATTCGGCCCTTAAGTAGTATTGAGAAATTTTGTGTATTTTGTATTTTATGCAAATAGGACTAAATTGTAAAAATGGGAAATAGTAGGGGTAAAATGGTAAATTGCCTATTTATGTGCTTAGGGACTAAATTGAGATGAAATGTACTTGAATGGGCTAAATTTTAATGTGTTTAGATCAAGAACAAAGAAAAACGGATTTGGATCGGGGAAAGATAAAGGTCATCGAATAGCCGGTTTACGCTGTTCGTCGACAGTCGAGGTAAGTCCTTAAGCAATTATATGCCAAAGAATTATTTATGAACATAGTATATGATGAAGTTTGGAAATTTAAAGTATAAATATACATGTTGGCTGAATGTGGAGTATGAGTTTGTAGTGATTTTAATTTGGTTAATGTAATGTGAATATGTATGTTTGGATTAATAGGTGAAAGTAAAATGAAGAATATGAGATGGTTGATATTTTAGTACTAAGTAATGTGTATCGAAAGGTTGAATGTGTACATATTCGGGCTTCGTGCCTAGCAGGCTTAGTGCCGGTGACATATTCGAGCTTCTTGCCTAGCAGGCTTAGTGCCGGTGACATATTCGGGCTTCGTGCCTAGCAGGCTTAGTGCCGGTGACTTATTCGGGCTTTAATTCCTAGCAGGCTTAATGCCGGTGATACTTTTAAATGAGGGAACCATAAATTGCTCGAGGTGTAACATAGTTAATGTATTGAGTTAAAAACTCAGGTAAGCATAAGTCCCTTTTGAATTCATCAGAAGTAAGGTAAGTTGTGTTTAATATTACTTGAGTTGAAATAATATGATAAGAACGGTGTTATGTGAAATTGAGCTTATAATCGATGTGTGTGAATATTATATAATAGAATTTTTAGTGTGATAATGTAGTTGATATGAATGTTGTATTTATATGATTCTAAACATGTGTTTCATGTAATATATGCACTTTGTACTTTGATGAGATGCAGGTTGATGGTAATGAAGTATAATTATTTGAGTTAATATACTACTAGTATTCTGCCTTGTATCAATTGCATATTGAAATGTTCATACCCAATGTCCTAGATTTATTGATTAAAAATGTTCAAGTGTTCGATTGTTGTATTATCTATTGCTTAAAACTTACTAAGCTAGTGAGCTTACTCAGGTGTGTTTGTATTTACATTTTATAGATCGTTGATTCACCACGGGCTCGGGGATCATAAAGAAAGCCGACCACACTATCACTCTCTTTGGTATATATGTTTACTTTTTGAATCAAAGGCATGTATAGGCTGAATTATGACTTGAATGAATGATGTTCGTGTAATACCCCAAAAAAAAAAAAAAATTTTACAGTAAGATATTATCTTTGATATAATAAGGAAATAAAGCGAAAAAAAAAGAAAAATTTAGATTATGTCAATATTCGGAAGTATATTATGATATATTACATTATTAATTCAAGAAAGGACTAAATTGTAAAGTGAGAAAAGTATTGTTGCCCAAGTGTAAATACTCAAAATTTAAGGGGTTAAAGTGTAAGTATGAAAAAGTTAAAGGACCAATAGTGCAAATATTTTAGGGGTGGAATAATCTAGAAACTAAAGGAAATGGATGAATTAGGACCAAATTGAATAGGTAAAGAATTATGAGGACTAAATCATAATTTTACCAAATTATGTGATGATTCAAGGATGGAATTTTAAAAAGATCACAAAGGGCAAAATGGTCAATTAGAAGAGAGAGAAATCTAGAAAGTAATGATGATAGTGATGATATTTTATAATTATTTAATTAGATAAATATTATTTTATTTTGATAAGATATTTTATTATTTATCATTATTTTATTATTATTTATGTAGTATATAAGGAAGGAAAGATGATGAATTATCATCATCTCTTTCCCATGCAAACCAACGTGAGAAGAAGAGAAAAGAAAAGAAAGTTTTGCTTTCTTTACAAATTAGTCCTTTCACCAAAAATCCATCATTTTCACTTAGAATTCAAAAGAATTTCCATAGCCATCAAGAGAAAAGATGACAAGGAGACTATAGGGAGCAAGAATATCAAGTTTGATTCAAGAAATAGAAGCTGGAGGAGAGAGAAAATCAAGTTAAAGATTGAAATCTATAAAACAAGGTAAGAACATCATGTTTTCAATATATTTTTAAGTTTGATATTGTGGAAAAAGCATGGAAATGATGTTAATGTAGAGTTTTCTTATATAAAGTTTTATGTTCTTGATATGTTAGTGAAGGAAAATAAGAGAAAGTAATGGGAAATGTTGTAGAGAAGGAAATAAAGGTGTTATAAACTTGATAATTAACATTTTGCATTAAAACAGTTTTGGACAGCAGCAGTAGTCTAACTTTGAAAAATCACCAAAAATTGTAGAAATTGAATTAGAAGTTGAGTGAGATATAGAATTAAATCTTATTGAGTCTATTTTCATATGAAAGAAACATGGAAAGCAAAGGAATTCTGTATTCTGAGATATTTAGATTTTGGTAAGACTGGTTCAGAGTGATTTCGAGATCCCCTGTTCTGACTTGGAAAAATCATCAAATATTGTACAAAAATAATTTGGGAACATAATTTATATGGTTAGATTCCTTAATGAGTCTAGTTTTAGAAGAAATAAACTATAAGATCATATGAATTCTATATAAAAAGATAATTAATTTTTAGTGAAGAAGGGTCGGAACTGCCAGACAGTAGAACAGGGGTGACTTTAAAGAATAAACTGTACTAATTGGCTAAATCAAAAATTCTGAAAATTTTATGGCAAGAAGATATGCGAGTCTAGTTTCAGGAAAAATTAACGGTTCTTCATTTGGAGTTTTGTAGCTCTGGAAATAAATAATTTAGTGACTATAACTCAAATGGACAGTTTTGAATATACTTATGAGTAATTAATGAAATTATTGATAATGTTACTTATAGCATGTTATATACATTAAGGATGTGGAATGGAGAGGAGGAGGAGGAAAATATATATGAGTATTTAGCTAGCATATTCTAGGCTCAGGACTAAATTGAATAAAAGTAAAACTTTATGGGCAATTTTGTAAAAATGTCAAAAATGACCAAATTGCATGAAATGGATTATTTTATTATTTAAATTATAAAATTGAATGAAATTATTAATTTAGATCAAGATAGGGTGAAAATATGTTTTAGGGATTAAATTGAAAAGTGTTGAAATTATGGAAAATTCGATATTTCATATAATTCATGGGCTTTGTTGTCGATATATATGAGAATAATTAGGCTTGGAACAAGGATTAAATTACAAGAATTTTATTTTTCTCAATCTAAGGATGAAATCATCATTAATTAAAAATTTAGGGGCAAAATGGTAATTTTGCCTAGAGCATTAATTGAATGTATCGAATATGAAATGAATGAAAATGATGATCAAATTTATCCGGATAACTCAAATACGAGATTTGAACATGGAAAAGAGAAGACATCAAATTAGTGAAACTATAAACATGGGCAAGCAACGAAGTAAGTTTATGTAACTTGGATTATATTCTTAAATGTTTGAAATGTATGTTATTGATGTGAATATAATTTGAACGTTCATTGTATGAAAATTGATGAAACATTGATATATTTGATAAAAAGGGAAGAAATCCCGGTTGAATGAAAGGAAAATTCGATGGATCACTTGAAAAGGAATTGACGGTAAAAAGGATCTAGCCCGGACGGGTGATCCTATCCCGATATAGCCCTCCCGAAGAATATGTGTGAAAAGGATCTAGCCCGGACGGGTGATCCTGATATAGCCCTCCCGAAGAATATGTGGAAAATGGATTTAGCTTGGACGGGTAATCCGAATTGGGGTCCAAATTTAGCCTGGGTGGTAATTCGGATCCAAGCTCATTAGAGTAATTGTCGTTGCGAGGGATTTATCCCTGACAATACTCTATGAGTTTATATTACAGGATTTAGCTCGGTGTAATCCCACTTGTAAGGATGAGGTTCATGGAGTGTGCTCTCTTACAGGATTTAGCTTGGGTAGTAATCCCATTTGTAAGGATGAGGTTCATGAGTGTGTGCTCTCTGAAATGGAAATGTGCGCACATGAACATGAATTGACGGACCTGGATTTGTACACTATAAGTGTACTACTAGAAAATCCATCGAAATTCTGAGAAATTCAACGGGATAAATATAGAAAATGACAAGTACTTGAAATCATGAAATTAAACTTGAAAGACATAGAAATGATAATTATTTGATACATTGAAATATGGCATGGAAAATACATGTATGTGAAATTTGCCTGATAATTATGCATATTCAAGATTATGAATCTACTCTTTGGAATAAATATACACTAAACTCATGAAAATGATGGTACATGAAATATTGTCATAATAAATTGAACAATTTATATTTATGAAGAAACAATAAGAGAATGATATGTATCATGACATGTAAATATAATACTATCTTTGATACGTTGATACAGGAAAATTATGTGTATTAGGACAAGTAATAAATTGAAGCGAGACATGTCGAGAAAATAAGTTTGTTAATATTAAAGTACGTTAACCAATGTAGGAAAGTTTTAGGATTTTGCGAAAAATTCCTATGATCCCGATTTAATTCCGGTGGCTCTAATGTATGTTTTGGGCTTCGAGGGCCCAATAGAGGGACGTTATGATTATTTTCAGAATATGAACAATAAATGACTCAGAATTATTCGAAAATGTTCAGTAAACTCTGGTAATACCTCCTACTCTATTCCAATAACAGATACGGGTAGGGGGTGTTACAGTTCGGTTTTGTAAATGTATATATGTATATATGGCCTTGCGAATAAGGCTATTACTTTAGGTTAAGTATCGCTTGTATGTTTGATATAATGGTTTGTTTTAATCTTTGGTATAAGATGCGTGCATATTATGCTTGGAAGTTAAATGTGGTTATATAGAAATAATCATTTATACGTATTATATATATGTATAAGTATGCATATTATGTCGTGTGAATTTTTCTACTTAGATTATTATGTGCTTGGTTATAATTCAGAGATGATCATGAAAATGTTTATACTTATGTTTTGGGTTGATCATTAGAGTTTTAAATTGAGGACCGAATATATGGTCAATGAATTGGTTGTATTTATATATTTTGGACTAGTTGCATATCATATGTGTGTTTGGTAGGTTATTCAATAATCTTGTGTCCATTAATTAATAAGGTAGGATGAATTGATAATTATGGTTTGACATGGCTTTTGTTTTAGGGACATTGCGCATATTATAATAGTATGATGTATATGTTTGGTTATGCTATAAGGTTCGAATGTCACATATGTGAATGAAAAGCAAATAGAGTATCATGGATCTATTCGTTTTTAATATGCATATTTGTAGAAGGTATAAAAAGATATGTTGATATTCGACTAATGAAATAGATGTATTTATATATGTTTAACATATGAAATTTGGTGTTGTTATGTGGAAGCTTGATTCGAAACTTGTATAGATTATGAGTAATGATGTGTTGCATTATGAAACATGGTTTGTAACGTAAGTCTTGAACATTATTTGTTGATATGGAAAAATTTAAATATGCGTATTGGGTTTATTCCATAAATGACTGTGCTAAACTGTGTCTAGTTCGGTAACGCCTCATAACCCTAATTCGGCGACGGACACGGGTTAAGGGGTGTTACAATTTTTGTCTATGTACATTTCTAATTTTTTCGAACAGATTGGTTAATAAAATTATTTATGAATTACATAAATACCCTTTGAATATTTTCCTTACATGGTTTTTGCATGCAAAGCAAAATAGAAGCAAATATTGGCTCACAAGTTGTCTAATATTTAAACTAATACTAAACGGTATTATGTGGTTGGATCGTAATACGAAAAGACAAATTATATTAGTAGACGAACCTAAACATTCCCTTAGCCTAATAAAAATGAGCAAATCGATTGAAAGACTAAATGTCATCTATCAAGTCCAATTGGAGAGATGCCTTATCTTGGGCGTCAGAGTGGAAAACTTCCAAAAGATAGAGATATGGATGTGACTGGCTGGATTGACAGTACATCGAACTGGACCCAAAAAGAATAGATCCTAAATCCTTTTATGGATTTATTCACTTGTGACATTCAAAGTATGGCATATCTTAATTCGCTTATGGATGTAAGTAAAAGCTTAAGTTCAAATAAATAAATAAAATCGAAACTTGGTGCGTTGAGTATACGACTTCTGCTATATGTAGCGTCATGCAAAACAGTGGAACTCATAGCCCAAGATATGAGTAAATGATATCCTCTCATTGGCATTACATGGCAAACGTGGCAACGGGTCGTTCGTCTTTGTGATGAATGACTTGATTACTATTTAATAATAATTGACTTTTCATGAAGGATTATGTAATAGTTACTGTGAGATAAAATAAGATCATATTGGTAGAACAGATTTATCCCAAAGAGATTAAGGATATCTTATTAGGGTAATACATTTATGACAAGGTCATTGAACGAGCACTGATCGAGTTGCTTTTGTAATGGTATGTCATTGGGGAGAGCTCAGTCACGATACTATAGTGGAATAACTTCATGACTAAATGAGTTTATAATTAATAGGTGAAAAGTTTGAAGTTAATTATAAATTAATGATAAATCATTTGAGCCCTAATCACATATATTCAATTGGTCTCTCTGCTATCTCGTTGAAACCATAAATGAATTGCATATTGAATCAAATGAACAAAAATAGATGGAAATGATAAAGTTAGAGAAATGAGAAACATTTGGATATGAATGTGGATTTTCCTAAATGAAAATGAAAATGAACTGAAAATGAATTTATGGTTTTTTTTTAAATAATTGAAGTTCAAAAATGGAAATAAATTTATTGGTCACAATGAATCCGTTGAATGTAAAAATATTAAATATATTTTCTCATAGAATTTTTTCGGTAAAGTCGTCATGATTTTAATGGAGTTAGAATTGGGTTGAGAAAATTATTTAATTGGGAAATTAATTTAAAATGTTTATTTTGGAAAATAGAAAAACAAATATCGAGTTGGATCGAATTATAAAATATTTAATTAAAAGTCTGGAAAACACCTGTAATTGAACCCGATATGGGAGAGGCTCAAAAGCCCCTAATATTTATAGCAAGAGACGAGAAACCTTAATTTATTTAACTTAGGTTTTCACCCCACCTAATCCCAGTCAGACTAGAAGTTCGTTTTTCTATTTGAAATAAACTTCTATAATTCAACAAGTGTTTTACTCATTCTTCTTATAAATATCTGGCACCGATAGGGCTAAATATATAACTTTGAGATATTGTTATTCTACCTGAAAATAGTAAGAGTTTATTCTCTAAATATTAACTCTATTTTTTGGAATAACAACTCTGTTGGTTTCTATTAAGAGAAGTTTGCTTTCACACTGAAAGTAAAAAAAAATTCCGGGTTCTGTGTTTGATTAGAATCATTTAAGTTCACACTCGAAGCAGTTCATGGTACGAGAATAGTGGAGAAGGTTGTTCAATTGAAAGTTAGAAACGACAAGAATCCGTCTAGCAAAAAACACATGTGCAATTTCTGTAAAGGGTTTATTGCTATAAATATCACAAATTGGCTTGATTTGAAAATTGTATTCTTCTGCTGTGCAAGAAAACTATTTTCGAACCAGACTTTTCATACTACTTTCTATAGTTATCTAAAGCTTCAATTATGTTATAATGTTTTTGGGTCCAACTGTAACACCCCTTACCCGTGTTCAACACCAGAACCAGATACGAGGCATTACTGAACTTATCTTACTTAAACATACAACCTAGGGCTATAAAATTTCGTTTCAACGTAAAACTTCTCATTCATATCTAAATTATCATTATCAGGGGCATACGAGACCTTAAACGTGCTTATAGATAGTTTTGGAATTAAATCGAAAACCTTTATGCACTTATAATATTTTTGCCTAAACAGGGGCCACACGCCCGTGTGGAGTGGAACACGCCCGTGGGAGCAGGCCGTGTGGTTCCACACGCCCATGTCCTCCACCCATGGTCGACTCTGACTTGTCTCACACAGCCTTTCACACGCCCCGTGTGTCTGGCCCGTGGTCAACACTAACTTGTAACACACGGCCAGTCACACACCCGTGTTCTTTGACCGTGTGGCAAATTAAATTTCCATTTCAGGTGCAGACTTCGCACGGACTGGGCTCACGTCCATGGCCAAGGTCATGCCTCCCACACGGCTGAGGCACACGGCCGTATCTCTACCCGTGTGTTTACTACTAAGCATTCTGACTTGTAAGCGTAAATAAATAGCAACCATAAGTTCATAATGACATCAATCCAAGGTCATAAGCATTTTGCCATAACTTACTCATACTTGTTATTATCTAGCTTATACCACGCCACATATCGTAATCATTTCTTATGAATTACTCACGGATACCTATATTCACTCAAACACCTGACTTTAGTGCTAATTTCATTTCTATTTCCAGGCTTATCTATTTATTCCACTAAATCACTAGGATACTCAAGACGCATATTCATCATCATTGACATAAACATGACACCAATGCCACATCCCAGATGTGGTCTTACGTGGGGTCACCTTTGAGTGCCGATGCCGTATCCCGGATATGGTCTTATTCGGAGTCTCACATCAATTATCGATGTCATATCCCGAATTTGGTCTTATACGATTCTCATATTCAATACCGAAGCCATATTCCAGATATGGTCTGTAACAGCCCAATTTCAATAGTGTCGGAACAGTGATTCGAGATTACTAAATCTGACGAAAAAGTTAGAAAATTTTGTTAATCGATAATTATAAGTTAAGTGTGATTTTAGAAATATTTTAAAATTAATGAATTTTGTGAACTAAAATAATTAATTAGAAAAATTGGGCCAAAAACGAGGTATTGAGACCTCGAATTCATAAAGTGAGCCATAAGTATTTCTAAAAATATTTATGGAGTGTCATTAAGTTATTATTAAAGTTTAGTTGAGAAATTTTAACGTTTGGAGATGTAATTAAATGGAAAGAACTAAATTGAAAAAGGTGTAAAAGTTAAATTATAGATTAAAAGAAATTATGAAGGACCAAAATGGCAATTATGCCATTTTAAAATGTTGAGGCGGTTTGTATGAATAAAATCTGAGATTTTTTAGTCAAAATGTATATATATATTATATTATTATATTATTATATTATTATATTATTATATTATTATATATATATACAAACAAACAAAAGAAGAAGAAAAGAGAAATGAATAGGCAAAAGAAACAGAGAGCATACGAAACAGGGGAGAAGGAAAGAAAAGAAAAAGGAAAAACTAGGGATTTAAAGCTTGAAGTTTAAATTGGTAAGTCAATCAAGTCCTATTCTCTTAATTTTGATGTTTTAGAAGCTTTAAAGCAAGATTTTGATGAAACTAAGTTGATATTTTGAGAGTTTTTAGGTTTTAAAGTGTAGTTGATGTTGAAGAAAAAGATGAATTAGGGATTAAATTGAATGAAATTTAAGTTAGAATTAATAAGAGGATTCAATTGTAAAGTATGCTATAAGCTGTGTTAGAGGGATTAATTTGGAAGAAATTAGAAATTAAAGTTTTAATATGAATATTAGATAGTGAAGTTGAATATGGAAGGAATTTAAGAAGAGACAAAGTATGAATTAAGTTAAGAAAATAAGTAAACTTAATTAGGATTAAATTGTAAAATGAGTTATAAGAAAACAGTTTTGGGACAGCAGCAGTAGGGTAACTTTGAAAAATCACCAAAAATGGTAGAAATGGAATTAGAAGTTGAGTGAGATATGAAATTAAAGCTTATTGAGTCTATTTTCCTATGAAAGAAACAGAGAAACAAAAGAAATTCTGTATTTTAAGATATTTAGATTTTGGTAAGACTAGTTCAGAGTAATGTCGAGATCCCCTGTTCTGACTTGGAAAAATCATAAAAATTGTATAAAAATAATTTGGGAACATAATTTATATGGTTAGATTCCTTAATGAGTCTAGTTTTATAAGAAATAAACTATAACATCATATGAATTCTATATAAAAAGATAATTAATTTTTAGTGAAGAAGGGTCAGAAACTGCCAGACAGCAGAACAAGGGTGAATTTAAAGAATAAACTGTACTAATTGGCTAAATCAAAAATTCTGAAAATTTTATGGCAAGAAGATATGTGAGTCTAGTTTCAGGAAAAATTAACGGTTCTTCATTTGGAGTTCTGTAGCTCTGGAAATAAATAATTTAGTGACTATAACTCAAATGGACAGTTTTGAATATACTTATGAGAAATTCAATGAAATTATTGGTAATGTTACTTATAGCATATTATATACATTAAGGATGTGGAATGGAGAGGAGGAGGAGGAAAGTATGTATGAATATTTAGCTAGAATGGCTAATTTGTAATGTTTTAGGCTCAGGGGACTAAATTGAATAAAAGTAAAACTTTGTGATTAATTTTGTAAAAATGTGGAAATAACCAATTTACATGAAATGGATTATTTTATTATTTAAAATTGCAAAATTGAATGAAATTATTAATTTAGATTAAGATCGACTGAAAAATCAATGAAAATAGAAAATTTCCAAAATGCCCTTGAATTTTGATATTTACATAAATTTAACTGTAAGTTCGTGTAACTTAATTATATGATATAAGGAAATATAAGTTGATGATACGTGAAATATTAGTATGATGAATTAACTGTTTTATGTTTATAAAGAAACGACAAGTGAATTGATATTTTTTTTTTTTTTACGATATGTAAATATGTGATTATCTTTAATATGTTAATGTAAGGTAATTAAGTATGATGAAATGAGTTATAAATTCAAGTAAGACATGAAATGAGAAAAATAAAAATATATTTAAGAGACAATATGTTTGATTTTGATTGATTTCAAATATAAATGCTAGATGAAATAAAATGTCTGATAAATAAATTTGTAATTCCGGTAATGCCTCGTACCCTATTCTAGCGTTGAATACGGGTAAGGAGTGTTACATGGTCTTATACAGAATCTCAATTCGGTGCCGAGGCCATGTCCCTGAGATGGTCTTACACAAGACCTTATCCATCTTATGTTTCAATGATAGTATTCTCACATTCATTATAGTCCAACCAGGACTTCAACCTCTCAAATTTTATCATTTTTCTCATTCAACACCAACACTCAATTTCATAGAGTGTCATGTATTATTACAATATTAAACATTCTCAACATACTAATATAAATGTTGAATTTATCACATACAAACTTACCTCGATTTCAGAATAAGCTAGATCGTCGATCTAATCCAATACTTTGTTCTTTCCCCAGTCGAGGTTAATTCTTAGTTCTTCTTGATATATAATAGAAAATTAGCTCATTTAATTATCACATTAATAAATACATTTCAATAATTATGCTTTGGCAAAATTACTATTTTGCCCTTAGACTTTTGCAAAATGACCATTTTACACCTACACTCGGAAATCAATTCTAATCAAATTTCTCTCTTTAACGAGCCTAGGTGAATATTTATTTCTCTTATGGTTACCATTAAAACTTAACATTTCACACATTTACTACATATTTTACAACCTTTACAAAAAGGTCCTTTTTGGTGTTTTCATGGTAACACCTTTCACAAAAGTTGTTTATCTAACAAGTAAGACCCATTTTCTGTCATAAAAATGCAGCAAACTACATAAAATCTCTCATGGAAAAACTCTAAACTCTTCACCATTTTACAAAATAGTCCTCTCTTTAGAAAGCTTAAGCTTTTGATGTTCCAAAAGTACAATTATTATAAAAAATAACCATCAAGAACACTTACTAGCAAGAGAAATAAGTGTCTGAAATTTCAAACTCCCAAGGCCCTTCATTCTGTGTAAAAATCGGTGGAAGAAGAAGGAGGATGAAAAAGATGATAGCATTCCTTTTTGTTTTGTTTATTTTATTGCCATTTAGTCACCTGACCCACCAAATTTTTGACCAAATTGAGTCTATTGTCCCTTTATGGCCGGTCATCAACATTAGGAAGGCCTAATTGCACATTAGGGACCTCCAATTAAAATTCTATAGCATTTAACACCTTTGGCTTGTAAAATAGAACTTTCACACTTTATGCGATTTAGTCCTTTTTCTCAATTAAGCATACAATTGCAAAAATTAAAGCACCAAAATTTCCATACATCCTTATAACATGCTATAACATTTAAAATAATATCTTCAACCTCGGATTTGTGGTCCCGAAACCACTGTTCTGACTAGCCCCAAAATCGGGCTGTTACACCAACTTCCTATGGTTTTCCAACTTCCTACAAGTCCATAAGTTATAGATTTTTTTTGTTTCTCTATAGCTCACAACCTCGCTTTTTATAGCTCGTAATCCTACTATATACCTTTATGGTGTAGATGTTGTTTGAAAACCTATGTAGCTCGACCCCTCATATTAGTTATGCTAATCATCTATTGCCATTAACATCAAATTTAATCTCCGCAGAAGTATTATGGATGCTTTCCAACTACACAAGTTTTCATACATGTCATCTTCAAAACCATAGGTCATCTTTAAACCCTCAAGTTGTTTCCAATCCCCTATATAATATTCAAACCCTCAAGTAATTTCCAAACCAATAGATCATATTCAGACATTCCAAACCCATATATCATCTTCAAACCCATAGATCATATTCGGACCCTCAAGTCATATCTAGACCTACAGATCATCTTTAGGCCCTCAAGTTGCCTTCAAACAACTTAACTTTAGAACCACAATTATTTTATAGAGTTGTAAGTCTTCCTTAGGGTATTGATACATCTATAAGACATTTTTGGACTTTAAGTATTTCTGTGAAGTCTTTATTAGGCAACTTGTTTTCCACATAAATCTCTCGGGGGATACAAAAATCCTTCAAGGGATGCAATTAAATCTTTGACATTCTCCAAAGATTTTATTACAAAGTTTGACGCCCATAGAATTGGTTGAGCACAAATCCTCGAGGAATACAACTAAACCTCTAACATTCTCCACATCCTCAATTTATTCATTTAGCATTATATTTTGTTTGTTTTGGTTTCACTTAGCCGCTTTATAACCAACTTCAGACTTCAAGAGACTTGTTAAGACTGTAATATGAATAAGGACAAAACATGCTAGTTGTCAAGCACTACCAACTCTACGTGGTACAATGTCGAACCACTCCTTACACCAACAACTAATAATAAGAAAAGCTTGGGTCTTAAGTTTAGGACTAGGAGGTGTTGTCCCATTCTCATCTTGATTTTTATCTTCTTCATCTCCTTCATTCACTAACCTGATACTTTTAACTCCCCCTATAACCATAAATCTTTCACTAAACTAAGCATCGTAAAGCGATCAGAGTGCCAATTCTAATGCCCCCATACTTCACGTTTTATCCTTTTTGTACACCTTTTCGTCTCGATAAATCCTATCCAAGCCCAAACACATGTAAACTCATTATATCAATGTTACATATCTTCAATCTATGCCTTTAATAGTTCTTTCAAGTTCGATTTTAGAAAATAAAACTAATAACTAATTAATATGTTAAATAGCTTAAAAATGCATGCTTACTTCAACTAGAATGACATAATAATATTTTAAAATATATTGACATTTTTATATACATTTGGTATAATTTAGTGAAATATTAGCAAGTTTAATAATTGATTGAAAAAGTGATAATGAAAAAAAGAAATTTAAATGTAAAAGAAATGCGGTGGCAAAAAAAAATTGTAATATTGTTTATATCATATTAAAATTGAATACTAATATTGAAATAATTATTGAAATTAATAACTAAAACTGAAAGCGAGGGCTTAACCGCATAGAATAGAAACTATGGAGGACTGATCATGAAGTTATCCCATTAGAAAAACCACATGAATCGAATTGGAAAGTGTGTGATGGACGGTGGCTTGATGATTATAACATAATTTTTAGAAAAATATTTTCACTTAACTCTCTTGTTTTCTTTTTAATCTTTTCATGCTTTTCCAATTGTTTAATTTATTTAAATAAATTAAATGGAAAAATTAACATATTTTAAATTTTTATTTATCTATTTAACTATTTAGTTTACATAAAATTCAAAACATAATGCTAGTATATAATATAAATATATAATGTAATAAATAAAAATTATTTAATGTAAATTAAATGGAAAATTTAATTTTTTTAAATTTTTTATTTATCAAGTTAAAAATTTATCTAAGTTTTTAAATTTATGTTTACCTAATTAAATATTTATTTTAAACTTAAAATTAATTATAAAGATTTTTAAATTACATTAATTTTTAATAAACATTTTAAATATATAATGTAATCACCAATTTTGGCCCGGGTCATTAACCCGGGGCCCAAAACCAAAACCAGATAAAATCCCAAACAAGCCCATTAAAATAAATAAAAACAGTCCAGTTTATTTACAAAGTCCAGCCCACAATTTCAACCTAATTAACTGACCCAACATTAAGCCCAAATACAACCAAACCCTAGCCCATTCAACCTAAAACATTTCAGCCAACCGAACCCTAGTCCCCTAACCCTAGCGCCGCGCGCGTGCCCCCTTTGCGTCGCAGCCCATCCACTTTTCCATGCGCCTGCCACACCACCGCACATCTCTCCACTAGCTCCACTATCATCTGCAAAACGAGACAAACAAAGCACAGCAAATCCACGGGCAAGACAGTGTATTTTTTTATTACTATTATTCGGCTATAAATCAAAAAAAAAATCATGTAAAAGAGGAGGCTTCTTCTTCGAAAGAGAGGAGGAGAGATTTCAGTAATAAAAAGCAAAAAACAAGACCTTTTTTTCAATAAAAAATACGAGCGCAATACTCTCACAAACAGAACTACCGAAGCAATAACAAAAAATAAAAATCAAAACCCAAAAGTCAGATCTGTAAATCGAAGGTATTTCTTTTTCATTTTGAATATTTTCTCTTTTTATCCATAAACACATAAAAAGAAAAGAGAGAGAAGAGAGGGAATTTTTACCTCTTCCTTTTTTTTTTTTAGAAAAAGAAAGCTGAAATGAATTTTGGTGATTTTTGGGGCCTTTTATACTAAGAGTGAAACGGCGCCGTTTTGCATTGGGTGGTCAGGGGCCAAAACGGCGTCGTTTTGATCCCCTAACCCGCGACCCGACCCGCTCCAGCTAAGGATCCGCGTGTTTTGTTCGGAGGGGCTAATTGCATATTTAGCCCATCCGCTATTTTATATTCTTGCAATCAGGTTTTCGATTTCTTTAAATTTTGCCCTAAAGGTTTATCGTATTTTCAATCCGGTCCCCACCCAAACGCTGCGTTTCGAGGATACGGAAAATTTTCCTTCGACCCCTCCAGATTGTGTGCGCGTTGCAAATCTGCCCTTCCGTTTTTTTATTTATTTCAAATCTCGCCATGAAGCTTTGTTTTAAATCCGATTTAGTCCTATTATTCCTTTTTTAAATTGTATTATTATTATTTTAGTATTATTATTATTTTTTGTCATTATGTATTATCATTTTCTATATCATTATCTATTACTACTATTATTATTATTACCATATTTACCTTATTATATTGTATATATTTTGCGCCATTATTATTATTTTTATTACCATAGTATTATTATTATTATATTATACTATACTATTATCATTACTATTATTATTATATTATCATGTTGTACATATTTATAATATTATTATTATTACTATTATTACTGCTATATTCACACTAGTATACTGTATATATCTTGTATTATTATTACTACTATACACATTTCGTATTATCATCATCACTATTATTCTATTATTATATTACTATTAGTGTTAGTATATTGTGTATATATTTATCATTATCATTACTTGTATATCATTATGTTATACGTATTATTATTATTATTATTATTATTATATTTATTATTATATTGATGTCATCATATTGTATATACTTTGCGTTAGTATTATCATCTTATTATCATTACTATATTTATTAGTATGTCGTACATATTTTGTGTCCGTAATATTGTTATCTTATTATTACTATTATTATTATATTTGTTACTATTATTATTATCATTATTATATTTCCTATTATCTTGATCTTCATTAACATCTTCTTGCCTTGTTATTATTATTACTATAATGTCATTTTATCTTTTTTTATTATTTTTATATTATTGTATCTTTTATCATCAGTATTGTTGATTCCATATTTTTGTCGTTTCATGTGGATCAACGGTTTTAAATTGCAACCCGACATTTTTTAATTCATACAAAAGAGGTAATATTCCTAACGTGTTGGGTGTCGATCTTTTCGTTCAACTAAATATTCAAATATCCTTTTCTTATAAAAAATGATCTCGATGTCGAAATAATAGGGTATTATATCCTAACGTGTTGGGTATGATACTTTTATTTCTTTGAAGCGAGATAATCTTAGGATTTAATCCCGAATGAACGAATTCTATTCCTTTCAATTTTTACCCTAAATATTTTCAAGTTTTCAACATTAGGACAACATCAATCACTTTGGTACCAACTTTGGGCGTTACAAGGATGCTAACCCTTCCTTGTACGTAACCGACTCCCGAATCTGTTTTCTCAAATTTTCATAGACCAAAAACACTGTTTTAGTAAATCAAAACGTTTTATTAAAACAAAGGTGACCTGATCACACCTGATAAAGATCGGTGGCGACTCCCATTTTCTTCATTTTCAAACCCAAAGTCGATTCCCGTTTTCTTCCAAAAAAATGGTTTCGACATATAAGACAGAATAATATTTACTATTCATTATTAATACCTTTATTATATTATTTACATAATTCTATAAAATATAAAAGGTATATTATAAAATTAGTTACTCAACTATTAGCGTGTTTCAATTTTGATCATCAAATTATAAAAGTTTTAATTTCATCACTAACGTTTTGAATTTTTTTTTTATTTTGGTCACTCTCTACTAAATGGTTGAGAGAAGTGATCATTTAACTTTTTTCTAACCGGTATAATAATACATTTAGTCCTCAGTACTTACAAATTCTATTAATTTGATTCTAATTCTAAATAATCAATAAATTTAACCTTTCACATTTACAAATTTTGTCAATTGGGTTTAGTCTTCCTTCATGGATCACGGTTTAGCTTTTGTCATTTCCTCGGACGGGGAATTCGTCGAGGCCGATGGCAATTTTTGGGCCTCTTCGATGATAAGGGTCAAGCCTTGGGGTTTGTTGTCGTGGAATTCCACATACTGGTTTTCTACCGTAGAAGGAGATGAAGTTGAAGCTTCAATTTTTCAAGGTTTTAAAGGACCCACAATGGTGAATTTTGGATTTTATTTTATTTTTCCAATAATTTATATGGAACTTGTATTTTTATTTTATGTTTAAAAATTCATGTCATGTACTTAATGGGTGGCGTTAGAGATTTAACGGAAATGGAGTCAAAATAAAAATGATAATTTGAATCATATTTTGTAATTTTTTAAAATCGAGTGACCTAATTAAGAAATTATTAATAGTCGAATGACTATTTAGATAGTTTATCCTATATTTAATAATATGTGTTTAAGGATTAAATTGATAGAATTTATAAATGCAGAGGGTTAAATTTATTAAATTAGAATTAGGATCAAATTGATAGAATGTGTAAGTATTGAAGATTAAATATGCTATTATACTAGTTAGAAAAAAAGGTCATGTCTTCACTTTTGTTAACTATTTAACAAAGAGCGACCAAAACAAAAATGATCTAAAACATTAGTGACGAAATTGAAATTTTTTATAATTTGGTGACCAAAATTGAAATATACTAAAAATTGTATGACTAATTCTATAAGTTACTAAAATAAAAAATAATTCAAATATGATTTTATCAATAAATTAATTATTATATTATTATTTAAATAATAATAATTTAGAAAACACAGTCCTGCAATGGGATACACAACTAATATTTGAATAATCAAGGGGTGATCTACCATAAATTAAAGCAAAACTGTAGAAGTATAGAATTTATGTCCGTAAAAGTGTCAGAGAAGTCCCGGCATTTAGGAGTAGAACGTATTTTGACTTTTTTACTTAAAAAAATAAGTAAATTAATTTTTATACATTTCAAAACATGCAAATAAGCTCCTCTGTTAATTTAAAAAAATTCAAAATGATATTTTAGTTATAGTTTAGGGACCAAATTAATAATTAACTATTTAAATTAACGTTTCACGTTATTATTTAACATATAAAATTTAATGGAAGAGTTAATTTGCACGTTTCGAAATGTATAAGGGCTAATTTGTCCACTTTTTCCGTAGAGGGCCGAAATGTAATCTGTCCCTAAATACAGGGGCTGCCCTGGTACATTTACCGATTTACGTCGTTAATACATCCTGGTAGAGAGAACCATCACCGCTTTCCCCTCGTAAATGCATACTACATATATTTTTTTTATTAATTTTTCACCCCATTTCTCTTGAAATTCAAAATCTAATAATATCTGAAACTCTCTCCAGTTGTTCTCTCGATCACAATCGCTAGCCCTCTCTCCCTTACTCTCCAGCTTCGATCTATCTCTTCTTTCTTTCTTTTTCTTTTAAAACCCTCACATGTTAGCCCTAACTCACTGAGTCCAAGTCTCATTCCTCCTAACTCTGATAATCATCGTTTTCCAACCAAATTTACCGATTAATTAAACCTAATAAATTAAGGATACCATTTCCTATCTCTCTTTTAAGGTTTTCTTTTTATTTCTCTCTAATTTGTTTTATTATAGTTTTTTTTTTCTATTTCTTGTTGATTTTTTTAATGCGAATGCTTTTAGCATTAATCTTGGCTGCTAATATATAGGGTTTTAGATGTGAAAATTCTTTATTTCATTAATTTTTTGTATGTAATATTTATATTCTTTTAACTCTGTGTTGATGCTTATATCTTACGTGGATTTGATTTTCTTTGATTTCTTAGTTGACACAATTTGCGTTTCTGACTTTGATCTTTGATTTTCGGTAATTCTTTGTTATGCAGGTATATTTTATCAAGATTCTCTAGAAGATTTTGCCGGTGTCACTGATAAAAAAGGTATATTGTTTCCTCTGGAGTAGGCTGTTAAGTTCTTCAGGTTATTGAATAGGGCTAGTTTTGTTTTAAGTAGTAAAGTCTTGATCGGACTTGGTATTTATAATAGTTTTATTTGTTTATATTGAAGAGGTTATAGTCAGGGTTTCAAATAGCGCGCCTAAATAGTGGTATAGAGGCCACCACTTGCTAAAGTGGTTGTGAATTTAAATCAAAACAGTAGCTGCAAATAGCGGTGAACAGCGGCAATAACAGCCCATTATTCCCGCTTTCAGGCTAATTCTGAATGTTAAACTACAAAAGAAAATAAAGCGCAGAGAGAGTGCTGCTGTTAGAATCCTCTTAGCAATAAGATGGAGAGAAGTTGAAGAAGATAAATGCAAAGTAAAAAATGAAATGAATTAAAGAAAATAAAGAAATTAATGTTACATGGAAAGATTTAGGTGTTTTAGGCGTTAGTCTTTTAGGGACACATTCTAGAAAAAACCTAGAATGAAATAGAAAGTTAAGGCCAGAGGGGAAAAAGAGGAAGAAAAGAAAGAAAAGAAAATAGAAAGAAAGGGTTATAATAGTTACAAAATCTTAATGGTTCTATTTTTATGTACTTTTATATTTATTTTAAGGATGGTAGGCATATTTATATTTTTATATATGTAAAATATAATATAATTTAGATAGTATAAATTTCAAAAGAACTCAATTCATTTTCATGTTTATTTATGTTAATATATAAAAATATTAAATCAAATAAAATATCATAGAATATTATAAAATATTTTAAAAATTATAAAATAAAGTTCTTTTATGATTGGATGATTATTAAATTTTACAATAAATTATGCATAAATAAATAAAAAATTCACGACTGCAGTTAGCATAATGATAGCGATAACCTCAGACCTGCAATAGTGATAAATGCGACCACAATCGCAATTTAAATCCCTGGTTTATAGTTATAGCAGTTCTAATAACTTCCTTTGACATAAGATTTCAAATGTTGATGTTGGTTAAGTTCAACTTGCTGCTATACGTGCACATGTTTTTGGAAACTATGTTTCTAGCTAATTGCTAATGTCCGTGCAGTCTGTCAACTTCTAACTAAAGGATGGCAAATATTTTCTCCATTTAGGCTGTATGTCGCCTAGTTTTGACATTTTGATCATCATTTGGTTAGGGAACATGCATTTGTCTCTAAGGCCAAATATTTTTGAAATTTTGAACCACAAAAGTTTTGTGCACTTGATCATTTCAAGCATGAGTATTGTTAAAATATGTCGTCTGGTATCCTTCACAAGTTGATTAAGAGCCCTGCTGATTTTGTGAGGTTTTGGTTGCATCATTTGTGTTCTATTCTCAACCAATTTCTGGCTTCATATGCTAACCTTGATTTCTCTTGATTGCTGTATTTCGCATTTGGATTTTGTTCAAGTGATCGTAAAGACGAAAGCCTTTGCTAGGCTAGAAAATAATAATTTCTGCTTTAGCAGCTTTCTCACTTTGATGCCTAAAGCTGTTGGGGTTCACTTGTAGGCTAAGATTGGTTATATATTTCTTTGAACTTCTTCATGAAGATCAGGATTGGTCCTTTAATTGTAAACATATAACAAGCAGGGTTCATTAAGATGGTCCTTTAATTGTTGTTACCCCAAGAGGTTTAAGTTACATTTCTAGTCTGAAAGTTTTGGATTAACAGTATATGGATAAAGTATTTGGTTTATTGTTGAAAGCTCAATACAGTCTGAAAGATAAACTTTTATGGTGAATGAGATTGACTGAAACAGAAACAAGAAATTTTAGCACTGGTATGGCTGCCTAGTAAAGGCACCTTTTTCATTATATAAATGCGAATGCTTTTATACATGGGTTTTATGGAACAATTACGAGATAGGGGAGATATGCTCTTTTATTGGTGCAATTTTGTATTTTATGGTTTTAGGTTTCTTAATACTTAAGTTGAAAAATTAAGTGCTAGTGTTTTAGAATTGGATTTTGGGAGTATTGAACTCATTAAGAGCTTTTCTTTCAGGTTCTTTTTCTTCTGAGATGAATATGCAACAAGTTGTGTTTCCAAAATCTTCTGCTAATGGATTTGGCCGTCAAAGAGGTGATAGAGAGGTTGGGGCTAGGTTGGAGAATAAGATGCATCTGGGGAAATCCAATCAAGGCAGAATACAAACTACAGGTGAACATTTTCTAATCTGAATATCTCTTATTGAATTTTACCCTTCATCTAATACTACTTGGTATAGGTGCACTGGCTGTTGGGAAGACTGTAGGTAATGAGAGTTTTTCTCGTGATCGGTTAGTTTATCTGACAACATGTCTTATTGGGCATCCGGTGGAAGTCCATGTGAAAAGCGGATCAATTTACACTGGAATATTTCATGCAACTGATGCAGAAAATGATTTTGGTATGGTCCATTATCTGTTTTCTATGTACTAATTATGCATATGTAATTAGCATTGCAAATTAGTTTTGGTTCCCTTTGAAATAAAACAAATAATCTTGACATCCACTTGCTTGTTTAGGAATCATCTTGAAAATGGCTCGCTCTAGTACAGAGTTTGGTAGCAAGGCACCCTCAATAATTTTAGTTGTGCCTGGCAACGAACTTGTGCAAATTATAGCAAAGGTTTGGCTGATTTTCTTTTCTTTGGAGTTCCATCCCTAGTCCAGTTACTAGTGAAAGATAAAAGTTCAAGTAGTCTGCGTGGGACTTTCATACGTTTAAAGAGTTTGTTTCAGTTGGATAATTGTGAATGGTACTTGAAACTTGGTAAATGTGACTTATTTCATCTTCATTTTGGTATTACTAATTTGGCTATTTAAAAATGATTCCAGGATGTGGCTGTAACCAGGGATGGATTTGCAAGTGAGCCCCAGAATGAAAAACATCAGGAGATTTTGATAGATTCTGCAATATCACAGTCCCGACATGTTGAGGTTGAGAGGGAATTGGAGCCCTGGGTTCCTGACAAAGATGATCTGCAGTGTCCTGAGCTAGAAGATATTTTTGATGGACCATGGAATAGGTTGTGATAAAGTTCTCTCCTTTCAAAAATGTCTTACAATAGTTTTATGGTTCCAGAGCTTAATTACTTCATCCCACTTGACTGAAATTGTGTTTATTATTTATATTACAGTCTCTGGGTTCTATATATCGGACTCGATTCCTTTGTTTTTAATTCTCTTGCTTGTTATTCCCTTCAATAAATTGCTTGGGAAAAAAGATGTTAGAAATTTCGGATGAGATAGTACTCAGATAAATGTTGTTTATTGGCTTTCTTATTGAAAGAATAAAGGATATGAGCAAAAACATTCTATTTCTATAATTATTTATGCAACATAAGTTTGACATGGAGATGATGTTTGAGACTTCAAGTTTGTTATGGTAATCTAGTTTGTTAAGAAATTTTATATTCTTTATATTCTTGATAATTAGAGTCTGATTTAGTTGCCAGGGGTAGGTAGAAAGGAGATGCTAGTATTTTGCTGAAAGCTTGACATTTGATTGTCATTATGTGTTTTGCTTTTAATTTTTTTTTTCACTTGATATCTTTAATGTTCCGCTTTGTCAGATTAGCATTGTCTTGATATATGTACTTGTACTATTAGGAACTGGGATCAGTTTGAAACCAATCAAAAACTATTTGGTGTAAAAAGTACTTTCAATGAGGAACTTTACACGACAAAACTCGAGAGAGGTCCTCAGATGAGGGAATTGGAGAAGGAAGCAATGAGAATAGCAAGAGAGATCGAGGGTGATGGCACCCAAGACCTTCATTTAGCTGAGGTAGGATTTTCCTAATATCCATTGTTTGCCTCTTAAGGTTCTTTCTTTGTTATTTTCTCTGAAGTTTCCTCATGCTTTCATATTGAATTTTTGATAGGAGAGAGGCGTTGATCTTCATGATGATTTTGATATCGATGAGGAGATGAGATATTCATCGGTCTACAGGGGTAGAGGGGTTGATGATAGTGGTTATGAAGAAGATGAGGACATTTTGTTGGATTCCTACAATATTGAGACATTTGGAGATTCATATGATTCTCTTAGTAGAAGCATTGATGGAGTTCGAATGCCATCAAGCTTTTCCTTAGTGGTAGTTATTGACCTCTGGAATTTGAGCTATTCTAGTTATTTCTTTTTTGAATGCAAATCCATATTATGATTAGTCGTGTCTAAAATTTTGACCATTTTTAGGTTGTGTATATTTCATTTTCAGGCTACTTTTGCTTGAGGTTATACACATAAGATAACAATTTGACCTTAGCTTATCTGTTCTCTAGGAGATTATTATATTCTAATGCTCTGTGGCTTTTCAAATGAATTCTTACTCAATGACTTCTGTATATATTTTATTAAGTTTAGGGGCTATAAATGTAAAAACATATATTCTTTATGTAAGCATAACGGCTTGTTCTATGATCTGGAAATTTGAGCTTCTCTTTGAAGCTGTATTGTGTAGAATTACATTTCTTTCTATTTTTTATGAATATTATGTTATGTTGAGAGTAGATATAGCTAGAGGAATGGTTATTCTGTTCCATGTTGCTCAGGATTTGTGTTCAAGCTCCACTTTTTGGCAAAAATGTTTTCTTTTCCATGGAAAGGAATATATGGGTGTTAAATAGGTTTGCTCTGCCAATACTCCAAAGGAGTGTAAAGAAAATAACAAGACTAACTATCCTGAATTTTGATTTTTTTCATGAAGAAAATAAATTATTGGATCTTATGGTGAGCAATACATCTTCCTAATTGTTCTTTACTCAAATAATACTCTTGTGCAAGGTTGATTAATTTTGTGCAATGGATCTTGTGGCTAAAGAATTTTCTTCAACTTTTGGGTACTTGCTTAACTGTGCCACTATTGTTAAGTTTTTCTTCTCAAAACTTGTCTTTCATCATAGCTTTCCCTAACTATAATATTCTCTCTCTGCACTTTGATGGTTATTTCAATTTTAAGGTTGGACAATAGTGAAGGATTTTTTTTATAACTTCCTGATAGTTGTTGCATGTCAGGAGCAAAGTGTTATAAAAAGATAGTTCTATTTCCACTGCTTGTGCTTGTTTTTACTTCTTTGTGTGACCCTTTCCTGTTATAACATACTCCTTTTTTTTTTTTTTTTTGGTAGGATGATGCACCATCTTCCCAGGCAGCCATTAGTGAAGATTTGAATTGCTCTCGACCTAATGATCAGGCGAGACAGTTAGCATCTGAACTGCCTTCTAAAAGTTTCTCTGTATCTGACAGTGAAAGCAGGTATTTTATCTTTTTCCGCTGGACATGCCAGCCAGATTTATGTTTTCTGATTATATTCTGATTCCTTGTTTCTGTTTGTTTAAAGCAATATTAAAAGTAGTTAGTTTAAGGATATGTTGTATTAGCTCTTTATATTTCCTGATTTAAACACTTCATGTAGGATCCGAGACAAGTTGCTTGGTGAACATGGTGGAAGCAGTGATGGTAATGAGTTTCCAGAAAAGCAGTCTGTAAGTTGATTTTCCATAGATAAGCAAATCTTGTAGAATGAACGTGGAGCGCCTTGTTTTGTTATTTTAACTTCCATATCTGTTTTATATCTCCACTGGAGTTCCCTGTTCTATGCTTCTAGTTTTAGTCTATATGCTTCTAACATGTATGTTTTCTGTTTGAATTCATGTTCATATTAATGGAGCCATCTGAGGACTTGCAATTGTCAAAATCTGTTGGTGAGTGTGCTTTACTATCTAGGTGCTTGGTGTTCTTAAACAATTGCAATTGTCTTTTTGGTCATGTTACATTTCATTCAATTGCACACAGTCTTGCTGCTACAGCTAATTATTTTAATGCACTGACAGAGCAAATTTTAATGCCAGATTCTGGGCCATTATTGAATGACAAAATTGATGGGTCTGATAAAGCTAGACGATCTGCAAATCCTACTAATGCTTCATCTAATGCTTTGTCAAAGGTTAGTGAAAAGCCAAGTTCTTCAGGTAAGCTCTCGGAAGGTCCAGCTTCTATCAAAGCAACTGGTGAGATGCATTCTGCAAATTCCCATGGACAACCTGATAGTTCTACATCATCAAATTCAGATTGTGTTGGTACTGTCTCAGCATCTGGTGGCTTTGGCTTATCACCGAGTTCATCGATGGGTTCATTGTCCTCTGAGAAGTCAACACTGAATCCCCACGCAAAGGTCTGTTATCTAACTTTTCCCCTTTAACATAATAAACCGACTCCAATATGTACACAGTTATGAACTTTGAAGAGTCTTGAGTGTTCTTTTGTTTAGATTTTAATCTGGTTTGTTACTTTCTTTTGGCTGTCATTTCACTCGTCTAACATGCTTAATTCTGTCAGGAATTCAAACTCAACCCTAATGCAAAGAGTTTCACACCATCTCAGACACCTGTCAGGCCTCCATCCCCAGTGTCTGATGGTTCTTTCTACTATCAGACACAAATGTCTTCTTTACCACATATGCACATGCCTGTTAGTTTTGGGGTAAGTTGCTTAAAAGTAATTACAATTTTTATGAACACTACTTTGCAAGCAAGAAGTGCATTTGTCTACCATTCTAAAAACTCCTGATGTTGCTGTGGACTGAAACAAATAAATCTTGTTCCCTAATGTTTCCCTTTGGTTACTTGTGTTTTATGTATCAGCTAATACTTGAATTCTGAATTATGACATGACCTCTGAGCTACTAGGGGGAGCTTTGGTACTGTGCATTGATCCTTTAATAGCACTTGTCTGGCATCATGACAACCCTTTCAGGGAAACAGTAAAAGGAATTGAAACATAGCTTTCCAATCCTTCCATGCCTTGTTGCATTTATGGTTCAATGGTTTTTATGTTTTTGGGGCAATTGTGGGGGTTGATGGTTTAGGTGGGGCTAAGTTTGTTTGATTAGAATTAATATGGAAAAAGTACTCCCTGAATTAAGATTAGGTGTATCTGTGCAGGCGTGATATTGTTTTCCAGGTCCATAGGATATCTGCTACAACCTGTAACTTTTACATAAATTATCTTGTATTTTGTGGTCTTTAACCAGATGGAACTTGATGAAGCAACATATATTTTAGTAAATGAGGGTAAATTTTGGTTTATGATCTTAGCTATTACTATTAGTAGTTATATTCATTCTTACACCTGGTGCTTAATTTCATTTTGGATTTTCTTTCTGTTTAAATCCAAAATGTATTCTCGTTAGTTTACCTATGAAATGTTGTTCGATGATATGGCTTTTGCAGATTGGGCCCTCCTTTCCTGGGCACCAACCTGTTATATTCAACCAACAAGTGGCACCAATACAATCACCGCAAGCATATTTTCCAAATGGACCTCAGGTGCAACCTTTGCCTTAATTTATTATTATTATCTTCGTTGACCCATCCTAATGTTCATATTTATTATTTATATGCGGTGTTTTAAAACTGCAGTATGGGCAGCAGATGGTACTTGGGCAACGACAAGTGGTGTATTACCAACCTGTAAGTGGTTCGGAGAACTCCTGGAATTTGGTTTATGTTTCTCGGGCTTGATAGTTGTAACACTCTTTTAAGTTAGCATTCTACTAAGTTATGAAATTTCCAAGGCAACTGGGATCTTGATAGAACTGAAGCTAACGGATTTGCAGGAAATGCAATACAAAGGACTGGATTATTAACTAATAAGTGTGTCGACATCCTTCTCCGAAGCTTGCTTGCTATTCTCGCAAAGAATAAGAACTTTTTGTGAGGCTGCTTGGATCAATTTTTTCTTTCACAAAACAAAGCCTAGTCCTACCGGTCGAAGAAAGAACCTATATATATATATATATGGGGGATGGGGATGATGTTTACTGGTTTTGTGGGGGATAATTTTATAAACCCTCATGACTCTTTGGATTTTCTAGCTTTTGTTAACTAACCTCTACCTTTGTTTGATTGGATAGTTTTTTAATCTTTGATAGTACTGGAATTGTATCAAATTTGTGGTGCAAAGATAGTGTTGCGTTCTACTCCTATGTACCTTTAAAAAAAAAAAAAAAAAGTTCTGGTGAGATGTATGTGTGTGCCTTAGGGGGCTGTGCTACACAATTTTGATAGTGAAAGAGATTGATGCAGTTTATTGACAGGTAGTGTCGTACTATTGATTGAATAAGGCTGATTAAAACATCTAATAAATATTAGAAGGCATTTCAAACTTAATTTTTGAATGTGGAATTTTATTAAAATTATTAATTTCACCATCTTGCTCTATTATAATCCATTAATCCTTTATATGATATGATCCTTCATAACATCACATACATGAATAATAAATAATTATATAGGTATAGTGTTAAATTTAGCTATCAATATTTATGTTCTTTTTGTCAATTTGACCATTATTATTTTTATCTAAATTTGACAACATTGCATGACAATTCGTCAATAAATGATTTAGAAAATTATAAAAATATTCAAAATTTAAAAAAATATATAAAAATTTTATAATTTTTTTTAAAAAAAAAAAGTGTGGAGTATATGTTGATTTCCATTTAAGCTCTCATATTTAAAATTTAAAGTTTTAGTCAATATTTTTGTTAGAAACTAATAATTTGACTCTTTTTTAAAGATTAATAGTTAAATTTGACTTTTTTCAAAAGTTGAAAATTAAATTTCTTTAAAAAAAAGATTGAGAAAAATGTAAATTTTGAGAGTTAAAATTTGGGAGTTATAACCATTTAACTCTCAAGGCAATGATAGAAGGTTTTAAGCTTCATTTCTTTGTCATCTTTAATCTTATCAATCCAATCTTGACGATTACATACAAATAGAATAAAATGAGAAGAGAATTGCGTGGGAAAAATAGAGTGGCAGGACTCGCTTTCCATATTTTAAAAATTATAAAACTATAATGAGAATGCACTTTGCAAAACAACAAATTTGCATATTTAGATTTTCATGATCATCAAGTTTTATCTTTTAAACAAAACCACATTTTCATGTCCCTTTAAAACCCTAAAAGCCAGACACAACTGCATATTTGTTGCTTTGGAAAAACTATCAACAAATTTCCCTGAAATATCAACTTTTCAGATTTCAAACTTATCACCAAAATTTCCTTCCAACAACTTTTGATCTCTCCTTTCTCTTGTATTCAAAATCTTTTCTAATGTGGTAGCAGATGAATTGCAACTAAGAGATGGGATGATGGTGTTGTAGTTTATTCAGGTCCATGTTGGAGATTTGTAGCTGCTTCTCTCAACGTGTTTTAAAAAAGATACGGAAGTTTTAAAAAAATAATACCCTTTTAAGTTTCTTATACCCATGATATCTAGATTGAACACAAGTCATAGAACAATTACACTTACATAGTCCAATCTTTTTATTTCTTGAATCTTAAATAGACTAATATACAAATGAGTTTGATATCTCATATTGACTCATTTGAGCACGACAATGTATTTTTATTCAAATTCTAATAGGGGGCCCAATATATCACTCACATTATGTAAGGTATACCAAGCAATGGCCTTTATAGTACATCCAATTATGGAAGATGTTTGAGTACTACGTCAAAATACACCACTACTTATGTTTAGAATTATGATGACCTCAAGTCTAAGGATAACATACACCATTATCACTATGAGAATTGTAGTGGCTTTCACATAATAATCCAAAAGCATTCTTATGGTTGGTGGGTCCACTACATTGTTCTCTAACTTGTACGCATTCATTTGACTTGGCATCTAATATTAATGGCAACACCTTGTCATTAATTAGTCATATACTAGTCTCAATGTATTATTGTTGCCTCAACCAACAATAATACTTGACTAAAGACAATTCAGAATAGTCATGCTATTTTTTGGATGTTATTATTATTATTCAAATTATTTAATAAACAAAAACAAAAACTGAATGCCCTTATTAATAAAAAAAGGTGACAAATGAATGATAATCATCTCATGATTAATCTTTTGTACACAAAAGATCGTTTTTATGCAACCTTTCGCTTGTTTAACTTAAGTAATCAATGAGCCATATTTGTTTGACTTGCATACTAATTATGAATAGTCTAACAAAGAAATATGAATGAGATTGATATCATTTCCATTGATAATTAGTTAAAAAAGTTCCTATAAATGATCAAATATGATGAAATTACAACACTTAAACACAAATGCTTAACAGTGAGTTATCAACAATTTGCTCCTATAATATTTTAAATTCAAGGACCTTAATTAAGTTTTTGTTTGGGACCAAGCTTTAACTCGTTTCCATCCAAATTCTCGAAAGAGTCCACGCCGTTGATAGCTTAATTCTTGCCTTTACTCGCATGTCTTCTTCTTGCTTGAACATGTTCCTTAGTAATTTTTCTTGCTCTAACGGGTCATCAAGATTAGGAATGATAACATGATTAAAGAGGCTTGCCCCTGGGTTCAATGCAATTTGACATTGGCTTGGTGACTGTTATCGTGCTAGCATGCAGTAGCAAACATAGGGTTGTTCTTCTTTGTGTAATATCCTAAACTAGTATGCATTAAGCGCCATTTGAGGTAGAGGTGGAGTAAACCCAAGTGGGTAAATTGGATCTTCATTGTTATTTTCATTAGATCAAGGTTTTTCCCTAGTGATTGTCCTTTCTGTAGCTTCTTTTCCTCGAGTAAGAGTCATCATCTTCTCCATCATTTTGTCTATATATTCTTGAAACTCTTGTCATGACCTTCCCATGTCCTGATGAAACCTAGTTAAATGTTGAGCTATTATTGTATCCTTTCCATTCTCTCCATCCTTCTTGTTTGTTCGCTTTCCATTGTCTTAGCTTGTAAATTAGTAATGTTGCGTGGGCAGTTTTGGACATTGTGAAATATTTACCTGAAATACATTGTATGATATATATATATTATATACAACTAGACGGATAAATTGATTTGGACAAAAAAAAGAGGTTAATTTTTTAAACGGGTCGGATCTTGGGTAAATTTTTTTTCTCAAGTCTGGCCTGACATGACTCGAATTTATAAAAAAAAAAAAAAATTACTGCTGTTTTCACTGTTTTGCTACTGTTTTGATATTACATTGTTACTATTTTGTTGTTATTGTTTGGGTATTGTATAACTCCTATTTCATTGTTAAGTTTACTACTATTTTAACAGCATTTGCTTGCTAAATTGCATTTATCTTAGTGTTATTTAAGTATAAATAACTTTTTAATTTATTTTCAATTTGTCGGGAAACATTTATTTTAATGTTTTTTGATGTACTATATTTTTTAAATTTATTTTTATATAATAATAATATAAAATAATAATACGGACAAGCCGAGCTCAGATTTTAACATTTTTGTCTTGACCGAACTTAAACAAAAATTTAAACCCATTTTTCAAACCGGACCAAACCTTTTTTAGTGTTTGTTTCATATAAAATAGGATGGATAACGTAAAAAGTTTTTTTCGTCAATATAAATTTACTCCATTATTCCCGTAAAATGTCTTATCAAACCTTTTTCACTAAGATATTTTTAAAATTGATAAGACTATATTCATTGTCTTTCACTGTCGAAGAAACAACCCATCTCCGACACCGACACATCTCCCTCTTCGACGGCGATAACTCAGGTAATGATACCATCTTTTCCATTCATCTTTTCTTCAACCTCTCTGCTGTAAAAGAAACATTTTTCATAAATTGAGTCCTTTTCTATTGTTGTACGTTTCTAAGCATGTCTCTGCTTTCTTGGTCTACGTTTCTACTATTTTTCGGAGCTGCTATGTTTTTACCATTTTTCGTTTTTCATGTTTTACAAAATATTTTCAATAAATTTATTGAACAACAAAAAATATTTTCGACAAATTCATCAAAGTACCAGAAAGATAAATTATTTTTCAGGAATCATTTTCAGTGAAACAAACGGAGTTTAAACGACTTTTCTTCGATTTAAAAGTTTCTTTTTCCTTCAAAATTTTTTTACTACGTTTTCACGTGTAAAATATGGAAGACAAACAAGCATTGCAAAAGTTCAACACGTTCCTACAAAGAATTTTTGTGTAGTCAATAGGAAGAATATTCAGTAATAGTGGGTGCAGTTTATAGTAGACTTTATCAACTTTTCAATGGTGATTTCATATAAACAACCATTTTAGCTTTGAGACAAAACAATAAAACAATCATTCATTTCTTTTACAAATAAATATGACTCATTGACTTTTTCTTTTAAATATTTAAAATTGTTTCACATTCATTCTTAATTTTATTAATTAATATATTTATATAAATTGACATGAAGAATAATAAACGAGGATTTAGTTGAAAAGGTAAAATAAAGATGTTAAAAGACGAAAACACCTTCACAATAATTTAGTTTGTAAGATTACATTTTAGTAACTTTTGTTTGTCTCAGATTACATTTTAGTCACTTTTGTTTGAAAATGTTACGTTTTAACCACTTGCGTATTCATTTTGTTACAAAGTGGCCACTCTACCATTAAGCTCCGTTACCTCCCTAACGACGGTCCTACGTGGTAGTCCAAATGGGTTTTAAATTCCAGCTTGGATGTCCTACGTGGTAGTTCAAATTAAATTTATTTAATTAAAAACTTATTTCATTCCAGCAATTGGACATTCAAGTGGGCATTTAAAACGCATTTGGACTGTCACATAGGACTATTGTTAGAGAGATAACGGAGTTTAATGGTAGAGTGATCACTTCGTAACAAAACGATAATGTAAGTGACTAAAACGTAACATTTCAAACATAAGTGACTATTTTTGTAGTTTACCCATAATGGTATTTTAGTCATTACTTAATTAAGTTGGTGCATGGTTGACTCGTGACAGCAACTCAATTAAATATTTAGCCTTTTTTTTATGATATAATGCTTAAACTAACTTGTTCAAAAAAAAAAAATGTCTAAACTTTCCGTAACCCTCTAACCTCTAAAGTGAAAAAAAAAAGGTACATTCAAACCCACATCTTTCGACGAGTTGCAACCAAGGGCGAAGCCAAGAATTTCATCTTGAAGGGTTGAGTTAAAATTTTGTATCAAAATGGTTTAAAATGAATTATTATTTCTTAAGAGAAGCCAAAAATGCAAATATTCCATTTTATTAGTAATAGGGCTAAAATGAATTATTAAAGGTCCTACACCTTTGGCTTCATCTTGGCTAAAACAACAAAAGATAGTGTACGTATACCAAACTAAAAGTCTTTACAGTAGACAGTATTTGACCAGGACAAGGTCCGATGATCAGTGTTGACAATTTCACACGACATGTCTGATTTCCAATATTTGCTGGGAAAAAGAAATCCTTAAATTTTCCTATAAATTGGGTTGTAATGACCTTTGGTTTTTTATATCGATAATTGAGGTTTAACAATGGCTACTGCAATTATCACGACTACTTCTCTTCTTCTTACTTGTTCAGCGCTTCTTCTGGGTTGTCTTCCAACAACTGCTCATGCTAGACCCTTTCCAACAGGTAATAATAGTTTAGAAACTACGGTGACATTGCGAATCAAAACTGCTAATCTGATAAATATACCTTTTTTGTTTTTCAGAACATTCAGTTGACAAGTTCATGGAGATGATAATACGGAAGAATATTTGGATAAGTACTTCAACTGAAACCGCCATGGAAATAACCGGGAATGATGACGGTGATGACAAAGGAAAGGTGGTTCCATCGCCACCGGTGACAGCCTATTCTCTTCCATCTCAAAAGCTAGAAACACCATGTGGTGTGGGAAGTACATGCAATGGTTTAATTTCCATGGTTACTAACTTCGGAAAGACCACAAAATCACCGCCACCTCCAATTCCAGCACCATCAAAACATCAAGGAACGATTGAGCGGCCGATACAACAAAGTCCGTTGGCTCCAGATTTTGAGTTTAAATCCGCGGCTGCTGCACAATCACCACCTAATCCAGCACCCTCCAAAGGTCAAGGAATAATCGAGCAACCAATACAACAAAGATCATCTCATGATTTTCAACTGGCTTCATTTTGAGTTTGATTTCTGTAAATTAACATGTCTGTCACACTAGCTCTAGTCTGTACCCACGCAAGTGAGGTTCTCCAGTTCTTGTATTTATAGTACCCTTCACTTTATGTATCAAAACCTAGAAATTATATATTGAGGGTCCGATAAGATGATAAGTTTGCACACATAGTTTGGATCATAGACATGGTACCAAGAGAATTGAAACCCACACACGTCAATACCACTAAATTGGCATTACAAAAACCCTAATTTAGTCTATGTACAATAGGAAAGATTTTGAGAAATCTTTTTAGTCGGTTTGATACAACTTTCAATGTATCTACTATGTTAACTCAAATCTATTTTTATTTAAAAAGATTTACATTACAATTGTAATATCTCTAAAACCCTCATAGTCGTGAATAGTACTAAATTGATAAATAAAAGTTAGAATTTTTGAAGCAAATAAAATAGGAATTATTAATGTTAGTAGAGAAGATAGTTGGATGCTGGAGTGAGTTGAAAAAACTCGTGTGTTGGGATAAATAAATCCGGGGCATAGATTAAATTATAAGAGTGTGAAAAGTGCTGGGGCAAAAATGTGAAAATTGATGTCCACGGAATTAATTAAAAATTTAATTAAGGCAAGTGTACCTATCAATTAATAGTATAGCTACAGTGAACAAATATACCATTCCCACGAAGACTAAAAGTATTAGTAATTACTGTCTTTCTATTATTTAACCGAATATTTCGAGTGATTGATTTAAAAACTAAAATTAACTATTTTAATTAACTAACGAACACAACAAAGAACAAATCAAGAAAATAATCGATTAACAACCAAAAAGCGAAACAATACCCAGGAAAGAATTCATATAGATTTCATTTGTCACTATCAATCTAAATTACACAATTTCTCTATTTATTATCTTGATTCATACAAATCCATAAATTATGCTAATATCTCTTTCGAATATAGGAGCGCAATTGACTCTAACTCGTGCTATGGATTCTTCTATTAGATTTGACTCTAATCCAGTAGATTTATGTCGTCCTATTTTTGGGATTGCATGCAATTCCACTCAATTACGCAAGATCTACTCTTAAACAGGGTCTATTCAACATTCGATTTAAGCATATCAAACATGTATCAATAATGTAACAGTCTAATTTTTACCCTAGTCAGAAAGTGGTTTCGGGACCACGAATCTGAGTTCGAATAATATTTTAATATTATTTTCTTTGCCGTTGATATGTGATTAAGCATGTGCTAAATTTTCGTAAGTTAATTTGTCCGTCTGTGTGTTTGATTTGAGCAAAGGATTGAATTGCATTAAACGTGAAAGTTGCTTTCTATTTGTTAAAGTGCTTAAGTGATGTGGCTTTTAAGTGTTAAGGACTTATGTGGCAATTTAGCCACAATTTTGGTTAGTGGACGGCATGGGTGATGAAATATGTATATATATGTTTTTATATATATATATTAAATGTTATAAGTTAAAATTTATATTATATATATTATATAGTTATATTATAATAAAGAAAACATGATGGTTGGTTTTATTCATGCATTATTATCACCGAATAAGCAAAGAAAGAAAAGAAGAATTTAGGCAAGGGTTCGACCATAGTTTGGTCTAATTCAAGGTATGTTTTCGGTTGGTTTTTGATAATTTCTACATTTTTGTAATCGTTGCTTCGAGAGCTTTAAAACACATGTCTCAATTTCATGAATTGATGATGTTTGTGTAAAATGCCATTGATGCTATGTTGAGTTTTGTAATATTTTATGGTGTTAAATGATAGATAGGTAATTGATGAACATACTTTGTTATTGAATTTTTGATGAATTTAGCTAAATAGGGCTAAATTAAGAAAATGGCAAATTGAGGGACTAATTTGTGAATTTGATGAAAAATGTGGGCTTATATGTGATGTATGAATATTCGGCTAAGCACGAGCATGGGTAGATTTTGTGAATTTGATGTTTTGAGAAAATTGGACTAAATTGTCTAAGTGTGAGAATGTGAGGGTTAATTTACAAATAGCCCTAAATGTGTGTCCTTGGATTGAATTGAATGAATTAGTGAATAAAAGGGTTAATTTTGAATATGTTTAGATCAAGAACCGAAGAAAACAGATTTAGATCGCGGGAAAGCAATAACCTTGTAGCCGTTTTCATTCCGACATATCGAATCCGAGGTAAATCATTATGCAAATAAACATACTTGTACGATGTTATAATTGCTCATATGACTAATGTTGATTATGGATACTTATGATAAGTTGTGGTTATGAATTCCGAGAAAAGTTCTATGTAGTAACTAAGTCCGAGAAGTCCCGTGTGAACCTAGAAGTAGATAGGATTAGCTATATTATGGCATAAGTATCTGTTCTGTTTTATCATGTAAGACCACGTCTGGGATGTTGGAATTGATTTGAGATTCGTGTAAGACTCTGTCCAGGACAGTGGCATCGATATCTGATTATGTGTAAGACCACGTCTGGGATGTTGGCATCAATATGAGCTTTACGTATAAGACCACGTCTGGGACGTTGGCATCATTATGATCCTTACGTGTAAGACCATGTCTAGGACATTGGCATCGTTCTGATTCGTGTAAGACCCTGTCTGGGACAGTGGCATCAATATCCGAGTGCATGTAAGACCTCGTCTGGGACGTTGGCATTGTACGGCTATTCCGAGCTTCTGAGTATCCTACTAGATTCCTATTGGTTCAACGGGCAAGTCTGTAATACGATTCGCAAATTTGAGCTATGAACAATTATATGATTGCACATTCCATTTCAAGTACGTTTGAGATATATATATAAACACTAAGTGTGTATACAAGGTAAGTACCTATGTGACTTCAAATTTGAAGAAATGTATGACTAAATATGAGAATGTGATTTGAAATGCTAAAATGGTTATGGAAAGCTATGTATTTATATATGATTCTTGAAGTAGTGAATGTGGAAATATGGCCAAATATATGAACCCAAGCATATATGTGATAGTTTGCTACGAAAATGAAATGTGCTTTTGTACCTATGTGTATATATGTTTTCCATGCTCAGTTTATTTGTATTATGACTTACTAAGCTTCGAAAAGCTTACTTGGTGTGCATATTTTCTATTTTATAGGTCGTCAAAGCTACTGAAGGCTCGGGACTGTCACGGATCGTCATCACACTAATAAACTCATTTTGGTACATTTTGGGAATGGTTATATCTAGATATGGCATGTATAGTCTAGTTTTGGTACAAGTTGATGTATATACTTAGTCATGAGATATGGCTAGTTTGGTTTATATTATGCCTTGATGAATGTGGTATATGTGTAGTTTCGGTATGGTCTAAATGCCCATAAAATAGTCAAGTTTTTGGATAGTTAAATGATGAAGATATGCTTTGGTTATGTATATGTTTTGTCTTGAAAGTTGGCATGAATGAATTAGATATTAGATGCATAGATTGAATGGACAAATTGGTATGTTTTGGGTTGCTATATGTTCAATATATGTCTTGGGTTGTGATACTTGTAGGTTTGACCCTTATGGGTGGCAATTTGGCCTTGTAAATGGCCTATAATGTCACACGGTCGAGTCGCACGGGCGTGCCTAATGACCGTTGGCATAAAACAGGATGTAGCTTAGTAGTACACGGCCTCGACATGGGCGTGTCAGCTGGCTGTGGTGTGCAAGTCAGTAGCTAGCTAAGAGCACACGGCCATGGCACACGGGCGTGCTTGGTGGCCGTGGTGGGGAAGCCAGTATATGGCCTAGTAGCACACGGCCATGGCACACGGGTGTGCCTAGTGACCGTGTTGATATAGTCAGTATATAGACACGGATGGACACACGGGGGTGTCTAAAAGCCGTGGAGGGCACATGGTCTCCTCCCACGGGCGTGTCTCCCCTGTATTTTGGAAAAGTTTAAATTTTCTATGAGATTTTGTATGTGTTTCAGTTTAGTCCCAACTCGGTTTATATGCATGCTTAGGGTCTTGATGACTCATTTAAGGGACACTATGATTGTAATGTATGAAATGTTATGTAAGCTTTCCGATCTATCCGGTAACGCTCCTAACCCTAGTCCGGTGTCGGTTACGGGTTAGGGGTGTTACAAATAATCTAGAAATACTAAACCAAGAATTAAGGACACATAATTGAGAAAAAGAAACTAAGTATTTATTGCATAAAAATATAAATCAAACGACATAATTCATCATAGGGTTCATCTCTCTATGTATTTAGAAAATTAGTTCATGCTTGAAAATAAAAATATATCCAAGATACAGTATAACCAAAAGAAATAAAGAAACTCATGATAATCTCTTAAGAAATCAACTGGGAATCTTCAATCTTGATGGAAATCTACTTCAGAATAAGTTTCAATGGTGTTTCTTGAGTTGTTTTCTTGAATATTTGATGACGAGTCACTCTTATATTCTTATTTTTGTCATATATACATCTTAGAATGCTTGAAAAACCTAAAAATCACGATTTTTCGAAGTTCAGTGTGAAATCCCATGAAATTGACACGGCCTACCACACTCTCGTGTGGTTCACACGATCGTGTGGAATGGTCTAGCCCGTGTGGTTCCTGCAGCTTGCTCTGACACTCCAGTTTTCACTTGTTTTTCACTCCTTTTGCTCCCAAGTGCTCTATTAAGCATTAAAACATGAATTTAAAGGATTAGGTGCATAAGATTCACAATTGAAATCGGATAATCACCAAAAAATGCATTAAGAATGAGGTTAAAACGTGTTACTTTTAGCACTTATCAAAAATTAAAAGTAAAAATGATTAAATTGAATTGAAGGGACAAAGACAAAAGATTAGAAGTGTAATATATAATACCAAAAGAGTATCATGAATCATAGATGGAATTGTAGAGAAAATTTAAGAGCTATATGGTCTTTCCATAAATATTACATAATTATAATAAAAATCTTAAATTGTTGGTGAAATATAATCCATTAGATAGTGTTGGAAATTGAAAAGGAATTAGGACCATTAGATTGAAATGATGATGGGTAGATTTTTATATTATATTTTAATATTTTAATATTTCAATAATTTCATTATATAGATTTTTATGGAAACTTGTAGAATTATCATCATCATTCTCACACCACTCACCATATGTATGAAGGAAGTTTTCGTTTCCTTTCATTTTAGTCCTTTTCCCATCATTTTCGACCACTTCAAGATTGAGTTCTTCAATTTCTTTCATATATTTTTAGTACAATCAATAGAAAAATCCCATAGCAAGCTTAGTTTCATGTAAGGCAACTAGTGTTCATGTAGAAGAAGTGAGAAATTTAAGTTTAATTGAAACCCTAAGTCTTTAGGAAAAAAAAGAAAAAGGGTGAATCTCAAGTTGGTGACAAAGGTAAGAAGATAGCAAAGGAATGAGAGAAATAAGAATGAAGTTATCCAAGACTTTGGTAGTAAGTACGTCAAGAATTTTATTTTATATTATTTTATTTAACCTAAGTGTAAGTTATATTAAAATGGTTATTTTAATAGTTATATGATTAATATGTATGTGAATATGCCAATGTTTAATATGAAATTGATTAGTGAGTAGTGAAGATATGGATTGAATTCTAATTACAAAATGAATAGATTAAGTGTATTGAAATAATAGTAAGAAGGGACTAAATTGTAAAGTGTTACAAAAGTAGACATGTGAACTAAAATATTGAGAAATAGTGCTTAAATGAAGTGTGATGTAATAGTGAATAAATGTTAAGTGATACTATTGTGAAGCTATAGAGAATAGAGAATTTCATGCTAATAATGACTAAATTGAAGAGAATGTAAATTTTATATGATACAATTGATAAATGATTCTAGTGTTAATAACGTAGTAAATGCCTATCTAGATTATATGTGAATTAGTTGGATATAAATGACACGCCATTAGGAAATCTTGAGTGCTAGTGTAATGGCATTTCGGTGCATTTCAGTGACTTTGCACTTCTTGTATGATAGTATAAAAACAATTCATACTAGTGTATTTCAGTGTTATTTTCGCATATTCCACTTGTTTATTTGAGTCTACTATGGGCTAATAAAAAAAGGTGATATAAGAAATAGTAAATTGGTAAGTGAATTATGAATAGATTGTATATGAATTTATATATTTAATGTTATCTTATTTTAATTCATTACATTATGTTTAATACATATACATATCTATATTAAATTATATTTAAGTAATGGTATGGTTAATTCTTGATGTATGTACTAAGCTTTCACAAGTTTAACACGTTATTTTCTAACAAGTAGGTAAAGGTTCGATTTGAAGCTTTAAAGTGAAGTTTGCTACCTCAACTCATCTCATCTCATCACATCACAAGACTTGAAAGGAAGTATGAAATCAAACTTTTGGTACTAGTATATGGCATGTACATAGGTATTTTGAAGTCTATGTATATTAATATTAACTAATACATTTTGTGTTGTTTAAATATGTTGATGGACTGGTGGATTTAGTTAAATTATGCTTTGAGTATATGATGGATTACATGGTATTTTAAGGTTTTTTTTTGGCCTTAAATGCTTGGTTTATGTATGAAAATGATTGGTATGTGTTTGGAGATGTTTAAAATTAAGTTTGGCCATTGCAAAGGCATTATCGCGACAATACGCAACTTGTGATCGCGACAATGATGGCACTACTCCACTTCTCCCAAATGGTGAGATCATGGTCACGGTTGAGCCTTTCCATGGTCACGAAAAGGGATCTTAATGACCTCATTGTCGCGACAAGCCTTTTCTGTTGTTGTGATAAGGACCCTTCTTGTGTCACCTTTATTCGTTTTGACTTCGAATCATGACCAAACAGTAATGAATGCCCGAAAATGTTTAAAATGCCTTAAATGAGTTTGATATGACTGAAATGAAGTGCAAAGAGTGAAATCAAATATTAAATAATTGATTTCCCAAATGTGACATTCATTGCACGGGTTATTGGTTAATCTAAGTAAGGGGTGTTACAACAATAAACCACTAATAGAAACTTAACACTTGTCCAAAATACTACCTCAAGGTCATATCTTCAATGCCGAGTCATAATAAAAGAAAATTTTAAAAAATAAAAATTTTATCTATAAATTATAAATATTTTTTTGAATAAATTTTCTAAAATCATAACTTTTTAAAAAATTAATCATATTCTTATTTCAAACAAACAAAAAAAAAAACCCCGAGTTATTTTCATTCTATGAAATGCCCAATTGGATGGGCACTAAGTTTACCTCTAGTATGATTTAAAACAACGATGATGATGAGATTAAATAATGTGGTAGTTAAATTAAAATTAGTGGTGAGATATACATTAGACTCAAATGCAATAGTAGCAGTGATGTGAATTATAATGAAAAAAGAAAATGACTATTAAAAGCATTAGAATAATATTTCTTTCTGATTGCTTTGTTTTTCTTAAACCTCAGTAACTTGTATTTAATTACAATAATGTTATTAAAGTTTTTGTTTTAATTCATTGAATTATCCTTGTAACACCTTATACCCTGTCTAATTTCCAGACCCGAGCTATAAGATGCTACAACAATAAACTGAAACACTCACAAATAGTTTATTCAACAATACTCAATAATCAATAAATACAAGTTAATTTCATGTTAAACATGCATTATAATCAAAACCGAGTCTTAATTGAGCTCACGAAAGCTTTTGAACAAGTTCAAAACTAAATTGGAACCAATCTGAAACATATACAAAATAATAGGTAAAATGCAAAATAGTGGTAACACGATCGTGTGATAGCCTGAAGCCGTGTGGTGCAAGACCACATGCCTGTGTCCTCAAACTGTGAAGCAACCTGATGCCCTATAATAAAGGGTCACACGGCCGTGTGACAGACTGTGTCATAGGCCGTGTGTGTCTAAAATACCTTGAACAATAAGCCAAATTTGACCAAGGATTCCTTAAACCACAAGTCAATGTATTAGGCCCTTGAACAACATGATACAAGACACCAAAACATACGAAATTCAACTTAATTCACTCAACGTAGGTGTCTAACCAATATGCCTCATTTGGCACCACAATTCAATCATGAAACAACAATACCATTCATGCTAAGATTTTTCATGCCTAAACACACTAATACAATTATCACTACTTTAACCAAGATATCAATAAGTAAAGTTCAATAAGTGACCTAAAACATAAGAATCTAATTTCACAATTTAAACATACCTTAATTAACCATTTTATACCATTCAAGCCATTTACTCCAAACATCAACAATGTTGATATTTGACTTGTTCGTTTGATATTTGACTTGATATGTGTTAGTTGACATTTTGTGTTGCTATTCTCAAACAAATACACATGATACCATGAATAAGCTTGGAAATTAGATTTGGTTAATTGTATGTGTGATAAATGAATACCTTTAATTTCTTTGCTAGTTTTGGAGTATGATGTTTGACTATGAAATTGATGGCAAACTTTTAAGCATGTGACATTAGGACCTTGGCATCTGATGTTACGACCTCCTTTGCTACAATGTTGTAACATCACCCTTTGGCGCTAAACTCCCACATACTCGATAATTAACATTGCAACATTAGCTTCCTTGACAACGTTACAACATTTAGTTATGTCACAACTTCATCAATTATAATGTCATGATGTTGTGCTGCATTTCACAATATTGCCTCTTATTTTGTGATTAATAACAAGGAAAAATTTGTGAAAACCTTATGTGAGCATGGCATGGCTAATATGATGAAATGAACATTGATTTTTTTTTAAGAAATTACTAAGGTTGTGTTCTCCAATGCTTCTCAGATGAGCTTTTCCATTAAAAAGTGCTTTTCCCTGAAAAGCAATAAAGAACAGACGTCAATGCAGAAATTTTTTTAACTTATTTTAAGTGCTTTTTCACAGATGAAAAAGCAGAAATTTTTAGCTTTTTTCAGCCCAAAAGTGCTTTTGGCTGGTATTTTACTTTTTTAACCTTACTATTTCTTCTTCCAAATAGACGTTAAAAGACTTTTTTTCCCCTTTTCTCTTTTGTCTGAACTTTACTTTTTCCTCTGGTTCTTTGTTCCTCTTCTCCACCGGTGAGTTTATCTTTTTCTTCTCTTCTTCTTCTCTTTAATTGCTCATTATGCTTTAGTTTTTAGTTATTTTCTGATTGTTTGATTTTATGAAATAATTATGAAATATAGTTTAATTTTTTCATATTTTTTTCAGCTTTTCTCTTTTGCTTGTACCCTTGGTTCTTGGACTTGACAAAGTAAATCCAAGTTTGTGAGCTTATTACGTTTCTTCATTTCATTCTTTCATGTTTGATAGACTTCCTCTTTAAGTTGTTAGCCTCCATCTAGGTTTATGGTTATCCTCTTGCATAGCAACACCTGGACAGAGCCATTTTTTGTATGGCAAGCTGCATCCTGTAATTATAAAACCACAACACTAAATCAATCATTAGCCATGAAATAATTCAAGATAAAACCAACACTACATCCTCACCTCCAAGTTGCCAATTTTGTGCATGCAAGTCATTTCTTATCATAGCTTAGCTTGTTCTTTCGTTGCTTCTGCCTTGGATTCTGAATAGTCTGACTTTGATTCCGAATGCAATTCTTTTTCACTGCTACTAGTGATGTTATGTTTCTTTCGTGATTTTCTCGGTCTTTTCTCTTTCTCACTTTTGTTATGGTTTTTTGTTGATACAAGATTTGGGGACGATAGTTGGATGCAGTTAACATTGATGTATCAATTTGCAAAATTCTATTTATCTTTTTTCCTAAAGAAATGAACTTTACCTCTATAGACAATAATAGCTTGAAAAAAGAAATTTAAAAAGAGTGAAATTTGAAGGATTTTAGAAATTGAGTAATTGCTGGCAAAAAGCTGGATATTGAGGATTGCTGTTGAATGACAAAACAAAGTAAAGCCAAAAGAAATTGAAAAAAAATGAATAAAATAGGAAAAGAATCTGTCTTTATAGGCTTAGCCACTCTCTGTGATTGTAAGTTTTTTTTGCTTTAGCTGACATGGTCACATGTTATAGTGAATACCCAAATTTTAAGCATAAAAATTGATGGCATTTGGGAGCTAGCCCTATTATTGTTGTTAGGCTAATTTTTGAAGTTTCATTGGACAATGGGAATATAATAAAGACATATAACATTTACTGTTGGGTCCATTTTTGGTAAAATTAATATTAGAGGAAAATATTTTGATACACATGTAAACAAATATACTTATGTAACATTTGATTTTCTTAATTGCTTTACTGGCTGAAACGAATCTGTTCGTATACACAATAGATGAGTTTTTCGGCGGTTGAAGTTAGTGGTGAAAAAGTGAAAGCAATGTGGAATAAGAGATTGGCAGAAATATTTTGTAATATTTTTATTAAAGAGATATTGAAAGGCAATAGGCCTGATACTCATTTCACAAAAGATGGATGGTTGAAAATAATGACCAACTTTGAGAAAGAAACGGGCGAGGCTTTTTCACAAAGACAACTGAAAAATAGGCGGGATGCCCTAAAAAAAGAATGGAAAGCTTGGAAGAAACTTAAAGGCGAAGATATTGGTCTAGGGTGGAATCCTAAAAAAAACTGTTGATGCATCGGATGATTGGTGGGAGAGTAGGTTAAAGGTACATTAATAATTCTGAATATTTTTGTTTTTTTCTTATTTATGAGGTTATTGATAATTACTGTTATTAAACTATCATTTTATATGTAGGTTGTGCCTGAAGCTCAAAAATTTAGAACATCGGGCATTGATCCTGAATTCGAACGGAAGTTGGACCGAATGTTCATGGGGATAGTTGCAACAGGTGATAAAGCATGGGCACCTTCTTCTGGTACACTCCGTAGTGATTTTTTTGATGATGTTAACAACGAAATACCTGAAGAGAATGAAGAAGAAAATGTGAGAAATGATGTTCACATTTCAAATGATGTTCAAATTGATGGAAACGGTCAAAAAAGAAAAAACCCTGAGATATCAAGTTCACATTTTAAAACTGGAAGAAAGAAATCCTCAAAGCAAATTGGAGGGGCTGCAAGATTGTCCAGTCAAATAGAAAAATTATGCAATGCAACTGACAATATGAGTCAAGCCACATCTAGTTTGACTCCTGTTATGGATCCATATGGTATTCTACAAGCAGTCAAAGTGCTTGACAGCATGTCGGAAGAAGTTCCAGAAGCTAGTCTACTATACTTTTTCGCACTTAAATTATTGTTCAATAAGGACAAGTGAATTATGTTTTTTATCAATTAATCCTAAGATTAGAGCTTTGTGGCTTAAGACGGAAATGGATGATAGTTGAAAATTTTCTGATCTTCTAGGGTTCAGAGATATCTATTATGTGACCAAACAACGATGTTAAATTAATCTTATCAATATTTATTTATGTTTGGTTTTTGGATATTGAATTTATATTCTACTTATTTATGTGTAATCTAGTTTTATCAATGGCTGTTTATGTTTGGTTTTTGGATATTGAATTTATGTTCTACTTATTTATGTGTAATCTAGTTTATTAATAGTTGTTTATGTTTGGTCTTTGGATATTGAATTTATGTTCTACTTATTTATACTAAATTAGTTTTATCAATAGTTGTTTATATATGATTTTGGATATAAAATTTATTCACAGGTGATGAGTATAGTTGAGAATTACAGCGGTGATGAAAGTGATGATGAAAGGGAAAAGAAAGAGATTTTACAACGCATGGAATGTTTTAACCGATTATTTGTTATTGTATCTTCTTCCGTGCAATTATATTACGAGAAGTATATATTAAAGCAACCATGCATGGATTCAAAACAGTCAGGTGAGACATGGATTCGAGAGATCCTTGACGGTCACGAATCACGTTGTATGATTAATTTTAGGATGTCTAAAATGGTATTCACAAGTTTGTTGAGAGTTTTGGAGACAAGATACAACTTGCAAACTTCAAGAAACATATCTTCTAATGAAATGTTGGGAATTTTTTTATACATCTTAGGCACCGGTGCAAAAGTTTCCCAATGTCGAGAAAGATTTCAAAGGTCTGGATCAACAATAAGTTGATACTTTGCAATTGTGCTTGAGAAAGTTTCAAGGATGGCCACTGATCTAATTGCACCCGAAGATCCTTTTTTTTAGCTCAATACTCGAACAATTACGTAATGATTCTAGATATATGATACATTTTAAGGTTAAAATTTAATTTTATATTATTATATTTTAATATTTTTGGTCGACTAAAAATATGTACGAGACTGATATGATTATTTGTTCAGGATTGCATAGGTGCAATTGATGGTACTCATATTGCCGCTATTCTTCCACCAAATGAACAAATTCCCTATATGTATCCCGACTCAAAATGTTATGGCAGTATGTGATTTTAATATGTGTTTCACCTTTATCATGGCTGGATGGGAAGGATCGGCACATGACACTAGAATATTTCTTGATGCAATTCGAGATCCAAAATACAAATTTTCGCACCCACCAAATGGTTAGTTATTTTATTTATATTTGTTTTTTTAAATAATAAAGTATAAGTTCTTTAATTGATAATTTTTATAAAAAAATTCTTGAATTAATTGTTTGTTATATTATGACATGTAGGAAAATATTATCTTGTTAATTCTGGATATCCTCAAATGAAAGGTTATCTTGGACCATATAGAGGTCAGCGATATCATTTACCTGACTTTCGTAGAGGTAGACCGGTATCTGGTAAAGAAGAGATATTCAATCATTCACATTGATTATTACGTAGTGTGATGGAACGAACTTTTGGTGTTTTGAAAAAAAAAAGGTCATTTTAAGGGATATGCCAAGTTATAGTTTTGAAAAGCAAACGATGATCGTTGTTGCTACAATGATGATACACAATTTTATTCGAAAACATGTCAGTCTAAATGATGCAGATTTTATGAAATACGAAGATATTAACTGGGTATATGAGAATATTATTGATTCAGAAAATGCGCATGGTCGAGAAAGTGACGACGACGACGACCACGATGATGATGGTGATGATGACGGTGAATCAAACAATTCAAGTGGTTTTGAAAATGGAATTAACAAGAGATGCTATAGCTTCTAGTTTAATGAATTTACTTTAAATTGTAAATGCTATTGTAAAATTTTTAGTATTTATATTTGGTATATAAATATTATCCCTTTTTGAAACTTTAATCCAAATATATGTAATATTTTAACTTGTTAGGTTTATGTTTTCTATGTTATGTTAATATCTAATATGAGTTATATATTCAAATACATTTTAAAATAAAATGATACAAATATGTTAAAAGCAATAAAAAATAATTTTTAAAATAATACAATTGTGTCAATATCTAATTACAAATATTTAATTATTATATTTGAATATTTAAATACAGTTTATATATTCTAATTAAATTTAATAAATAATTAATATTAATTACTTAAAAATATTTAAAATTAATATTATGTATTAAAATATTAACAATAAGTTATAATAAATTATTTTTATATTTTTGCTAAAATATCATAATATTAACTAATTTGAACATTATTTAAATACATATTTGTTACTTTATAATATCATGTCTAAAATGGACATTTTATTTTTCAAAAGCACTTTTTGACAGCAAAACCAAACACTCAAAATTTTCAAAAGCACTTCTCCACAACACTCTTCAACAGTATTGCCAAACTAGCCCTAAGGTGAATACATGTGAATTTGGGTAAATGAGCTTTAATATCTCTTAAAATGTGGCATTATGAAACAAGTTGGCGAGTTTAATTGTTGGTGATAACATGATTATTTTGCATGATTTCTTGTATTTAATTCGGTGTATTTTTGAATTAATCCCTGCTAATTTGTATTTTTATGATTTAATTCTTGTCAGGGATGCAATTGATCGAAAGCATGCTAAAAAGGGCCAAATTGAAATAAAATCATGAAAATTGGGCCAAATAAAAAAGATGGAGGAAGTCAATGACTCATCAAGCAATTTGACTTTGTAAAAAGCCAAATATGGAAAATCCTATTTTTAGTTTAGTTTATTTTTATTTTTAATTATTTAAGATTTTATATTAAATTAATTAAGTCTATTTTTAGTAAACTCCATATGTATAAATAGAGGTTATTTGTATTTGGAAAATCATGAATCAAATTAGTTTTTTCCTATTCCTATTTGGAGTTGTACTCTTTTCTTTGTCTTTTCCTATTTCCATTTAGAATAGAATTTCGTGTTTTATTTTCCCTTCAATTTGACGTGAGAAACCTGCCCATTTCAATTCATTTTGTTCTTTTCCCCAAAATTGGTTTAATTACCTCCCAAACCCCTTCCCTTTCCAACTTCCATTATTATACAAAATTCATCCACCTTCCACAACTTGCAAGCATGAATAAATTCATGCTACACTAAATCCTATCTTAGCCTTAGGCCGGTGCTCTTTTCGGTCAGGAATCGTGAGATACAAATTCGAGCTAAAATCCGTCCAATCGATATTCACCTTTTTCCTAAGTATCGGGATTGATAACTCATCCCTTAAGGTTGAATTTGATTCCAAGTCAAAGTGCACGTTGGATTGGGGTCGTATTTGCCAACAGTTGGAGATTAGAGTCGACCGTGCTGTATTCGAGTTTTCGAGAACAAATCAAGGAGGAGGTGATCGGGTTTAAACGACTCACGCGTTGAGGCCGTTGATTCGAGTTGGGTTCTTCAGAACGCAAGGCTACCGGAATCTTCAATCGGGAACACGTTTATCTCGGTTAGATAATCGGTAAGGGTTGGTTTGCAGGTCGTACCGGAACCAGCTACGAAAGGAGGAATTGGTGGTTAGGACGTTCTTAATCGCTATAACCAGCTTATCATTTAGAGGAGAAGATCAATTTTCGAGGATCGATTCTTGACTCAAAATTTACCGAGTCTAAGGCTAAGGCTTATTTACTTTGATTTCAACAACCCGAATTTATTTTTCAATTTAATTCATAATTTGTTTAATTATTTATTTGTGTTTTCCTAGTTATTTAGTTTCTAGACTTTTTTTTTAAAACCCCCCTAATCTCTTTATTTTTAAGTAGGTTCGTTGAAGTCGTGGGCGCGACCTTTGCCACGACAAACTTCTGTGCACAAGATAAACACAGAAATTGACAAAAATGTCCGATCCCTGTGGAATCGACCCTACTACCACTCTACTACTATTTAGAGCTATTTGTAGGAATTATATTTGGTGGTTTCGACGGCCATCAAATTTTGGCGTCGTTACCGGGGATTGGATATACTTTTCTAATTTTTGTTTGTTTACCTTATGACCAGGTCTTCATCAGGAGATCTCGAATACGACCCAGAGATCGAGAAATCAGTGCGTGCACGACAAAAGGAGACAGAAGCTGTTAAACGCGTAAGTAAAGTAGAAGCTGAACTAGGACAAGGGATCCTAGAATCCGATGTCAAAAAGTTGAGTGAAGTAATTCGTACAGAGGCAATTCGACGTGGGAAACAAGTTGAAGTGGTTGAACTTGAGACCGAACCACTTTTTACAAAAGAAGTGAAAGGTAACTACGGTGAACCAGAAAGGATGGCGAACTGAACCATTCGTCTATTAGCCGCTGCTCCCAACGAGCAAACACCGTTATACATCAACTATCCAACTGGAGAAACCCCGTTCGAACTGAAATCAGGCTTGATTCACCTTTTGCCCACCTTTCGAGACTTGAAGAATGAAAATCCGCACACTCACTTGAGAGAGCTCCACATGGTCTGCTCAAGCATGAAACCCCAAGGAGTACCCGAAGATGAAATCAAACTTCGGGCCTTTTCTTTTTCTTTAGTTGATACAGCAAAAGAATTGTTATTTTACTTACCTCCTGGTTCTATCACAACATGGGATGACTTATCTCGTGTTTTTCTTGACAGATTCTTTCCAGCATCACGAGCAGCTGAACTTAGGAGGGTCATAGTGGGAATTCGACAAATGGAGAGTGAATCACTCTACGACTATTGGGAGCGGTACAAAAAACTGTGTGTAAGCTGTCCACAACACGGGTTGACCGAACAATCACTTCTTCAATATTTCTACGAGGGTTTACTCCCTATGGAAATGAAGATGATCGATGCTGCTAATGGAGGAGTGCTTGTCACTATGACTCCTCAAAGGGCAAGAGAACTGATATCCACTATGGCGACGAATTCTCAACAGTATCGACCAAATTCAGAACCCACGAGACCGGTTCATGGGGTAAACGTTTCAACTTTAGAAGATAAATTGGATAAACATACCAATATTGTTCAATCTTTGTTCACAGAGAAGAAGAATTCGACCCAACTGTGTGGAATTTGCGCTACATCTGAACATCCGACGGATTCGTGCCCAGTCCTTAACGACAACTCAATGACACATGTAGATGCTGTCGGAGATTTTCTTGGACCTCCACAAAGACGCTATGATCCTTTCTCTAACACCTACAATCCTGGGTGGAAGGATTATCCCAACTTGAGTTACGAAGCTAATCCCCGATATAATCCATCGTACCAACCGAGACCTCTGCAACCACCATAACAGCAACCCAAGCCGAGCACATATCTAGAAGCTATTGTGGAAAGACTTGCCGTCGATGCTGCAAAATATCAATAGAGGACAGATGCACCAATACAAGAACTAACTAATCAAGTTAGTAAACTCTCAATGGCAGTTAATCGTTTGGAATCTCAAGGTAAATTACCTTTCCAGATAGAGCTGAATCCTCGACAGAATGTAAGTACAATAACTCTTCATAGCGGAAAGGTTCTAGAAACAGTGCCAGCCAAAAATCGTGGGCAAGACAAGGAACGGGAAAAGCAAACCTCGGATCCAACAGCTAGGCCGAAATCAGAAATTCAGAGACCAGTTGTGATGCCACCTCCTTTTCCAGAGAGGCTTGCAAAGGATAAGAAAGAGAAGAAGGAAAAAAAAATTCCTCGAGACATTCAGAAAGGTAGAGGTAAATATCCCTTTACTCGACGCTATCAAACAAATCCCTCGTTATGTGAAATTCTTTAAAGAATTGTGTTCTAGCAAAAGAAGGTTGATAGGGAACGAAAGAGTAAATGTAGGAGAAAATGTCTCCGCAGTACTTCAAAAGAAAGTTCCGCCCAAATACAAGGACCAATGTATGTTTGCTATTTCTTATGAGATAGGTAATATAGGTATTAAGAAAGCCATGTGTGATTTAGGGGCTTCCATTATTGTTATGCCTTATTCTACTTATAAGTTGATTAACGCGGGTCCTTTAAAAGAAACAGGAGTAATAATCCATTATGGCGGACCAGTCGATGCCTCTCCCGGAAGGGTTACTTGAAGACGCCCTTGTTAAAGTTAACGAATTAGTTTTCCCTGCAGATTTCTACATTATTAATATGGAAGATGATAACTCAACTAATTCGTCTGACATTTTGCTTGGAAGACCATTCTTGAGTACCGCGCAAACGAAAATTGACGTTTGGAGTGGAACACTCACCATGGAATTTGATGGCAAAGTGGTTAGGTTTAATGTTTATGAGGATATGGGATATCCCAATGATAAGTTGCAAACTGTGCCTTGCAGGAATACTGATCTTGATGTTAAGTAAGAGGAATTATCGATAATTCAAAAACCAGTACGTGAAGCTGTCCTGAAAGCCTCGAAATTAGATCTGAAATCATTTCTAGAACGTACAAGTATTCCGACGGAGAAAAATGAAAACTTGAACGAAGAAGCTCAAATACTCCTCAATCCATTAATGATAGAGGAACCCGGGAAGGGCTTCAATGTAACACCCCTTACCCGAGACCGTTGTCGGAGTCAAGCACGAGGCATTACTAAACTTAACTACTAATTCGGCATAAAATTTAAAACTGCCCATCTGCGTCATAGTCACTAAAATATTTATATCTGGAGCTACGGGACCCAAATTAAGATCCGTTAATTTTCCCTGAAACTAGACTCATATATCTTTTTACTATAATTTTTCCAGAATTTTTGGTATGGCCAATCAATACCAGATTTTTCTTAAAGTTTCCCCTGTTTTACTGTTTGACTGTTCTGACCTCTCTTCACTACAAATCAAATTACTCTTCGTACAGAATTCATATGACCTTTTTATTTATTTCATTTGAAAATAGACTCATTCAGGATTCCATACATATAAATTTTAATCCACAATTATTTTTGTGCAATTTCTAATGATTTTTCAAAGGCAGAACAGGGGATCACGAATTCATTCAGAACCAGTTTCACTAAAATTTAAATATCTCATAATTTCGATTTCTTTTTCTTACTCTATTTCTTTTATATGAAAATAGACTCAAAGAGCTTTCAATTCATACCTTATTCACTTTCTAATTCCATTTCTCCTATTTTTGGTGATTTTTCAAAATCACGTCACTGCTGCAATTCAAAAACTGTTTCATTGCAAAATATTGTTAACTAGTTTATAACATCTTTACTCCATCTCATTTAAACTCTATACATGCCATATAAATCTTCAAACATAAAACAAAAGCTACCGGAATTGATCTTGATAGTGAGCTTTGCTGTGATGATCCGATCTATCTCTTCTCTTTAACTCAATCTACATAAAAATATCAAACAAACACAAGTAAGCTTGATGAAGCTTAGTAAGTTCATAGGTTCAAAGTAATGCTTACCACACATAATATTTCCAAACAATAACAAAACATTTTCTAAAGTTCCTGCCATTCACAACCATTGTTAAAATACTTCTCATAGTTGAGACATTTGATTCACTCATTTTATATTACTTTTTATCAAATTAGGAAACGTCTTACGAATTTGAGTACGTCGTTGCTCAGTGCCACGTTTCACAACTCAGTATGGTTAATACCATACCTACATTTCACAACTCAGTATGGATGATACCATACCTACATTTCATAACTCGGTATGGATGATACCATACCTACATTTCACAACTCAAGGTATGGATGATACCATACCTACATTTCATAACTCAAGTATGGATGATACCATACCTACATTTCACATTTGCCATGGACTAACCATGGTCTTATCCACAATTCATTCATCACATGTCACGACACGAACGTACTCAATTCTCTGCGTTTTCCTAATTTGAATTACCACCATTTATTCTTTCATTTATCATATTTTTCACAATCCCACAGCAAATTCATATTTAACAGCACATTATATCATTCAATCATTCACAAATAAACATATAAATTCAACCATATGAACTTACAGGTGATTTAGTAAAGATTTTGAAATTTAGGGACTACTCTGCAACTTTTTCTTTTCCTCTTTCTTCTTTGGTTTCTTGATCTATAATGTAAAATATTTTCACTCATCAGCATATATTTCATTTCTATTTCACTTCACAAATTATGCTCTTCAAATTTCAAAATTGCACTTTTACCCTAAAATTTACTGATTTTACAATTTAGTCCTCATCAATTCAACCATCAATTGAACTAATTTTTCTCAATCAACACTTTATTCTATCATTACAAACTATTTCACAACCTTTGATATTCTGAATTTCAACACCAACCTCTAATTCATAACTTTTTCACAATTAGGTCCTAAATATCATTTCCTATCAAAATTACTTAATAAAACCACCTTAATATGAAATTATAATTTAATTTTCATAATAATTCATCATAAACTTCCATTTCTCAGCAAGGGTAACTTTTAATTTTACCCACCAAATCAAAAACTAATGAATTCTATAAGTGGATCTAGTTGTAAAAGTCATAAAAACATAAAAATTATCAAGAAAAAGCAAGAATTAAACTCACATGGTGTAAAAATATGAAAACCAGCTTTCTCCAGGACTCCTATGGTGTTTTGGCTGAGATAATGTGAATTTTTCTCTAGATTATTTTCAATCTTATCTTAATAAATATATTAAAATCACAAAAATTCCAATTTTGCCCTTGTTTCACTTATCCTCTGCTGATTTCCTTGCCTTTGCCGTCCAACCTTCTCACTTTTAGGTTTAATCTCCCTTTAAACCCTCCTTCTTTTAACACTTGAGCTATTTAATTCTTCTAGCAATTTTGCATTTGTTACAATTTAGTCCTTTTTATTAAATTGGCTACCCAAACATTTAAATTTCTCAACCAAATTTTAATACTAATTTAATAACACTCCATGAATATTTCTAAAAATATTTATGGCTCGATTTTCAAATTCGAGGTCTCGATACCTCGTTTTTGACCCATTTGACCTAATAAATTCTTTTAATTCACTAAATTCACCAATCCACAAATTCTTCTAAATTCTCACTTGACTCATAAATATTAAATTACTATCTTATTTAATCTTACTTGCCGAATTTAGTGATCTCATATCACCATTTCCGACACCACCAAAATTAGTAGCCGTAAACTCCCCTCTTTAAAATTTCGTCCTCTAAATTTGTTACTGAAAATAGATTTGATATCTTTGTGATCTCATTGACTCCTCTGTTTCCCAGTTGCCTCCTCCATACCATGCCGATGCCATAATACTTTAACCAATGGTATTTTCTTATTCCGCAACTCTTTTACTTCACGAGCCAAAATCTTTATTGGTTCTTCTCCGAATAAGTCATATCTCGGTTGAAACTCAATTTCGATGATGAGGAATTACGTGTGAAGGATCGACCTATACCGCCTTAACATAGACACATGAAACACATTGTGGATCTTCTCAAGTTCCGGAGGTAAAGCCAACCGATAAGCTACAGGGACCAACCCTTTCCACAATTTCATACGGCCTATATAAATCTCTGGACTCAATTTTCCTTTTCTACCAAACCGTAACACCTTTCTTCCATGGTGAAACTTTTAAAAATACTCGATCACCTCATCGCATATTCTATGTCTCTTCGTTTCAAATCTGCATATGACTTCCGACGATCCAAGCGCGACTTTTAGACTATCTCGAATAATCCGGACTTTCTCTTGATTTCCGAATCAAATCAACCCCAACTATTTTTGATTCACTCAATTCAGACCAACACAATGGAGTCTTGCATTTCCTACCATAAAGAGCTTCAAATGGTGCCATTTTTATACTAGACTGATAGCTATTATTGTAAGCAAACTCACCAAAGGTAAATACCTTTCCCAACTGTCACCAAACTCAAGTATACAACATCTTAATATATCTTCTAGAATTTGAATCACTCGCTCTGACTGTCCATCTATTTGAGGATGAAATGTTGTACTAAAATTTAATTTGGTACCTAAAGCTTCTTGCAGTTTGTTCCAAAATCTCGAAGTAAACCTCGGATCCCGGTCTGAGATGATAGATACTGAACTCCATGTAGTCTCACAATCTCGACACATACAATTCTCGCTAACTTCTCAAGTGAAAAATCTGCTTACATTGAATAAAGTGTCTTGACTTTGTCAATCTATCAACAATCACCCATATCGAATCTTTCTTTCTTGGAGTCATAGGCAATCCTGACACAAAATCCATTGTAACACGCTCCCACTTCCATTCAGGAATCATAATGAGTTGTAATAAACCCGTTGGCACTTGATGCTCCGCTTTAACTTGCTGACAAATCAAACATTTTGCAACAAATTCTGAAATTTCTCTTTTCATACCAGGCCACCAATATGTCTTTTTCAAATCACCGTACATTTTTATGCGCCTGGATGAATAGAATACATACTATTATGTGCTTGAAAAGAATATTATTCTTCAAATCGTAATTGTTTGGAATACAAATTCATTATGATAACGCAACATACCTTCATCATCAATGCCGAACTCGAATCTAAATTATCTCGAACCATTTGTCGTTTAAATACCAATTTCGGGTCTTCATTCTGCAATTTCTGAATTTGTTGAAGAAACATGGGTTTCACTTTCAATTCTGCTAATACAACACCTTCTTCATTAAGAGCCAAATGAGCATTCATTAACCGAAGTGCAAACAATGATGACTTTCGACTAAGTGCATCAAAGAACTACATTAGCTTTTCCCGGATGGTAGTCAATAACCAAATCATAATCTTTCAAAGCAACTCTAACCACCGCCTCTCATCTTAAGTTCGGTTCATTCGAGTCATTAAGTATTTCAGACTTTTGTGATCCGTATAGATATAACACTTCTCACCATATAAATAGTGTCTCCAAATTTTTAAAGCAAAAACAATTGCAGCTAATTCAAGATCGTGTGTAGGGTAATTCTTTTCATGTGGTTTTAATTGCCGTGAAGCATAAGCCACTACCTTTCCGATCGCATTAACACACAACCCAAACCATTTAAAGATGCATCATCAGTACACAATATACGGTATACCTGATTCTCGGTTGAGTCAAAACCTGAGCTTCATTAACATTTTCTTCAATTGGTCAAAGCTCTGTTGACATTCATCAGACCATACAAACTCAACATTCTTTTGTAACAAACGAGTCATTGGTGAAGCAATCATGGAAAAATTCTTTACAAAACGGCGATAATACCCTGCTAGTCCCAGAAAACTTCGCACTTCAGTTACATTCCTCGGTGTTTTCCAATTCACCACTGTTGAAACTTTACTTGGATCCACACGAATTCCTTCAGCTGATACAATGTGACCAAGAAATCCAACTTCATGAAGCCAAAACTCACATTTACTAAATTTTGCATATAACTGCTTTTCTCTCAAAGTCTGTAATACAATTCTCAAGTGTTGTGCATGCTCGGATTCTGTCTTTGAATAGACCAATATGTCATCAATAAATACCACCACAAATCTATCCAAATAAGGCTGAAAAATCCGATTCATTAAATCCATAAATGCAGCAGGGGCATTTGTTAAACCAAAAGGCATTACCAGAAATTCGTAGTGACCATACCGAGTTCGAAAAGCAGTCTTTGGCACATCACACTCTTTAACCTTCAGTTGATAATACCCAGATCTAAGGTCTATCTTTGAGAACACTGCAGCATCTTTCAATTGATCAAATAAATCATCGATACGAGGTAATGGATATTTATTTTTAATTGTTACCTTGTTCAAATTGTCAGTAATCAATACACAATCGCAAACGAGCCATCTTTCTTTTCACAAATAAAACAGTGCGCCCCAAGGTGATGTACTCGGTCCGATGAACCCTTATCCAATAACTCTTGCAATTGCGTCTTCAACTCTTTTAACTCACCGTGCCATTCTATATGGAGCTATTGATATCTCGAGTGTGCGGAATTACATCAATTACGAATTCAACCTCACGATCCGGGGTAAACCGTAATTCCTCGAAAACACATCAAGAAACTCATTAACAATCGCAAATCGTTCCATCTTCAATTCGAACCCCGAGTATCAAGAATATAAGCTAAAAATGCTTCATTACCCTTCCGAATCAATTTCGAGAGCAGAATGGCTGAAATAATTCGACATCATCCTTTTATCTCCAAACTCACCAAAAACTATTCCCTGCTTGACATTTTAAATCAACCCGCTTTTCTCTACAATTTACTATGGCATCGTGTTTAATCAACCAATCCATGCCAAGAATAACATCAAATTCTCGGAAAGGTAACTACATTAAATCGTGAGAATTCACACCTTGTATTTTCAAAGGACACTTCCGACATATTAAATTAACTAACACACTTTGCCCTAACGGATTAGTGACTTGCATATCAAAATCGGTGGACTCAACGATCATTTTCTTTTCGACACTAATGCAATTGCAAATATATGAATGCATAGATCCGTGATCAATTAAAGTATACACGTAATCATTAAAAGATGGAAAATACCAGCTATCACATCCGGAGCGTAAGCTCCTCTCTTGCCCGAGTAGCATATGTACGTGCGGTGCCCTTATTTCTGATCGAGCTACAGTATCTCTCATTCCCGAACGAGCAGTCTCAGCAGCACTACTTTGACCCGAACGTCTACTTTTCTGAGGAGTATTTGTTTGTTTCTCGCCTTGTTCTTTATTTTCTTTTAATGACCGAGGACAAATCCCGAATAAAATGATCAGTTCCACCACATCTATAACAAGCTACGGTTCTTCCCCAACATTCACCAATATGAAATCTACCACAATTTTTGCATCTAGGTCTCGGAATATTTTGTACACTACTAGTACTAGCTGCTGGTTTATTAGTCACTCCGACATCTCTTTGAGTTGTTTTACTTTTATTCGATCGTTCTTAATTGTAATGGATCGACTAGAATCATCTCTCGAACTTTTAGCGGAAAAGTCGAAGTTGGTCTAGAGAAACTTCTTTTATATACTTCTTTGCCTTTTCTTTCTCTTTGCATCTTTCTATTATACACTTCTTCCATCTTTTGAGCTCGATCGCATGGAACCACAAATTCTCGAATCTCAGTGCCTCCTATCATCATTCTGATTTCATCATTAAACCCTTCTTCAAATCTAATGCACATTTCTTCCTCTGTCGGTACAACATCCCGAGCATATTTACTGAGATACACAAATTCTCTTTCATATTCGCCACTGCTTTTTTATTCCTTATCGAAGATCTAGAAATTCCTCTTCTTCTTATCCAAATATCTCCTTCCCACATACTTCTTTTTAAACTCATTTTGGAAGAATTCCCAAGTAAGTTTATCTGCAGTACCATCGCCTCAATGGTTTCCCCTACAATTATATGCTTCTTCTTTCAATGAATGAAACCGCACACCTCAAATAGTCTTCCTGAGAACAAATCATCTGCTTTGAAAACTCTCTCCAAACTCTTTAGCCAATACTCGCTTTAATCGGATCATCATCCGATCTTCCCGAAATTCTTCACTCCAACTTTCTGAGTTTCTCAATCGGTGTTCTTTGATAGATTCATCTATTGAAGGAGGAGCAATCAAGTCAGAATCGGTGGTACAGTGAGGGGAGGAGGAGGTTGTTGTGCCCGACTTCTTCCTTGTATTGTTTCACTAAACCACCGATTCATTACCCCATATATCAAATTTTTAAGTTCTTCCTCTCTCATCAAAGAAATCGAACATTATTACTTGTTCCTGCTCGTAAGTCTGTACTCTACTATTAACTTCCTCTTCATGATCAGCACCTCTGGTCTATCGACATCTTTACAATCTATAACAAAAATTAATAGTTAGATCGGATCATTCACATCTCACTATCACAGATTTATATGGCATGCATTTCTAGACATTTTATACATCACATTCGTTCCGAGAATCGTCTAAACCAAAGCTCTGATACCAATAAATGTAACTCCCCTTACCCGAGACCGTTGCCGGAGTCGAGCACGAGGCATTACTAAACTTAACTACTAATTCGGCATAAAATTTAAAACTGCCCATCTGCGTCATAGTCACTAAAATATTTATATCTGGAGCTACGAGACCCAAATTAAGATCCGTTAATTTTCCCTGAAACTAGACTCATATATCTTTTTACTATAATTTTTCCAGAATTTTTGGTATGGCCAATCAATACCAGATTTTTCTTAAAGTTTCCCCTGTTTTACTGTTTGACTGTTCTGACCTCTCTTCACTACAAATCAAATTACTCTTCGTACAGAATTCATATAACCTTTTTATTTATTTCATTTGAAAATAGACTCATTCAGGATTCCATACATATAAATTTTAATCCACAATTATTTTTGTGCAATTTCTAATGATTTTTCAAAGGCAGAACAGGGGATCACGAATTCATTCAGAACCAGTTTCACTAAAATTTAAATATCTCATAATTTCGATTTATTTTGCTTACTCCATTTCTTTTATATGAAAATAGACTCAAAGAGCTTTCAATTCATACCTTATTCACTTTCTAATTCCATTTCTCCTATTTTTGGTGATTTTTCAAAATCACGTCACTGCTGCAATTCAAAAACTGTTTCATTGCAAAATATTGTTAACTAGTTTATAACATCTTTACTCCATCTCATTTAAACTCTATACATGCCATATAAATCTTCAAACATAAAACAAAAGCTACCGGAATTGATCTTGATAGTGAGCTTTGCTGTGATGATCCGATCTATCTTTTCTCTTTAACTCAATCTACATAAAAATATCAAACAAACACAAGTAAGCTTGATGAAGCTTAGTAAGTTCATAGGTTCAAAGTAATGCTTACCACACATAATATTTCCAAACAATAACAAAACATTTTCTAAAGTTCCCTGCCATTCACAACCATTGTTAAAATACTTCTCATAGTTGAGACATTTGATTCACTCATTTTATATTACTTTTTATCAAATTAGGAAACGTCTTACGAATTTGAGTACGTCGTTGCTCAGTGCCACGTTTCACAACTCAGTATGGTTAATACCATACCTACATTTCACAACTCAGTATGGATGATACCATACCTACATTTCATAACTCAGTACCTACATTTCACAACTCAGTATGGATGATACCATACCTACATTTCATAACTCAGTATGGATGATACCATACCTACATTTCATATTTGCCATGGATTAACCATGGTCTTATCTCATCAATTCATCACATGTCACGACACGAGCGTACTCAATTCTCAAGGTTTTTCCTAATTTGAATTACCACAATTTATTCTTTCATTTATCATATTTTTCACAATCCCACAGCAAATTCATATTTAACAGCACATTATATCATTCAATCATTCACAAATAAACATATAAATTCAACCATATGAACTTACCCTACTGATTTGTAGAAGATTTTGAAATTTAGGGACTACTCTCTGCAACTTTTTCTTTTCCTCTTTCTTCTTTGGTTTCTTGATCTATAATGTAAAATATTTTCACTCATCAGTATATATTTCATTTCTATTTCACTTCACAAATTATGCTCTTCAAATTTCAAAATTGCACTTTTACCCTAAAATTTACAATTTTTACAATTTAGTCCTCATTCAATTCAGCCATCAATTGAACTAATTTTTCTCAATCAACACTTTATTCTATCATTACAAACTATTTCACAACCTTTGATATTCTGAATTTCAACACCAACCTCTAATTCATAACTTTTTCACAATTAGGTCCTAAATATCATTTCCTATCAAAATTACTTAATAAAACCACCTTAATATGAAATTATAATTTAATTTTCATAATAATTCATCATAAACTTCCATTTCTCAGCAAGGGTAACTTTTAATTTTACCCACCAAATCAAAAACTAATGAATTCTATAAGTGGATCTAGTTGTAAAAGTCATAAAAACATAAAAATTATCAAGAAAAAGCAAGAATTAAACTCACATGGTGTAAAAATATGAAAACCAGCTTTCTCCAGAACTCCTATGGTGTTTTGGCTGAGATAATGTGAATTTTTCTCTAGATTATTTTCAATCTTATCTTAATAAACATATTAAAATCACAAAAATTCCAATTTTGCCCTTGTTTCACTTATCCTCTGCTGATTTCCTTGCCTTTGCCGTCCAACCTTCTCACTTTTAGGTTTAATCTCCCTTTAAACCCTCCTTCTTTTAACACTTGAGCTATTTAATTCTTCTAGCAATTTTGCATTTGTTACAATTTAGTCCTTTTTATTAAATTGGCTACCCAAACATTTAAATTTCTCAACTAAATTTTAATACTAATTTAATAACACTCCATGAATATTTCTAAAAATATTTATGGCTCGATTTTCAAATTCGAGGTCTCGATACCTCATTTTTGACCCATTTGACCTAATAAATTCTTTTAATTCACTAAATTCACCAATCCACAAATTCTTCTAAATTCTCACTTGACTCATAAATATTAAATTACTATCTTATTTAATCTTACTTGCCGGATTTAGTGATCTCATATCACCATTTCCGACACCACTGAAAATTAGGCCGTTACATTCAAGGATAGCGGAAAAAGGTCGAAACCTTTCTGCAAGGACATCCAAGTACACAAGATGGAGAAATTAATTCTTAATAAGCCAAACGGATAACATTTTAAGGTCGTCGAGCTAACAACGTTAAACAAAAACGCTTTTTGGGAGGCAACCTAAATTTCTTTTCATTTATTTAATTTTAAATTTTAGTAAATTTAGGGTGTAAATAAATAAATTTTTACTTAGTTCAATTGATTTGATGTTTTAGGAAAATAATAGAGAGCATGAATTTTTCCTAAGAGTCGGATAACAGCGGTGGCGCGGGCACGACATGCTAATTTGGTGGCAAATATTTACCTAAAAAAAACCCAACTACTTAACCTTCATAAAACACCAAAACCCAAACTCAATACCCATCCATTCAACCCATCCACACTTACCTAAAACACCCTCAAAACAAACCTTCTCCCCCACAACCAACCTACGCCGCCGTCACCATCTCCGTCACCGTCACAGCACCCATCACTGTCGCCATCGCACTACCATCCCCAACGCCACTGCACCACCGTCGCCGTCTTTCCCCATCTTTGCTATAAGGTTAAGGTGTGGCAATGGGTATATGCATGTCTAGGATTGGATCTAGGGAAAGCTTGGTACTTAAGCGGTCTTAATGACTCACCTCCTCTTCTCTAGAATCCTACCTGGTGCATAGTATCTATTCACTTTAGCCAACGAGGACTCGATAACGGGTCAAGGTAATCCTCAATAGGCGGTTCCAGCAAAGCTGTTACCCCAACATCGACGAAATCATTGAAGACACACATGGGGAGTACTCTGAACTTTTCATTTTTACTTGTTATTTGAGCTGCTGTTTTTCTTTTCTATTATATGATGCATGCTTAAGGACAAGCATAGAATAAGTAGGGGGGATGAATATAGTAAGTATGTATGGATGGTTGATTGGTTTTTGCTGCATGTTTCTCCTTTACATATGTTCAATCTTGCATTGAATTCATTCAACAATTTATTTTGACATTGAGCCTTTAATCTCATACTTAGTCAACTTGGACAATTGGGAATTTTTTTTTTTTTTGAATTTAAATGCTCAAGTATATAGATTAATTGACACTTATGTTTTAAGGTTGATGTATGTAGCTAGATTTTCATGAACTAATTGTTTGGAAAAAAAAATATTTGCTTGTGCATAAAAAAATGATGAAAAAATGAAAAAAAATTTAAATAAATAAATAAGGGCTCAAGTTATGAGTGAAAGTTTTGAAAACGTGAGCGGATTGAGTAACCGGGGTGAGGTGCTTGGGTTGTCATCTCATCTCGCGTAAAAAGGTTCGAGTGACAAGTCGATAACTTAATAACATTCCGCTAACAGAGCTCAATAATAAAGACTGCTTGAACTGAGTAACCGGGATAGGGTGCTTGGGTTGTCATCCTAGTTCGCGTAAAAAGGTTTGACCATGTCTAAATTTTTTTCTAAAGTTTAGTTAATTAAGAATGCCATGCAATTTATTGGATTCAAACTCAATTTAATGAAATTATCTAGTTCGCATATTTCAAATCTTATGACACTTGTCTTGTTGATTAAACTATATGTTTTGAGCATTGATTTAATTATTTTTGCCTATGTTGTTTACGTTGAGTATGGATGCAGAAAAGAGGCTCGATTTTTAATAAATTGTAGAATTAATTCTAGTGTTTGAAAGAACAACATGCTTGAGGGCAAGCATGAGCTAAGTAGGGGGGATTTGATAACATGATTATTTTGCATGATTTCTTGTATTTAATTCGGTGTATTTCTAAATTAATCCCTGCTAATTTGTATTTTTATGATTTAATTCTTGTCAGGGATGCAATTGATCGAAAGCATGCTAAAAAGGGCCAAATTGAAATAAAATCATAGAAATTGGGCCAAATCAAAAAGATGGAGGAAGCCAAGGACTCATCAAGCAATTTGACTTTGTAAAAAGCCAAATATGGAAAATCCTATTTTTAGTTTATTTCATTTTTATTTATTTTTATTTTTAATTATTTAAGATTTTATATTAAATTAATTAAGTCTATTTTTAGTAAACTCCATATGTATAAATAGGGGTTATTTGTATTTGGAAAATCATGAATCAAATTAGCTTTTTCCTATTCCTATTTGGAGTTGTACTCTTTTCTTTGTCTTTTCCTATTTCCATTTAGAATAGAATTTCTTGTTTATTTTCCCTTCAATTTGGCGTGAGAAATCTGCCCATTTCAATTCATTTTGTTCCTTTCCCCAAAATTGGTTTAATTACCTCCCAAACCCCTTCCTTTTCCAACTTCCATATTATACAAAATTCATCCACCTTCCACAACTTGCAAGCATGAATAAATTCATGCTACACTAAATCCTATCTTAGCCTTAGGCCGGTGCTCTTTTCGGTCAGGAATCGTGAGATACGAATTCGAGCTAAAATCTGTCCAATCGGTATTCACCTTTTTTCTAAGTATCGGGATTGATAGCTCATCCCTTAAGGTTGAATTTGATTCCAAGTCAAAGTGCACGTTGGATTGGGGTCGTATTTGCCAACAGTTGGAGATTAGAGTCGGCCGTGCTGTATTCGAGTTTCCGAGAACAAATCAAGGAGGAGGTGATCGGGTTTAAACGACCCACGCGTTGAGGCCGTTGATTCAAGTTGGGTTCTTCAGAACGCAAGGCTACCGGAATCTTCAATCGGGAACACGTTTATCTCGGTTAGATAATCGGTAAGGGTTGGTTTGCGTGTCGCACTTGGAACCAACTCTGAAAGGAGGAATTGGTGGTTAGGACGTTCTTAATCGCTATAACCAGCTTATCGTTTAGAGGAGAAGATCAATTTTCGAGGATCGATTCTTGACTCAAAATTTACCGAGTCTAAGGCTAAGGCTTATTTACTTTGATTTCAAAAACCCGAATTTATTTTTCAATTTAATTTATAATTTGTTTAATTATTTATTTGTGTTTTCGTAATTATTTAGTTTCTAGACGTTTTTTTTTTAAAACCCCCCTAATCTATTTATTTTTCAGCAGGTTCGTTGAAGTCGTGGGCGAGACCTTTGCTACGACAAACTTCTGTTCACAAGATAAACATAGAAATTGACAAAAACGTCCGATCCCTGTGAAATCGACCCTACTACCACTCTACTACTATTTAGAGCTATTTGTAGGAATTATATTTGGTGGTTTCGACGCCCATCAGGTGAAATAAAGGCAAGGTAATTTGCTCTCATGAAAATGGCTAAGAATTCTTGTGTTGTCAATTTGTGAGGTGTACCGTTTCTCTGATGGTATAGATCTAACGCATTATAAGGTTGATTGATAGCTAGAGGGTTATACATGTTCCTGGATAGATGTCTTTCTATCGATATTTAAGGGAGGAGTCATTTGGTTCTGCGTGCAAGTGTAGTAGACTTCGATTCTTAAGCCATGTGGCCTTCTTAACTGGCGTGTTTTACAAGTGGCAGGTAATACATACCCAAGTTCCTATCAAATGTGAGATAAATGGCTCATGCGCATGAGTCAAAGTGGGATAAGGCAGATGACAATCATATGTATCAATGAAAATAATTAAGGCATCTTTAATTCTCATTATTTGCTTATTATCGAGTCGTATATCAACTATTTGGAGGTAAAAGTTGTAAAAATGCACTTAAATTAGAGGCAAATTGTATTTTATCTTCTCTATTATCAAATGACTAAATTAACATTTTAATGTTAGAAAAAAGGACAAATTAACTCGTCCATTAAAAAGTTCATCCACTGTTAAGTGATTATTTAGGTTTTTTTTCTTCAATTTTTTATTATATAAATGACATAGAATTAAAGGATGAGTAGGATTAGATAAAAGTATCATGAAGGCCCTTATATTAAAAGTTGGGTTGCACTTTGTTCCCTCTCTTCAAAGATGGAAAAAGTGGCCTTTGTACGTTAGATCAAAAAATAATTTGGTCACTTTATTATAAATTCTGTCCATTTATCCTATTAAATGTTGAAGTGGCTAAAGGAGGAACCAGACATTAGTGTGACAATATTTTTAAAAATAAAAAATAAAAAAATCAAAAATTAAATATATTTTTATAATTATTTAAAAAATCATATCTAAGATGAACCTAAACAAATGGTTGTCCTAATTCATTTCATCTTAGACATATTTAAATATATATATAAAAGCATAGAGAATTATTTAAAAATTGTTAAGAAATATAATATTTTTTAATAAAATTATTAAAAAATATTCAAAATTATCTTAGACAAATGGTTGTCCAAGCTCAAAAGAACTTGGACAGTCATTTGTCGAGGTTCATTTTAGAGTGATTTATTAAATAATTATAAAAATTATAAAGAATTGTTTAAAATTTATGAATAAGGATTAAAATTTTTAAAAATTATAAAAATTTATTTATACAAATTTAGAATGTTTAAAAAATTCAAATATACTTATATACACATGTATTTTTTTAATGGAGTTAATATTTTTAGTTAGTAAAAATATTTTGGTACACTATCAATAGAGTTCTTAGACTCTACAAATAAAGTTAAGGTGATGCTAAATGCCCTAAGGGGTATAATAAAATATTAAAAAAATAAATATATAAAAGAAATGAGACACATGATAATTTTTTAAGTCTACTTGTGAAATTAAAAAAATACACTACTAGCGTGCCAAATATTAATCCCTTGTAGTTAATTAAATTGATGGGTCATAATTCTCACTAACTTTTAAATCATTTTCTATAATTTTGTATAATTATTTAAGAAATAATTTTAGAATGAACCTAGACAAATGATTGTCTAGGCTCATTTTAACTTGGACAACCATTTGTTCAAATTCATATAGGAAGTTAATTTTAATAATTTTTTAAATAAATGCGAAATATTTTAAAAAATAATTTTCTCATAAATTTTAATAAATTTTAATAAATTTTTATAATTATTTAAAAACCATTCCCAAGTTCATTTTAACATGGACAACCATTTGTCTAGGTTTATCCTTAAATATGGTTATTAAATAATTATTTTAAAATTTTTTATTTTTTAAATTTTTTTAATATGACAAAATGTACCACATTAACATAAGATACGTATAACACACCACGTATTGTTATTTGGTTGCTTAGTCAATCATAATATCACTTACAAGTATAAATAGATAATAAAAATACCAATTTGCTCTTTAAAGTATAAGGATTAATTAGTCATTTCTTTGAATAAATAAGAAAAATACAATCCGACTTTTAATGCATGAGCATCCGTAATATTTTTACTTAATTTTATTCATCATTTAATTCATGGCACTTACCTAAATAAAACTTTAAGAAATCCAAATCATCACTTAACATCTAAATTTCTAATGAAATAATTAATTTATAATTTTTTTAATATATAAATTCTAATTTATCTATTTTTAAATCGAAGAATAATTGTTTTGGGAGCAATTAGATTATTGTTTTTATTTTGCCAAAATTTCTCTATTTTTATTTTGATAGCAATTAAATTACTATAAATTATATCTGAAAATTTCAAAAGGGAAGTAAAAGAGACAGGCGATGTGACGTCGCTTGAGAGAAAGTGCGATGAAATGGAGGGGATAGGGCGACTGAGGCTGAGGGTATAGAAGAGAGACTTGCATTGCCTTGCCTTGTGTTGCGTTACATGAAATCATAAACTTTGTAAAGAGAGCAAAAAGCGTCTGCAGACTGCAGCAGTGTAGCCGTTGCAATTCTTGAAGAAGAAGAAGAAGAAGAAGAGAGAATTTATTACCCATTACGCCATTAACACAACACGACAAAATCACCCACCAAAATAATAATATTAATCTGACCAAAAATTGAAACAACCTCAATAAAATAATGTAAACCAAATTAAAAAATTACTTCCTTTTTCTTTGAAGTAGCAGAATTAATGATGATGCTGGTAGTGGAGAGGTAATGGTAGTGAGCTGAAAAGACTAAACTTTTTTCTCAGAAGGTAAGTAACTATTATTCCAACACATTTTCTCTTTTTATCTCAGGAAAAAAAAAAAAGTGAGCTTTTGAGGAACAAAGAGAAACAGAGTTTTTCCTTTTCCTTTTTCTTTGGTAAATATTTTGTTTGAAAGGGAAGGAAGAGACATGCACAAATCCAAGCTTAGAAGAAAATTCCTCATGAGTGTTATTTCTCTTTCAGTTTAACAAATCCCAAAGGTATTTGTATATCATCTTCCTGATACAGATAATTTAGTTTTGTAAGGATTTTTTTCTTGTGCTTGTAAGGTTATAGGGTTTGATTTGGAGCCTAGGATGGTGGGTTTGAATTACCTGATTAATGGGATTTTTTTTTTTGGTTCAACTTTGAGCTCACTCTTTGATTATTGTGTTGTGGGTTTTGCATGCATGAAAGATTTATAAGTTTGAGACTTCAGAATTTATTTGAGCAAGAAATCCATTCAAATTTATCCTTGTTTTAAGTAAATGGCTGATATGTGGTTTGGGTTATTGTATCTACAATTCTTGTTAATATATTCAGTAGCTGAACTAAAATTTGATGTTATGGATGAATGCTAACTTCCATTGATGCAATGGATGTGTGGGACTCGTACAAATTTCTTTTTATATTTGAAATAAAATTCTTTCCTTGGTAGTTTGATTTTGTTGTATGTTTGTTGATGGTTCTATGAATCTGCAGAGACTCTACCACTTTAACTTGATACTTATGTTTGAATTAGGCAGTGTAACATGGTTTGTTTTCAAGCTCAAGATGCTTTTTATAGTTGTTCCTCTTTATCCGTTGAAGTCTCTTAAATTTGGTTTAATAAATTTTCCAAAGCCTGGTGAAGAAGGCTTACAACAATTTATTATAACAGTCTTTTCCAATTTAAACATCTAACACTATGGGTATGACAATTTTTTGTTTGTTGCTAGGTCACTGATGTGCGAGCACGTTAACATATAGCAGCAAAGATTTCTTCTTAGCACTTTCAAAATCTCTCACAGCTCCTTTTATAAGTCAGGATGCATTGAAGTTTGAATGGTAGGTTACCGAAATGCAAACCTTGCATAAAAAGGATTGTGTGTTAAGTTCTTATTTGACATGCACGAACGTAGTTGGCTGCTCATATTGGGTCAACTCAACTGAATCTCATGTCCAGCAATCATCCATGTCTGAAAGTTTAAATTTGAAGATGGGAATTGTACCTCAACACTTTCATAACGCCAAGCAGCTAAGTTTTCAATTTCAAGACCAGGACTCATCATCAACTCAATCAACCGGCCAATCTTACCCTGAAGTGGCTAGTGTTGGAGATAGCAATCTTTATAGGCAAAGTTCAATTTCAGCATCATCAGGTCTTTATATTTGCTCAATATTCCTGTTTGTGAGATAATGATTCAATCTATGTTATTTATTCTTTAAGCACATAATGTGGAACCTTCTTCTTAGCAAGTATCTATTTCATTTGTTATTAGCAGCATCTTATGCATTTAATTCGTATGCATGTTCTGATAGGCTTATCTTCTCTGATACTCTAACTAAATTGCTTAAAATAGAAGAGAGTTGCAAATCTATGCTGAAGTGATTGTTAAGTTTCACCTTGCTACCTGGCTGTAAACAATAATATTATCACTCCAAATGTGAGCAGAGCTTCTCTGAACAAAATAGTTCTAGTTCGTTTGTTAAAATAATGTGATTTTTTTTTTTCTCTTTTCTCCTTAGTATGCATATATCTAATTAGCTGTTCGTGCACCTGTTCAGGAGGAAATGAAACTCCCGGGAAGCTTGTTGAACATCATGCTAAATTAGCCTCGTCAATGGGAACTCAGGAATATGTCTTCTCTCCTTCACAAGTTGACTATAGCAAATCAATTGTAGGTTATTGCGTATGCTATTTGGCTGTTATTTAGATATATCATAGTCTTACGTATCATTTGTCCTTTACAGCAGGCTCATATTCCGCTCCATTGCGCTGAACCGTATTTTGGTGGTGTTGTGACTGCTGTTTGCCCACCTCCAGCTATGGTAAGAAACTTTCCGCATTAATTAGGTTTGTTCGATGGCAAGCACTTCAGTCTGGTATATTATCAATCCATAGAAAAGGGGTGGTTGGTTTTATAATCATGTTTAACACCCTAAGTAATTTCTAGAAGTCAATTATATATTTCATTTTGATGTCCTACATGTAGTCTTCTCTTCAAGGAATCTCATAAAGGTTATGTATAGTCCTTTAATTACCAGATGCAACCTTAATGCTGTAGAAAATGAATAAAGCACAACTTAGAGGATAGGTTGTTGCTATACCATAATTTAAATCCATTATCACCTTCCTGGGGTCATGCATTCTCCATTTATATAAAGAATGCTCAAATAATGTTATACTGGTCTTGTGGATCCTTTAATATTCATCAAGTAAATCCCCAAATTCTTCTTCCCTTTTTTAAAATTAATTTCTTTCATTCTATTCCACTTTGATTCCTGCTTTACTCTTGTTCTTCTTTGCTTTTCTTATCAAAATGATTCTTTATGGGAAAAGCTTTTCTTTCATGCTCTTATCGCATGAAGTTGGCTTACTATTACTATATGAAGCATGAAAAAGATGCAACAAGTACCGCCGAAGCAATTCTTATTCTTGACTAATTTTGTTTATTTTAATCTATGGTTTCAGTCTCGTAGTCTGACTAAAGTGGTTTTGATGTGGTTTCTGATTCATTGTGTTGCTAAATCATATGCACGAAAAATCTATTTAAGCTGCTCCCCTTGGTATGTATGATAAGACAGAAATGCACATTCGTTGTTTTCCATTTGTGAGATATTTGTCATTGCATTTGTCTCAGATTCATCATCCTTGTATGCTAGCAATGCTTCCTGCTCGAGTTCCACTTCCTTTGGAGCTTACAGAAGACGAAACTATTTATGTTAATGCAAAGCAGTATGGGGCTATTCTCAGGCGAAGACAGTATCGAGCGAAGCTTGAGGCTCAGAATAAACTGATCAAAGTTCGAAAGGTATGCTTTTAAAGTTTTTCCTTCATACATACTGCGCATGAGCTGCAAGGTGGCCCATGATGGTAAGTCTGGTTATTTGGCTTATGATTGATATACTTTTGAGTTATTTTATAAATGTTTGCAGCCCTATCTGCATGAGTCTCGACATCTTCACGCTTTAAAAAGGGCTAGAGGAAATGGCGGGCGATTCCTGAACACAAAGAAGCTCCACGAATCCAAGCCGATTCCAACAAGCCATGGACTTGATGCATCATCGTCTCCTCAGCTACATTTGTGTGCAAACATGTCGAATCAGCTGGAAAATTACAAAGATGCTGCTTCAACTACCACTTGCTCTGATGTCACTAGTGCCTCCAACAGTGATGAAATGCTACAGCAGCCAGATTTCAAGTTCTCTGGCTATTCTTCTCTCATTGCTGGAGCCATGCGGGGGAGTGGTGGGAACCTCCATCATCTTTCTGGTTGCGGCTGATAGTTTATGATGGGAGCACTGCAGTCCGGTGCTTCAGTGAAAGATACGGCTGCTTTGTTCCGGTGGGAAGTCATCCTTGGCTCAGTTTGTTTATTTTTAATAATAGACTAGACTGTTACAAAAGCATGAACATGAAGTTATTTCTTGGCAGAACTTGATTGCTATTTGGTGTTTATGTTAGACAAAAATGCATGCCTTGGTTGCAAATAATATTTACCAACCCTTAATCAAGCAATTGATTGCACCGCACATAGAGCTTGCCTAGCTTCTTAATCAAGTAAGAAGCTTATTTTTGGTCTTTTTGGGCAGCTTTACTACAGATCTCCCTTTTAGTTGCTCATTTTATTGGTTCACATGTCGAAAAAGCTTTTAAGAAAAAGTAATAAATAAAGCTGCATCGATTTCGTCATTGATCAAGTTAATCTGGTTTAATCTAATATTTTCTAAAAATATATTAAAAAATTATTTAAAAATCTAATAAATAATTTTTTTTATAAAATGTATAAACATATTTAAAATTTTGTAATAACTTATTAAGATTTTATAAAAATTATAAAAAAAGTATCAAAAGTTATTAAAATTGATATAAACTTATAAAAATATACATAAAAGTTTGAGCTGGATTGGATCAGTTGGTTGGACAGATTAGGCCGAAATTGACAAAGTTTGTGTGAAGAAAGTCATTAGAACGGTTGACTTAAGAATAGAATGGTTGAACCAATTTTTTATGTTTTATTTATTTTTAATACTTTATTTAATTCAATTGGAAGAATCAGTTGAATTGAGAAACTGATGGTTTGATCGGTTCGACTATCGATTTGATTCTGAAAACCTTGGTTAGAATATTTCATTATGACATATGCTAATAGTTGGATAATAAAATTTTAGTTTGATAAAAAAAAAATGGTTCAATTGTCCAATTTCCAAGTCAATTAGTCTAATGGCTTTTATTGGATCGGTACGCTTGCCAATTTTGAGTAACCGGTCCAATTCAAGCTTCTATGATTTTTTATAAGTTTATATCAGTTTTAATATTTTTTTATAATTTTTATTGCATTTTTAAGAATTCTAATACATTTTTTAATTTAAATATTTTAAATCATTTTTATTAATTTTATAATTTATTATAATTTGTTATATTTTATAATATTTATAATTTTAATAAGTTTATATCAATTTTAACATTTTTTAATATTTAATATTTATAGTTTTATAATTTTTTATGATTTTTAATATTTTTAGGGGAAAATATTATATTAAATCAGAAGCTGTCACGTGTCACCATTTGATTTGTTTGTCAATTTGTTTTAACGGTTAACATGGTCAATGACAGAAACCATTAATGGAGGAGCATAATTGATTATTTTAATTAATGACAATGTTTAATTGAGTGCAAATTTAATACAATGACTCAATTGATTTATTTTTACATTTTTTAAGAACTCGTTTTGACATATAAGCCAACATTATTATTAATTTATCCATTTTGTTTATATTTGATATCTAGGGCATCCATCTACCTACCTTTTATGTGTCTGTTTACTCGAATCAAACCTACTTTTCAATTTCAAAAAAATAAAATCACTTCCTCAAAAATCTTGCTAGGCTTGATCACGAGTCAGGTCACTTGTCAAAACCCGAAGGCTTGTCCGAAAAGTGAGAAGATTTAGGCAAAAATATAATCTCGAAAAGTGTGCTTGGACAAAAAATAAGACCCGTTTTTTGAACGAGTCAGGCCTCTAGTAAGAATATTTTGGTCTAGGCCTGATTCGGCCCGGATTTGATTACAATTTTTCCATACTATTGTTTTGCTGTTGTTTTGTTGTTGTTTGTTTTGTTATTGTTTACTACTGTTTTGCTGTTATTTTGCTATTATATTTTCAATTCGTTGGAAACATTTATTTTAGTATTTTCAATGTATTTGATGTGTTATATATCTTAAATTTGTTTTTATATAAAAAAATAATATAAAAAATTTAATACGGACGGATCGAGCCGAGTTTGAGTTTAACATTTTTTATCTGAGTCAAGTTTGGACAAAATTTTAGACCTATTTTTCAAGCCGAACTGAATCCCAACTTAAAAAGTGGCCTACTCTATCGACCCAACTTAACCCGACCAATTCCCAAGGAAAATAAAACAGAGGTTATGCAAAAGTTAACTTCCCTATCAGTTTTAAACCCTGCCCTCTACCACCATTTCTTAAACTCTATTCCTCGCCCAGGCCCTGCTACTTGTAAGACCTGAGTTGTGGCATGCCACTTATTTAGTAAACAAATGTTGCACATTGTTATTTAATTATATACTTAACGTGCACATAGTTAAGATGGTGATGATTATTAAGTACTTTTTTTTAATTATAAGAATAGTGTAAAGTCTTAACAGCAATCGATTAATGCAACTTGAGCTTAAGTTACATTTGGTGCGGTGAACATCTTAATCATCAGGTCAATATACGGGGTTCGATGATGATTATTATATTATTATTATACAAAAAACAACACCTTTTTGTACTATACTTTGTATTGCACTTTAATTTCTCTATTAAAAAATAAGTAAATTAGTCTCTGTATTTTATATGAGTGAGCGAAATAACTTCTCCCTTCAAATCTGGTTTTTATATATAAGGTATAAGAATAAATTTAGCCTTTACCTTTACACATTTATTCAATTTACCCTTAATCTTTTATTTTTTTCTATAAAAAATTTAATTAAAATGAAAAAAATATATTTAAAATTATGATATTTTGGATTTAAATTAAGTATATTTTACTTTTTACATTATTTAAAATAAAAAATATTTCTAGTTATTTTTTATAAAAATAATATTTTCGTTAATTATTTAAGGGTGACAACCATTTAATAAATTCCTTAAATAGAAAATTAAATTGGGAATATTATGTACCACTTATAAACACTAAAACTTTAATTAAAAAATTTAAATAAATTAATATATTACGTTGAAAAAAAATAAAAAAGCTGTATATATAATTGAACTTGTGTATATGCAAGTGCAACGGAAAGGACAAATTTGCCACCGAAAAATAAATAAATAAATGAATGAATGAATGAAAATATAAAAGAAAAGGGGACATTTTAGGGTTGTGGTTCATAAATCACGGTGAGGTTGGGCCAAGATTAGACCTCGCCCGAACGGAGTTTATTTTTTCCAGCGTCAGACCGGCCCTGAACCTTGCAATGAAATGATCGGCTTTGGTATTTACATCTGGACTTGGACAAAACAAAGCTCCTCCCCTTGAATCTTCACCCTCCATTTCACCCATTCTTTTAACATCCGACGGACTCGCTTCACCGCTTGATGGATCATCCGAATCCGCTGAATTAATACTTTTTATCCTTACAAAATCACCCTGCACTTCGAACTTCCATGGCCGCAATTTAAACGGCGGTGGAGGGACTGGATTTAACGGTGATTCATTCCCACTTTCCATGCTCTCTTCTACATTGTTCATGTTATTTATCTTGACTGGCAAAGGAGGCTTCTGGGTTGTTACCGGTGGTTCCATTGAATGGTGCATTCTGGCTTTGCTTTTCTTGGAAGAAACGATGCTTTGGTAAAATGAAGGTAACGGCGGTGGTGGAGGTGGTGGAGGCGGAGGCGGAGGTGATGGGGTTGGATATAAAGGAAGCGTTGAAAGGTTAAAGAATTCCTCAAGGTTTTCTACGCTTCTCTGCCTTTGCTTCTTCTTTTTTCTTCTTAAGGAAATTAAGAATTCTTTAGTCCCTCCACCGCCTGTCTTTTTCTCACTCTTGGAACTTCTCTTCTCCGGCTCGTCATCTATTGGTGGCGAGATTCTCATCTCACTGAATATTACTTCCTTAGGTTCACTTCTCGCTTTGGTTTTAGCATCTTCATAATGAGTCCGCTTAGGTTTTCTTCTAACTATCTTAGGAAGCTGCGGCGGAGGTGACTGAGGTGGTGGCTGCGGAGACGTGCGAACTGTATCAACAGCTATATCCTTGGTATTATTAATATAGATTTGTTGATCATGCTGTCGCCTTGACCTACTACGGTAATTATACAAATGAGTATCATCATAAAACCTCCAGCGATCATCACCGTTCACCATCCAAGAAGAATATTCCTGCCGTAGATCTGGATACGAGCTGCTACTTTTCAAGCTCTGTAATGAGTTATAAGCCGTCCGATCATACCATTGCCTTGGCGTTGAAGGGTTTGATCCGGGGACATGATCATCAACATGTTTGGGACTGGGTCTGGTAGTAGCTTCGTAAGTAGTTGTTGGGGTTGGGGTATTATTATTATTATTATTGCTATTGCTTAAGAAGCCACAGATTATGGCGAAAAGCACGAGGACTAAATTCACGGAATCCCATGATTTTTTAACAAGTTGAGGCTTGAATATGTTGGACGTCAAAGACAGAAACGAAGGGATGACAAACAACACAAATGCAAACGCAATGACTAGCAAGAGGATGATAAGGATACCGGTGTTTAAGAAGAAAGATGAAGGTTTCCGCCGCCGGCTGTCAGAGGTTTCCAGCCAAAATGGCGTCATCTCTCCATCTTCCTCCATCTTTCTCTAAGAGAGAAACACTTTTACTTGCCTTTTGGTTTTGGGTATATGCGTTTCATACAGAGAGATGGGTTGCCTTCACAGTTCACATGCTGCCTGTCCTTATAAGAATGACAGCGAAACGTAAAGTAGAGGTGTGTTGATGGTTTCTCCTCCGTTGAAATTTTGTCCGTCAATCACTCCCATTAATTGGGACAGCAACGGCTACACTTAATTGTTTAAAAGAAATAATATTTATAATTAATAAACCCATGTTTCTATCTGCATCTTCTAAGTTTCTATTGAGACATGCAATCCACTTCATGTTCGTTCAATCTAAATTCCTTTTAACAAATTTCATTTTATGGAAATCAATGGTAAGAAAGTATGGATTCGAATGTATTAAAATTGTATTATCTTCGTATTGATAAATTAAAGAGAAATTATAAATAATTCTTAACATTTTCTAAAAGCATAAATATCTTCTGAACCTGTAATAAAATTATTAAAAATAATTAGAAGAGATGATATTAAGTCGTAAAATGAAGTGTCAATCCGCCGCGTATGACAACTAATTATTAGCAAAACCAAATTAAATCAAGAAAAAGAAAAGGAATGGAGTGACGTGACGTGAGTTGCCAAAAGCTTGTAGTAGTAAGGAACAGGTAAGATAAGGGCAGCTAACAAGGAAGAGGAAAATATAATCTTGTTAATAAAATTTTATCGAGTAAAAAAAATTTAAATTAATCAAATTGGTGGGTCTTATTTTATTATTTTAACTTGAGTTAATTTTTTTTCAAATTGAATTATGTGAAATAAAATTCGATTCGAGTTGGTCGAGTTAAATTAAAGAAAATTAAACATGTCAAATTAAAATCTTATTACAATATAACTAATTTGAAACAATATATATTTGAAAACTTTTTTAAAGTAAAATAAGAAAAAAAATATTTTAATATGATAAACTTGAATCGTTAATTAACTTATTTAAGTCTCAAAATTGTTATTTTAGAAATTTTAGAAATTTTTAACTTTCTTTATATATTCTTTAGATTTTTTTATAATTTTTTAAAATATAAGTTTTGGAATTTTTATAAATATTTCAATTTTTTTTTGTAATTTTTGTTGAGAGAGACCAATTTGTTCAATTTCAAAATTGTCAGGGACCAAGGAGGTATTTACACCAATATGCTTGAATTGTAAAATTCAATTCAACTTGAACTCGAAAATTGAATTACTTATTTGAGTTTACTCGAAAAAATAAAATAACACTTGATTCGATTAACTTGAAATTCGTATTTTTTTCGAATCGAATTGAGTTTTACTCACCCCTATTCTATTTTCTCATTTGTCTTTTCTTTTGTTTGTTGTTAATTTGCTTTGGTAAAAGTATTATAGAGGCGCATGTACTAGGAGATAGATTGCATTTTAGTTTATTTATTCGAACAATGAGTAAATTAATCCTTGTACATTAGATTAAAAAGCAAATTAGTCTTTTCAGTTAAAAATTTCATCCATTTGTACAATTAAAAACGAGTGTAATTGACGGTATAACTAGACAGTTACACATGACATGCCACTTTTATCTCATGCTGACGTACAAGGACCAATTTTTAATAATACAAATGGATGAATTTTTTAACAGAATGACCAGTTTGCTCTTTTATCTAATGTATAAAGACTAATTTGCTCGTTTTTTTGAGTATAGAGAACAAAATACAATTTGACTTCTAGTATAGGGACCTTTATGATACTTTTACTGAAAATTTTCTATTAATTCTTAGTTGCATATTTAATTAGAATAATATTTGGCACACTCGCAATAAAGTTTTTAAACTCCACAAGCAGAGTCACACAAGTGTTTTATAGGGGTATAGTAAAATATTAAAAAAAATAAACACGTAACAATTTCTTAAGGTTGCTTGTGGAATAAAAAAAAAAGTACATCGCCAATTTAATTATAGCAATTAATTTTATTAGTTTAAATTCACTATTAGTCTCGTACCCCTCGTAGTTATCGTGCCAAGCGGTTGTGGTGTGCCCTCGTTCATTGTTCCTTCCGCTCCCCTACTAATACATTAGTTGGGAAGTTACGTATTGTTCAGTTTGATCATTATTGACTTTATACTTTTTAAATTTTAAAATTTTAATCCTAACTTAAACGATAGTCGTTAAATTTATTAATTAAAGTATTTCAATTTTTGTGAGTATTGTATAAAACTACACAATATTTATTGAAATAAAAGAATGGAAGAGTGTTTGTTGGTGTTGCTTCAAATCCAGATTTTAGGTAGGAATTAAGAGTCCAGCAAGACCTACTCACGTTTTCTTATTTCCATTATATCTACCGAATGAAACATGAAAATGGTCTTACGTAAACAACTGGGGGTTTTCTTACGGCACAAATAATGGGAGACATTGGGTTCATGTCAATTAATTTGGGGAAGGCTTTCCGGTTCTGCCTGCTTTTGCAAGTTGGTTTATAAAACGGCACCGGGGGATATACGCTATACTACATAAGCCTCTCCCGGGGTTTGCCCAAAAAATAAAAAAGTTTGGATAAAAATATAAGTTTAAAAATTTGGCTTGGGCATAAAAATAAGATCCGTTTAATAAACGGGCTGAATCCTTGATAAGATTTTTTTTGGCTCGGGCTTGACTCGAATTAGCAAAAAGATAAAAAAGAAATTGTTATTTTCTCACTGTTTTCTCATTGTTTTACTATTATTTCACTATTATGTTACTATTATTTTATTGTTATTATTTGGAAATTATATAACTATTGTTTTATTGTTAATTTTGTTACTATTTTAGAGGCATTTGCTTGTTAGTTACACCCATTTTAGTGTTATTTAAGTATAAATATTTTTTAAAATTTATTTTCAATTTGCTAGGAAATATTTATTTTAATATTTTTAATATTTGTAATGTATTATATTTTTTTATATAAAAAATAATTCGGGATGGCCGAGTTGGGCCCGAATTTTAACATTTTTATCCGATTTAGGCTTCGGCAAAATTTTAAATTCATTTTTCAGGTCAAACTTAACAAATAAGCCTAAAATTTTGACAAAGCTCAACCTAACCCAATCCATGGATAAGTCTGTAGCGGCTATAGCCCTATTCTAATTTCTATATTTGTATTTCCTTTTTCTCTTCATTAACGCTGTAAAACCCAAGACACAATTCTAATTCAGTCAACCTTCTAACAAACACATCTTTATTTATTTTCCTTTCTTAATTTTAGAGGTACTCATACGTCAAGTCAGGTTGGGCCTAAAAATTAACACACTTTATACTTGCTAAAATCTAGCTTGACTCGAAAATATAGGCCTAAAATTATGTCCAAACACGCCCATATTTACAAAAGATTAACCCAAGCCGAATTAGAGGCCACAAGCATAATTGCTTATGTCGCTCCTCCTCGGTGATAACCCCTCCCCCTTCATCCATGGTGATCTCCTCCGCTCTTTCACTTTTCTTTTCCTATTTTTTAGCTCCAACTCCCTTCATCCTTCGTCATCCATCCCCTCCACGACCACATCTCTTGATCTTTCATTGACCACCCTCCTTTGTTTTGGCAAGAGAAGTTTTCTGAATAATAATTTTGGCCTAGGGTTTGACCCTTGGTTCGTCCCTTATGGGAGGATTTTTTAGTTGATGAAGACTTGTGTATTCTTGAGTCCATTTTGACTCGTCTTTCTTGAGTTCATAGTAAACCTATTCTCGAGTTCGAGTCAACTCATTTTGTTTCCATTTGGTATGATGGATCTAACGTTTTTGCGACTTCAAAAGATTTCTGGGATGAATAAGAGCATCGATGGTGGTTACAATGCACTAGTTTGCATGTTTCATTTTCTAGTGGTTGATGCCTAACGATGAAGTAGGAGCTCTTGACGTGGCTTCTATCCATGATAATGGCATTTTTTGCCTAGGACTAGACATATAGCTTGATTTGCAGCGAAGCACTCGTACAGTTTTCTTTGATTTTTCTAATGTCTCATTTCTTTGTAATGATTTACAAACAAATTAACGAATGTCCTGCTGTGGAACATAAAAAAAATTCCTTCGACGCTTTCTTCTTCTTTATTAGGGTGTTTAGGTTGTAGAAAACATAAACTTTGATTTATAGGTAGAGCTGTTCATAGGCTAAATTAACTGGATTTAAACATAATATCAACACATTATACTTGCCCAACCAGACCAAAGTATAGGTATAAATTTTTTTACTCTAGCTCATCCATATTTTTAAATGGCCAACTTAAGCTATTTTAAGCCCACCTATATTATTATTTTTATAACAAATATTTACATTCTTTGATTTAATATTAAATAATTTTATATATTTTTCATTTATTAAAGTTTTACATATGCAACTTAAAATTTTTAATATGTTTACATTATAATATTATATATAACTATAAATCACATAATATATTACAAACTTAAGTTCAAGCATTAAATGTTTGAGCCTAAGCCCAATCCATATTTCAAATCAGCATAATTTTTTTATGTAAACCCATTTTTCAAGTCTAATATTTTTACCCCAATCTTCCCGAATTTTAAACAATCCTTCAAGTTTGGATGGGTAATCTAATGGTAATAAGCAAATTTGCAAAAGAATCTCCATGTACTCAAGTTTCCCAGGCCACTTACCAGACGATGCCATGGCATCCTTTTATGAAACTACCAAGGTTCCCTTCATTACATTTTCAGTCATCATCTTCAATAACATCAACTTGATAATCTTTTCCATGGATCCGAACCCAGCAAAAATGGCCAAATAATACCCTACAATGAAGCATGAATTTTCCTCTGTTTTCAAAATGAAAACTGAAAGTTTCAATGTCTCAAGAGATATATCAGTAATTACGTCGTGCTTGTGTTACCAGTACATACAATTCCTCTATGATATGGATATTACAAAGCTGTAATATAGATTTTGTGTTATGTTCATCACTAACGGGGGCTACAATGCAGATAACTGAACCTTCAATGATTCTGAGGTATTATACCTTCTTGCTTCTTTCCTTCTGTTGCAGATTTACAACTGCATGTATTCTTGTCTCACCTTTTGTTCCAGGAAGCTCCTTAAGCAGTACTAAAGATACAGACTGCAATAAGATGAACTAGAAGACGAGAATAGCTATTGTGATTATCAAAGCAATTGTACATATCAATGCCTGCAAAAAGCAACGATATGGGATTAAATAGAAAAGATAGCAAGGGGATGCATATCCTTTCATTAACTTATCACTGCAAGGTCATCTGGACTACCTAGACACTTTTTACTATTACTCCAATTACTTTCAGATTTAATTCTTTCATATGCCCGACATTGCTACAGTTAAAGAGTGGCAAATGTGTTATATGCTGGCACCTGGAAACCCCATCCCCTTTTAATGATCAAAAAAAGCTTTCAAAAGATTTTTCTTCCATCTGAGTTTCAGTTAATGACATTTACAAGGTGTCTAATAGTTTTAGTGGAGTATCTATCTTTTACACAAAATTGTCTTCCAAAGCATGGTATAGCAGTGCGGAATATAATAGAAATATATAAATTTGTTTATCTTTTCTCTAGATTGCATCAAAATGAACTTTAACTCAAAGTAAAAGTGAAATGGCAAATCATTAAAACCTTGTGTGCTGCTAAATACAACCATAACATCAAACAAAATACCAATGCCTAAATTAGCACTTACAGCTATTGCAGAGGCAGCAAGTCCAGCTCTTTCTCTTGGGTCTTTGTGGTAGTAGTTTCCAAAGTAGAGAATGGTGGCATAATACCACATCAATGGGAAAACAAATCCAAGCACAAGACTGCAAACGAGCATATATGCTCATGAGTCCAGAAAACAAGATGCAATGGAAGAGTATGTAGAGGGCAGGAGAACTCACGAAAACCACCCTATCCCACAGCCAAAGCAAGGAAGAGGTTTATCATAAATGCTCAGCTGCGGGTTTTCCGCATCTCTAATAAGTGCATATTCACCATTTTTCTGTTCAACTGCTTCTGTTAAGTGCTCTGCATTAACCAAATTGCTAACCATGATTTAACAATATAAACAAACATTTTTTTTTTAAATAAACTTTACTCAAAGAGGCTAAATGCAACACATTGACTGGCCTAATGGTGGTGTCAGTCAGCATGAACTAAGGCAGATGTTGGTGGTTTAACTTCATGTCAGACTGAAACAAAGGCTATAACTGAAATACACATCAGTTAGCCATTCGAAAGAATGCAATAAATCAGTCCACAAGTTGAATGTGCAGGACAGTAACTTTGTAGGATTCGTGATTACTGCTTATATCCATGCACTAGAATTCACATTTGGTTGAATTTTTCAGTTTTTTTATGCAAAAGCAGCATTGCATATAATATGGAAGTCATAATAGATGGTCCTCAGTAGCAATTACTTTAGCTGATTAATTGTAATTCATAAACTAACGCACATATCACAAAATACGAAAAGCAATAAAACTCCTTAAAGCTTGGAGATTTTGACAATTTTACAGGTAACTATCAACTTTGGAGCATAGCACTGAACTATCATATGCAGAGATAAAAAAGGAAGGGCATAGAAGGAATACGTTTAACACTCGGATCCATGCATGCATTCAGGATATCTAACTCTTAGTCGGTTGCCTCAGCTCCTCTCTCTGCCTTTGAAGGATCTGTCCTGTCGAGAATAAGTGAGGAATGTAAAATATTAGCAGCAATAATCACCATTAAAAAACCTTCATAAAACCAGAAAACTGTTAATACCTCAGTAAGAACACTGATTTCCTAATTTCTACTTCCTCAAAAAAGAAGAAGATTACAAAAACAATCTTCAAGCAAAACTCAACTAACCCCATCACCCTTTTACTCGAAATAATTACATCCACACTTAAAAACACACCACAAATTAAGAATTGAATAGAATATGCATAAAGAATTCTCAATCAACTAAACTCTCCTAGCTTAAAAACAAAGAAATGACAGAGGCGGCTATTCTGGTAAAATTTTAATTTAATATCAACACTAACCAAAGGAAATATCGAAGAATCCTTGTCAATCCTCAAAGTATACCACCCCAAGAGTTACTACGATTAATAGCAAAAAAAGAAGAAAGGTAGACGATAATCCCCTCAAAAGTCAAACCTTGATTTCTACAAAAAGGGTTAGTTCTCAACAACAAAAAAATACAGGGCAGAAAAAAAATCATTCTACAAAGATCAAGTTTACCAATTTAGCAACAAAAATCTAAATTTCAAAGCAATCTGAGTATGGAACAGTAAAATGTTGGTAGACGGAGAGCGAAAGAGTGAAACTTGCCAGTCGAAGTGAGAGAAGGCGGCAAGGCGCAGGTGTTTTTTTTTCTCTGCTGTCTCCGTTACATATATTATGTGATATAGAGAGATGCACTAGTGTAATCACTTATTTGCTCCTCAAATTTAAAAAATAAATAAATTATTTTAGCTTCTTATTTTTTTTTAAAGAAAAATTCATTTATTCATTTAACAATATTATGGCACGTTAACAATTAGTTCGGTCATAACTCAAGAATAATATATTTAGAGTGATTGTAAGTACTTAATACAATAAAGAAATCAACCCCGGATGGTCCAAAGCGACTGGTATAAATAGGAAAAAAACCGAGCATCCACCAAACTAGAGAGGATGATGTCAAAATTAGCACTAAAATCACTCACAAAATCAAGACTATATGCATAAATAAGACTAAAAAGTGTACTACAAGAGTAGATAAAAACTTTTAAAAGTGAAGAGTTATTAAACAATGGAAAAATAAACAAAAAACATATAAAACTGTTAAAATAGAATGTCGATAATGACAATAAAAGAGAGAAAAATAGAACACAATATGTGGAAACCCTTTCGGGATAATTACAAGTGGAAACCCTTTCGGGATAATTACAAAGGGTATAAACTGTGTCTATTTCGGGATAATATAAACTGTGTCTATTTCGGGATAATGCAGTAAGGTTGAAATACCTTATTCAAATCAATATCAAACAGAGGAAGTAAACTTCTAAACCTCGGCCTTCGCCCTCGTAGATCCCCTATCTTGCCACTTGTATTTTATTTTAATAAGAATTTGGGTCACAACTCTAACAAAAACTTAAGACAACACGAGTCCAAACCGACTCATGAAATCATTTATTATTCTGAAATACTCTTAAAACAAGAATAAATTAAGAAGTCAACGAAGAGCCACATATTTTTTAAAAGAGACCACTTGTGGTTAATGGTGTTTTAACGATGATAGGTATCGTCATCTGTTCATCACAATTTGTGAAAGACAATAATGATAGCCACAAAATAGATCTGGAAACTAAAAAGAGAGAAAACACATTGAGTGAATGAAAAGAAAAAAAGAAAAAGAGGGTTTTATTTATTTCCCATTTCCTAACATGAATATTTAACTCTAAAAATATTTATAAATAAATGAATATTTAATTTCCCATTTCCTAACATGAATTTTATTTATTTAAATAATAATTGTATAAATAAAATAATAAACTTATAAACAAACAATTCAAGGGGAGAAGACCATGAAGAAGACTTATGTAGATTCAGCTTTTTCATTTTTTTCAACATTAATGATCACCATGTTTTTAGGTCGATAATGGTAAGAATCGATGTCTTTAGGTTGTTACCCAAAACGGGTACGTTGCGTTTGAGGCAAGCACGGTTGGGTATATATAGGTGAGGATGATTGGATGAGGTCTTAGAGACCTAGTAGGTGGAAGGCCATGCTGATATCTCCATAATCAATTCCTAGTTCGATGGTGTGATGATGGAGGATATAAAACTCGAGCAGCTCGAAGTAACGATTGTTGGTGCCGATGGTTGTGGGTGAAGGCGATGTCTAGCACTTGGCAAATTTGACGAGGATTAAGGAGTAAGGCCAAGTGTATAATAAAATTTATTGTTTATAAAATAAACTAATAAAAAGGAAAAGATTAAATATGGGGTGAAGGAGCGAAAGAAGCTAACTCGAATGAAGAATCTTTCCGAGGAGTGACCCCAAGTAGAAGTTAGAGAAGGAATTGATCCTTTCCTGAAGGATATAGGACTTAAGACACAAACTTGTGTTTTTTTTTTAAAGAAAAATATTTTATTTCTAAAAATATTATTTTAATAAATAAATTTCATGTCAGAAAAAGATAAAAAATTGATATTCATTTATTTATAATTTTGTACAAATATTTTTTTTATAAAAAATCTTATGTATTTTATCAAAAAAAGAAATTTTAAATATTTTTTTACAATTTTTAAAAATTTAAAATTTGAGTTTTTAAGAAGTAAAACTAAATTGATAGAATGTGTAAAGTTGATGGCTAAATTTGTAGAATTTTTAGAATTATGACTAAATTGATAAAATCTGTAAATATTAGAGGGCTAAATTTATTATTATATATATAAAAAAAAAAAGGCAACCGTTAGTGATTTAATAGAGGAGTGACAACATAGTAAATTTCAATAATGTTAGTGGTTAAAATAAAAATTTTTAAACTTTAGTGACCAATTCAGGAATACATTAATAGTTAGGTGTCTCTTTTATAATTTACCCTATTTGCATGTATATTGACATAAACATGCCAATAAAGTGATAAGAGTTTGGTTTGTTGGAATATCCAAACGCCATTGCTGACTGCTACTCTCCACCAAACAAACGTTAAACTCATGACTCCATAGGATTAGACGATTGATATGTGATATTGATTCTTTAATGTTCATTCATTCGTTTGAAAATGTCGATTGAGTCTGATTAGTATAGATATTATTGTTAATGTAAGAAGACGTGAGTTTAAGTGCACTGAAGCGCATTATCTACCTATTTATGGGTTGGGGAAGAGTTATGTGTAGTTTTAAGTATTGTGTAAAAAAGAAGCAGATATGATCAAAACCTATAATGAGATTGTTCAAAAACAATATTATTATAGTTAAAAGGTTAAATTATGCTATAAATTTACGTATTTTTTATATATTTAAAATTTAATTTAATTTTTTAGAAATTTATTTATTTATTTATATTTTGAATTTAAAAATTTAAGTTTATGAATACTTAGCTTTGACTTCTCAGATTTTTATCACTTTTCAAATATAAATAAGGTTATATATTTCAAGAAATTGTGTTTTCAAGGATAAATATAACAAAGTTAACTCGAACAAATAGCAACATTGTAACACCCTCAACTTGATTCGATTAGTCGAATCTGGCCGATTCGATTAGTCGAATCCAGATTTTGGGTATTACCACAAAATACAGACACAAGCTTAATTTACTTATATGATTTACAAATAATGACAACTTACTTAGCTACAAAATTTTCAAACTAAAATACATAAGTAGATACAATGAGTAAATACAACTACAACACGAAGTAATTAAATTACAGTGATATCCAAATTGAAACCCAAATTTATTACAAATACCCCCAAGTGTGGATTTGTAAGTAGTATTTTAGTCTTTGAACACACCGCCAAACTTGCTCTGTATGCATAATAGCCTAATACGTCACTCCTTAGGTGTAGTCCTTGCATCGTCCCTCTTGGTGCAGACTCATATAAATTCACCTAGAACAAAACATACATCCAAATAAGTTCATAAGAACTTAGTGAAGAAAACATCATTTACCTATGTCATTTCTGCGCATCTCAACTAATAACTTATTTAGATGATTTTATCATTCTGAACCTTGAATTTAATCATTGGCAAATACTCCCTTAATTTCTATTCTCATTTACACATAAGATACCATACATTGCTCAGAACTCATTTCTTACCCATCAACATCTTCGATATGCCACTTACCTCTTTCAATATGATCTTTCATAAGTTATTACTCATTTCCTTTACAGAGGTCCATACGACCGAAACACCGTTACTCTTGTATACGTAACTTTAAGTCATCGTTTCACAATCTGATCACATACACAGATAACAAGTACATTCCTTCTGATATATAGTTAGAAAAATCCTTATTCAGAATACGCTTCTTTTATGTTTACCTATCACCTCTTCTATATCTCATCACTTCATTATTCGTAGTCAAATCATGATCTTGTAAAACAATTTATCATAGCCCATTAAGACATTGTGTCTTTCTAATCTTTCTAATCACACTTACAAGCCATACTGAATGTGCCAAAGCAATTTAACACAAAATCCACCACAAGAATCGTTCCTTTAGGTTATGCCATTGCAAGCCTTACTAGGATACGCCGCAAGGGCATTGCTTTCAGATTTCGCCATGTACGCCGTTCTTTCAAGTTTTTGCCACAAAGTCTATTACGTCAGAATTTGCCACATAGGCTATTGTTTCATTGTTTGCCACAAGGGCCGTTCTTAAGAGTGCGCTACATAATCGTTCCTTACGGAATTTGCCACAAAGGCATTCCTTTCATATTCCGCCACAAAGGCTTTCTTTCATATTACACTACAAAGGTTTTTTTCTTTCATATTACGCCATAAATGAACGAAATGAATAGAAAAAGAGAAATGAGAAACATTCAAGAATGATTATGATTTTCTCGGAAATGGAGAAATAAAATCTTTTGGAAATGAATGTAGGTTTCCAAAAATATAAATGGAAATGAAAACGAAAATGGAAACTTGCAATCTTATATAAGATTACTTAAAAAATGATAGAATAATGAGATTATGTTTTTGGACTGTTTTGAAGCTCAAAAATAAAAATAAATAATTTTTTCATAGTGAACACGTTGAGTTGTGACATATTGAATGAATTTTCTCGAAATTTTATCATGGGTAAAATCGTCAAAATTTCACTTAGGGTAAAATCGTCAAAAAATTATTAGGGTAAAATTAGGTGAGAAAATTATGTAAATATTAAAGTTTATTTTGAGAAATAGAAAATTTGAATCAGATTGGATCATAATTCAGAGTACTAGGTCAAAAAGGCCTAAGAAATACTCGTAATTGGACCCGATGTGAGAGAGGCCCAAAACCCCTTATGTAAAGAGGTGGGACGACAAAACCCTAGTATCATTAACTAGAGTTGTTGCCCCTTATATCCTAGATAAACCATGATATTGTTTTCCCAGTGAAAATAAACTTCTATAACTCTACAAGGGTTCTACCTTTTCTTCCTAAATAGATGACACCGGTAGAGCTATGAAAACAACTTTTGAGATATTGCTATTCTGCCAAAAAATAAAGAGAATTTATTCTCAACTTATAAATATATTTTTTAGAATAACAATTTTACTGGTTTCTATTATAGAAGAGAGAATTTTCGTTTTCACCCCAAAAGGAAAACTTTTTCTAGTTCTGCGTTTTGATTCAATTGGTTTGAGCCCTACTTGAAATAGTTCATGGAACGAGAATAGCAGAGAAGATCATTTGGTTAAAAGCCAAAAAAATAAAGGATCCACTTATCTAAAAATACATGTACGAATTCAGTTAAGGTTTATTACTTTAAATATCACAAACCGGGTTGATTTTCAAATTTTAAATTTTTCGTTGTGCAAGAAAATCGTTTTCAAATTGAGTTTTTTTCCAACAGAAACCCCTTTCCACTTTTTTGTATTCCTTTTCGAAATCAAGTTTCATGGCAAAAACACATTTTCTCCTTTCCTCTCTCTTCTTGATGGCATTGAACATATCATATGCAATAATGATATTGCTCTGAATCTGTCTCTTTTCTATGAAAGTTGATTATGCAAGGTGGATGACTGCCTTAGGAGCCGGTTTTATCCTAGTCACTAAAAGTCTAGAAACAATCTTGTATCCAGATTTACATAGTCTAATAGGTTAAAATTGGGATTTGTTAACCGAGATTTTTTGTTTGGGGATTAAGACCACATTAGTATCATTTAGGCCTTTTAGAAGCCTTCTACTATAAAAAAACTCCTTCACCATCTTGAAAATGTCTTCCTCTATCAAGTACCAGAAATGATGATAAAATATTCTAAAAAATCCATCGGGACCCGAGGCCTTATACCATACCAAAAGTCACAGTCTTAGGCTCTTCCACGTGATCTCTTTACATATTTCCGTATTCATATCATTGAATATAACATTTTCAAAAGACCCCAACACTTCCTCAATTTTCGTAATCTCCTTCAAGTTGAAGACCACTTTGAAATGGCTTGCTATGTAGGACATTAAACTTTTGTCTCACTCAATCCATTCGAAATGGTCATCCTTTAATTTTGTGATTTCGTTGGATCTTTATTAGCCATAGTTGTAGCATGGAAAAATCTAGTACTTTTGTCCCTGTGACGTAGCCAATTAATCCTCAGCCTTTGATGCCAGTCACTTTCTTCCTTTTACTATAGAATATCGAGGTTCTTTTCCAAAGCTCTAAACTTTTATCTATTGTGATTTTAGGGTAGTTCTTTTTGAATGTTCATTGTAACACCCCAACCCGTATTCGTCGCCAGAACAGGGTTACGAGGCATTACCGGAGTTTACAGAATATTTACCGCTAAATCAAGTCAAATACTATTCAAATCCTGAAATTCATCATAACATCCCTTAGATGGGTCCTTGAAGCCTAAAATATGTATTAGAAATGATTTGGGACTAAATCGGGATGATAGGAAATTTTTCGCAAAATCCTAAAATTTTTCTCATTATTAAAGGTCACACGCCCATGTACCAGACCATGTGTCATACACGGCCTAGACACACGCCTGTGTGTCTACCTGTGTGGACAAAAACAAGGCTATATCCAAGCATTGTTTCTCACCTGTTTTCATCCAATACCTACACCAAACTGTTCCAATACCAACCAAGCAATTTCAATATTGTTTCAAACCATTTTAAACATTCAACAGTATGTGTTTATACATAATCATAGTTCGACTTATCAACATTTCAAAAACAAGTTCACACTAGCCATCCCAATAGCTAGGTTTACAACCATACACTTCAACATTAACATTAGTGTATATATATATTTAGCCTATACACGCCATTAACTCAAAATGAAACATTTTTATATACCAAAATGTGGTGGTTGATAGTGTGATGTGGCTCCGACCTATCTTCGACCTCCCGAGCTTCTATAAAACAAGGAAAAATAAAACGGGGTAAGCACTTAGTACTTAGTAAGTTCATGTAACAAGAATTAAATTTACTATATATTTCCATGAAAATTAAATCAAACATGCACATGTCCATAACAATAGAACATTTTCCTAACACATACAAACTCAACCCATGGATTAATCAAATAACATCATATAATTTCAATACATAGATGAATGATGAGCTCATCAATTCCATGATTTCACGTACTTGCCATTTTCTATATTTTTCCCATTGAATTTCTCGAAATTTCAATGGATTTCTAGTAGTACACTTATAGTGTACAAGTTCAAGCCCGTCAATTCATATTTATCCTTTTCAGGGAGCACACTCCCGAGTCTTATTTCACACAGCGGAAATACCAGTCCAGGCTGAATCCCTTGAAACATATGCGCAAAGAGTATTTGTGAGGATTACCAGTCCAGGCTAAATCCTTTCAGTGAAAAATATTCTATTAAGCTCGATCTGGATTACTCGTCCTTGTTAATAAAGTCTACTAATCTGAGACTTTTTCCTTGCCTCAATCTAACCTCGTATTTGATTCGTCTGGATCTATATAAATGAATTTAATCATCAATTTCATTCAATTTATATTCTATTGAGTTTGATCTACACTTTAGGCAAAATTACCATTTTGCCCCTAAATTTTCATTAATTCCAATCTCATCTCTAGGCTCAAAAAAAAATGAAATTCATGCAATCCAATCCTTTACACAATTCTAACTTGAAATTCTATTAATTCAACCCCTAATTCATCAATTAATTTAACATAAACCATGTCCAAAAATCTACCAACTTTCAAAATTTCAACATATACTAAGTAGTATTTTGTTCTAGGATCATAAAAACTCAAAAATTACAAGAAAATGACTTAAATTGACTTACCAATTGATCTTGAAACCTTTAAAAATCCTAAATTCTCTTTTCTTTTTTCTTCTCCCCTGTTTCGTTTTGCTCCTATGTTCTTATTCTCTCTTTTTGTTTTACTTTAATGTTATATATATTATAATAAAATAAAATAATTATAATTAATATATTATTTACTTATTTATTAAGTAAATATAATAATATATATAATTTAATACTTAAAAATCTCATATTTTTTTAAAGGTTAAACCGCCTCAATTCATATTAATGGCATATTTTCCTATTTAACCCCTTTGATTTTCCTTTAATCTATAGTTTTCCTTTTACCTAATATTTTTAATTCAAGCAAATTCACTTAACTAAAACCTAATTAACTACACAACTAAATTCATAAATATTTATTAAAAATATTTATGAATCCGATTTACTGGAACGGAGTCCCGAGAATGCACTCTTTTTTTAGTCCTTTCTCAAATTAACCACATAATCAATAGAATTTTCTTATCGAAATTTTCATGCAACCTTCCTATCATAATATATATCATGCCATAATATTAAAATAAAATTTTCTTTTTTAGCTTGATTTATAGTTATGAAACCACTGTTTAGATTTTACTAAAATTAGGCAACTACATTCATCTTCTTGCTAGTGATCGTATCAATCTTCCTTCTTAAGCTTCGATCATTCCCATTACTCCATTGTTGAAGTTTAGTCTTGGTTCTTGATATATATGTCCACAAATCCTATTCTTACCCCATTGTCCATAGTCCTCCATTCCTTCTTAATAGAATCCTTCCATTCACTAGTGATAACGGTTCCATAGTGTAAGAACATTGTGTAGAGAAATTTGTACAAAATATGTAGAATAATAATGTGGCTTAGACTATAAGTGCGACATGTCAGTTATAATATAGAAATTTTACAATGAAATACTAAGTATTCAGAGGATATAACCAAAGGAGATTAGGTGATAAAATTGATCAACATTGATTAAGCATGTGAGAAGGAAGGTTAGCTAGCTAATTACCAAATATCACAGTAAGACAAATCGAGAAAAGGGGTAAATTATACTAAATGATAAACTAAAAGGACTAAAATACAATAAATCCAATTTTACAAGATTAATAATCAGGCAAACAAGATGGTTGATAAATATCCATGACAATGGATAATTATCGGTTTAGGGGAGCTAGAATGTCTAATTTTCCTAATTGGTCCAATTTTACTTCTCGATCACTATTTTACCCAATTAAACAATTTAATCTGATTTATCTTTCGACCTCACTAAATTAAATCGATCTAATCGAATTAATACTCGATAAGATTTCCTCTCAGTCTCACTTATCTATATAATCCCTTGTAGTCGTCAATTCTAGGTTTTCAAATTCATTCAATTTGATCCAAATTTTACGGTCTAATTGATAAACCTTAAATCAACCAAATAATATTTCAATTAATCAACCACGAGTCAATTTAATTCCTACCATTATCAATTAGCAAGACACAATCAATTTCATGCTAGATTAAACAAGAAAATATCATAAAATAAATAAGGTTGAGAAATACTTAGTAAAATCATAAAACCATTGAATTGATTAATGGTGATGTATTGAATCCTCATTTATCCATAAGCCAATCCTTAATCAACAAAATCAGATGAATAAAATAATCTAACTCTATTGAAATGATAAGAGATTGCAAAGAGTCTTGTACTCTTTTGCTAAGGAAAGCAAAGTGCAAAAAAAGAACTAAAATAAATTTTCTAAAAGTTAACCTAAAAGAGAATAGTAGTCAGAATTTAATGAATTATCCTTCCAAATTGTTTCATTAAGTGAATTATATAGTCTAACACAATTTGACCTACAAATGATAAAAACTCCCTCTTTTAATAATTGATTTATGGCTGAACTAAAAATTGCCCATCAGATTTTTCCCTCGTCAGGAACCAGTGTCGCTACACCCAACCTTTGGTGTCGCAACACCCTCGATAGTGTACTTCCTTGGGTGCTTGGAAGCTCAATGTCACAACATTGACTCTTTAGCGTTGCAACATTGACTCTTTGGTGTTGCAACATTGTCCTCAATAAACGTGGCTTCCTTAACTTTGGCAACTATGCTTGTAACATCCTGTCCGATGTAGTTCCTGTTGAAGTTATGTGTAGGCATATTGTTGGCTAAGTATAAGCCAGAGAAGGATGATTTATGCCCTATCCCCCAGTGTGATGTTAAGTGTTTGTTGTCACGCCATGATGACGAACTGCTCGGCTAATCTAGTAGGTTTTGTAATTACTTGGATGAAGAATTTGTCTTTTGGCAAAGTATGGGTATTTATGTTTTGGTGTGGTCGTTGGAGGAACTTGCCAGTTGGCAGATTCTCTTGGTAAGTTTTGTGTAACAGATCTTTATTTTTATACTCGCCAGTGGTTGATTGTAGGATTGTGGACCTGATAGTTTTTTTGTTTGAACACGTGTGTTTACTATATAATTTTAGTTGGTTTCTTGTTATGATCTAGTTAGAAATTGGCTAGAATGCATTGGATATTTAAGATGAGATTTGCCTAGAAATTATTATGTTGACCACTATAGAGTGATGAGTCAACTTTGCATGAATAGCCACGTGTAAATTTTTAAGAGAACTATGTGAGCTATGAATATCAGTAAGGCTATTATAGTGGTGGTTTTTCCTTTCTCTTCCTTTACCTTATTTTTACTCTGGTAACCAGTCTAAGAATGAGTTCTTGGTTAGAGAAAGACCATCAAGTATTCGAATTATAAGAAAGAGTTGTAAAGTGTAGTGAAAGTCTTGGTGTAACCAGCTTCGTTAAAGTTATTTTGTGAGTATCCAGTTTGTATTAATCTTCTGAGTTTTCCTCTTAGTTTTAATATATTGCTAAATTTTGGTTGTCCTAGTTAAGAATTTAGGTAAAAAGGATCTTCATGAGATACGTTATGTTGTTGCATGTAATCATCTACATGTGCATGTCAGTGACAGGAAACAAACTCGACTTTTTTAGTGTATAAACTCGATCTCTAGATAAGATGGGCCACTGATAGGGCATGTTAGTTGCTAACTAGAATAGAAAATGTGCAAACCACTGGTAGGGCTTGTTAGTTGCTAACCGGATTGGCTGGAGTGCTGAGTTTCTGATAAGGCATGATAGTTGCTAACCAACCTAGCGGAATGGGTACTGCCTATGGTAGGTGATAAACCGTAAATATAACATATTTTAATCCCACATTTATTATGCTTTTTGAAGATTTAAGCCTCGTTTTATATAAAAAGGTGCTTTTAATCCTTTCTTTTCATATCTTATACCCAGGAAAGCACTCGATGATGAAAAGAACACAAAATGGGCCTAAAACAAAGTAAATGGGCCTTTTCACGTAATAGACACGGCCTGGGCCAAGGACCACACAGCCGTGTCTTGATGAACACCTGGAGCACGGCCTCATCACCACCGCACATAGCCGTGCCAAAGCAGAAATCCGAACACGGTCAGGTCTCGATTTGCACGGGCGTGTGAAATGGCCATGCCTCTGTCGCTGGAAAGAGCAATTTCAATCGAAAAAGGATACTTCGGGAGAAAGAATCGCATTCCAAGAGCCTATAAATATACCCCAAGTACTACCTTTTAGGGGGATCGAAAGCTAGGCCAAGGAGCCAAGCCGAGAAGGTCAGAGTTAGGGAATAACGCGAGGATAGCCAGTTGATCCATCCCAAGAAGCAGGAATTATACTCAAGACGGCAGAATTCTCCTTCAATTCCTTCAGGGAGTTTTAGGATTTTCTTATGTTTTGTTTTATCTTTTCTCTTAAGATGTTTTCTTGTTTAGTTATGAATTAAACCCTTTAGATACCTGAAGGGGATGAAACTTAGATGAATCTTGTTATTTGATTTCTGAATTATATGATAATTACTTAGTTTGTTCTTAATTATGTTGCTTAATCCAAATCTGATGTGCTTAGCTGGAGAAGGAATAGACCCTGCCTGAGAGTAGATCTAGCATAATTAAGCGGAGTTGATCAGGCGCTTAGAGATAGGGTTACGAGATTTTGCCGGATTAGGGTAAAACCTAATAGGGGAGTCTATTGATCGATTTACTGCTTTCCTAGGGGGTTATTATAAGCGAACGAGAGTTCCACTAATTAACCTAGGATTAGACGTTATTCGCTTCAAGAGAAGGTTTAACATAGGTTAGGGAGTCTCACGGATCAAGCTAAGTAAAAGAAATCGTATAATTTAAAGGTTAATTAATAAGTGAAGTCTAGGTGGATTCTTCTTGAGGGTATCGTCGCAATCAATTGATTTTTTCTTCAAATTTATTTTCCCATTCGTCTTCTTTGTCTTTGTCCTTAGTTTAGTTTTCATCAAAAGCAGCTTCACTCTAATTTTAAGGCTAAATAATAAAATGAAAGTTAGTATTAGTACTTTTAGTTCCTTTGGGTTCGATATCCGGTCTTGCCTAAGCTATACTACTGTTCGATAGGTACACTTGCCTTATAATCGTTGTCAGAGTTAGCCTCCAAGTTTGATCATTCTTTTATAAATATTTAAAACTCTTATTTTACAGTGATCAAGTTTTTGGCGCCGTTGCCGGGGAACTAAAATATTAAGAAAGCTCTATTTTTATTACTTTAGCCATTATTTTATTTGTAATTTATTCCTTTTGTTTTTTTTAGGTTAAATTTTATTTTTCTAATTTTTATTTTTTTTATTATTTTCTCTTTTCTAGGTACCTCTAATTTATGACTAGAAGGAACCCGAGAGGACTTTTAGTATACAAAAGTGATATTGAAGCTACCGCTCGAAGGAATCGTCGGGAAACCAGGCGAGCCCTAGATTACACAGAAAGAGAGGAAGAAGACAGATCCAATCCTACTGAAGGGATGGGCGAAAACAACCCACCACTACGTGATGTGGGGGATCACAATGCTCCTCGTACAATGTTTGATTATGCGAAACCGCATTTAACAGGAGTAGAATCTAGTATTGTTAGGCCTGCTATATCTGCTAACAATTTTGAATTAAAGCCTAACACAATACAAATGATTCAACAGTTTGTTCAATTTGATGGTTTGCAGGACGAAGACCCAAATATGCATATAGCTAACTTTTTAGAGTTCTGTGATACTTTCAAAATAAATGGCATTTCTGATGATGCCATTTGTCTTCGGTTATTCCCTTTTTCATTAAGGAATAAAGCCAAACACTGGTTAAACTCGTTACAGCGAGGGTCAATCACTACATGGGAGCAGATGACCGAAAAGTTTTTAATGGAATATTTTTCACCAGCCAAAACGACCAAATTACGTAATGATATCTCTTCCTTTGTGCAGATGGATTTAGAGACACCATACAACGTATGGGAGAGGTTCAAAGATCTCTTGAAGAGATGCCCACACCATGGTTTACCCCTGTGGCTACAAGTCCAAACCTTCTACAATGGAGTAAACCTCTCAACGAGACAACTGATAGATTCAGCCGCCGGTGGAACGCTGAACAATAAAACTCCGGAAGCAGCCTATGAGTTCATTGAGGAAACGTCATTAAACAACTATCAATGGCAAGCTTCGAGGACCAAACCGACAACATCGGCAGGAGTTTTTAACGTCGACACCATGACCATGCTATCAACCCAACTTGAGATGATGAATAAAAAGCTTGATAGTTTGTGTTCTTCACAGATACATCCAGTCATGCAGTGCGACACTAGTGGAACTGTGGCGAATCCTGAGTACCCACCCTATCAACCAGGAGCAGAAGATGAACAGATGAACTATATAGGTAATAGTTTCCGTTCTAATAATAATCCTTATAGTAACACTTACAATCCAGGTTGGAGGAATCACCCAAATTTTTCATGGGGAGGACAAGGCAATTAAGGAAATCAAAGGTAACAACCTTCCCAAAACTTCCGAAATCAACCTTATCCACAAGACAAGAAGCTAACCATCAAGGAACGAATCCAAGAAGCTGACAGATTAATCAAAAGCAATGACAACCAAATGGAAGAACTTGCTAAGTCAGTCAAGGAAGTAAGCAAAGTCGTGAAACAACCTGTAAAGTCAATGTCAGAACGACCGTAAGAACGCCTACCTAGTAATATCGAAATTAATCCTAAGGAGCAAATTCAAGCTATCACACTTCAGGATAGCAAGGAAATAGATACACCCAACCCAACTCCAGAAAGTAAGGTAGACGAAGGTACAACAGAGGTAGTACAAGAAAAGCCAAAACCAGTAGTCAAGGAGTACAAACCTCGTATACCTTATCCTGCAGCATTACAAAAAGATGATTCAGAGGAGCAGTTTGGTAAGTTTCTTAAACTTTTAAAGAAATTACATATTAACTTACCTCTTCTTGAAGCTCTTTTTCAGATGCCAAACGCGCGGAAATTCTTAAGACAGCTCTTAACCAACAAACGCAAAATAGATGAAGAGCACCACGTGGAACTTAACGCAACATGTTCAGTAATGTTACAAAATAGACTACCATAGAAGCAAAAAGATCCAGAGAGTTTTACAATTCCATGTTTAATTGGTAGTTTAAATATTGATAATGCATTAGCTAATTTAGGGGCAAGCATAAATGTTATGCCTTATACGATGTTTAAGCGACTAGGTCTAGGGAAACCAAAACAAACTAAGATGAGTATTCAATTAGCAGATAAAACTGTTAGAATCCCTAGGGGCATTATTGAAGATGTTCTAGTAAAAATTGATAAATTTGTTTTCTCAGTAGACTTCGTTGTTTTAGACATGGATGAGGATAATTCAATCCCCTTAATTTTAGAAAGACCTTTTCTAGCAACTGCAAGACTAAAATTAACGTTGCCACAGGTGAGCTCATACTTTGTGTAGGTGACGACTCAATTAATCTTCAAGTCCTCGATTCAGCTAGATCATCAATGAATCAAGGTGAGCAAGAAAATTCTTTCGATAATCATTTAATTTCACCTTCTTTTTAGGAACCTCTAAAAAAGGAAACGATTGTACCAGATCCTCAGTTCAGTGCCAACAAAGAAATAACTTATGAAGAACAAAGGACCCAAACCGATGACCTAGATGTGTTAAAAACACACTTCAAGGAAAAAACTAGGGTTACCCAAGGAAGAACAGGAAACACAAGTTAATGAAGAGTCATCTCCACAAAATGTAGAACCAGAGGAACCACCACAAGAACTTGTGGGGACATCAAATCACTATAAAATAAGAGACCAGGGCCGGTTAGATAAAGCCGAGCCTCACATCACCACAACAAATCCAAAGGAAAAGGAAGAACTCATTCTTGAGGTACATGATATCTTCCCACAAGGAATAGTCGAGGTAAGCAATCCAATATTTGCCACTTTTAAGGTAAACGCTTTTCGACTTCAATTTTGTCATAAAACTGAAAATATAGACATGAGGGAGGATGTTCAAACTTTCAAACCTCCCTAAAATTTTCGAAAATGAAGAAAGTCTAGCTTAAGACTATAAACGAGCGCTTCTCGGGAGGCAACCCAAGTACTAACCCTATTTTTTTTTTTTGCATTCTTTTACACTTTATTTTCTTTCCTCTTTTCCTTTCCCATTTTCAGCTAACCCAAATGTGCAGAATTCCATATCACACGCCCTTATACACGGCCGTGTCTGTGGCTGTGTGAACCACCAAAACCTCCACACTGATAGGGCAGAGGCCGTGCAGTCAGCCCAACCACCATCCCAACGTCACGGATCTAACCACTCTCGGCACGGGCACCGACAGATATGGCACGACCGTGGCACCAACCGTGTAAGGCTACCAACTCCCATTCCACGGACAGAACACGCCCATGCCATAAATTGTGTAAAATTACTGAGGTTACTGACTTATCGAGCACGGGTAAGACACGTCCGTGTCATATAACCTTGCCAACAGAGAAAACATTACGAGCACGGGCGTAGAAGGATCAAGCACAGGCATAGGGTGACAACACCTTCTATAACACAGCCGTATGAGGCGGCCGTGTACTTTGACACATCCTGGGGACATGGCCGTGGGAGAGCAGAACACATGAACATCTATTTCAACCTCTCTCCTCTTCTCCTTTCCCCCATCTGATTTCATCCTTATTTTCTTTGTTTTTACTCTCCTCCATCTCAGAATTCTCCACGTACTACGGCTCTAGATCCTTGAGTAAGCCAACACTATGCCAAAGAAGCGTAAAAAGCCATATTCCGCAAAGAAAAACGATCAACATGAGTTCATGCCAGTAGCTTCATCTCAACACCAAGCCAAGGACCTACGAGACCATTTATCTTTTATTTCACATTTCCCTTCTCCTTTATTTTCCTTCTTTTTGACTACCTTATGCTTTATTTATTTTATTTTCTTTTAGTTTCTTAGTGTCAGGTTCTAAAGGCTGTTTGGGAATCACGCCACTTCTGCCACTGCCAGCACCTCCGTCACCTTAGAAGTCACACCCACCTCGCGAACCACCTGCCAATAAGGATTCTCAAGCCCCTTTATTTCCTAGCCTTAGTCTATTTTCCTTCTTAGTCTCTTTCTCTATATCTTTCTTGTCTTTATTCATATATTTCGTTTATTTTTATTAGGTCTTAATAAAGCCTGGCTATTTCTCGAAGCGCTACCCAATTTCTTCATCTAGCGCAGGAACGTTATCCCAATGGACCATCACCGCCACCAAAGACACTCATTCGGGAAAACATGCACAAATCAGGGAGTAATTCTTCCCCATTCTCTTTTGGTTTATCTTTAAAATATCATTATCTATCTTTGTACATTGAGGGCAATGTACATCTTAAGTGTGGGGGGTGAATAGTTATTCTAAGAAAATGCTTAATTTTTTATTATTCTCAAACCCTGAGGATAAAAATGCCTAACTTTCTGCATTATTCTCAAGTCCCTGAATTTAATCTTGTTTTAAAGTAATTTTCTCATATTACTAATTACGATGAAATTTCTGATGAATTATGATTTTTATTGATGTGCTTTAGAATAAGTCATAGTTAATTGTGCATTGATAATTAAATTTGAAGAATACTAGGGAATCAAGCATGATAAGTCTAATTTTCTAAAAATTAAAATTTTAGGTTGTGAACCAGAATTTAAATATTATCTTGAAATTTGAGATTTACAAGATTGATGTCAAAAACACCCATAATTTTTGTGAGATTTTGAGCCTTATAGAGCATACATTCTTTTTCATGCTCACTTCTTGATTATGAGTGTGTCAACCATGAACTGTTATTCTAGAACTTGCCTCAATTATACATGTCAAGACCACAAGTTATGATTTGATACACCGAGATGATAAAGGCACCTAGGTTTAACCCACTTACACCACTAAAAAGCCTACCCTCATAATTAACCCCTAGTGAACCCCGTTGAGCCTAACAACTCTTTTATTGACTTACCCGCTAATTTTAACCCAAAACCCTTTGTATTTGTTATCACCCTTTCTTTTTGATTATCCCTTAATCGAGATTTGATTTGAGCAAGTTACCTAAGTTTATTATTTTGGTAGTTAAATTTACATTATATTTAGTTTGTTCTTAAAAAAAAAAAAATTCAAGTTTTCAATATTAGTAGTATGTAAAGTGAGCTTACACAATCAAAGACTATTTCCCGAAAGGAAAAGCTCGTATTAGTAGAATTTTTATTGTTTTCAGTTGATGTAATTGTTATCTTAGAAATTTTTAGGTAGGTAACTTATCAATTCAATCTCAATTCTAACCTTCTAATTTCAGCCTTTATCCACACCTATAACCCTAGCCCCGTTACAACCTTAACAAAGACATTTTGATCTGTTTATCATATCATTTTACAGTGGTGGAGATTTGATTTTCAGGCAAGCCTATGGGATTAACTTTTCATGTTCGACTTATGAGTGCTTAATTTTGACCCTTAAAACACTTTTTGAGTGATTTGAGTGAATCTTTTGTGAGGATATCAACCCTTGTCGATTTTGAATTTAAAGTAATTATTTAGATGAAGGGAAACACCTATGTTTTCGTACTACAAATTTATGACTTATCTTGTTTGAATTTTTAGGAATCTTTGAGTTGAATTATCCATGTATAAATTATCTATGAATTAGGATAAGGCATTGCCAACAAGGATTATGAATCATGGAAAGTTCATTTTAATTGTAAGCTGAGAATTTTGCTTGAGGACAAGCAAAAGCTTAAGTGTGGGGGTATTTGATAAACCGTAAATATAACATATTTTAATCCCACATTCATTATGCTTTTTGAAGATTTAAGCCTCGTTTTATATAAAAAGGTGCTCTTAATCCTTTCTTTTCATATTTTATACCCGAGGATGAAAAGAACACAAAACAGGCTTAAAACGAAGTAAATGAGCCTTTCCACGAAATCGACACGGCCTGGGCCAAGGACCAGACGGCCGTGTCTCGACGAACACTTGGAGCACGGTCTCATCACCACCGCACACAAGCGTGCCAAAGTAGAAATTCGAACACGGTCAGGTCTCGATTTGCACGGGCGTGTAACATGGCCGTGCCTCTGTCGCTAGAAAGAGTAATTTCAGTCGAAAAAGGATACTTCGGGAGAAAGAATCGCATTCCAAGAACCTATAAATATACCCCAAGTACCACCTTTGAGGGGGATCGAAAGCTAGACCAAGGAGCCAAGCCGAGAAGGTCAAAGTTAGGAAATAACGCGAGGATAGCCAGTTGATCCATCCCAAGAAGCCGGAATTATACTCAAGACGGCAGAATTCTCCTTCAATTCCTTCAGGGAGTTTTAGGATTTTCTTATGTTTTATTTTATCTTTTCTGTTGAGATGTTTTCTTGTTTAGTTATGAACTAAACCTTTCAGATACCTAAAGAGAATGAAACTTAGATGAATCTTGTTATTTGATTACTGAATTATATGATAATTACTTAGTTTGTTCTTAATTATGTTGCTTAATCCAAATCTGATGTGCTTAGGTGGAGGAGGAATAGGTCCTACCTGAGAGTAGATCTAGCATAATTAAGCGGAGTTGATCGGGCGCCTAGAGATAGGGTTACGAGATTTTACCGGATTAGGGTGAAACCTAATAGGGGAGTCCATTGATCGATTTACTGCTTTCCTAGGGGGTTATTATAAGCGAAGAGAGTTCCACTAATTAACTTAGGATTAGACGTTATTCGCTTCGAGAGAGGGTTTAACATAGGTTAGGGAGTCTCACGGATCAAGCTAAATAAAAGAAATCGTATAATTTAAAGATTAATTAATAAGTGAAGTCTAGGTGGATTCTTCCTGAGGGTATCGTTGCAATCAATTGAGTTTTTCTTCAAAGTTATTTTCTCATTCGTCTTCTTTGTCTTTGTCCTTACTTTAGTTTTCGTCAAAAGCAACTTCACTCTAATTTTAAGGCTAAATAATAAAAAGAAGGTTAGTATTAGTACTTTTAGTTCCTTTGGGTTCGATATCCGGTCTTGGCTAAGCTATACTACTATTTGATAGGTACACTTGCCTTACAATCGTTGTCAGAGTTAGCCTCCAGGTTTGATCATTCTTTTATAAATATTTAAAACTCTGATTTTACAGTGATCAGTAGGACATGTTAGTTATTAATCATGGAAAAGAGCCCTTAATTCATGGGAATATGAATGTATTTGAAACAATAATGTTTGGGATATCTATTCCATTATGTAAATATAGGATCTGAGCATAGCACAAGGAAGATTGAAAGAAAAGGTAAGAAAATGTAAATATGGGATTTGTTACATGTTATGTATGTCTGTAATTGAGAAAGCAATGTTGATTAGGAACGCGTGATAAATTTTCTTATGTTAAGTAATATATCTGCATCTTGTGAATGTGTGGAGTACGTAATGAATCTGCTAAGTTATTGTGTTTTGGCGTGTCGAATCCACCGTAGTGAAATTAAGTTCGGTAGGTATGTAAGAATCAATCTAACTTTATGTCTGATATGTGAAGGGTAAGTCTTGTAATAGATCGTGTTTCTGAATGAATGTATACGTTCTGAATGAATGAATGTGTTGTAATAAATATTAAAGTTTATTTTGGGAAATAGAAAAACTGTTGGATCATATTACAGAAAATTGGGTCAAAAAGGCCTAAGAAGTACTCATAATTGGACCCAATGTGAAAGAGGCCTAAAACCCCTCATGTACGGAGGTGGGATGACAAAACCCTAGTATCATTAACTAGATTTGCCGCCCCTTATATCTTAGATAAACCAGAATATTATTTTTCCAGTGAAAATAAAATTTTACAACTCTACGAGGGTTCTACCTTCTCTTCCTAAATAGATGACATCGGTGAAGATATGAAAACAACTTTTGAGAGATTGTTATTCTGTCGAAAAATAAAGAGAATTTATTTTCAACTTATAAATATATTTTTCAGAATAACAATTTTACCGGTTTCTATTATAGAAAATAGAATTTTAGTTTTCACCCAAAAATGAAATTTTTTTCTAATTTTGTGTTTTGATTCAATTGGTTTGAGCCCACACTCGAAGTAGTTTGTGGTACGAGAATAGCGGAGAAGATCATTTGGTTGAAAACCAGAAAAAATAAAGTATCCACTTATCCAAAAATACAAATACGAATTCAGTTAAGGATTATTGCTATAAATATCACAAACCGGTTGGTTTTCAAAATTTAAAAATTTTGTTGTGCAAGAAAACCTTTTTCAAATTGGGTTTTTTCCAACAGAAACCCCTTTCCACTTTTTCATATTCCTTTTCAAAATCAAGTCTCCTTCACTTTCTCTTCTTGATGGCATTGAACATATCACATGCAGTAATGATGTTGCCCTGAGCCTGTCTCCCTTCTATGAAAGTTGATTGTGCAAGGTGGATGACTGCCTGAGGAGTCGATTTTATCCTAGTCGCTAAAAGTCTAGAAATAATCTTGTATCCAGATTTACATAGTCTAATAGGTCAAAATTGGGATATGTTAACCGAGTATTTTTGTTTGGGGATTAAGACCACATTAGTATCATTTAGGCATTTTAGAAACCTTCCACTGTGAAAAAACTCCTTCACCATATTGAAAATGTCTTCCTCTATCAAGTACCAGAAATGATGATAGAATATTTCGAAAAAGCCATCGGGACCCGGGCCTTATACCATACCAAAATTCGTGGTCTTAGCCTTTTCCATTACGATCTCTTTACATATTTCCATGTTCATATCATTGAAGATAACATTTTCAAAAAACCCCAACATTGCCTCAATCTCCGTAATCTCCTTCAAGTTGAAGACCACTTTGAAATGGCTGGCTATATAGGACATTAAAGTTTTGTCTCACCAAATCCATTCGAAGTGATCATCCTTTAATTTTGTGATTTTGTTGGATCTTCTATTGGCCATAGTTGTAGCATGGAAAAATCTAGTATTTTTGTCCCCATGACGTAGCCAATTAATCTTAAGCCTTTGATGCCAATGTCTTTCTTCCTTTTCCTATAGAACATCGAGGTCCTTTTTCAAAGCTCTAAAATTTTCTCTATAGTGATTTTAATGTAGTTCTTTTTTAATGTTCATCATCTTGCTAGTGATCGTATCAATCTTTCTTCTTAAGCTTCGATCATTCCTTTTATTCCATTATTGAAGTTTAGTCTTGGTTCTTGATATATATGTCCATGAATCCTATTCTTACCCCATTGTCCATGGTCCTCCATTCTTTCTTAATAAAATCCATGCATTCACTAGTGATGACGGTGTCATGGTGTACAAACGTTGTGTAGAGAAATTTGTACAAAAGATGTAGAATAGCAATGCGGCTTAGACTACAAGTGTGACAAGTTAGTTGTAATCTAGAAATTTTACAACGAAATACTAAGTATTCAAAGGATAGAACCAAATGAGATTAGGTGATAAAATTGATCAACATTGATTAAGCATGTAAGAAGGAAGGCTAGCTAGCTAATTACCAAATATCACAATAAGACAAATCGAGAAAAGGGGTAAATTATACTAAATGATAAACTAAAAGGACTAAAATGTAATAAAGCCAATTTTACAAAATTAATAATCAGGCAAACAAGGTGGTTGATTAATATCCATGTGAATGGTTAATTATCTGTTTAGGGGAGCTAGAATGTCTAGTTTTCCTAATTGGTTCAATTTTACCTCTCGGTCACCATTTTACCCAATTAAGCGATTTAATCTGATTTATCTTTCAACCTCACTAAATTAAATCAATCTAATCAAATTAATACTCGATAAGATCTCCTCTCAGTCTCACTTATCTAGATAATCCCATATAGTCGTCAATTCTAGGTTTTCAAATTCATTCGATCAGATCCAAATTTTACAATCTAATTGATAAACCTTAAATCAACCAAATAATATTTCAATCAATCAACCACAAGTCAGTTTAGTTCCTACCTATTATCAATTCACAAGACCCAATCAATTTCATACTAGATTAAACAAGAAAATAACATAAAATAAATAAGGTTGAGAAACGCTTAATAAAATCATAAAACCCTTGAATTGATTGATGGGTAATATATTAAATCCTCGTTTACTATAGCCTGTTCGTTAATCAACAAAATCAAATGAATAAAATAATCTAACTCTATTGAAATGATAAGAGATTGCAAAAGAGTCTTGTATTCTTTTGCTAAGGAAAGCAAAGTGCAGAAAAAGAACTAAAATGAATTTTTTAAAAGTTAACCTAAAAGAGAATAATAGTAAGAACCTAATAAATTGTCCTTTCAAATTGTTTCATAAAGTGACTTATATGGTCAAACACAATTTGACCTACAAATGACAAAAAAAGCCCTCTTTTAATAATTGACTTATGGTTGGACTAAAAATTACCCATTAATTTTCCTTTGTCAGGAACCAATGTCGCTACACCCAACCTTTGGTGTCGCAACACCCTCGACAGCGTACTTCCTTAGGTGCTTGGAAGCTTCAATGTTGCAACATTAACTCTTTGGTGTTGCAACATTGTCCTCAAACGATGTGGCTTCCTCAACTTTGGCGATTGTGCTTGTAACATCCCACTCGATGTAGTTCCTGTTGAAGTTATGTGTGGGTGGATTCCTGGCTAAGAATAGGCCAGAAAAGGCTGATTTACGCCCTATTACGCCTTATTCGCTAGTGTGATGTTAAGTTTTGTTGTCACGTCATGATGGGCAGAGTGTTCGACTAATCTGGTATGTTTGTAATGACTTGGATGAAGGATTTGTCTTTTGGCAAAGTGTGGATATTTATGTTTTGGTGTGGTCATTGGGGGAACCTGCTGGTTGGCGGATTCTCTTGGTAAATTTTTTGTAATATATCTTTATTTTTATACTCGCCAGTGGCAGATTGTAGGATTGTGAACCTGATAGTTTTCTATTTGAACACATGTTGTTATGATCTAGTTAGAAATTCACTAGAATGCATTGGATATTTAAGATGGGATTTGCTTAGAAATTATTATGTTGACCATTATAGAGTGATGAGTCAACTTTGCATGGTTAGCCACATGTAAGTTTTTATGAGAACTGTGTGCGCTATGAATATCAGTAAGGCTATTATAGTGAGGGTTCTTCCTTTATCTTCCTTTACCTTATTTTTTAACCAGTCTAAGAAGGAGTTCTTCGTTAGAAAAAAACCATCAAGTATTCAAATTATAAGAAATAGTTGTAAAGTGTAGTGAAGGTCTTGGTGTAACTAGCTTCGTTAAAGTTATTTTGTGAGTATCCGGTTTGTATTAATCTTCTAAGTTTTCCTCTTAGTTTTAATATATTGTTAAATTCTGGTTGTCATGGTTAAGAATTCAGTTAAAAATGATCTTTATGAGATATTGTATGTTGTTACATGTAATCATCTGCATGTACATGTCAATGACAGGAAACATACTCAACTTCTTTAGTGTGTAAACTCAATATCCAGATAAGATGAACCACTGGTAGGGGATGTTAGTTGCTAACTTGAATAGTAAGTGTGACAGACCACTAGTAGGGTATGATAGTTGTTAACCAACTGATCGTATGTCTTCGAGTTTTAAAATTTATAAAGAGAATGATCGAACCTAAAAACTAACTCTGACAATGATTAAAGGCAAGTGTACCTATCGAACAGTAGTATAGCTTAGGCAAGACCGGATTGTCCAACCCAAAGGAACTAAAAGTACTAATACTTTCTTTTTATTATCTAGCCTAAAATAAAGTGAAGTTGTTATAATCTAATCAAAATTAACTACTACTAAGCTAAAGACGCAAAGACAAAAAGAATGAATTGGTAAATAACTTAAGGAAAAACTCAGTTAATCAAGACGATACCCTTAGGAAGAATCCACCTAGACTTCACTTGTTATCTAACACTGAACCAGAAGATTTATTCACTTGATTTGATCCGTAAGACTCCCTAATTTATATTAAACCCTCTCTCGAGGCGAATAATGTCTAACCCTAGGTTGATTAATTGAAATCTCTTTCTAATAAAACCCCTAGAATCGCATTAACTCGATTTATGGACTCCCATATTAGGTTTCACCCTAATCCAACAAAATCTCGTCACCTTATCTCTAGGCGTGCGATCAACTCCGCTTAATTATGCTAGATTTACTCTTAAGCAGGGACTTTTGCTCCTCCACCTAAGCACATCATACTTGAATCGATATCTCGAAAATATTAACACAAAGATTAAGCAAACATAATTAAGAACAAATCAAGTATTTATCATATAGTTCAGAAAACAATAACAAGATTCATCTAGGTTTCATCCCCTTCAGGTATCTGAAGGGTTTAGTTCATAACTATAAAGGAAAACATCTCAGAAGAAAAGATAAAACAAAACATAAGAAATCCCTAAAACCCCCTGAAAGAATTGAATGAGAGATCCGCCGTCTTGAGTAGAATTCCGGCTTCTTGAGATGGATCAACTGGCTATCTTCGAGTGATTCCCACAAATCTGACCTTTTCGGCTTGGCTCCTTGGCCTAGCTAACCGCCCTCCTTTTAGGATACACCTAGGGGGTTTATATAGACTTTCGAAATAGGTTTCGTTGCCCCTAAGTATCCTTTTTCGAGTGAAATTGTTCATTGCCACGACAGGGACACGGCCATATCACATGCCCGTGTAACTAGTCTTAAGCCGTGTTCAGATTTCTTTAATGAGGCACGGCCGTGTGAATCGGGGTTAGGTCGTGTTCTAGTTGCTCAATGAGGCACGACCATGTGAGCTTAAGTCCAGGCCGTGTCAATTTCTTTCTTGGTCCAATTTGCTTCGTTTTAGGCCCGTTTCTCGTTCTTTCTATCCTCGGGTGCTTTCCTGAGTATAGGACATGAAAAGAAATGATTAAGAGCACCTTTTTACATAAATCAAGGGATAAATCATCCGAAAGTATGCTAAATGTGGGATTAAAATATGTTACTATTGCGGTTTATCACCAACCTAGCAAAATGAATGTTGTCTATGGTAAGACATGTTAGTTGTTAATCTTGGCAAAGAGCCCTTAATTCATGGGAATATGAATGTCTTTGAAATAGTAATGTCTGGGATATCTATTTCGTTATGTAAATATGGGATCTAAGGTTAGCACAAGGAAGATCGAGAGGAAGGGTAAGAAAATGTGAATTTGGGATTTGTTACATGTTATGTATGTCTGCAATTGAGAAAGAAACGTTGATTAGGAACGTGTGATAATTTTTTTACGTTAAGTAATATATCTGCATCTAGTGAATGTGTGGAGTACGTAACGAATCTGCTAAGTTATTGTGTTTTGGCGTGTCGAATCAGCCTTAGTGAAATTAAGTTCGGTAGGTATGTAAGAATCAGTCTGACTATATGTCTGAGATGTGAAGGGTAAGTGTTGTCATAGATTGTGTTTCTGAATGAATGTATACGTTCTAATAAGACAATGTGTTCGTTGTGATGGTAGAAAAGAAAGGTATTCGCCCAGAATTAGAATTTGTCTAGGGATACTATCCGCCAAGGATAGGTACCTGCCACAGACCTACGTTGAAGAGTATACGCCATATGTACCTATGTTTAGGGTGTCAACTTAGTAAAAATGTGTGTATGTTTTAATTATGGTATATTATCCATGTTCCTATGATTTGTCTAAAAGGATCGAGTATTCCTAAGTCTGGAGCTCATTAAATTTTTTGAACTTATTCCTTTTCTTTCTCCTCTTCCAGGTGATGTTTCGTCGTAAAGCTTGTTGAAGGGACTCAACCAAAAACAGCGATCTCTGATGTAAGCTTCGCCTATGTTTATTTTATAACATGCATATATATTTTTGGGGGTGGCGTGTATTGTTGTTTTGTAAATAAAATCTGTAATAAAATACCTCTTTATAAATCTCTATTTTAAAAGTATGTCACCCTTGAAGGATTGGTTAAGCTCTGATGAAATTAGAATATGTGGTATTTTTCTAAATTGTATACACCAAATTATTTTCAATGGAGTTTACTGTTAGTGTTGCCTTTGGGAAATTTGTGAAAGAAGCTAACTCACTCGGTATTTATAACAATTTTTTAGTTTTATTTTAAAGGCTTTCGTCGAAATTTATTAACTAAAAATGTTTATATTATATGATTTATACTTGTTTTGGTTGTTTTAACCTCTAAAAATTTTGGGTTAATACCTCAGCTTGTATAATATACGTCAAAAGAAAAATAAGAGTCAATTGAGTTCAAGTCTGCTTTTTGTGAAACACCTCAGGTCACTGTTGGGAATTGGGGTGTTACAGTGCTCGATGTTGCAACCTTGATAGCTTGGAGTCGTGACCAAATAGGCTGGTGTCGTGACATCATTCCCTTGATGTTGCGACTTCGGATAAAGGTTACTTAGGAGTGCAATTTGATGAAGTCCAACTCCTCGATTGGTGGTGGAGGTATTAGTGTCGCGACACCAAAACAGTAGTGTTACGACCTTGACCATAGTGGAGGCTCTTCTTCTCGTTTTCACCTCAACCATATTCCTGAAACAAGATTAATTCAAACATTAAACACCTAATGACATAAATTTGCCATTTTATTCCAAAAAGTATAAAAATTGCCATAAACACTAACATTGAACATAAAACCTAATAAGTAAAGAAACACAATAGAAAACATCATAAAATACTTGAGAATAAGCTCTTTAAATGTCTAAAGAGCTTAACTTAACGTATATAAATACAATAGATTAAGTGACGAGCTATTTCGGTTCGAACTTAAAAGATCTTAGATAATGGCTATCGCATCACTCAAGCTTTAGAATAACCGACTTATGGTTTGAGCCTATGGGTAAGCCGGTGATACTGTTACAATGAGAGAAGATATCAAGCCATTTAAGATTGCATAAGACTTGGTCCAATCTTTCGTGAATGAAAGCGTCATCATCACTATTGTTAGGGCCAATTTAGCATTGATTCTTAGAAACACTTTCGAGATTAAAAATACTTTTAAAATAAAAGTATTGCTAAATAATATGCTTTTAAACTTTTCAAAAGTGCTTTTGAGAAGAAAAAAAAATTGCAAAAGCACTTTTTTGACCAAAAGCAGAAGCAGAAAATTTTAGTTTTTGCTCAAAAGTGCTTTTTCTCAAAAGTGTTTTTTTAAACAAAAAGTAATTTTGAGAAACAATGCTAAATTAAACCTTAGTCCCATGTAAACTCGCCTCCTTTAATATCAATCCCAAGAATTTAGCACTGAAATTCCCCACCTTTTTCGTGTTGGAATCTCACTTCGTTGAAGTCTCCAATGCAACACCACGCCACATCCTCTTCTCTATTGAAATTTTTAAGTCTCCCCGACCTTAGCTCTGCCTTCATTATAGGGACTACCATAAGAGAAGTTGCACCTTCATGGTCGGCCTTCATCATTCTTCACAATCACATTGGTGAAATTTTTTGAGAAATTTTCAACATTGATGTTGATGGATTGCCACCACCATAAAGCAAGCCCCCCTGCTATTCCTACAGGCTCAACATAAAAGGAATTATCAAAATTAAAGCTTCTTCTCAATTTCTCTAACTTCCCCCCTTTTTGTTTAGTTTCCATGAGAAAGATGATTTGAGGCTTATGTTTCCTATTAAAATCCTTTAAAGCCCCAGTGGTAATTTGCTGGCCAATACCCCTGCAATTCTAGCTCAAAATTGTACTTATATTTTTTTTAGTATTGTACAATTTAAAAGTCTTTATTTTTTTAATATTATATATTAATTATTTTAATAATGATTATGAAATAAAAATATTTTATTAAATAATAAAAATATAATACAATGAATGTCATATCGAAAACTAATAATACTATGCCAATAAAAATTGCGTAAATAAATCACATTACATTTTCAAAAAATAATATAGATTCGAATCTTAGGACACTTAAGAATAACAAACATAGACAGACATGCAAAATACCAAAAATAATAATAATAATATTTTTCAACAATGAAAAAGAAAACTAATTCTATTTTCAATTTGGTGTTGGAACATGGAAACCATAGAGCATCGTGTGGAAGAACTATTATTATTAAGCAGTGCATGGTTAAAATTGTTTAAAATGTAATTAATGAGGGAAAAAAAGCCAGTTTTCTGTTCAAAGCTTCCAAGAAATTTAAGAGTAAAGGGCAGAACTAATTCCCCAACAGTGAATACCTGGTAACTAGAAAAGAAGAGAAAAAATGGAGAAAACAAAACTAGGAAGGCAAGTTGTTTTTTTTGTTCCCTGTAAACATGGTAATAACCCTCACCCAAATTTAACAGAGAAAAAACAAAAAGAAGACCAAACAATGATGATATATGTTGTTTCTTTCATTCTTGTTCATGCATTACATTGTTAATCATAACGCAGTCTTTCCTCCGGCTCGCTGTGACAATGGAAGAAACCTCTGGATATACAGCCATTGCCGTTGACAAGGACAGGAACAGCCAACTTGCTGCAAAATGGGCAGTGGATCACCTGCTGAAAACCGGCTCCAAATGCTTCTTCGTTCATGTTTTAACCAAGAGTTTGCATCCGCGTAGGTATCCCTCTCTCTCGTCATGGTCATGATATACAATCCCTTTTGTCTATCGGTGACTATGGTTTAGCATGTTGTGTCCTTCTCAGCAATCTAAAAACTTTGTGCTGATACTTGCGGTCCATTTCTTCAATTTATTTTATGTTGTCCAGTGGAGATGGCAATGAGCAACAAGATTACTTCTATTCCCTGTTGCATTTGATATGTTTTCTTTTGGGATTTTTTTTCAGAGGAGTTTGAAGCCACACCTATGGAAGGTCGGCCGCCGTCTGAAGCTGAGATGCAACTCTACTTCCTTTCTTGCCGAGGATACTGCTCTCGAAAAGGGGTAAGTTCGTTAGCAAATTAGTCTCTCAAGCTTGAAATTTTTCTCGTCATCGGGTTTGATGCAAGTGGATATAAATGCCATATTGTATATGCCATTTTGGAGAAGCTGATTTTCATGAACACTGGGACATTTTCAGATTGAATCACATGAGATGGTCCTCCATGGCATTGATGTTCCAAGTACTCTGGTTGACTACATCAACAACAACGACATTGGAAATATCATTGTTGGCGCTTCCAGCCGGAATGTTCTTACAAGGTCTTCTCCCTCTCTCTCTTTCTCTCTCAAGAATATTATTCAATAATGTCATTTTCCTCCAGAAAATAAATGAAACCGGCTCAATAGGAACCACTATTTTGGAAGAGTAATAAGGCTCCAGTGTGAGTTATGAGAATTAGAGGTGCATGCATGATTTATTGGTCACCAGATACGGATAGAGTCTGTAGGACTTGCTAACTGATATTTGTTCTTTGAATTTATGTAAATGACATGGGGTAGTATCAACTCAGATACATAAAAGCAATATAAAACAAACTCTTATTTGCAGGTCAGAATAAAGAACAGAAATGCATTGCAGAAAATTGTAGTCAATTTTTCTATTCTGCAATTACTAGTACTAGATATATTCCCCGCACATGATTGTTTCTCCTAGTAAAACTGTTCGGTATCAAGCAGTCCAATGGTGTGGGTGTGGTTCGCGTTTTCCTAACATCATTCTGGAAATCGTCTTTTCAGGAAACTTAGAAATCCAGATGTGCCAACCAGCTTGCTCAAACTTGCACCAGAATCTTGTGGAGTATACATCATATCGAAAGGAAGACTTCAGGCTTCCCGATTAGCAAGCAGGTCTCAGAAATCTGAAGACAGCAAAAGCACAAACCCACACAAGTCACAGCATCTGAAAGCGCTTCTGTCCACACGTACATATGATAACTCAGAGAATGAAGACATAAGCAGGAGCAGGTAACATGAAATATACCACATTTCTTCTTGGTGGGCCATTAATTAACTGATGCAAAGTCAAAACTAACATCTCCCTAAGTTCCTAGGCCCACTATATGAGTATCAACATTAGAACTACTGAAATATATCACCATGATGTCTTAGACCTTGAGAGTTAAGACAGAAAATGTAAGCAAGGCCTGCGACATTTATTGCATAATTTTCATCCATGGTTTAGATGCAACAGAAACTCAACAAGTTCCATTTCGGAAAATGTCACTTAAGGCTTCCATTTTTCCAGGGGGAATGAATTTCATATATCATTGCCGAAAGTAAATTAGAATTATCAACCAATGTTAATAAGATGGTACTAAGAAACTAGGATGAAAAAAGTGAAATGATCTCACCTTCTTCCCTATGAAGAATTTTGCTAATAGTCCACTTCTTAATTTCCTGGATTGGGATCTAAGCCTGTTGTTTTAGAACTCCACAAGTATTTACTCACACCACTAGCATTGATGCAGATCCACATCCTCCCATTTCAATGGCTCGTCGTCACTGACTCGTACTAGCTCACACAGAACTGTTTCAAGCAGTAAAGGCAGAAGTAGTGGAATAACTTCTGATAGAGTCAGTGATTCCTTTCAAGTAAGACCATGTGAGAATTTGAAGACAAATAAACAAGTTACATCACCTAAAGCTTCAAAGAGAAGTAAAAGACCAGAATCTCTTCATAGAATTTCCATACCAGAGAGAACAGATTTTTCAGGGCCACCAAGTTGCGGATCAACTGATATATCTAGTCACGGTTCAGAAAGTACAGCTTACAATTCCAGTTCTTTGGCCTCCCTGACTCCTGTGAGTATATTGTCATAAATTCATTTAGGAATTATGGTTGGACAAACATCAAAACATACAATGACTTCCTGAAATAACTTGTTGGCTCAAGTTATTATGCAACAAGATCCAATTTCCATCTTGTTTGATTTGTTTTCTAGTAGATCTAACAATATTTTTACTGGCTGCTAACCTTCTGGGAGAGGTTTACAGCAACGGAGTTCTCCAGAATCTAAAAGCCTGCACATCTATTATATGTAGCCTTCAATTAGTTTAGCTTATTGAATTTTTTTCTCTCTAAAATGGATGAAATTCAAGATAGCGTTACATTACAAATATGTAAACTATGGTTGCCTGATTACCATGAATACAGTGACTGGTGCCTCTGAGGCGCTTCAGTCCAAAATGAATCTGTCTTCCTATGGCCTAAATATATCTTCCAATTCTTTATTTTATGAGTCCATTACCATATTATTGAGACATATTTCATCCTTTCCATGGGTTACATAGCGAGGCTTGGAGGTTGAGATGAAGCGACTTCAAAAAGAATTAAAGAGATCCATGGATATGTTTAAATCAGTTTGCGAAGAAGCTGTCGTAGCAAAAGATAAGGTAAGATTGGATGTTTATGATTATATATCAATAAAAACTTAGCAATATACTTCCAGTTTGCTTGACTGGGCCTTTTCTTTTCCCAGCTGAAGAAGCTTCAGGAATGGAAAGAAGCAGAAGAGCGCAAATTAGAGGAACTCAAGCTTTCTGAGGAGGCAGCAGTGGCTTTGGCAGAGGCAGAAAGGGAAAAAACCAAGGCTGCTATGGACGCAGCACAGACAGCACAACGTTTAGCAGATATGGAGGCACGGAAGAGAAAACTCGCAGAATTGAAAGCCAATCAGGAGGAAGAAGAAAAACAGAGAGCACTAGATAAGCTGGTTAACAATAAAGCTGCTTATAGAAAATACACCCTTGATGACATTGAAGCTGCGACAGATTACTTCGCGAGTGCACATAAGATTGGTGAAGGAGGATATGGGCCGGTTTTTAAAGCCACCCTTGACCATACTGCTGTAGCCATCAAGATCTTAAGGCCAGATATATCACAAGGACAGAAGCAATTCCAACAAGAGGTAACTATGCTTGTTAATCCTGTTTCCTAAGAACAATTAAACTTCATTGAATGTTACGGTGTCCCAAAACATTGGGTATCTCTTTTCTTGGTGAAGAAGTTTGAATCATCTCTTATAGTAAAACTCAAAGCTGCATTATAGGTAATCTGTCAATTGCAATATATTTAAAACCACAGCTTCAATATATCACAATAAGAAATAAAAAAGTTCCAGAAATGAATGAGGCGGGCATCATTTGACATTATAATGATAGCTGAATGTAAAATATGAAATGAGTGAAGACTAGCAAAGAATGTTGAGTTAATTTCATTTTAAATTTATAGAAATGTTCCTTTTATAGCTTCTTTTAATCTTGTTCATAGTCTTATAATTTAAGATGGTAATGACTTATAAAAGCCTTTAAAAGCCCTGCCACCTAGAAAACCAACAAATATAATGTCCACAGCAATTTCTCTAGCCAAATAGAGGGGAGATAAAGAGTATGGTCTTACCTTCATGTGTTTATAGTGGCAGAACTTATCTGTCCTTCTTCCTCCCTTCATTTGAATTAAATAAATTTGTAATGTAGGTTGAGGTTCTAAGCTGCATGAGACATCCACACCTGGTTCTGCTCATAGGTGCCTGCCCTGAGTATGGATGTCTGGTTTATGAATACATGGAAAATGGAAGCTTAGAAGATCGGCTCTTTCGTAAAGACAACACTCCCTCAATACCATGGAAAATCAGGTTTAGAATAGCGGCTGAGATTGCTACAGGCCTTCTGTTCCTTCATCAAACAAAGCCAGAGCCACTGGTACATCGTGACCTCAAGCCTGCAAACATTCTCTTAGACCGGAATTATGTGAGCAAGATTAGTGATGTTGGCTTGTCCCGACTGGTTCCAGCATCTATTGCAGATGGTGTTGCTCAATATCGCTTAACAGCAGCTCGGGGAACATTTTGTTACATTGATCCAGAGTATCAGCAAACAGGAATGCTAGGTGTAAAATCAGATCTATATTCACTTGGTGTGGTTCTATTACAGCTGCTAACGTCAAAGCCACCAGTTGGACTGAGTGTCCATATTCAGGAGGCAATAGAAAAAGGAACCTTTGCGGAAATGCTTGATCCAACAGTACCAGACTGGCCCGTTGAAGAGGCTTTATCAGTAGCAAAACTCGCTTTACAGTGCTGTGAGCTAAGGAAAAGAGATAGGCCAGACCTTGATTCAGTTGTGTTACCAAAGCTAAATCGCCTTAGGAATCTCGAACTTCAACATGAAGCGAACAACAGTGAGATTCAACACGAAGCCAACAACAGTGAGAAAGTTGCTTCTAAGGCATCTCTTCATATTTCAGTTCCTGAGATTAGATCACAAGAAAATCAGGTTAGTTAATGCATGAAGATTACTGTCACTAGTCTATTTTACATTATGCATAATCAAGATAAAAGGACGAACAACCCTAATGTAGAAATTGCATTCAAACGTAGATCACTGAAGGAAGCGGATGGCAAAGGTTAGTATCGATAACCAGAGTGTGGAAGTCCAACATCCTTCCATCCAACAGGGGCGTTGCTGGAAAGTCAAACAGGAAGCCTGGTGAATCAAGCTGTTGGTCGTTTGTAACTTGTACCGGACCTCCTCAACAGTTGAGAAGAGCGAAGTCATTTTCATCATAGAAGATAAAAGTCATTGCAGTACATGTAGGCCTGGAGTAATTCTAGAGATCACCCTGAAATTTTTCCTATGGATTAATACTTATATTTCTCATTCTTGCTAACATGGAAAATCCACCTTGGAGGCTTGAAGACGATATCTTTTGATTATAAACCTATATAATTAGTTCCTGCAGATTGTTTGAACAAATTGATGACTTTTAAAATGTACCCAGTTACAGTTTCTTTAATGGTTGATCTCCATAAAAAGTAATTGCAAAATGTTAATTAGTACACAGCGGCACTAATTAATGTGGAACTTATGATCAAAAGTGTAATTAATACCTTTTTTTCTTAAATCATTCAAATTAATGTATTAAATGCAAAAAACTTTATTAATATATTGGTCAACCAACCGGTCCATTTTGCAAAGTCTGCATCACATCCAGAACCTAAAATTTCCAGTAGCATGACAAGAGGTTTACTGGGAACAGAAAGGCCAACCATCTGCATCTATTGATGTCTTAAATAGAAGCCAACAAGGAGGATCCTTCCTTCTTTTTTTAATAAGAGAAAAGAATAATTTCTTAATGTAAGTTGAATATCAACAGCGAGCGGGATCCTGTCTGCCAGACTGCCACAACTAATTTGATAAAAGTTGACCTTTTCCTTCCATGGATTTTAGGTCAATGGAGTTCTAACATAGGTCCCATGCCGACCCTCACATCAGGGCTGGTCAAGCTTCAAGTATAGAGCATCTGAAGCAAAAAAATATATTGGGACTATGAAACCCAGCCACAAAAACACCCAAACCTGGCTGTGGCTGATCAATGAACACTCAATATATGAATCACAGTACTATCATCTGGGTTACATAATCTCGGCTAACCCTGGAATATCACTCCAAATTGTTAAAAACAGCTCGTACCCAGCGCCTGAAGATTAATATAACCATTAGAATTGAAGAAACTGAAAGGAAAGCAAAAAGAACAGCAGAGAAAAAGAAATAGAACTAGTTTGCCTCCTTTAGTGTACAGCAACTAGCAAGTTCCAACAGATCTCGCGATGAGAAATTTCATTCAAAAACCAAAGTAGTTTATTCTCAACTCTCACATGCATTTTCTTTCATCTTTTCCTGTCAAGTCATTTTCCTTTACTAAATCAGGACATCTTCTCTGCTGTCTTACCAACAATATTCATTCAATTAAGTAAACTGTCTACAAAGAATAAGAGCAGAAAGTCCACAGAAGAAGAATGGTAGCACGCATTATAATGTTCATGATATGAAAGTTGCAGATCTGATTCAAGGCATTAGCAACACATTGGTAAGTTCACAGGTGCTAGTGAACACATGCAGACATATACTTTCTGAAGATTAGTGACCATCCAGGGAAAAGCAATAATATGAATGCAACAGTAGCCATCAATAACATACTTATGCCTTAGAAAATTATTATATATAAGAAGAATGGATAACTTTTAAGTTTTAAGCAATAATCAACTACTAAACATACCTATCCATAGTTATATTCTTATGACTATTCTTGATTTGCTTGCAGTATGTGCTGATATCTACAGTGTTGAAGCCAGCTTGGAAAAATAAGGTTGACAAGAAGTCCTCAGAAAAGTAAAATGAACACTAGAGAGAAGAGATTAACAAACATAGCAAATCAGGCAATAAGATGCATTTTTCATGTGAAAAAAGAAAAACCATAATCTGTGCTGTACAACATACTTACAGTTCCATCAGCACGTACATAAAAGCCCTCACTTATCATCTGATTCTTGTTTTCTAGCTTCACCTTATAAGTAGAAAACATGCAACAAAAGAAGAAAGGCGCATGCCAACTGAATTAAAACAGTTTTTTGAATTTAGGGAAAGGAGTCAAAAGACTAAGTAACGCCCAGAACAAAATCAAGGTTCTAACCAAGCAAAACAGGGGACAACAGATTGAGATGTGATCATTTCCTCTATAAAAAGTACTGTAACTTGGAAAAAGAAGGAATTATTCAACTAAAAAAGGCCACTATTGATGCAAACCAGAAGAAACATATCACTGGCACACAAGGTGGGAACAGAAGAAATGAGACTGAAGTGGAGTACATATTTGAAGCACAACTTACTTGTGCAAAATCTCCAATGGCGTAATCTCGCAAGAGAACATAACCATCTGGCTGCAGGCAAAATATCATTTAGATTGAAGAATATATCCAGACCATCTCAAAAGTAACTTCTTAGATATACCTTTAGTACTCTTTTAATATTCTGCAATATCGAAGGCATTTTATGTGGAGAAACTGCAGAAAGCATGAAAATCTGCTTAACATGTTAGTTACCATATAGATGTTGTCCTTAATAAATGAAAACATGAACATTTCCCTTGAAATAACCAGTAAAAATTAGCAGGCAATTAGTTCTACAAATCATTAATGGTAACTAGTACTCTTACCAAGGTAATTACATCAACTGAAGACGGATTAATCCTTTCAAGAAGATTGTCAACTGTAACATCACATAGAAATGCATTCACCCGATCTTCTTTGAACTCTGCGTGTGACTGCATTTCAACAGTAAAAGTTAGTCCTGCCTAATCATATAAGCAACTCTTACTTACCATCTAAGCAACAACACACACCTCTTCCCCTTCACATGTTAAGCACTATTGTAAACTTAACAATTACAGTGATTAATAATGTTCTATGAACATTATTAAGCATACATGCAAGCTATATGCAAGTTTAGTGTACTAAGCCGGAAATGTTCAATGATGGATTGGCACAAACAGGTATTTGAACTTCTTAAATAAAGAAAATAGAAATTATGTCCCAAATGCCAAATATTCATGGTTAGAAAAGGTTGTAAACCTTAACAAGTGCGATTGCATGAGGTGAGATATCACAAGCTTGCACATAAAGTTCGGGATATGCTGCAATAAGTGGAAAGATTGTATTGCCAGCTCCACAACCAACCTGCCAGAAGAAAATGGTCAATCAAGTACATAGATTAGTAGCTAAGCTTAAAATTAAGCACCATGGAAAACAAATGAGAAACCTTATTAAATTTGAACTAACAGGTAATATACATTGCTTTAGAATCGATGAAGCATAAAGTGTACCTCTAAAAGAACCTTGACATTAGCGGAATTAGCATCATCAGAAAAGTATTGCCCCCAGTCCTTCTCCAAGTAATGTCTATCTTTGAAGAACTAAAACAACATAATAGTCAAACTCAGAATCCATGTAATATACTTTATCCTTTTGAAACGAAACAATCAGAAAGAACAAAAGCTTCACTTAGTAAATTTTCCCAGAAATGTTATATCCAAACAGAAATTCAGAAAAGGGTTTTCAGAACATACCCAAAACATAAAAGTGTTAGCTTTACAGTTATCCTTTTTAAGGAAAAAAAGAAGAAGCAAAGACCTTGTTTTTATGGCGCTTATAGAAATTGTCCCAAAACTTGGTGGCGTTTTTCTGGTAATACTCAGCCAAATTCGGGTATTTGCGAGCAGCTTGAATGGCCATCGGACGAAACCATGGGTCATGGCTGATGAACAGAGAAAATTGATGGCGCCAACGACGGTACCTGGGATCAACTGCTATTGCCAGTGGTACAACTGCCATTTTCAGCGTTATCCCCGGTTCTGCACTTTGCTGATTTTGTGCTTTTTATTTTCCTTTCTATCAAATAAAAAATTATTTTGAACTAAACATTTTAAAAATTAAGAATTTAGTCGCTGTATTTTAAAAATTTAGTAACTATTAATACTTTTTTTTTTTTAATTTATTGTTGTGATATTTTGAAATAATAAAAAATATTCATTACTAATTAAAAAAAGATGTCGTAATTTGAATCTGAATTTAAAGGGACTAAATTCTTAATTTTTTAAAAGTATAGAGTTTATAAGCATATTTTAACTTTTAAAAAATTATTAAAATAAATTTTAAAAAATTTATCTTTGAAAAACTATTTTATTCCAAAAATTTCAACATCATAATTTAAAATTGAATCAAAAGTTTATAGAATAAAAGATAATTATAGAACCACTCTTCTCTCCTTTGTTCTTTAAACCAAAACCCAAGTGACTCACAGAAACGAACCATCCAACCACTCTTACCATGGCTCACCATAGTGACTTTGACTCAGAAACCGACCCAAACACCTGACTTTACAACCCATACCAAGAGCTTAATGTAACACCCCTTACTCGTGTTCGACGCCGGAACAGAGTATGAGGCATTACCGAAGAGTACGAAACACTTACAGATTATTTAAATCATTTATCACTCAAATATCAAATTGATTATAAAAGTTCCTTTAACGAACCCTTGAAGTCCAAATCATGCATTGGGATTGGGTCGGGACTAAATTAGAATCGTATAATTTTTTTTTTAAATCCTTAAGTTTATCCCATTTACAAGAGTCCCACGCCCGTGTGGCTCACATAGCCGTGCCTATAGGGCGTATAACTCTCTGACTTGTCTCTGTGGAGAAACTTGAGTCACACGGCCTTAGTACACGCCCGTGTTGCTTGGCCGTGTGGTAAAGTTAATTTTCATAAATTATGCTATTTTTCAAGCCATATTTCTCACTCATTTGATCCTTATTCTTCACCCACATTTAATACATACAAAAACCAATTTAAGATATTCAACTGAGCCTTATACTTAATACGATTTATTAGTCGTACACTTCATATAAATAACAAGAAACGTATATGGGCTCAATTCTCATTAAATTTCTCTTGTACTTGTACTTTTTCATCCTATGTATTCATATAGCATATAACAATCGCACTCTGCTTTTCATATACATTTTTATAACAATTTGTCTTGGTTTCAAACTACTTCATATTTGAGTTTTACTTATCCAATCATTTGAAACATCATCTTTATACATATAGTGCACTTGAGATGCAAAAATTCTATAATTATGAATGAACACATTTATCAAACACATTCCATGTTTTTATATATTATAGTCTCATATTTCCATGTATCATTTACCATCATTTCCTCGTATTTTTGACAAATACATGTAACAACTCATAATCATGCAATTCACTAACTCTTCCCGCCAATTACAATTTAAATTGGCAACTCACTTATTGAGCCCAATGTCAATGTTCTCTAAAATCCATTAGGATGTATGTATCCATCAATAAATTCCATGTATGAGATATCATCACCTCATATTTTCACATACATTTACTTTCCATATCATGAACTCAAATAACATACACAAGACATACCAATACATTCCAAGTACATTTTCATAATATTTCATTTCGAATTTAGATTATGTCATTTTAGAACTCTTCTCATTAACTCATTCTAATACCATTTCATACGGATAATACACTCAAGGGTGTACAAATATATAATCACAAATGAGCTCATTCACCAACCAAGTTCTATATTCATGTATCATCAACTCATATTTCCTTATATCACATAATTCTATATAACACTTACCAACTTCACAAATTAGTGAACGTCTTACGGAATTGTTCTCGCACGATGTGCATTAAATTTCACCGATAATCACCGATGCCATAACATAGCTATGGTCTTTCATCTTAAACACGTACCACACCGATGCCATATTCCGGATATGGTCTTACACGGAATCACTTGTCACTTGTAGCCGAAGCTACCTCTTTTCATCGATCGTGTGGCCGAGCTACCACTTTTCACCGATCGGTGGCGAAACTACCACTTTTCATCGATCGGTAGCCGAGCTACCACTTTTCATCGATCGGTGGCGGAGCTACCACTTTTCATCGATCGGTGCGAGCTACCACTTTTCACTTGATCGGTGCCGGAACTACCACTTTTCACCGATCGGTGGCGAAACTACCACTTTTCTCTTGATCGGTGGCGGAGCTACCACTTTTCATCGATCGGTGGCGGGAGCTACCACTTTTCACCGATCGATAGCGCGGGAGCTACCACTTTTCACTTGATCGGTGGCGCCGGCTACCACTTTTCACTGATCAGGTAGCAGGAGCTGCCACTTTTCACTTGATCAGGTAGCCGAAACTACCACTTTTCACTTGATCGGTGGCGGAGCTACCACTTTTCACTTTCACTTGTCCTTGATCGGATAAGTGTGGCCGAAGCTATCACTTATCACTTGTTGCCATGGTTCAACCATTGTATTTTCCGTCAATTCATGTTGTCATTGAATCGAAATGCTCAATTTGATCATCAATACATATGAAATAACACATCATGAAATTCATAAAATTAACAAATGATCACTAAAATTTAGCCATATAAACTCACAAGTTCAATTTTTGTATTATAACGATAATCATAATTTCATAATAAATATTCCAAATAAAACAATATATCAATTATAATCGAGCATGTAATCAATTTATACACAAGTCATTCATATATTATTTTCCCTCCTCCTCCTCTCCATCCACATCCTTAGTATAAACAACACACTTGTAAGTAACATTTTCTATAATTTTCACTATTTACTCATGTGAATGTTCAAGCTGTCCATCTGTGTTATATTCACTAAATTATTTTTATCTCGATCTACAGAGCTCTAAATTTCAAACCGTTAATTTTCTTTGAAACTAGACTCACATATCTTCTTACCATAATTTTTCCAGAATTTTTGGTGTGGCCAATTAGTACAGTTTATTAGTTAAGTTCTCCCCTGTTACACAGTCCTACTGCTCTGACCTCTCTTCACTAAAAATCAATTATCTCATAGTACGGTTTTCAGATAGTGTTTCTGATTATTTCTAATGAAAATAGACTCACTAAGGAATACAAACATATAAATTATAACTCATAATTATTTTTGTAAAATTTTTAGTGAATTTCTAAAGTAAGAACAGGGGATCACGAAGTTGTTCTAAACCAGTCTTACAAAAATTTAAATATCTCAATATGTAGACTTCCTTTACCTGATTTGTTTTCTTTTATATGAAAATAGACTCAACAAGCTTTAATTCTATATCTTACTCAGCTTCTAATTCGATTTATACAGTTTTTGATGATTTTTCAAAGTTAGACAACTGCTGCTGTCCAAAACTGTTTTAGTATAACATGTTGATTTCTATTTTGTCCCAAATTCCACATTTCATACAATTCAATCCTTGCTCAATTAACCCCTCAATTTAGCTAATTTTCTCATTTAATACTTTTCTCTATCATTTTAAACTACTTCATAACCTTTGAAAATCAGAATTTTTAACTCTAGGCCTTAATTTCAACTCTTTCACAATTAGGTCCTAAAATCAATTTCCATCAATTTTACTTAATAAAATCATCATATAACAAAATTAAAGCTTCAATTCAATATTTATTCATCATATTCTTCCAGCACTAATCCACATAAACTTTAAAAATTAGCTATAGAATCAAAAACTAATGACATAGTAAGTTGGATCCAATTGTAAAAGTCCAAAAACATAGAAATTTCAAGGAGAAAGTAAGAATTAAACTTACATGAAGCTTGAGTATGAAAACCAGCTTGAAACTCTCTCCCATGGCTGTTTTTCAGCTGAAGAAAATGAAGAGAAATGAAGAGAAATCTAGATAATTCCAATTTGGTCCCATACTTATTTAACTAATTTTGGCAATTTTCTAATTTTACCCTTATTTCATCCATTTCCTGATTTTTCTCAGTTATTGCCGCCCAAAATATCTCCTTTGGGCTTATTTTCACTTTAGGTCCTTCCTCATTTGACAATTAGGCTATTTAATCCTTTTAGCAACTTTTATACACTTTTCATTTTAATCCTTTTTATTTAATTAACCACCCAAACGTCAAAATTTTCTAACGAAATTTTAGTACTACCTTATTGACATTCCTTAAATATTCATAAAAATATTTATGACTCGGTTTATAACACCGAGATCTCGATACCTCTTTTTCTCGATTTCTTGACCAAATAAATCTTTATAAAACACAATTTACTATTTTAAAAACATTTTAAAAGCTACATTTGACTCGTAAATATTAAATAAATATAATCTACGAGTCCATTTCTCAGATTTGGTGGTCTCGAACCATTATTTTTGACATCACTGAAATTTGGGCTATTACACTTAACCTCTAAGTTCTCGATGGAAATTCTCTAAGGTATTAAAAATAAAGTGAAAGCAACTTAAAGACAAAAAAAAAAAGAACAGAATAACTACAAGAAAGCAATAACACGTTATTGAATTACTATGAAAGATTACAACTGAGTGATTATAAATTAAGGGAAATGTCTTTATTTATAGTTGAGCTCTCGTAAATCAAATAGTATAGGTTGGATTACATCAATAGTCAAGGTTAGAGCTTATCTAAATTTCTTAAGTTATTACATCTTTTAAGTATCACTTTTTTATATTTGTAAAGTGCATTATATATGACTAGATTACGAGACACCCAGGATGTGGAGAAATTATTTTATGGACCATTCACATCACATCATCCATGGTCTCTTTCAATAATTTAATGACATTCAACAATTTTTTTCATATCATTAACACATAATTTTAGTAATTTATTTACCCTGAACCCTGAATCAGAACCTTAAACCCCACTTGGAAAACCAACACTTTCACTTATTTTTCTCTTGATGTTCTTGATCTGGTTATTACCATTAACGGAATAATATTTCAACCTAGATTTTTAAATTTGAATCCGTAATCGAATTAGTTTAATTATTTGATTAGGTTTTTTTTATTCAATTAAATATATTATTAAAAATAAAAAACCAATTTAATTTATTTGATTATTGATTCAATCAATTTACAGATCTAACCTCTTATTTGAATTGATATTCTACTCAATTCTCCACCCAATCTATTCTAATTCTAAAAACAATCAACAACTTCAAATCTCCATCCTTATTTATTCTTAGCATCTCTCATGTCAAGTTCCAAGTTTTTCTTTTCTGAAAAATTTAATATACTTAATTACTGCACTTAATATTATCGAGTTTTTTAATTCTAAAAGCAAATTAAGTGTGTTACAAATATTATATATATAACTATATTTTATAATATGCTTTGTTGAGTCTAAAAAACTCAAAAGATAGTGTATGAAATATTTTTTCTATAATTATTTTTAAAAATAATATTAATTAATTTAAATTTTATTTTAAAACCTTTATAAAAGAAGAAAGAAAGGAAGAACTTGCGAATAATTGATAAATTATGAACAGATCGGACCCAGGGCAGCTATGCAGTCCCCAAGAGAAAGAAGAGTACATGAAGAACAGTTAAAAATGATGTAAAATTTGGACAATCTCTCAATTCCAAATTCGTTGACCTAGTCAAACATGAAGCACAACACATGGAGTTGGGCATCAATGGCCATTTCCATTCAAAATTAGCTGCCCCATGCAATGCATGCTAAACTAGTGACAACAGTTGGAGGAGTCCCACTTGAATTAATAATACTAGACTAATACCAAGACCATCACCATCTGTTTTCAACAACTTCACAAATAAATAAAAAGAAGGCAAGTAAAGTAAAGGCAAGGATATTTATTTTCTCCTCCACCACCGCCACATCTTCCCATCTTCATCCTTGCAATCTTGGTTTAGTTTTGATAATGGAGGGTTTCAATTTTAGATCCAAAGCATCCAGGGATGGGGGGATGCAGATGGAGAGTTACTATGGAGGTAAAGGAGGAGAGCCTAGCAACATGCAGGACTTGAGGTGTTACAGTGCTAATTATGCTAATTCTGTTCAACCAAATCAGCTTGGCAAAGAGATTAAGATGAAGAAAAGCAAAAGCTCCTTTGGGTCTTCTTCCAAAACCTGGAGCTTTAATGACCCTGAGTTGCAGAGGAAGAAAAGGGTTGCTAGCTACAAGGTTTATGCTGTTGAAGGCAAGATGAAAGGTTCTTTGAGGAAGAGTTTCAGGTGGATCAAGGACACTTACACCCAAGCTGTCTATGGTTGGAGGTGATCCCATCTCATCCTTGCCTACTCTCTACTTTTGTTTCTCTTGTCTCTTCTCTCTCTGTCTTTTCCTATGTGAACTTGGGATTTGGGATGTCCAAAAATTCTTCAACATCAAAATTCCTGAATCCTACATATAGCTATAAAAAGAAAATTTATTACTTGTCTGGTACCTAAGCCAAAACCACATCTATGAAATTTGGAAACTAATGTTTCTTGGTTGAGTTTCTCAAGTTGGGGGAGACTAAAGACCCATGGCATAGTTACTGAGGCTTTAGATTGCCTTAAACCTATTATTCTGATCAAGATCAGGTCATCTAGCATAGTTACTAATAATAAGAATGGTACAGATCTATCAAAAACAATACTCCAATGAATTTAATATATAAAAATATGTATAAAATAATAAAATTCAGAGATACAAGAAGCCAACATCAAAACAAGTGTGTACTAGATGAAAACAAGGAAGATGACTTGCTTCAAATCCTCATTTTTTTTTTCTTCTTACATCAACAGCATTTGCAAGATTGTACATCTTTTCAGACTTACACAGGCAAGCCGAGATAAGGCAACTTGTAACAAAGATGAAGATATAGACTATTTTCACCGGCTACCAACTTTTGTTATGTGTGTGTCGAGTAGTGTACAGACAACACAATACAATACAATACAATACAATTGGCCCCAGCACCCAGAGGTCTTTGTATAATCAATGGGACTTGTGTAATCTAAAGAGATCAAGAAAATAATTGTGGCTCAATGTTAAAAATGTTAGGTGAGGCCCTAAAAAATCTTCAAAAAAGTCTATTGTTTTTTATTCAACTTGGCTCGGACTTGCCTGATCTTTGCGTCCACACGTGCGGTGAACCCGATCTTAGTTTTCTGTCTTGCCTTGGACCGTTCTCTAGTCCACATGTGTTGATCCTCAACATCTTTCCTGTAGTACTTGATCTCTTGGATGATATGATGATCCTCTGGCTCGAAACATCTTTGGTAAGCTATATGAGCCATGTAAGGGAGGGTACAAGCGATTGTGGCTAAGAGGGTGGTCTGCCAGTAGATGGGTGCGGGAGCAAGGGCTTCCACTAGGATTTGGTAGGCATTGCCAGATATTCTAGGAGATAGCGCGCCATAAATTAAGAGAAATATATACCAAGCAGCAATGCTACCCCATATTGTGACGTGCTGGATCCATGTGAAGTGACTCATTGTGAGGGCAATCTGGCAATTGAGAGACCAAACGATGCAAGTGAACATTGTTGTACCCAAGACAGCCAAATCGGCGGTCTGGCCTTCAGCACGGAAAGCTTGGTCGTACAGGATGATAATATTAATGAAGAAAATTATTAAAGAGCACAATAGACCATTTCCCATCCACCCGAGTATCCTGTACCAGTCGAAAAACAAATTCCTAGGTCCTTGCTGATATACTGCAGGAAACTGCAAGACATGCAATATCTTTTAAGTCAAGTCTCAACTCTAACATGGATGAATTGCTAATGAAAGAAGCCTTTTACAAAACTAACCTCTAAGCAGACCTCAGAAGAAACATCTTGCTCAAAAACTCCTAGTGACATTACTGGTAGTGAGGTAAGAACAACATTGAACAACAACATGTACCAGTCATCGTAAACTGATTGTCCAGAAAAGCCTGTAAATGCCTCGAAGTAGAAGAGGGTGAGGCCAAACGCTATATTCTTGTAGAAGAAATAGCAAATCTGAATCCAAAATACCCCAACTGGTACAGCATTAGAGGAGGGCCAAGCATTTAAAAAACAAGAAAATGAAACAGACAATTCCTCGTTAGTACCATCTGTGCGATCCTCTTGTAACACCAATGTCCATGGACAACAAGAAGTCTTTCCAAGAAACGAAACTGGGAAACAGAGAAGTCACCGGCCATTACAGCCTGAAAACGGGAAAAAGTTCGGTAAAATTCACTAACATGAAAAATTAACCAGTCTTAAGAAGCATCATGTCAAGATAGAACAGCAAAAGCCTACAATTTGATAATAATTGTTACAAACATCAAACATATTTGAGAACAAAATATTTATCGGCAGTTGATGAGGATGTAAGAAGATGCTACCAACCTGCATACCTTCCACACCACTGATACCAACTCCAATATCAGCCTCTTGAATCATTCCAACATCATTTGCACCATCACCAATTGCTAAGGTGGTTTTCCCAGTTCCTTGTTTTACTAATCTTGTTACCTGGTGCCAAGGAAAAAAAAATCACCGAGAATAGACAATAAGATCTTCACTTTCAGGAATATCACCCGATTTAGTCCATTAGAAACATAGAAAATTCTTACTAGTGCCTTCTGCTTTGGAGACACACGACAGCATATTACAGATGCACATTCAACCGCTAAGCCTAAGAATTTAAGTTTCATATCATCTTCCAAGGCATATGCAAGAGTCTTTCCATCAATGATTAATGCAAATGCAGCATGTGGATCATTTTCTTGTTTGACCATCTCTAAACCATTGGTGATTTGCTTCAATATGTCCTCCTTGACTTCCTGGTGAGTAACAAAAGGGCAACAAAGTCTAACATCTAATGAAATCAATTTCCAAAAGAAAGTTTCCTGTCAAGAGAAATACATACCTGTTTGTCCTCTGAACCACTTTCTGTAATACAGATTTGCTTCATGCCTTGTCGTAGCAGACTGCAAGCAAACCTGCATCACAAAGAGAAATTTTCACTAAATAGCTATCATGGAACATCTTTACACCTTTCAGGTTACCATTAGTGGATGAAAATAACGAGAGAAATGGCAGGAAACAAACCCTATATTTATAGCAGTTTCCATTTTATCCCCTGTCAAAACCCAGAGCTTCAAACCGGCTTGTGCTAGTTTATCGATACATTGGGGAACCTGAAATGATACCAGGTTGAAAATGAAATACACCAAAATACAAGTGTGTTAGAGAAACCAAGCAAGGGTAATAAAATATACCCCCTTCTGCAGTTTGTCCTCCACGGCAGTAGCACCAACGAGAAACAAATCCCTCTCCATCATCTCTGCAGCATTTTCGAGCCTTGCATCTCTATCAGCCCCAATAGATGTTTTTGCTTTCTGAAATTCATTGTTCCAAGCAGTATACTCAGACTCCTCGAGCTTTCTATAAGCCAGTGCCAATGTACGCAATCCAGCTTCTCCATACTCGTTCAAATGCCTAGTGGTATCTTCCAGATACAATTTTCCATCCTTTGACAACCGATCGAAAATAATGCTGTGCCAAAAAGAGGAACAAACCATCATACCATTGAAGGAACACATTGGTGTAGGCTACCATGTGAATACCCTGATGATGAGATCAAAGGACAACATAGAGACTAACCTGTCAGCACCTTTACACAGGAGAAGAATTTGCCCTTCTTCATCCCTTACAATAACAGTCATCCGCTTTCTTTTGCTTGTAAATTCCAACACATTCAAAATTTTGTATTCCCTACGTGATTCCCAAAGGACCATTAAGATGCTCAAATAAAAAAAAAAGATTCTAAAAAGAACAAGCAATATGCATTGCCATCCCCACCTTTCAATTGGTTTTCCTGAAGCCGTATACTTTTCACGAACAAACACACTTGATTGAGTTCTTTGGAAAAACTCAAAACCCAATTGTCTGGCAGCAACAAGAAAGGATCCTTCATCAGGCGACTCTGCTTCATATGTATAATTGCCGGTCTCTTCATTCAGCTCAGGGATAGCAGTGTGACAAACTGCTAATATTCGGCAAAATAACATAATGCGTTCTGCAGTAGGCTCTTTCAACCAGTTCCCATTCATGAGTCGGTTGTCCTCAAAATTAAACCCTTTTATGGGAGATTTATGAGCCTTTTCTTTCTTGGAAGCGACAAGGGTCTTTAGTTCACCTTGATCCTCCTGGTCATTAGCCATCTGTTGTGCAGCAGCAAGTTCAACTTCACTAGGGGACACACCAAATGGAATACCAGCAATGGAACATTTGAGAAAATCCATCTGATTGCAGGTCAAAGTGCCTGTTTTATCTGAAAGGATGGTGTCTACTTGGCCCAGTTCCTCATTTAAATTAGATGTCCGTGCTTGAGCAGGAATCCCAGTGTCCTCATCATACATTTGTATGTCTTGATTAATAAAGGTTGCTTGCAAAACCTTCACCACCTCAATCGAAACATAAAGAGAAATAGGTATTAAATATCCATAAAGCATGAGGGCAGTCACCATATGGCTAAGCCCTGATATTACAGGCTTTTTGGGACTATAGTATTCATCTGCATCCTGGGGTCGCATAAACCACCACACTGGCATGCTGTACTTAATTTCCACAGCAAAGCCAAAAGAGCTGATCAATGATATCACCAGAAGGACACTGAAAAGAACATAAATTATATAATCCATTTTCTTTTCTACTCTGCTTCTCTTGGAAGGGGACCTGGTGGAGTTCTGCATGACTTTGCTATCATGGCCAGTGAAGATCACAACCCCGTACACAAACTCTGTATTTCGGAGTTTTGAATCTCTAAGGAGAATTTGGGTAGGGTCAATAGCATAAACTTTACCTTCATATTCAAGGTTACCAACAAAGGTGTAAAGGCTAGGGTTGGGATCTTCACATTTAATTATTCCTTTGAAGTTGTTGAAATTATCATCCTCATCCAAACCCAAGGTTGCCTCCAAAGCTTTCTTTGCCTTCAAGTTGGTCTCACCATCTAAATTCATGGTCTCCACATAGCAAATTCCATCCTCGTAGTTTGATGATAACAGTAGCAAATCTGCAGGAAAGAACTGATCCTTCTCCACTTTCACCACATCTCCAACTCGAACGTCTTCCCATGTCTTTTTACCGAAGCCGCCTTCCTCATTATGAACATGAACCTTCCGACTATTAACCTCCCTATCTTGCATAAACCTTCGCCAATCCTCCAAACCTTCCTTTGCCATGCTTAGCCCTACGACGAAGACCAAAGGTGCAATCATACTCACAGGAGAAAATGGCGAAAGGGGTGTAAGTGAAGCAATTGCACATCCAAGGAAGTACAAATTGGCTACTCGGTGGAATTGTTCATACAGAGCTTTTGGTAAGAAAGAAAAAAAATTATATTTGGTTGTGGATATGCTATTTGATCGATAAGGTTTTTGGTTGAGCACTTGAGGTTCATTGCAATATACAGTTCTTGAGAATCCAGGCCCTCCTATAGACTGTCCCCCGCTCCCTGAACTTCGAAATAGACAAAACGAATAAAGATGGCTCTTGCGGAGCTTTGCTCTTATCCTACCCCGTGCCATCTTCTCAGAATCAAGCTTTTCTTTATTTATTTACTATCAAACAAAGACAAGCTCCAAAATCTACCACTCAGTCACCTATAACACGCAGCTTCTTTGCTTTAGTTCCTGATTTCCAAATACCAAATGATTCATATTTACAAAATGAAGCTTACAACAAATCAACATTGGTGAAAGCTACAAATTTGACCCAAAAGAAATTCCACAAGGTAAGAGAGAACACCCCATGCAGCCGTTCCCAGAATGCAACATAATATATATATATAAAAATATATATATATATCCATGCATGCATGCATGCATGCATGCATACACACACACACACATATATAATTTGATAGCAGAAAGGCAAGAAACAAAAAACACACGTACCCAACATTTCTTTTAAGCTAAGATCATTAAAATAAGGGTGTAATGGACAAAGGAGACGATGCTGAGCTGAAACTTTGAAATTTCAACAAATGCACAATGCATCATTGATACTTGACCCAAAAGAAAATAAGCCAAATACTCGAAATGAAAAGTTACCTGGAATCTAGAGGCTGGTTCATCTTCAATACCAAATGAAGTAGGCAATATCTCTAATGGTTAATTTGGATTAAAGAAGAACATGTAGAGATAAAAAGAGAAACAGAGAGATAGAAAAAGCCAGGGTTTAAGGCTTCCCCCTCCCTCTGTTTCTTTGAATCCAATAACAAGATTTCCCGGGGTCTCCTTCGCCCCTTCACTTCTATACGTAATATTTATAAATCTCTGTTTTTTTCTATGATTATTTTTGTGTATAATGAAAATTTTAAGGTTTCTTGGTTTTTATTTTATGAAAATCAGAAGAGAAAGCATGTGTTGATGGGTCAGGTTTTGCAAGAGGAGGAGAGAAAAGAGAAGGGTGGCATGGCGTGGCACTCGATCTTCATTTTTCGTTTTTATATAAAAATGGAATCAGCCAAAACAGAACCCATCTTTTCTAACGTTGTTTTTTTGTGGGGCCTATTTTTATCCTACGTGTCACATCCCTTGTAATAATAATAACAAAAGCTTTTCTTCGTCCATCTATTTGTGGAAAACAAAATTACTCTTATAATTAGACTTTATAATCCTACTTTGTTTACCTCTATATTTGATCTCCAAAGATTTAGGACTTTTTGACTATCAACTCCCCCCATAATTTATATTATTAGTCCCTACACTTTTATAGGTTTTGAAATTTAGGCGGTGCAATCTTTTACTTCGCATCTTACCATCACTAATATTTTTAATCTTACCAGAAGTAAACGCATCGCCCATCCAAATTAAGCATTAGTCTTTTAAAAGTTAAAATTTTAATCTATTTTTTCTCAATTTAAAAATCCTAATCCAAACATTATAGTCATAGGCAGTTTTCGTCAAAATTTGTCAACTTAATATGTTTATTTTTTGTTTGTTGCAAGAAAACTATGGCTTAGTTTGGATGGACAGTGTGTTTACCTCCGGTGAGATTAAAAATAGCGATGGCGGTGAGATTAGTTACTGTAAAGTGAGATTGGATACTGTAGCAGTGAGATTAGAAACAATGGTGGAGTGTGTGTTTGGATTCAAAAGCAGCTGTAGCGGTGATGTGAGAATATAAAATGACTATTAAGGACATCAGATTAGGATTGATATATAAACTTTTACAAAATTATTAAAAATATGTTAATTTATAAATTCATCTAATAAAATATTAAAATGTATCTTATGATATTTTATTATAAATATTTTAATTAATTATATAATTAATTTTTATAAAAATCCAATTAAAAATAGTATTTAATATCATGAAAATACAAACAATATTATTATAATGAAACATTGTTTTTAAATTTAATAAAACTAAAATTTTAAATATAAAAGAGATTGGGATAAAAGATAAAATGAGATATATTTTATCAAAAGTATAAAAAAAAGCACATGACAAAGACAAAAGGGTAAAAGCATACCTGCGTTTGGACCCACTGCCAATTTTCTTACCAGTGAAAAATTTCATTTCTACTAGTGTTGTATAGCATTCAACGCACTGATGCTGTGCAATCCAAACAACTTCCACCGGCATGATTGCATGGAAATAACACTTAATCGCACCACACTGGAGGAAAACGGGCATCCAAAGGAGCCCTAAGAAATTAATAAGACGTGTTGCTTCCAAGCCAGATAATTACTTTCACCAATTAACAAAAAAATCAATCCAACCAGTTTGTATTGGTTTACAGATCAACTGAGTTTTTTTTTTTTTTTATCTCTCACTAGACTGGTACTCCACTCAATTTCTAGTCCAACTAGTCCGATTGGCCACTCCAATCCAGTTTAGAGAACATTCAATTTTCACTTTTTTTTTCATTTTTTTATTTTAAAGAGTTAAATTTTCATAATATTTTTAAAAATATAAATTTTAAAATTTTATGTACTTTTAAGGGTGATGACCAAATTTTATTGCAAGATAAACTTTAACCATAATAATATTGTTACGTATTTTGCAACCAAATTTATGGTTAAAATTGACTTTATACAATAACATCTAATCGTTGCACAACATAAGACGTAATCAAATATGATGTAGTTGTAAATTAATATTTTACAACTATATAAATAGGTAAATTACACAAATAGCCACTCAACTATTAGCTATTTTTATTTTGGTTTTCAAATTATAAACACTTTCAATTTTATCACTAACGTTTCTAGTTGGTGTTGTTTTGGTCATCCTTTGTTAAATTCTTAGCGGAAATTTAATTGGTGTAATAACACATTTAGTCCCCAACACTTATACATTCTATCAATTTGGTTCTAATTCTAAATAATTCAACAAACTTAATCATCCGCATTTACAAATTTTATCAATTTGATCCCCAAACACATTTTTTTAAAAAAAAATAAACATAACAAATCATGTAAATGTAATAAAAAATTTATCAGCAGTAACCCAAGTTCTTGTTACATTTTAAAAAAGAAATTTAATTATGTATTTTATTCTGGAATCCCAAAAAGTAAGATCTTGCTCCAAGTGTCCAAATAAATAATCTTAGGGAGGTCTCTTTGTTTACTCTATTTCATTTCACCAATTGTAAATTATGAGGGTTTTATTTAAGCCACAATTTAATTAGGAAGGGTTCTAATTAAGCCATTAAAATCAAGGGGAAGGTTATATCTCCACCTTATGAAAAATATAATGATTGTAAAGGTTATATCTTCTCCTTAAAAAGTAATAATTCAAGTATAATAAATTGGTAAATCTTTGGTTTGTTATACGAAGGTAGTGGAGGTAAGCAAGTAGGGTCAAATCATTATAAATCCATTTTCCAAGCTTTTCTTCCATTTCATTATCATTTAGAAAAGTTTGCAAAAAAATTTAAAATACCAACTCACCTCCCTCTCGATATTTTTGGGCCTAATAATTGGTAACATAGTTTGGTCTCCATCAAAGGTTTAACGACTAGGAAATATTCAGAGGCTAACTATATGAACAAGGATTTTCAACAACCACATTCAGCTCCTCGTCATTGTTCAACTACGCATATAATTTAGCTACATGATTTCCAAATTTGCAGTGAACTGCTATCATTTTCTCTACATTTTCATCATCGAAAACCTGAAGGTAGCTAAATATGACCAGATTTAATGATGCCAAATGATAAGTGTCAAAAGCAACATACTTTAGTCTCATTCTTAATGCATCTTTAGGCGATTACATGATGTTAACTATGAATTATATACTCATAATCCTTTAAATTCATGTTTTGAATCTTAATAGAGCACTTGGGAGCAATAAGAGTGAAAAACGAGTGAAAATCAAAACATTGGAGCAATCTAGAAGCTGCACATGGGAGACAGAGTTTCACACTGCCAGACCACACGGTTGTTTGAGCCACATGGGTGTGTGCCCAAGATGTGTCGATTTCGCGGACCATGTGCGCTAAAAATAGGAAATTCTAATTTTTAGGTTTTTTGGCACTTTAGGAAGATATAAATGATAAAAAAAAAAAAAAAGGAACCAACCGTCTTAGTTTAGCACAGAAGCTACCCAAAAGAACACCATTGAAGCTGATTTCTAAGTAGTTCATCAAGATTCAAGATTCCAAGCTTATTTCCTAGGAAGTTGTCATGGGTTTCTTTTATTTTAATGTTTATACTGTATTTTCGATATTTAATCTTGCAAGTATGAACTAATTTTCTAAATACCTATGGGAGATGAACCCTAGAATGGATTTTATTATTTGATTTCTAGTTTTATTCAATAAAATATTAGTTAATTTATTTTCAATTATTAATGCTTAATTGTTCTTGAGTTAATATTTCTAGAGTATTAATCAATGTTTGATGTGCATGAGTTTGAGGTTGAATAGACCCTTCTTGTGATTAGATCTTGCATAATTGGATGGAGTTGTATGCAATTCTAGAAATAGGATGACATAAATCTACCAGATTAGAGTCAAATCTAATATGGGGATCTATAGAGCAAATTAATGCCATAATAAGTGTTTTAATTAGAAATAAATTTCAATTAATCAACCTAGAGTTAGTTATTCTTATGCTTGAAAGAGATATTAGCATAAATTAAACTAGGTACTAGGTTTGAAGGTGATATGTTAGGTGTTTATGAAGTTTTAAACTTGGTTTTTACGTAAGTCCATGATTTGATATTAAGCTTCTATGTGTTAAAGTAATTGAGTTTTGAAGAGACTTTTAGGTCTTGGCATAAGTGTATCGGTACATGGACTTGGTTGTATTGTTAGAAGTCCAACAGATTCAAAATATCTATAATATATCACGAAGATGTATCGGTACATCTCCTCACCAGTACTGATACATCTATGGCAGATTTTGTTTTGAGTTGTTTTGACCCTCGAAGACTCGTACTTGATCCTAAACACCTCCAAACACCTAGAAACAATTTTAAAATGATTTCAATATGATTTTAAAGTTTTAAAATTGAAATTCAATTATGTGATATGGTTTGATAAAAAATTTTAGACTCGATTACTTAGTGAATACAATGTATTATTATAACTTTGAGTTACATTGATAACGAATGTGACATCTCGTATTCAGATTTGCTGTACGAACTGGATGTAGAGTGCCACATTGAAAATAGAAGTATTGCATTAAAACAAACCGTTAAGCTCAACAACAATTCTTGCCATTATTCCTTTAGAATTTAAGTCATAACTTGATAATGACCCGTACAATTATTCTAAATTGTATCTGTCATATATAATGATTCAATACATAAATTAATAAATTTAGAGTTAAAACTAAATTATTGTGATAATTTATATAAAATATACTTAAATTTATAAAAACTTAAAAAGGTAGATGACAAAATAAAATAAATATGACCACTACAAACAGTTCTTTTCTTCTTTTCCTTTCCTCTATTTTCTTTTCATAATTATAAAGGTAAAATGTAAATACTTGAGAAGTTTCTAACTCCATTTTCCTCCCTCGCTTTTTTGTATAAATCATAAAATACAAACTTCATAATACCCTTCCAATTAAATCAATCATGAGTCGCGTCACCCGTTAGAAAAATGGGAGATAAAAAATGGATTTAAACAAAAAATAAGACTTGTTTTCTAAACGGACCAAGTCTCGGGTAAGATTTTTGACCTGGGCTCAGCTCGACCTGAATTCGCCTAAAATTTTTCACTGATGTTTATTATTGTATAACTCTTATTATTTTAGATGCATTTGCTTACTAAGTTGCAATTATCTTAATGTTATTTGAGTATAAAAATTTTTTTAATGTATTTTTAATTTGTTAGAAAATATTTATTTTAATATTTCTAGCGTATTGAATATATTATATTTTTTAAATCTACTTTTAATAGAAAAAAATAATATAAAAAATTTAATACAGACAAATCAAACTAAACTCGAGTTTAATATTTTTTTTTTGAATCAAATCTAAACAAAATCTTAAACTTATTTTTCGCAGTAAAGTCTAAAATTTTATATTACTTCCAACCCTTTGAAACCCAGTTAAAGCGAACACAAATTTAGACAAGTCGTAAAGTTTTGGACGGAGAACCCTCGAATCACATGAATCTCCTGCTTTGGTTCTCCCAAGAAGAGAGTGGCGGTTCACCCACAAATGGGTTCCAGTCAATTGCCATACGATTATATTAATAAACAAATATGAACTCGTTTGGCAACAGTCAATTCTATACGACCTCAATAATAATATATCATCTCAATTTTATTGATGAAAATTTAAATTTATTATTAGATTAAAATTTTATTTTAATATTTTTATGTAGATTTTATTATTTCTATCGACCGTATATATTATTAGAGATTATTTGACTCGAATCACATCACTTGTTGAAGAAATAAATTCACTTTACGAACCGTACAACACAAGTTGAATCCGTATAGAACTGTTTTTCTTCTATTTGACTTTGATTAGAACAGGATTTTTCAACCATTAAATAGATGTAGTCGACCCTATTGTATCACTCGTTTTTTAACATACCCGATGGGTTTCCACGTAAAATCTTAGTATTCTTTTTTTTTTCTTTTTTTATAGCTTTGCGATCGTTCTACCACTATTATGGATTAATAATATTGTTGATTGAGTTGGTGTCACAAATTAACTTGGCACCATCTTAGAATTCATGAAAACATCATTATAAACAATTGCATTCATTAATATTATTAATTTGATATATTTATGTATTTAAATTTTTTTTTACTTCCAATTGAATCTACTTTCTTTAGATTTATTGTTGCGAGTGCAAATCAAGCTGTGAATAGATGTGTAATTCTAATCCTTCATATCCATTATTTGCAAAAAAAAAAAAATGATTAGGTAATTAAATACTTTTTAAATTAAATTAATAAAAAATTATTTAGATTGTGTTTTTTTTTTCCTGAATATAACTTTCAAAAACTGATTTTTGGAAAATAGATTTTTTTCTAGAAAAGTTGATATTCTCTAAAATATTCTTTATCATTTAGCAAAATTTCAATTTTCAAACATGTTTTAAGTCAAACAAATATAACATAAATTATATTTATTATAAAATATTGTAAAAATATTTTGCTTTGATAATCAAAATATGTTTTATGATAAGATAATATTTTTATATAGACTTAATAATAAAAAATATTTAATAAAAAATTAATTTGAAATTAAGTATTATATGTATATATGAAAGGCAGAGGTGAAGGTATAAAAAATTTAAGAGGTCAGAATTAAATTATAAATTTTGGGGTTAAAAAGTAATTTTATAATCACACAAACTCATAATTTTATAATTTTCTAAAGAACTTATAAAGCAATGTTACCTTTTTTCAAGATTATCAAAATTGGATTAGATCAACTAATCGGATTAAGAATCGGTTGAGTTATTGGTCCAGAGAATAGTTTTGAACTAGTTCGACTAAAAGTAAGTATAGATCGATTGAATCGACTAAAAAACCGGTTGAACTAGTTCAATAATTATTTTTTAATTAGATCAGTGAATCGGTGACTTGAGTGATTTAACCACCGATCCGGGTTTTAAAACATTGCCTTTGTTTGGTGGAGGCCAAGGCACCAGCTTACCCCACCAAATATCCCCCCCCCCCCAATGAAAGTGATAATGACACATTGAAACTCTTAGGATAAATGAAATTAAGTAGAAAATAAACAAATAATCATATTTCATATTTTATACTATAAAAAATTCATTACCAAATATTGATAAATTGTAATATATATTTTATTATTTTAAATTTATAATTATCACAACTTTTACTAAATTATAATTATTTTAAATGAATGATAATCAAAATTTTTATTTTATTACAACTTTTCTTAATTAATAATTCTAAATTAAATATTACAATTATTTTTAAATATGAATTTAATAAAAACTTTGATTCAAAAGTTTTCAAAACTTGTGTTAATAAAAATTCACAAATTATGATATATGAACTTAAAATAATAATATTTTAACATTTAATTTTATCATTTCAACCAAAATTTCATTTAATTTTCATATAATCTTTTAATAAATACTTTTTTACATAATCATTTTCCATCTAAATGCAATTGCATTTCACTTCAAACTATGCCTAGACAATAGTGATAGAGCTAGAAAACTTTTTTGGGGCCGGAATTAAATTGTATATTTTTACGATAGTAAAAATATAATTTTACCATTTAATAGTCTATATCTTTATAATTTTTAGAGAACTAATTCAAATTTTTATATTTTTAAGGGCCAAAGTACAATGTTACCATTACCATTACCAATTTAAAATTTTATAAATTATAAAGGGCCTAAATGAAAAAAAATTCATTTTAGGAGGGCCGGGACCCCTACCAGCACCCCTTGGCTTCGCCACTGCTAGACAACATCATATACTTTCCCTAAAATAACAAAAAAAATCTTTATATTTATATTTTAATTTTTAGGTTTGTAGATCAAAGTAAACTTTAATTATCAATTTGCACATATTAAATAAAATTTAATTTAAAAAAAATTATTTCAACCAAACAAAAATGAAAACTTATTTTAATATAATATTAATATAATAACTTATTTTAAAATGAAATAATTCATTTTTAAATATTATATCTTTTTTCTATTGGTTACATTATTTCTAATAATCTACAAGTTCCCACACTGAGTTAGATTGCATAGAATCTATCTCAGCTTTCATAGCTATTTCTTAGAGCTTGGAATCAACACTCTACATCACTTCATCAAATGTGAGTGGTTCATCATCTTTTTGTTCGACAAACTCAATGTTTAAAACACTTGCACTAAATTGGAAGAACTCAAGCCACCGAGAGACCTTCCCACTATAACAATGCTTCTTATGCTACTGGCTATTTGCAAGTCTACTATTAAGAGTTGGTTCTAAAACTATTACTATAGGGTTTTATGTATTTCCTTAAAGTTCCTCGAGTACTTATTTACTTCGAGGTTTAAATTCGTTCATGTAACTCTCCTCAATGAAGGTAGCATGAGTCGACACTATAATTGTTTTCTCTTCAGGTTATAAAACATACCACCTTTTATTCTTTTAGGATATCCTACAAACATGGACAATTCTATCCGTGAATCCAACTTCATCAAATCTTTGTCCAATAAGTGGGTTGGGCATCCCCAAATCATAAAATGCTTTAGATTTGGCTTCCTATCGTGCCACAATTCGTAGGGACCTTTAGGTTTGGCCTTAGCTGGTACATCACTCAGAATATAACAAGCATTTTGTAAAGCATATCCCTAAAAGGAGATTGGCAGCTTCGAATAACTTAATATTGATTGAACCATGTCTAATAAAGTTCGATTCCTTCTCTCTGCAACGCCATTCTATTGTAGAGTTCCCAACGCAGATAATTAGGATAATATCTCATTCTCTACGAGATACCCTAAGAACTTATCCAATAAATATTCCCCACCTCGATCATACTAAAGTTTTTTATGGGTAAACTTAGTTGTTTCTCCACTTTCGCATGAAACTCTTTGAATTTATTAAATGTTTCACTTTTGCGGAGCTACGTATACTCATATATGGAATAATCATCTATAAAAGTTACGTAATAATTGTAACCACCTCTTGCACTGACATTTATGGGGCCATATACATCAGTGTGCACAAATTCTAAAGGTTTCATGACCCTCGTTCTTTTTGCATTAAAAGATTGCTTAGTCATCTTACCTTCCAAGTAAGATTTACATTGCGGAAGATCAACTTTCTTAAGCGAACTTAAGGTGTCATCTTTCACAAGTCTAGTGATTCTTTCTTGGTTAATATGTCCAAGTCTCAAATGCCAAAGGTACACCTCGTTAGAGTAAGAAATTTTAAATCTTTTATCCGCTAATACAGTTCAAGTAGTGCATACATATTTGGTTTGATAAAATAGAGATTATTAGACATCCATCCATTACAAATAATACTAAGACTTTTAAATATTGAACACTATTATTAAAAGTCACGGTCAGTCAATCTTTAAATAAACATGCAACAAAAATTAAGTTTCTTTTGAAACTTGATACATAGAAAACGTCTTTCAAAATAATCTTCCTAAAATTATTAAAATAAAGATGTACATCTCTGACTGCTTCAACTACCACACTTGTCCCATTTTCGGTCCACATCGATACTCTTATCTCTAAGATTTTTCATTTCCTTAAACCCTTGTAGAGAAACACACACATGGTTAGTGGCTCCAAAATCAATGGTTGGTGGTCTATTGAATCTTCCACTAAGCAAATTTCTATCATAAAGAGTTTCATACATTTTCCCTTAGTGACTAGGTAATCCTTCCAATCTTTGCAGCTAACCTTGAAGTGCCCTTTCTTATTATAAAAGAAACACTTAGAATTAGGTAAGTCTTTAGGCTTCTTGGTTCTCTTCCTTTCCATTTTAGCTGACCCTAGGGACTTAGCCATATTTTTCTTAGCAGACTTTCCTTTCCCTTTAGAGGAAGAAGTAATCGCTAAGTGTGCTTCTGCTTTTTGGACTGAATGACCATAATTCAACATCAACTCATAAGATTGTAATTCCTTCATAAGTTATGTAAGTGTCATATTCTTGTTCCCAATATTATATGCTTTAAAGCTTGCAAAGTCTTTAGATAAGCTTTTGAACACCATTTCTATTTGCATGTTCTGGTCAAAATTGGTCTCATTATCCGTGACCTCAACAAAGCATCCCATAAGAGTAATCATATTATCTTTGAATGGAGTACTGGGTTTCTGCTGGGCATTCATCAAACTAGTTATAGCTGACAATCGAGCCAATGCAGCTTGGTCTCCAAATATGTTTTCTAGTTTGTCTAGAATCGCTTTCGTAGTCTTACAACTCTCCAGTTTCTTATAAAAGGTGTTGGTCACACTTTCTAGCATGTAGCAACAAGCTATCTCATCAAACTCCTCTCAGCGTTTTCTAGTATCAACTTGAGTTGTCAGAGGGGATTTATTATCAAGAACCATTTTGAGTTTATCATAACTTAAGACAATCATGAGGTTTTTTTTTCATTCATTATAGTTATTTTCATTCAGTTTGTTCTTAGTATGTATGTTTAGCAAGGGATTAGGTGTCATTTTTCAAACTGAAAATAAAACATCCATTCATTAATATCTTTGTATTAAGCAAATATTAAAAAACCTTTGCAATAAACGATATGCATTAAGATAATGCATGTATCTTACATTAAACCTTAAAAATATTTGGAAGTCGTTGCAATGATAATTCCTAAACTCATTGAATTAAGTCACCGTGGGGCAATCTTAATCAACTAGTAAGAACGTGGATTTCCATCCAATTAATACGTGAACCTAATCTTTTAAATATTCACACGTACTAATAATTGTTTAATGTTTGGTCATCATTCTAACTTAAGTTTTAAGTAGAGCTTCGTGGGAAGTTACTTAAATAGAATGATCTTGTGTGTATAACCATCAATTCAACACCTATCACTCTGTGTACCACAAATAAGTCATCGTAGGATAATCTCAGCAAGTAACATGTGTGACTAGTTGTCTTATATAAAAGGGAAAACCTCTTCAATAAATTCTACCAACCTCAAGGCTAAAAAATTATCATATGTGATCACAAGATAGTTATCTCTTTTTAAAAAAATCTCCTCAATGAAGTCCACATGGCAATACCTACCATGGGGTAGGCAAATTGTTATGCCATTACAAGAGACCATTGATGGAGGTTGTAGGTGTTATTTAAGGACATTCTCTCACTCAATATTTTAAAACGCATGCAAGGTTTTTATTTCTGGTTTTAATCATGAATGATTAAAATGTTATGACAATAACATATGACACTCTTTTCCTAAATTATATGGCATGTTTATCATACATATGCATGAACATACTTTTCAGTCAATTTAAATATCATTATGTTATCGAAGAAAAGCATAAAATTAAATGACTCTGACTAGCCAAAGTGTAACACCCCTAACCCTTATCCATTACCGAAACAGGGTTACGGAACATTACCAAACTTTACAAATTAAATATGAACATTTCACAACCTTTATTATACATATCAAGAATCAATTATATAACACCCATATTGTCCCTTAAATGGGCCCTCGAGGCCCAATATACACATTAATAGTGAATCGAGACTAAACCGGATACTCAGGGAATTTTTCCCAAAATTTTAAAAATTTTCTTAGGAGCAAGAGACACACACCCGTGTGGTCGGCCTTGTGGCTCACACGGCCAAGAGACACGTCTGTGTCTTAGGCCGTGTAGGCATATGATGTGAGGCACACGGTTGTGTCCCAGCCCGCATCCTTACCCATGTAACTCTCTGACATGGGTCACACGGCCAACCACACGCCCGTGTGCTAGACCGTGTGTAAGGTGCAGGGGTCACACGGCCAAGACACACACCCGTGTGTTAGGCCATGTGCAAAAACCTGGGCATTCTGTTTTGAAATTTTAAGGTGCAGGGGATACACGACCAGACCACACACTCATGTGTCAGGCCATGTATCACACACAGCTGAGATACACACCCGTGTCTTTGCCCGTATGGACGAAAATAGGTTATTTTATGGTCTCTTTTCTCACCAAAGCTTGACTTCAACCTACATACATCAATTTCATACATATAGACCATAATAATATCTCCAAAACAACCAATTCCTGACCTTAATATGATTATATTTTCATATATATTTCAACAATCTAAACTAGAACATAAATTAATTCACATATACAATCACCTATATTAACATGCTTTACCAATTCATTCAATACCCATACCAACATTTATATCAAACATGACAAACCATACATATATAAGTTAACATGAAACATAACCAAAATGTAATTTTAACATTTACACAACCATTTCAATCCCTAAACATGCCATATAAAACATAGTATATTTAGCAAAATCTACCAGCAAGTTGGATAGTGTGATTCGATGTGTTGATCTGACCTCCCGACTTCTCGTAAATCTACAAAGAACATTAAACAATACAAGTAAGCTTAATGAAGCTTAGTAAGTTCGTTGGCTTTTAAACATATATCTTACCGAACATACTATAACAATTCATTTAAATAAATCATTCATTACACATTTCCTGCCAACCACAACTTTAATTGATGAATTCAATTGTTTCATCTCAAATTCAATAATATCGTTAAGTCTACAAACAATAATTCCTTATATCACTTACCAAATTACCAACCTTTGTCAAATCGGTGAACGTCTTACGAATATGAGTACATCGTATACGAAAGCCCGAAGGTTGCACAGAAGCACATAAGTGCTAAACGGAAACCCGTAAGGGTTGAACAAAAGCTCATAAGAGCTAAACGGAAACCCATGAGGGTCAAACTGAAGCTCAAAAGAGCTGAACTGAAACCCAGAAGGGTTAAACTGAAACTCATATTAGTTAACTGAAGCTCATGAGAGCCAAACAGAAAGTAAACACGAGAGTTTGTGAAAAATGCTGAACCTCAGTTTACTTGGATAATTTACCGTCAATTCCTCTTTTGCACTGAACGACTGTACTCACTCTTGCGTTCCATTCACTTCGAATATTTGATTCAATTTCATAATTTTTACAATAAATTTATTTTCAACAAATAATATGAATAAATACATATTACCATTCATTAATTTAACATATAATATTAAAAATTTGACCATACGAACTTACCTGAACTAAATTATAAGTTTGTAGTAGTTAGGGAATATTCTGCTAATTTCTCTTTTTCACATTTGTCAATGAGCTATTGATCTAAAATGTAAAATTATTCATTCATCAGCACATATTTCAATTCTAATTCACTTCACAATTTATACCCCTCAATTTTTGAAATTACACAATTACCCTAATTTTTATAATTTTTGCAATTTAGTCCTTCACCAATTAGCCTATCAAATAAGCTATTTTTTTCTCAATTAACACTTTATCTAAATATTCTAAGATATTACACAGCCTTTTATCAATAGAATTTAATACCAAACCCTAAGATTTAATCTTTTTCACAATCTGGTCCTATAAATCAATTTCTATTGAAATTACTTAATAAAATCATCATATAACAAAATTAAAGCTTCAATTCCATGTTAATTCATCATAAAAATCCAGCACTCATCAATGATAACTTTCAAAACCACTCATAAAATAAAAAACTAATGAAATAGACAATTGGACCTAGTTGTAAAAATATTAAAAACACAAAAATTTCAAGAAAAGAGCAAGAATTGAACTCACTTGTATGGAACATGAAGAAACGTCTAGAAATTCAATTTAGTCACATTTTTAACTATTTAATTTTATTTCGTTTCCAATTTTACCCCTTGTTCACACTAATTCTTTGATTTTTCTCTACTTATGCCGCCCAAGCCTTCCACTTTGGACTAATTTTCCCTTTTAGTCCTCCCTTATTAAACACTTCAGCTATTTAGTCACTTTAGCAAATTTTGCACATTTTTCAATTTAGTCCTTTTTAATTAATTAATTATCAAAACGTTAAAATATTCTAATGAAACTTTAATACTAACCTATTGACATTCCATAAATATTTATAAAAATATTTATGGCTCTTTTAATGAAATCGAGGTCTCGATACCCCGTTTTCAAACCCAATTTACCTAATAAATTCTTCTAAATCACAAATTACTAATTCAAAAGTCTTTCTAAAATCTCATTTAACTCATAATTACCAAATAATAAAATTTTTGAAATCACTCGTAGGATTTAGTGATATCGAATCATTGTTTTTGACACCACTGAAAATTGGGCTGTTACACAGTTTCCATGATTTCGTTTTAAAAAAATAGATGATAAAAATTACAATTATTACCCCAAAACATACCTTGGGTCTTTTAGGTAAAAGCCAAATATCTCGATTTTTGGGTTTCCCTAAAATCCAAATGAGTAGAAAATAACTGAAAGGATCTACAGTTGAATTGTTGTCACCACCACGAATCTACATTGCTGCCATAGTTGGCGTCACCAAAGTTGTCGTTAGGCCGTCGCTATTGCCACTGTCGACCATCGCCAAACCACTATCGATTGATCTTTTGCTAGTCTTTTTTTTATTATTATTGGCTAGGTTGGGTTTGTGTTGACTTGATTAGTTTTGGATGCATCTCGATTCTCCAAGATTCACCAAAAAATTTGGTTACATAAAAATTTAAGTTCATTTCTGACTCACATGAAATTTTCTAAATTAAATAAAATAAAACTTGCATGAAGATGATAGTTAATGATCGAACTACATATCCCAAAATAATTTGTTGCCAAAATTACAACTCAAGATAATTTGTTGCCAAATTTTGCCAACTTAAACATGACAATTTTTTTGAGTAGTCAATACTACTACCAGTTGGCTTTAATTTAGGCACTAATACATATACTCCTTGAAAAATGCCTCAACAGTAATCAATATAAAAGTAATATAAATATTTTTAATATAAATATAACTCTAATATTTTCTAAGAATCATTTAACATTAACATTATTATTTATTTAATATATGTATGGTTTTAATATTTTTTAATTATATATACACTAATTTTAATCTAATATCTTTTATGGTCATTTACTACTTTTACCTCAACACCATCACTATGTTTACATCAAAATACATATCCCAGAATTGTTTCCAATCTCACGGCTACTGTTGTTTTCAATCTCATTGGAATCAATCTCACCACCCATCCAAAGTAAGCCTTAGTTCATATTCTTTAATTAGATCATTCTAAGTCTTTATACTTTTCGAATTTTGAAATTTCAATCTTGACGTAAATAATAGTCGTTAATCTATTAATTAGATTTTTAGTGAGTAATACGCATATATAACAAACTAACATGGCATTACACATATAATAATATGTTTACCGCATCAGATTCCAAAAGCAAAATTTAACTTAATTAATTTAACAATTATTGGTTCGTGAAAATTGATATTTTAAAATTCAAAAAATATAAAGACAAAAAATGACCAAATTAAAGTAAATGGATTATATTTATAACTCTCGTCAAGTATAGGGACTAATAGCATAATTTAACCTTAAAAAAAAGGGTAAACTACCAAAATAGTCACTTTTGTTTGCCCCAGGTTACATGTTAGTCACTTATATTTGAAATGTTATGTTTTACTCACTTACGTTATCGTTTTGTTACGAAATGGTCACTTTGCCGTTAAGATCTGTTACCTCCCAAACGGCAGTCTGATGTGGCAATTAAAATGGGTTTTAAATGCCAACGTGGATGTCGAACCAAGTAAATTAAATGATTATTTAATTAAATAAATTTAATTAATTAAATTTTCTAAATTAATTAAAGGAAAATGTTAATTTGGCTTCCCGATATAATCAAAACTAATGTATCAAATTAATCCTTGAACTGGAAAAACAGAACCATTGGTCTCCTTTTCTTTTAGTTTTGGTTTCCATTTTGACCCAAAAAAACCATATATTTTCATAGTCATCTTTGTTGAATCGAAATGGTAGAAATCAAATTAAGTGCTCCATCAATTGGTTGGGTTTGTTATTCAAAATGGAAGAACAAATGAGTGATTCAATGGAGGGTCCAAGTATGGATTACAATAAGTAATGGATTTTTTTGTTCTTTACCTGAGTTTTGGGTTCAAATATTATAGTTTCTTTTGCAAAAAGGTGGTTCATCCTTTTTTTTTTTTTTTTTTTTTTTTATATGTGACAAACAAAAAAATATACTTCATCTTTGTTTATTTGTGTATTGTAAGAAACCTCAATAGCAAGCATGTATAGCAGTTGGTGTGTCATTATCTTCTTCTTCTTCTCCGTCGTTCTGCTCTTCTCTTCTCTAATGGTAGCAAAAAAAAAAAAAAAAAAACCAACTATTGCTTCTTTTTAAACCGGAGAAAATTAGATTTTAGGGCAAAATTTTGTATTATATTTTCATAAAAGAAATTAACTTTTCTCATCCCAATTGAATATCCACATTGGCACATCGAAATGTTGTTTGGGAGGTAAAAGATCTTAACTGTAGAGTGAACATTTCGTCACAAAATGGTAACTTAAATGACTAAAACTTAATATTTCAAACATAAATAACTAAAATATAACACGAGACAAACAAAAATGATTATTTTAATAGTTTACCAAAATATCTAACATATTCAAAATTAATTTCAGCTAGTTTTGGCGAGGGTGTTTCAAGCTTTTGAGAGGGAATTTTTGAGAAATCAAGATCATTTGTGAATCACACACTCGGTGATTAATCTTTTCTTTGCTGCTGTTGTAGAATTAAGTCATCTTCAACAAGAAAATGACATTCCTTATCAGAAAAAACAAGAAATGATATTTTCTTCCTGTCAGCATGCATTTATATATATAAACATATGCAAACTAATAATAATAATAATAATAATATAGGAAGTTAAAGAGGAAGTAGAAAATATAAGAAGTTATGAAAGAGGGAGAAAATAAAACGTTTGGTAGTCATGATAAGCATTTTTGGTTTCCCCAAGGAATAAGGCATGCCCTACATGCATGAATAATGACTAAATTTATTTACGTTTGACCCTGAAAATTTCGTCCTCCAAGTCTTTGACTTCTATGGTTGTTGGTCGGTAGTTTCTCTTCGATATGTTCTCCAATTTTCTCTTCACTTCAAAACAAAGTTATTATTTTATTTCACACAACAGAGATTCTAAATTAAGTAAGAATTATGAAGTTCCGACCAAAGACATCATAGGATGCTATTGTCTTCGCTTTGTGAAACGAGTTAAAAACATAAAAGAAAAAACACAAGCTTCTATTCTACAATGGAAACGATGGAGCAGGTTGTTTGACTAATTCTTTCTTCTTCTCCTCATAACCAAAAGAGGGGAAAAAATTCGCAAGGAAAAACAGGAACTTTGAAGGGTCCACAAGTTTACTGTAGTTATAAACATGTCATCGGCTGTTTTCAAAAGGATTTAAAGTTAGATGATAGGAAAATGTAGGGGGAAACTTTGAAGTCTTCGTTTTCAAATAACTCGTGTTATGTATTTTCTATTCAAAGCACCAGGTTTCGATGGGGACAAAGATTTTCAAAAACGGCTCTCATTTTCAGTCATGTCTTCTGTTGTGTCTCTTACGTATTTGAAGGAATCATGCATGTTTTATTAAACTTCATTGATTCATTGCTATATAAATAAAGGAGGCTCTATCCCAGTCGTCTTAACAACCAACACTCACCCTCCTCGACATTTTTGTACTAATTAATTGCTTTTGTTTAATTTCCTACTTTTATCAGGTGACTCCTTTCTTCATAATTGTTATGACACTGAGTTGAGGGTTTTTGATAGATTGTTGTTGATACAGTCAAATTGTTTTGCAGAGATGTGGTTTTGATGACAAGCATGATGGAGACATTCAAGAGAAGGGATTTGGAGAATTATAATGAAGATGAATCTGGTCATGAGACTAGTAGCTTCAAGAGAAAGAAACCCGAGAAGTTGGAGCTTAAAACCACTACAGTTCCAGCAGCGGATATTCTGATGTGTACCAAGATTTCGGATTCAGGCTGTGGAACTGGAAATGATGATAAAATATTGGTTAATGACTCAACAGAGAAGCTTCATGCAGCAGCAACTAAGCTGCAAAAGTTTTACAAGAGTTACCGGACTCGAAGAAACCTTGCAGATTGTGCTGTAGTTGTTGAAGAGCTCTGGTTTGTTCTCTTTAAAGTACCATCTTTTGGTTTTCTTTTCTGCATATTCATTTGGGTCATGGTTCATATTATACTTTTTTGGGGGCTGCAGGTGGAAGGCTTTAGAATTTGCAGCCCTTAGACGGAGTTCTGTTTCCTTCTTTAATACTAACAAATCAGAAACAGCTGTTTCCCGATGGGCACGAGCTCGGACAAGAGCCGCCAAGGTTTGTGTAGTTGTTTCCTTTTCCATTTGGCTAGCGTGTGCCAATGAAATGAATGAGTTTCTAAAGGAAAATGTCAGTCAATCCTAGTTTTCATTATTTGAATTTTGAATTTTTGGTGTACATATAGGTAGGAAAAGGGTTATCAAAGGACGTGAAAGGTCAGCAGTTGGCTTTACGTCACTGGCTTGAAGCTGTAAGTCAACCTTAGTTTGGAGTTTTAACAGGGCTGTTTTGATTAAGTAAACCATACTTTTAAGTATGATCAAAGTCATGATGACCTCAACACGGCTTCTGCTTGTTACGGTCTCGTTTAGTTTTACAAATATTTCCTTTGATATTATGTGATTGGGGCATGCAGATTGATCCACGCCATCGTTACGGTCACAATCTACACTTTTACTACAATGTTTGGTTTGAGAGCGGGAGTTGTCAACCATTCTTCTACTGGTAAATAGGGAAATTTCATCTACAGTAATACAGCTTTTCTTTTGTCATTTTTGAAGAATTAGTTTCATTTCCGTCGTAATGAAGGTTGGATGTTGGAGATGGCAAAGCAGTCACTCTTGATACATGCTCGAGGGCAGACCTACAGCGTCAATGCATCAAATATCTTGGACCGGTAATTTATAAGGGCAATTCGGTAGAGTAGTATCATACTTGCTTTGCTCCTTTTTTATTGCAGTTGTGAAGAATGTTTTTTTATTGTTTGGTTTTGCAGAAAGAAAGGGAAGCGTACGAAGTTATTCTGGAGAAGGGGAAGCTGATTTATAAACAAAACAAAGTGCCAGTGAGCACCAGAGAAGGAAGCAAATGGATATTTGTTCTTAGTACATCCAGAATCCTATACGTTGCTGAGAAAGTGAAAGGTCTGTTTCAGCACTCGAGTTTCCTAGCAGGGGGAGCCACCATTGCATCTGGCAGATTGGTTGTTCGTCATGGTACACTTCACGTATGTGTTGCACCCTTGAATCCGCATGCACGAAAATGTGATTTATACTGTATATAGTATGAGTAAGAATTATGTTTTGATCATTTTCAACATACGTGACAAGTTCGTTGTCATTTTCTATGTGATTTTTCAGGCAATCTGGGCCTACAGTGGTCATTATCGCCCGACAGAAGAAAATTTCATTGAATTGTGCAGTTTCCTAGAGGAGCATCATGTCGACTTGACCAACGTTAAGGTAACTCAACTGATACCCTGCTCCATGCACCATGCTCCATTACTTGAAGATATTAAAGATTCTTATTATTTAATTTATAATTAATTCATGGATCTGCAGAAAAATCCCATAGATGAAGATATCCCCTGGGAAGATAAAATTCAAAAGGAGCTGAAAGTTGCAGCAGAGATATCTGAAAATAATGCAATTCATGGGAAAGAGAAATCCATTGATTCGGGGAAGGTGAAGGAAGCAGTGAGATACAAATGGAGTACAGGAGTGGGACCTCGCATTGGTTGTGTCAGAGACTACCCAGCACAGCTACAATTCAAGGCACTTGAACATGTTAATTTATCACCCAGACTTCTTGTCAAGCCTTGTGGCCCCATCCCTTCTCCAAGACCAAGTCCAAACCTTCTCTTGTCTCCTAGGCTTGCTTACCTTGGACTCGTTAGCCCAAGGGTCCGGCTTTCCGCTACTAATTAATACTATTAGTATTACTCAATTTTATATAGGATTACTAATATGCCTTTGTACATCATGCACGGCACATTGCCCTCCTCCCTAGGAGTTTCTTTTCTCTCTTTCAAGTTTTGTTTTTTTGTTTTTTGTAGTAGCTGCCCGGCCACCGGAGCGATCCCGCTCACATCTCCATATGCAACTCTAGCTTCTTCTTTTTTTGCATTGTTTTCGGCATAATAACTCAAGTTCATACCTTTCTCTTCTTTTGCCGGTCTCAAGCCGGCGGTGAAAGGCAGTGTCTTGGTGCTCCATGGGCTCTCCCATTTTTCGCCATTTGTCTTTCAAACTATTTGTAAGGTCACTGTTTTTACAAACTTTTTTTTTTTTTTTTTATCTTTCCTTTGTTTGATGAAGTCCTCTTCTCTCTTGGTGTTGCCACGCTGGTGCCTCTCCGGAGTTCGGTCGAATCTGAGCTCTGATGGGTTTTGGTGTCATCACACCAGTTTCTTCTACTCTTTAACATTCTAATGCAAATAAATTAATTTGCTACCAATGCAATGCACTAGAACCCCCACTGTTATGATGTTGATGTCCTCTCGAAGGCAAGGATCTCAAGACATCTGGACCGACCTTTGGCTTTGGCTCCTCCTTGACGGTGGTTCTACTGGTCGCAAGTACGATAGCCCTGCTGGTGTTGATAAATCCGATCACTGTCCTCCCTCCCTCGATGCAAGAAGTGACAGATAGGAATGCTTGTGGCCATGGTTGATTGGGTGGCTCTTTACCCACCTTCTAAGCGTTGTCACCTCTTGTGCTTTTGGGCTTATATGATTGTACTCTCTTATGTTAATGAAATGTTTCCTTTCCTCAAAAAGATTTTAAACAAAACATTGGACCCAAACTATAGGCTTTTCTTCCATTTAAGTTTTTCTTTTTTCAAATATGATATCTAAATTATGATTTCCTTATCATATTTATCCGATCATTAACTTCCATTAAAAAAAACTTCTAAGCGAATAAGGTTGTGACATATGGCATTTAAAAATAATATTAAATTAAATTTAAAAAAAAAAAGAAAAATTCTCTCTCCCCTTCCTTCCCCTATCTTCCACAAGCATTTATCAAAGCAATAAGACTATCACAAGAACCCAACATACCTTAACCAGAGTAGAGCCTTAGATGCTTGCAAAGACAAATAAAGCCTCAGAAACAACATTATGATGGTTTCTATCTTAGTGATATTTTTCAGGTGCCAATTTCAATCAATTGGGTTGGCAAATTTCAAGTAGTTGTAAGGTTGTTATATGCTTTTCTACTATATTTTAGGTGAAACCAGCTATAATGGTCTTTTTATACAAAGTTTCTCTCTATACTCGAAACTTGGTTTTGTTGCAAACTATAATGGTCACAAACAACTATTTTAAAATGTCATTTTCGTAAATTGAGTCAGTAATTTTAATATTTAATATTTATGAGGTTAATATAGGAATATATTAAAGTTTGGTTTGGTAATTTTGTTGAATTGATAGTTAATTAAGGTAGAGTGACTAAATTGTAAAAGCCTTGTCACTATAAATTTTTAAATTGCAAAGGGATCAAAATGGTAATTAAACCATTTTGTTTTATTCAAGAGTGGAAATGGATGTTGCCATCCACTTTGGGGTGAAATACTCAAATATACCAAAAAAAAAAAAAAATTTATGGAAAATGGCCGGTTTCTTGAAAATTTACGGAAAAGGGTCGTTTCCCCACAAAACGCGTCCACGTCAGCGCGTTTTGTGGGGAAAAATCAGGAAAGCGCGCCCTTGGGACGCGCTTTGTGCCACATCGACAAAAAGCGCGTTGACGTGGATGCGATTTCCTGATGTGGCACAAAAAGCGCGTCCCTAGGGGCTCGCTTTTTCCTTTCTACAAATACTGGACTTTTATTTTTAAAATTAAATTTCAAAAAAATTAAACAAATTCTATTTTATAAAAGATATTAAAATTAAATTACAAAAACATATAAGCAACTATTATTTTATTAAATATATTAAAACTAAATTACAAAAAAGTTCTTATTTATTAAATATATTAAAACTAAATTACAAAAATAAAAAAAACTTCTTATTTATTAAATATATTAAAACTAAATTACAAAAAAATAAAAAATAAAAAAAGTTCTTATTTATTAAATATATTAAAACTAAATTACAAAAAAATAAAAAAAATTCTTATTTTATTAAACTAAATTACAAAAAATAAAAAAACAACATCTTATTTATTAAATATATTAAAACTAAATTATAATAAAATAAAAAATAAAAAAACAACTTCTTATTTTATTACATATATTAAAATTAAATTACAATAAAAAAATTAAACAATTTCTATTTTATTAAAGATATTAAAATTAAATTACAATAAAAAATTAAACAACTATTATTTTATTAAATATATTAAAACTAAATTACAAAAAATAAAAAATAAAAAAATAACTTTTTTTATTAAAAATAAAAAAATTATTACAATTTAAAAAATAAAAAGCCAATCCGAATCAATGTTGATGCCAGTCGGAATCGGTGCCATACGGGGGTGGTCAGCGGTTACGCGCTGGATTCCTCCTTCTTCTAGCTTCCGGTGGGGGTCGTGGAACCTCGAGCGGGAATTCCGGTTCCTCCGGCAGTGGGTCTGGTTGTGGGTGTTGCGAGGATCACCCACCTTGATAAAATAACGACCCCAGAGGTGTTTGCATAAACCACGGCAGAGGTGTCTAAATCCCGTATGGCGAAGGAGACTGGTAAAAAGAAGTGCTCCCCGACGGCGCCTCCTGTGATCCCTCACGCGACGACGGCCTCAAGATCGGCTGGCCAGTCGGAGTAGTCGGGAACGGACTCGAACCCAGCCATGCATTCCAACCTGGGGTGGGACTAGAAAAAGGAAACATATATGGGTTAGGATACATATAAGGGCTAGGGTACGCACCTGGCGTAAAGGCTAAAGGCTGTGATGTCGGTGTTGTCGACTGAACTGATAGGCCCGGTGACTGTGCGGGCGCTGTTGATGGGCCCGGTGATTGTGTCGTCGCTGTTGATGGCCCCGTCTCATCACCCTTTCTTCTTAGATTTAAAGGGCTCCGACGTTCCCTTTGTTGACGAAGTTGCAGTCGCCTCTCTTCTTCCGACAATAAATACGACTTACCATGGATCCTAAACCATGGCATGTATTCTGTCACGCATGTTAACTCAGGAACGATGATCGGTTCCCGGTTAGGTAAATAGTTATACCGGTTCTCCCACATCTCGATATATGCTGACCAAAATCTTGGCCAATCCATGTGCAACTGCCGTAAGTCCACTTTGTGCTCATCATCGAGCACCTCAGTGGCACGGGAATCGGTTGCCGGAATCTAAATTGTCGTAGAATCCGATCTAACTGGTGCATCTCCACGGTCGCATAGTTGATCAATGGGACCTTCACGTGCCAAATGTTTGGATTTTGCAAGAACTCCTCCGGAATTACTGCTCGAATTGCTGGATCCTCGTACGGTGTCCATTGAAACTATATTAACATTACCAAAATATTAGTTATATACATAATACTAAACACTAAATACTAAATACTAAATTATAAATATGAAATTCGAAACTTTACTTGTGATTCCGACCGTTGGTCCAATAGAAGATGTATATCTTCAAGCGAGGTAGGTATTCCAGCATAACTCGCCGAATGGTTCCACCTAATTAAATAAATTTTTAGCATACAATTATACTATAAATTTACATAATAATTGTAAAATATAACATTAAATTTACCTCGTTATCAGTGGGAATGAATATGGGTGGTCGAGTCGAGGACATAAAAATAAAAATCGAAACTGTGCCCATGACTGCAATAGTGATAGGCAACCTCTGATTTTCGCTTTACTCGGCCGCGTCGCCCCGCACATCTTTGGATACAACTTCGATAGCACGGCAGACCCCCAACTCAATTCACCGGCTGCTCTAAAATCGACAAGTTTCAGCAGCCATCTCAAGTGTACGAGGTTTCTAGACAGGTTCTGCATCATATAACCTCCAATTATCTTAAGAATGTATGCCCGAGCATACCGTATTCTTTCTATTTTGGTCGAACCATCATTCAGCTCCGGGAATGTGTCTCGTAACCATGCCATCTCGATCCGACCTCCATGAATGTTATCCGGAATGACACCCAGAAGCTCGTAGCATACGACCATCCAATCGGTAGAAGTTGCGGACCCGGTGACTACCGACCCGTCCACCGGCAATCCCAACTGCAACTGCACATCTTCCAGAGTGATGGTACACTCTTCGCATGGAAAATGGAAAGTGTGCGTCTCGGGTCTTCGCCTCTCTATCAACGCACTGATCAAAGGCGGCTCAAACTTGAACCCTAGGCCTATCGTGGCCACGTGCCAAAAACCCGCTTCCCGCAGGTAATTCTCGATCAACAGCGATGGGGGATCATGCATATTGCGAATATAACATTGCAACACCCGATCTACAGACTGTTTAAAAATTTATAAAATAAAAATTAATTAAAATTGCATAAACCTAAAAAACATTAAATAATATTGAAAAATTAAAATTAAAACTTACCATTTGCATTTGATCGACGGAGATGTGCTTGTTGTCTAGACGAATTAATTCCCCGGCCATTAGTAATACGATCGAAAATTTTAAAAGTTTCAAAAAAATATATATTAAAAAAATCAAAAAGGGCTTTTTTGTAAATATTAAAGGACTATTCCGAAATTCCAGAGGAAGTTTCAAGGACTTAAAAAGGAATTTGAGAGGAATTTGAGAGAAGAATGAGTAAGGACTAAAGTGTGAAAAAAATAAAAGGGTTGGGGGGTTTTTATAGGCTGATTTTTTGACCGTTGGAGGCCCAACGGTCAAAAAAAATTTTGATCGTTTTTTTTTTTTACCGTTGCAGGGCTAAAGTGCGCCCCTGGAGACGTGCTTTCCTGATTTTTCCCCACAAAACACACTGACGTGAACGCGTTTTATGGAGAAACAGCCTTTTTCTGTAAATTTTCAAAAAACCGGCCCTTTTCCGTTAAAACTAATTAATTAAGTTAATTGTGATTAATTAAAAGTTAAACAAAGTATATAAAGAAAATGTTGATTGTCATATTTTCTTTTCTTTTCTTCTCCACCAAATGAAAACAAAAGAAAACCTACAAGCCATTGCTAAAGCTTCAAGGCTTTTGGTATCTGAATTTTAACGTAATTCAAGTTATTTTCTTGCAATTTCTATATTTTTTAGGTCATGAGAGCTTGATTTAGTTAGCCTATATGCCAATTTACAAAACTGTTAAAGTTTTTGAAAGTTCCATTGATTATTTCTTGAAGAAATTGGTGTTAAATTGTTAAATTTTAAGATTAGATGTGAAAAAGGACTAGATTGTAATGTTTAATTGCTAGTTTCTGAATATAAGGAATAAAGTGTATAAATTGTGAAATTAATGTGAAATTTCTATAATAATAGATAATAGAGGGGCATAGAAGGATGTGATTAAGATCGGTTTTGAAATCGAAGCTCAAAATTGAAAGTTACGGCTATTTTAGTTTAGGGACTAAATTGAATAAAATGAAAAACTTTAGGGGTAATCAAAAATGAAATTAAATTGGTTCATGCAAGGTATGGGATGATATAAAAGTGTTTGATGTTGATAGATTGAATTGAATAATTGTATAGATCAAGAATTGAACCAAACTAGAGATAATCGGGGAAAAGCCAAAATTATCGATTAGTCCTTACAAATTCAACTTGTTGCGTGATTTGATCAAGTAAGTTCATATGGAATGATAGTACTTAAATTTTTGTGTATTTGAATTATGAATATGTGTATGTTAATTGGTTGAAATTTGGATTGTTTACGATTTTGTACAAAAGGTGAGATTTGGACTAAATTGTAAAGAAATGTATATCTATGTGTTGAAAATGCCTGGGTGAATTTAGTTAAGGTCTTGTGCACACTTGTACGGATTGATTACCGATGATTACTGAGATTCAGCATTTGTTATGGACTCGAAGATAAATGTGACATAGATTTAGCTTAGACCAGTAACATGATGTTGTTTTAAAGGTTTAGCCTAGACTGGTAACCTTACATGTATATTTTCAGCTTGGTCAAGCAATTGAATGTATCATTAAAGGTTTAGTCTAGATTGGTAACCTGACACAAATATATATATCTTTCCAACCAATAGACACATCACCACTTGTCCCTAATGAACTAACATCCATTTTGTTGCTCCAACCACATCGTCATCGAACTTTAGCCATACAAGAACCCTGTAATTTGGTTTCCATTAAGAAAACCATTGGGGATTATTTTCTCTCAACAAACATTGGAGACTACGTACTGCTTGTAGGTCCTTAGCCCACAAACATTCCAACCTATTAGATTCATTGTGCCTGATTGGCTTGTGAACGCAGGCTTGCTGATCTATTTGTGTTAAAGGCCACTTCTTGTCCATTCAAAATTGTTAGTGAATCCTTCATCTTAAATTAGTTGATCCACCAATAGTAGTCCTAGGCTTTTTCTTGCCATCATTAAATTACATTAGGCTATTCACTACCTATTCCACCATATTCGATCTTATCATTACCCCTCAATCTTCCAAAATTTTCTCCTGATTTGTTTTGCGATCCCAAAAGATTTATGCCAAGATTAAAGCAAAAAATCATAATTATGATTTGGTTTTTGAAAATTAGGAGGATAATTCTCCTTTCCTAATTTCGCCCTCAAGATTCCCTCCCAAAACTTTCCCTTCGTCACGTAACCAAAAACTTGTTGATGGCACTGCCTAGCAATTCATAGCTTGAAGAGAGACATCCTATTCCATCACTAACTCTTTCATTCCATGAATTACACCATCACTAACTCCTTCGTTCCATGAATTACTTGCATTGGACAAAAACTCTCAGAGTGACCACGATGATCGCATAAAAAAACAGAATAAGGTAAGCCGCTCATATTGAAAACGAGTGTAAAGTTGGTTTTTAGTTGACACCATTATCTTCTTCTTACGCTTCAAAAGAGATTAGACTTTTATCTCAGTACGAATTCTCATATAACCCTTAACACCCGTCAAAATAAATCCAACATCATAATCGATAAGAGTGCCTAAAAAATTGTAAAATTATTTGTTCTGAACCTTTGGACATCAACCTTGAGGGCAAGTCATGAACTTGTACCCAAAAATTAGCATAAAATAGCGAAACCCCAATGGATCCTCACCTTCCTACAATTAGTGAACTAAAATGAGATGAGTATTAAAAGTCCATGGACCTCCCTTGATTACCCTAACAATGTCAACTTCGTGATAAAACCAAAACAAAAATCTTTAATCACCAATGTCTGAAATCGGAACTCTACTTAGTGGATACCAAAGATTGGCCAATGTGTTCCTCATGGACTGAAAATTGACCACACTAGCTATGAGAAAACAACCAACTAGGCAATACTGAAAACTCTCCACCTTCGACTCTTCCTTTAGGTTGACCTACTAAGCCTTTTCTTCTCTGTCATCAAGTGGTACACTAGCAATTTCCTCCTCCATGGATAAAGACACAAAATCTCCCAATCGCTAGAAAACTATAATAAAACACAAGCATGCCACAAGAGCAGACAAAAAACGTACCAGAAGTAAAGCATGCTTTAGATTTAGGTATATTACAAATTAACAAATCCAAATAGATAATATTATTTTTTAAATACTAATAATATAGATATACTTTGAGATTTGAGATTTAATAATTCGACATTCTAAAATATTTCTTTGAATTAATGTTAGTTTATTGATAATCGATATTTTATTTACTTTTTATAATATATATTTTATTTAACAAATAATTATTGGGTTAAAGTGTAAATTTATCATCATATTATAGATGAATTTTGAAATTTGTTAATATAATTTTTTTCATTGATATTTACTATTATATTTTGAAAAATATTATGTGATTGAAATTTACTACAAAGCTTTGAATTTTAATAAAGTTTGCCACCAACTTTGATTTATTAATTAAATTTTACCACTCAATATTACTTTTGATAATTTTAAAACATAATTTAATAAAAAAAATCAAACATTTTATTTTAATAGTTAAATATAATTTAACTTATAAATATTAAAACTCAATATTATAATTTCTATTCAATGAAATAAAAATTTGAAAAAATAAAAAATACATATATCATAAAAATTTAAGTTTATTTTTTTATATAAAATAACAAATTTTATTTAATTCTACTAGTATATTAATAAAATATTAAATTAAAATATTAAAATATAAAATTTAATTTTTTTTGTTCAAAATAATTATTTATTCCTTGTTGACGATGATTTATATATATATTTTTAACAATTTTATTATAGGTTCTAATATATTTGTTCTTTTTTATATAATATCTGAAACTATCCATAGCTCTTCTCATCCTTTAAATTAGAGGATGATACACTTCAACGCACTTTCACTTTTACAATACTTTATGCATATTTCATCATCTCATAACATATTCATTAAACTTTTAACATAATTTCTTTATTTACATATTAAATTGTTTCACACATAAACTTTTGTACATTTTTTCAATTTAGTCCATATTGCCATATAATTTATTTTTCACCATATAAGCACTTTAATTAAATAATTCATTACAACATCTTACTTCATATGACAAATTTTCATGCATACCACTTCTCTTGTTTCAATTATAAATTTTACAAAGTTTACAATTTAATCCTTAACATTACGAAGATTCATTATTTATTATAATTTCACATTAACATTATTTTGTAATCAATTCACTATTTATCGTAATATCAAATGTATGTTTGTTTCATTGAAAACAACTTTTATAAAATATTTTTACATAAATTTATCTAAATATTTAAAAAATAATAATTTTTCGAAAGTTATTGTCCGTGAAACAAATGGAGCGAGAGACTATTTTGAAGTTGTCGGATTATTAATGGCATAGAAGCTGCGTAAGTTAAGAAGGAGCGGTCTTTCAGATCAAATCCAAAAGCTGAAAGTCAATGTATCCGTTAAGATTTATTAAAGTCAATTTATTATGTAGTCCTTTATTTTCGAATTTCAAAATTTCAAAATTTAATCTTTCCCGATAAAATGCTCGTTTATGCCTGTGCCTATGCCCCAAATCATCCCATCTGCTAAACATCATCACCATCATTTGCAATTTTCCTGCAAATTCTAGCTTTTTCCAAACAATGGGTGCCTCAGGAAAATGGTTTAAATCGCTCATAACTTTCAAACCACTTCAAGATCCTACTAATCAAGTAACTTCACACTAGGTTTACCTCTTTTTTCTTTCTTCTTTTTATTTATGCTTTCATGGTTTCATTTTTCTGTTAATTGGGTTTGTAGGAGAAGGTGGGAGATAAGACGAAGAAGAAGTGGAGGCTATGGAGGAGCTCATCCGAAGGGTTGGGATCCACCTCATCAAAGGTTCCCCGGATGCGCCAGGTGGCTGCTTCAGAGGCCTCTGATTCATCTTTGCTGGTGGGAGATGTGCTCGCTTCAGCTATGGCTACTGTTGCTCGTGCTCCACCCAAAGATTTCAGAGCTGTCAAGCGGGAATGGGCCGCCATTCGAATCCAGACCGCATTTCGAGCCTTGCTGGTATAGGTTCTTACTTTGCTTGCACTATAAACAATGAATTGTCATTTGGAAGACTAAAAGCTCCAAAATTATATTGTTTTTGTTCCAAGTTTTGGGGTCAACTGCAATGAATTGCCATTTAGTAATTTACAAGCCCATGGAGAGATATATGGTAAGAGAAAATGGTAATTAAGTATAAACCTTTGTAGGAATTGAAGTACCATTTTCTTCTCTTTTCTTTTTCGTTTCTCTGATCCAAGTGGTTTTGCATTTTCTTTAATGGAGGTCTGTCGTGTGAGATATGAATGAAACTTGATTTGATTTTGATACTGCTAAATTTATTTCTGCAAAAGCACGCCTTATTGTAAATTGAGTTGTGAACAGTCTTTTATGAAGAATTGAATTAACCTTTCAGTAATTGGCCATGGATAACAAGTACAAATTGGTAAAAAATTGTTCATCTTCTTTTAAGTGCCTTCCCTTTTCACAAGGTAATGAATGCTGGCAGGCAAGACGAGCTCTAAGGGCCTTGAAAGCAGTAGTGAGGATTCAAGCTATATTCCGGGGTCGTCAAGTCCGAAAGCAAGCTGCTGTGACATTAAGGTGTATGCAAGCTCTTGTCAGAGTCCAAGCTCGAGTAAGAGCACAATGTGTGACATCTTCTGAAGGACAAGCTATGCCCAAACTAATGGATGAAGATCCAGCAAAACAAGCTGAGGTGGTTATACATAATCCATACACAATTATACTCGTGCCTATATGATAATGACAATATGCTAGCTGATACCATTTGTTTATATCTTTTAAACTATTTTCAGCGAGGATGGTGCGACAGTCTGGGAACTTTAGAGGAACTAAGAGCTAAACAACAAATGAGGCAACAAGGTGCAATCAAGAGGGAGAGAGCAATAGCATACTCTGTCTTAAAACAGGTAATGTAGCTTGGACACCATAGTTTTTATTCAGGTTAACTAGGGCTGATTTTTTTCCGTGATCGATATATTTATACCTTTGTCAGCAGTCAAGATCATGTGCCAGTCCAAATGCGAGAGCGAATAAGCAGCCGTACTCTCACAATCATCAACGGTTGGATAGGAATAGTCCGGATTGGAATTGGCTTGATCGTTGGATGGCAACAAAGCCCTGGGAAACCAGGGCAATGGAAGAGGGTACTGAACCAGCAGAGATGGTGATGATGATGAACACAATTTCTCGGAAAAGTGAAGATAACAATTTCAGCTTCCACTCCAGCTCTTATGAACATGAGCCCCTAAAAGTGAAAAGGAACAATGTCACAACCAGAATTCTTGCTAGACCTCCTACATCCATGCAAACTTCGGGATCATTGTCTGCCCCAAGTTCCGAATCCGTCTATGACGAGACCTCGACATCAACCTCATCCGCATCTCCGACCACGTTGTCTAGCAACACTCCCGTTGCAGGCACATTAGAAGATAATCATGCTCAAAAACCAAGCTACATGAATCCCACAGAGTCTATTAAAGCTAAACAGAAGAAGACATTCAGGTTTTCTCCTGATAATGTGCGGAGGAGACATGTGGTTGATGATGATTTACAATATTTTCATAAGAAACTGATGACACTTTCTTGCGAGGACGACACAAGGAGCAGTGCTGATTCTTATAATCCGTCATTATATTTCTCCAGAGAGTTGTACGGACCGAGACAAATGGGTGGTAGGCAAGATTCCCCAAAAAGGAATCAGTGGAGCCAAGGTAGACGACAAGCAAATTCTTTTATGTAACTAAGAAAGTATTATATATGCTATGTATCCTACATTGAGATCCTGCAAAAGACTTTTTTGTAGTATTATGTAACAAGTTCAAAAAAATGTTTGATTTAGTATGTTGGGTTAATATACTATTTGATACCTAAGTTCTGCTTCAATTTCACTTTGGTACTTGAATTTTTTCAATCTGATACTTGAGGTTTTTTCCCAATTTGGTACCTGATTTTAGCTTTAATGTTCAATTTGGTACTCGAGTATTTTCTTTATTTAGTATTGTCAGCAAGTAAGATTAAGATTTTCAAGTTGTGAAGAATGGAATATTGATTTTTGAAAGGAAAGATGTTTCTTGGCAGCAAAGAAATTTGAAACAAAGAGAAGAGCCAAGAAGTTAGCAAGAAAAGAGATCCAAAAGAAAAAGGAAACTTAGTTTCCAAGGTTGGTCGGTCAGTATAGATGGATCTTGAAGGGGATTATGATTTCTTGCTAATAAAGAATGTTTGAATAGACCTGAAAATTTCCATATTTGAGTTTAGTGAATGAATCAATTGAAACCAATGGAAAACAATCAAGAACGTATGAAGATAAGGCCAAGAATGAATTTACAAGAGAGGAGAATTCAAGATCTGAATTGGGAAGCTTTCTTGAGGCTTAAGAATTGTTCTTGGAAGCTTTTAATGGTTCTTGAATAGATTTGAATCAAACAACTAAAACAAGTTAGAAAACGAAGCAAGAAGCAATAGAAAACAAAAGAAAAATCAAGAGGGAGGATATAGTGGATGGGGAGACTAGGTCTCAAACAAGGAGTGTCTTGCATCACAAGAAGCATGAATGGTATCTGATTTGGAATATGAAAATGGAAGACAATAAGTTAAAAGCAAAACAACAGAAACCGAATGAAAAAGAAAAGAAAAGAAAGACGCAATCTATTTGATGGATGGATGTTTCTTGAATATCAGGATTGAAGAAACGACTTGAAGGACTTGGATCTTGTAACCTGAAAATTCAGCAAACAAGTCAGCAATAGAAAATGATTCATAAATCATAAATCAAGATTGGAAAAGATTAAGGAAGATAAGAAAACGATAGAGAAGAAAAGATGAAAAGGTGATGTCCAATGGAGTCCTTTGAAGAAAGTCTTCAGCAAACACTACTAAAGACTCTAATCAACCCCCTAAATCGGCACTTAGTAAGTTGAAGCGTGAAGAGTAGAATCTTGCAAATAATAAACTCAAAGAGTATTGAATTAATCAAAGGGTTAGTATTTGGTACACTAGCAGTATACTTTTTTATGAAAACTTGTCAACTCTTTGAACCTACTTGTAAAATTTAAAAACTCCACTATCAATGTACCATTGTTTAAATGGACTCAAGATCCACGTTCTTGAAACTCAAACTTTTCTCCTCGATAACTTTGAAGGCCTTTGGTCATAAAATCTTGAACTAACATGTTTAGCTTGGCTTTAAGTTTCTTAGACTTGGACCACATGTTTAGGCCTTAGGAAAGCTAAATCCATCTCCACCATGGACCTAAGGTTGGACTTGGTGCTTGTATCATTATCCCAATTAAATATATTTGTTTTTTTACTAGAGCACACCTATCAAACATTCATAGGGTCACATGATGCCATTTGGCTTGGGTGTTAAATTGAACTTTGAAGTCAAATTCAGGTGCTAAATTGAGATAAAAAACACTCATGTACCAAATTGAACCTTGTAGCCAACTCAAGTACTAAATGGTACGTTAACTCTAAAATGTTTGATGATAAACTTTATGCGCACAAATTTCTAGTAGTAAATTGACTTGAAAAATTTAGAGCCAAAATTTATTAATAACTTGAAAATAAGTTATAATCTCTGGATATTTCTCTACAAAGAAAACTCGTTTAATTCTTCTATTCGGTTTAGCTTCGGTTCAAGAATTATCTAGAATTCATTTTGGAAGGATATAATTAAGTAAGTTTTGTTTCTTAAGTAAGCTTAATTAATTCTTTAATCCCAAGTATATATGCAAGTAAGTGGGGAGAGAACAAAACAATCATCTTTTCTTCCTCTTTATGCCGTCTAAACTTGAAAGAAAATAAGAAAAACCTTTCTTGATATATTAACATTCGATCCTTCAACTGAATCAAGTAAGTGAATTTTCTTATGATATTTTTATTAATTTTTTATCATCCAAGCTTAATTCATCACACCCATGCTTTAGGTTTTCAATTTACGAAGATAGATTCAAATTATCATTAGTGAATTTTCATAGTTTTGAGCTTGTGGATAATCAATATATGAATGACGAGTTAAAATTATGTTATAACTATGCTAGAAGGTAGTTAAAAGTGAATGATTTGGTTATAAATTTCAACTAAGCCTTATAATTAGTTTTATGACTTTAGGGACTAAATTGGATACATTGAAAATTATAAAAAAAATTATGTTATAAATTGAAATATTGGGGTCCCTAATGAAAGAATGTGAAATCAAATTTTGATTTGATGTTAAATATCAGAAATATGAGCAATTTAAATATAAGGACTAAAATGAATAGAATGCAAATTATGTCTAATTGATGTGTTTTTCATGTGATTGAATGAAAACTAATATTGATTTTATAATTGAATTATCGTATGTAGCTAAAGACAACTTTGGGTCATCTCGAGACAAAGGAAAGGTAAAGGCCATAGACGAGTAGCTATCCCGGTTTGTGCTTTCATGATTTAAATTCAAATTACATATATGAATTGTTGTAATTAGCTTGCTTAAGGTAATGAACTTACTTGCCTCATGAATAGGTAAATATGAAATAGTTGGTAACTTGTGAAAAATGTGATGATATGCATATGATGATATGAAATGGTATGAACTAATTTGAGTATGATGTGAATTGTTATGTATATATGAACTATGTATATATATTTGAAACATTGGATGCCCTACTAACAGTCTAAGATAGAACTGGGTATAGTTGGCATGTCATAGAACTAGTGTACGAGATTTTACTTCGGTCTATATCGATGAGGTGTGAAGCGCATATTTTACTTCGGACATACCGATGAGGTGCTAGGCACATATATATATATATTTTACTTTGGACGTATCGATGAGACACTAAGTGCCAAATATATTGGTGTGATTGTTGGATGATTTGTGTATCTATCTTGAGTCCGTGTTCAATTAATAAGGATTATGAAACATGTACTTTGCTTATTGACACTTGATATGGAATGTTAATGGTGAATTGTATATCATCTATATTAATGTCAAAGTAATAAAAGGTGTTATGTGAAAGATCATATGATCTGGTTATTAGGAGCCTTGAGGTTCGATCTGGTTGTAGAATGAATCAGTAAATTCGAGATTGTAATGAGAAAATGGAATGGTTCTTATGATATGTTATAATTTACATGTAATTGAGATATAATGGTAAAAAGGAATAATGTTGGTATGTTAAAGGACATAAAATATGATGTTAAGCTAATGAGACAAGAAATGCAAACAAGATTTAGAAGATAATTGTATTGCCTATTAATTGTGTTCGGTATCTTCTATTTGATTTTTGTTTAAATTCATGTTAGCACCACTAATATATTATGTTGCTCAGCGTACAGTTTTGTTTGTTTTCGTGCGCAGGTAATGTTAGATCTTGGAGAGCAACTCCATTAAATGTTGGGTTAAAAAACCATCTATATCTATTGTCAGTACTAGGGTTCAATGTGAGATACAAGTATTCCAAACTGTGAGCATTGTGGTAAATTGTAACACCCCTTAACCCTAAACCATCGCCGGAATAGGGTTACGAGGTATTACCTAAGTTAAACACTAGTAAACGAGTAAATTGAGACATAATTCCGTGTTTCAATTTAAAACTTTTCAAATTTCATCTTTAAGTCCTTAATATGAACCTACAAGACCCAAAATATGATTAAGAAGTGATTTGGGACTAAATTAGGAACTTTGGAAACTTTTTCTTGAGAATAGGGGCACATGCCCGTGTGGCATGAGACATGCCTGTGTGGCCTGCCCGTGGGTATCACATGGCTGTGGGGCCAGCCCGTGGGTAGATCTGACTTGCTACACACGGCCGTGGGACTAGCCCGTGGGCAATTCTGTTTCTTCCACATGGCCTGGGCAAACGCCCATGTGACTTGGCTGTGTGAAAACTTCATTTTTTTTTTTACCATTTTTAAGTTATTTTTACATACTAAACACACCTATTTCATACACAAACATTTACTTATAAATCTTGAACATATAACACTCATCATACTTAAAACTTCTTAAGGTTTTTATACCATATTCACAATCAAAATATTAAACCTTTACAAATGACAAACACTATTCCTAGTACATGCCACATTTACCAAAAATTTGATGCATCACCAAAATTGAGCTGAAGCCGGGATTGAATCAGATGCTGAGTCCAATTTATCTTGACCTAATCTGCGCACGGAAAACAAACCGTACGCTGAGTATTGAAACTACTCAGTGGTATTATCATAATTCAATTTATAACAATGATCAAATATCATAAACATACTTAGATAAATAACACATTATACATATAATTTTCATACTAAGTTATTATATTTCCAATGTGACATCTCATCCATAGAATTCCAAATGTTCATGAACCTTTGGTTCATCTATCAATCACATATAAATATTTAATTCACATTTCAATAAAAACCATTCATGAACCTTTGATTCATGCCTTCAATCACATGGCATAATTTTATTTCTTATTTCATTTCACAATATCTCTTTTACTATTCATTCAATGGTTCAATAATCAAATTCATATGATTTTCTCATTTCACGTAATTACCCCTACTAACATGACTCAGACTTTGACGGATACACGAATCCAACCAAACACACCATATTGGCACCCAGTGCCTCATCGGATAGTTCGAAACAATATAGTGACACCCAGTATCTCATCGGCCTAGCCGAAGTAAAGTGGTACGTAGTACCTCATTGAATCTATCCGAAGTAAATAATATGACACCCAGTGTCTCATCGACTCAAGGTCGAAGAATCCCTGTACTCTTCCAATCCTATGGCATGCCAACTATATCCGACTCAGCCCGACTAGTTAATATGGTATTAGTTCAAATATCAATTTCTCTTTCTCTTCCAATTGATCACAAATCATCCAAATTCAATTCATACATATTATCAATTCAATCTCAATCTCAAATTCACAATTCAAATCACTTCCAATTCAAGTTCACTACTCAATTTCATTTCAAATTCACTACAATTATACTATTTAATTTCATACATACATACATACATACATACATACATACATACATACATACATACATACATATTCATCAATTAAATCCAAATCACATTTCATTCAAATATCAATACTTACCTAAATTTCAATTTTCATACACATACATTGAAATTAAACATATAATAATAAATAACATGAATTATGATAATACAAACCTATATTTTCTCGAGCTACTACTCGATCACTTTTTCGTTCCCCTTCACATTAGACGTCTCAGTTTCCTTGTTTGCTACGAAAATTAACATAATTATAATTAATTAATAACACACATATTTTATATAAAATGGTAACTTTCCATGCAACTTTTACCTAAATCCCAAATTTGTCCTAACCATTTTCATCTTCTTCCTTTTACAATTCATATCCTTTTCTTATTCAATTTCCATCAAAACTTCAATATAACCATAATTTCATGTTTCTTTCAATTTAGCTCATAAAACTCAAAACTTATAGCCTAGTTTACAATATAGTCCTCTAATCAATTCAAATCACAAATTCTATCAAATTAATACCTAATTTCATTATTGTTCAACATAAACCCTAAAACAAATCTATCATTTTTCAAAATTTCCACATAAATTCAATAGTATCTTACTCTAAGACTTCAAAAATATTAAAATCACATGAAAAGGACTTAATTAAACTTACCAAATAATCTCCAAGCTTTAAAACCCTAGTTTTTCCCTTTTTTTCTTTTCTTTCCTTTCTTTCTTTCCCCACTTTCGTTTGTTCTCTGTAACTTTTCTATTCCTATTCCTATTTCTTTTATTATTATTATTATTATTAAATATAAAATATCTATAATAACCAATATATATGATAAACATAATAAATTATAAATGTATAAATTATCACCACACATTTGGCACTATCATATTTATTTAACAAAAATAATATGATAAACATAATAAATAAATACTAATACTAATAATAATCTTTTACTTAACTTAAAAGTAAATACATATCTAATATACATTTGTATTAATATTTTAGTTACACATGTATTTATTCTCTAACTTACACATGTCACTAATTTGGTTTAATTACTAATTTAGTCTTTTAACCTTTCTCTATTCTATAATTAAACTTTTATACTCTATTTGATTTAGTCCTTTCTAATAATTACTTCTAATTAAACTAAATTCACTTACCAAAAATCTAATTCAACCCATACTAACTTCGTAAATATTTTTAATAAATATTTACGGACTCGTTTTCCTAAGACGGAGGCCCTAAACTCACTTTTTCGATGCCCGTAGTATTTGGGTTATTACATAAATGACATAGAAATTAATGCTAGAAAAAGACGAGATTGCCTGAGAAACACTAGTGATCTATCTACACCTACTCAGAGATTTGTTCCTGCATCTAGAGGTTGAGGTACTCTCGTGGAAATTCAGTTGCGAGGGGTAATCAGAGAAAAGAGATTGACTTGTCAATAGATCATTCAAAAGCTAGAGCTTCTGCTCTAGCCTATGTGGTCCGATCTAGAGATGAAGGAGATGCTACTGACATTGTAGCATATATATTCTTTTTATGCTTGGCACTTGTTCATGCTTGAAAAGACCTTGATTCTACACATTCATATGTTAACTCTAGCTTTATGAATTCAGGTAAATTGAAATCTGAGTTATCGAGCGTAATGGTATTTGTTGCAAGTCCCATAGGTCAATCTGTTCTTGTTAACAAGTATGTACGCATTGTCCGTTAAAGATCTAGAAGAAGTCACTTTCGATTGATTTGTTGATTATGCCATTTGGCAATTTTGATGTAATTTTAGGAATAAACTAGTTAACCAAGCATAATGTGATATTGGATTGTTGTAAGCAGAAGTTCTTGATTCAAAGTCATGAATGCAAAATTATTAAGGTTAAAGGCATAAAATCGAGTGGAATTCATCGGTTTGAGCTAATAAGCTTTTAAATCAAAACTGTAAGGTGTATCTGACCTATGTAATTAACTCAAATTCAGAAGAATTAAAGTTAAATAAGATCCGAACAATATGTGAGTTTTCGGATGTGTTTCTAGAAGAATTACCAAGATTACCTCTTAATCATGAGGTTGAGTTTGCAACTAAAAATTCAAAATTCTATCGCTCCTTGTATAGCACCGACAAAGTTAAAAGAACTAAAAATTCAGTTGCAATATCTTCTGGACTGAGGCTTTATACGTCCTAGTATATTGTCTTGGGGAGATCTAATTCTTTTCGGAAAAAACAAAGATGGGTCATTGTGACTCCGTATTGATTATCGACAGTTGAATAAATTGACGATTAAGAAAAGATATCTGTTGCCATGTATCGACAATTTTTTTGACCAGTTGAAAATTTTGTCAGTGTTCTCCAAGATTGATTTGAGATATGAATATTACTAGTTGAAAGTGAAAGATAGTGACTTTCTAAAAACAATGTTTCATATGCAATATAGTTACTTTGAATTCTTAGTGATGTCATTTAGGCTGACGAATGCTCCTCCAGCTTTCATGGATCTCATGAATTGCATTTTTCAACCATATTTTAATCAATTTGTTGTGTTTTTTGTTGATGACATCCTAATATACTCATAATTTGAAGAAGAGCATGGTAAACATTTGAAAATTGTATTACAAGTGTTGTGAGAAAAACAACTATTCAGGAAGCTTAGTAAATATGAATTTTGGTTATCGAAATTTATCTTTTTGGGTCATGTTATTTTAATAGAGGAAGTCTGTGTAGATCCTAAGAAAATTGAAGCTATCTTGCGATAGAGATCACCAAGAAAGGTGGCAGAAGTTCAAAGCTTCCTAGGTTTAGTTGGCTATTACAAAAGATCTGGGAATAAACTCTCCAAAATAGCATTGCCTATGACAAAATTATGCAAAAGTGAAACAACCCGATTTTAACTGACCTAATTAGGTCAAAATACATGTAGACTATAAATATAACACAAGCATTAGATTAAGAGCCCAATTTATGTTTAGTTTTTTATATATTTGGATAGAATTTAGGGATTTCAACTTGGTTCTCTGTTCTTTTCAGTTTTCAAAGATAATCGACTTCTAGTTTTTTTATTCTTTTATTTTATTTTCGAACATCAATTGTTCCAAATTGCCAATCACAAGTTTTCACGGATTTTCGTTGTCGCACAATGAATCTCACACTTTGTGAGTCTTTGGATTTTCTAAGCATCTCTTACCCTTTTCCTATTGTTTTCATTATTTTAATGCTTCACGATTCAATTAGGGTAATTGCATTTAGAATAAGACGTAACTAAATCCATAGGAAGTTTGATTAATAGAAGTGGGCATGATTAGTCTAAAGTTAAGGTTAAAAATCAATTAATTGGATTAGATCAAATATATGCTTAAACCCTAGAATTGACGACTCTAGGAAGTAATTTAGGTAGATGAGGCCGAAAGGGTATTCTATTTAGAATCAGTTCAATTTAGCCTGGTTTAGATCCATTAGGTCGAAAGATAAGTGAACTAAGTTGATTAATTAATTTAATTATAGGTCGAAATGTATTAATTACGTTAATTATTAATTAAGTGGTAAAATCTCTGATTTTAGATTAATCACAACCATGGACATTAATCAATCTTTTACTTTTAACTTTTGATTGATAATTTGTTAAATATTTATGCACTGTAGTCCCTTTTTTGTAGTTAAACCCGCAATTTTAGTAATATAATTAGTAGATTAGTAGTTTCCTAGATTTATCTTAGCACGTTAGTCTTTACTCTTAATTCGATTTAGACATATACTTCCAATATTTCATTGTAAATTTACTATATTACAATTTGATATGTATATTTGCAGACATCACACTTTATTTACATATTAATTGCATTTTATAGGCCCAGTGCATGCACGTCGGGGCATTGTCATTTACTAACACATCATAGTTTATATCATGCTCGTTTATACTACATTCAATCCGATCCAAATCTTGACATTCAATACCGTCATGTATAAACCGAGACAGAGAATAATAATACGCTTACCTTAAGAGGTAGCTTGCAACAATCTTGTATGTATGTATGTATGTATGTATGTATGTATGTATGTATGTATGTATGTATGTATGTATGTATATGTGTTAATGTATTGAACTTGAATCATAAAAGTACAAATCAAATACTTTCGTTACTCGCCTATGACTCTCGCTTTTCCTTTTTCTTGAGATGATCTGACGTCGTCTTTAGTTACGTTCAATAAATCAATTATAATAGGTTAGTACACATCCCAATAATATTAAAATACATAGCCAATATTTTTTTTATTTTATTCAATTTAGTCCTTATACTCAGGATACACATATTTTCCCATATTTAACATCGAATTTTAATCATATTTCACACTTTTTCATTAAGGACCCTATACTTTCTATCCATAGTATAATTTCATAATAGTTTTCAATTTATTCAATTTAGTCATTAATGCCACAAAGTTATCTAACTAGCTTAACTTAATTTCTAACTTAGTCCTTGACATAATCTAAGTTCACTATCTAATTCTCTTCAATTTCAAGCCTAATTCATCAATGTCTTTCTAATGGCAACTTTTTAAACATATAAAAATTGAAGAAATTGATAAATGGACTATCTAAATCAAGTTTCCATTATTAGGAATCTATAAAAATTTGCAATAAAAGGTTTAATTACCTTAGTGAAATTTGTGGCCGAATTAACTAAAAATGTCTAACATTTTTCTTTCCTTTTCTTTAGTAAGGATGGTGGAGTAAGAAGATGATCATAGAATTCATCTTTCCATCCACTTAATATTATTTAAAGTTAAATTAATGCTTAATTAAACTTAATTAATCATGATTAGTCATTAATTAAACTTATTTATTTTCTTTAGTTATAATTACATCAAATAAATGACCATCATCATCATCATTTCCCTCTAATTCATTAAAGAACAATGGTTTAATAATCATTTTGGTCCTTTGGATTATTGCTAACAAGGTCCTCAAGCATTTCTAAATTAAAATTCTATAGTGATTGAAATTTTACAATTTAGTCCTTGAGCTTTAATTAACAATTTTCTTGGTTAAATTGCTTAACATATCTTCAATATATTTCCAAATTAACTTATTTAATCTTTATATTTCATTTTTATGGACTCGGTTTATGGAAATGAGGTTTCAAAATCGTATTTTTTGATACCGACAAAAGTCGGGTCATTATAGAGACTACTAGGATCTAGTGCGTTTAGTATAGTAATATTGTCAAATGTACTTGTAGTTTTTTGAATAAATTGTTTTAACAAAATTTCATCATTCTCATTAATATCTTTTGTATGATGTCCTCATCAGTTTTTGCGTACAAAGCAAAATGTAAGCAAATATTAGCTCACTGATTATCTAACGTTTAATTAATATTAGGTTGCATTATGTGGTCGAATCATGATGCGGAAAGACAACTTATATTAGTAGATAATCTAAATGCTTCATAGTCTAATCAAAATTTAACAAGTTGATTAAAAGACTATTATACCATCTATCAAGTCCAATCAGGGAGATACATTATCTTGGGTATGAGAGCAAACAACTCCTAGAAGATAGAGATATAAATGTGACTGTCTGGACTGACAGTACATCAGAAAAGATCCAAGTATAATAAATCTTAGATCCATTTATGAATTTTTTCATTTGTGACATTTATAGTTTGACATATCTCAATCCTGAGTAAGTGACAGATTATGTGTGTGTGTGTGTCTTGTATACTTCAATGTATTAAAAGCATGAGGTCAATTGGTAATAAAGTTGAAAGCAAACATGTTGGATATACAACTTTTGCATAAAATAGCTTCACTTACAATTGTGGTATTCATAGCCTAATAAAGGGTAAATGATATCCTCTAATCAACATTCCTGTTGGAAAATATTCAGTTCGAAAACGGTTTTCTTGCACTGCAGAAAATTAAAATTTTAAAAATCGAGTCGGTTTGTGATTGCTGAAATCAGAGCTTTAATATTTATAAAAGAATGATCGTACCTAGAAACTAACTCTGACAACGATTAAAGGCAAGTGTACCTATCGAAAAGTAGTATAACTAAGGCAAGACCGGATTGTCGAACCCAAAGGAAATAAAAGTACTAATACTAACTTTCTTTTTATTATTTAGCCTAAAAATTAAGTGATTGGTTGTTTAATCTAAAACTAATGGATTATTAAGCTAAAGACACAAAGACAAAAAGGATGAATTGGGAAATAGCTTTAGGAAAAACTCAGTTGATCAAGACGATACCCCCAGGAAGAATCCATCTAGACTTCACTCGTTATTAAACCCTGAACTATATGATTTATTTACTTAGTTTGATCCGTAAGACTCCCTAATGTATATTAAACCCTCTCTCGAGGCGAATAACGTCTAACCTTAGGTTAATTAGTGGAACTCTCGTTCTCTTATAATAACCCCCTAGAATAGCAGTAAATCGATCTATGGACTCCCATATTAGGTTTCACCCTAATCCGGTAAAATCTCGTCACCCTATCTCTAGGTGTGCGATCAACTCCGCTTAATTATGCTAGATCTACTCTTAGGTAGGGTCTATTGCTCCTCCACCTAAGCACATCAAATTTATATTAAGCATGCATAATTAAGAACAAACTAAGTATTTATCATGTAATTTAGAAAATAATAACAAGATCCATCATAGGTTTCATCCCCTTCAGGTATCTGAAGGGTTTAGTTCATAACAAAATGAGAAAACATCTCAAGAGAAAAGATAAAACAAAACATAAGAAATCTCTAAAACTCCCTGAAGGAATTGAAAGAGAAATCCGCCATTTTGAGTAGAACTTCGGCTTCTTGAGATGGCTCAACTGGCTACCTTCGAGTGATTCCCACAATTCTGACTTTTTCGGCTTGGCTCCTTGGCCTAGCTAACCGCCCCCTTTTCTGCTGGTACCTAGGGGGTTTATATAGGCTTTTGAAATACGTTTCTTTCTCCCTAAGTATCCAAATCCGAGTGAAATTGCCCTTCCCAGTGACAGGGGCACGGCCATGGCACACGCCCGTGTGGATCATGGTCAGACTGTGCTCGGACTTCTTTAATGAGGCACGACCGTGTAAATAGGCGGTCAGGCCGTGTTCTAGATTTTTAGTGAGGTACGGTCGTGTGGGCTTAAGTCCAGGCCGTGTCGATTTCTTCCTTGGCCTAATTTGCTTCATTTTAGGCCCGTTTCTTTTTCTTTTTATCCTCGGGTGCTTTCCTGGGTATAAGACATGAAAAGAAAGGATTAAGAGCACCTTTTTACATAAATCGAGGGATAAATTATCCAAAAGCATACCAAATGTGGGATTAAAATATGTTACTTTTACGGTTTATCAAATACCCCCACACTTAAGCTTTTGCTTGTCCTCAAGCAAAATTCTCAACTTACAATTAAAACGAACTTTCCATAATTCATAATTCCTATCAACAATGCCTTATCATAATTCATAGATAATTTATACATGAATAATTCAACTCGAATAGTCCTAAAGATTCAAGCAAGATAAGTCATACATTTGTAGGACAAAAACATAGGCGTTTCCCTTTATCTAAATAATTACCTTTAATTCAAAACCTACAAGGATTGACATCCTCACAGAAGATTCACTCAAATCACTCCAATAGTGTTTAAGGTTCAAAGTTAAAAAATCACTCATAAGTTGAACCTGAAAAGTTAATCCCATAGGCTTACCTTAAAATCAAATCTCCACCACTGTAAAATGAGATGATAAACAGATCAAAAGGTCTTTAATAGGGTTGTAACAGGGCTAGGGTTAAAGGTGTGGATAAAGGCTGAATTAGAAGGTTAGAATCGAGATTGACCTGATAAATTTTCCAACTAGAAAAATGAACTAATAATTAAAATAATAATACTGATAATACGAGCTTTTTCTTCAAGAATTTTAAATTTTAACGTGTAAGCTCACCTAATCACAAACTAATAATGAATATACTTCGTCTTTTTTTTTTTAAGAACAAACTATAAATAATAATGACTTTAACAACTGAAATATAGAACATAGTTAGGTAACTGCTCAAAATCAAATCTCGACAAAAAGGGTAATTAGAAGGATGGTGATAACAAATACAAAGGGTTTTGGGTTATATTAGTGGGTGAGTCAATAAAAAGGTTTGTTAGGCTCAACGGGGTTCACTAGGGTTAATTGTGAAGCTAGGCTTTTTAGTGGAGTAAGTGGGTTAAAACCTAAGTGCCTTTATCATCTCGGTATATCAAATCATAACTGTGGTCTTGACATGTATAATCAAGGCAAGTTCTAGAATAACAATTCAATGTTGACAAACTCATAATCAATAAAGTAAGCAAGAAAAAGAATGTATGCTCTATAAGGCTCAAAATCTCACAAAAATTATGGGTGTTTTTGACATCAACCTTATAGATTTCAAACTTCAAGATAATATTCAGATTCAGGTGGACAACTAAAAAATTTTGAATTTTTTGAAAATTAGACTTACCATGCTTGATTCCCTAGTATTTTTCAAATTTAATCATCAATGCACAATTATCAATGACTTACTCTAAAACATGTCAATAAAAACCATAAATCATCAGATATTTCATCCTAATTAGTAATATGAGAAAATTACTTAAGAACAAGACTAAATTCAGGGTTTTGAGAATAATGAAAAAAAGTTAGGCACTTTTATCCTCTAGGATTGAGAATAATGCAGAAAGTTAGGCATAATAACTATTCACCCTCCCACACTTAAGATGTACATTGCCCTCAATGTATAAAGATAGGTAATATCATTTTAGGGATAAATCAAAAGAGAAGGGTAGAGGTGAAACTTCCTGAATTTATGGATGGTTTCCCTGAGTTAGAGGGGTCGGCCTGGATGACGAACCTGCGCTAGATGAAGAAATTGGGTAGCGCACTGAGAAGTAGCCAGAAATTATTAAGACCTATTAAAAATAAATTAAATATATAATTAAAGGTAAGAAAGATAAAGAAAGAGGAAACAAAAATGTAAACAAACTGAAAGTTAAAGATAAATGGACCGAAGAGTCCTTATTGTTGGATGGTTCGCGAGGTGGGTGTGACCTCTAAGGCTGGGGAGGTGCTAGCTGTGGCGGAAGTGGCGTGATTCCCTAGCAGCCTTTCGAACCTGACACTATGAAACTAAAATAGGTTAAACTAAATTAAGCAGAAAAAAGTAAAGATAAGGAAATTGAAGCAAAAGAGAAAAGAAAAATAGAAACTAAATGGTCTCAAAGACCCTTGGCTTGTTGTTTGGATGAAGCTGGCGGCATGAACTCTTGTAAATCGTTCTCCTCTGAGGAGTTTGGCCTTTTATGCTTCTTTGCCATGGTTTTTGTGTAGCTCAAGGGTTAGTGAGATTTGTTATGGAGAAATCTGAGAAGAGGAAATAAGAGAAGGGGTGGAGAGTAGAGGGGGGAATGGGGTAGGGTTTAAATAGAGTTCAATTCTGGTACACGTACACGCCCGTGGTCCGAGGGCGTGTCGATTCACACGGCTGTCTCGCACGGCCGTGTGTCCGGTCGTGTTGGCTCTCCTATGCCCGTTTGCAGTTTGCCACGGCCGTTGGTGATTAGTCAGTATGTTAGCACGGTTGGACTGCACAGGTGTGTTTTGCCGGTGATTGGCAAGTCAGTAGCTTCACACGGTCTTGAGACACGGGCGTGCCTCTTTGTCAGTGCCCGTGTTAAAGTGGTTAGGTCCGTGATCTTCAAAAAAGTGGTTGGGACTGATTCGCACGGCCTCTGCTATGTTAGTACCAAGATTCTGGTGGTCCACACGGCCACGGGCACGGCCATGTGTAAGACCGTATGGTCTGGAATTCTGCACTTCTGGTTAGTTTAAAAGAGAAAAAGAAAAATGAAATAAAATAAAAAAAAAGAAGTAGGGTTAGTGCTCGGGTTTCCTCCCGAGAGGCGCTCGTTTATAGTCTTAAGCTAGACTTTCCTCGTGTAGAAATTTCAGGGAGGTTTGAAGGTTTGAATATCTTCCCTCATGCTTATAGTTTTACTTTTTTTTGATAAGGTTTAAGTCGAGAAGCGTTTACCTTAAAAGTGCCAAAAATAGGTTTGCTTACCTCGACTGTTCCGTGTGGAAGAACATTAATTACTTTAAAAAGGATTTCTTTGTTTATGTCAGGGTCTGGAGGGAATAGTCGTGGGTCTTCTTTATCTGACAATACCTGATCTCCAACTTTGGACTTGTCTATCTCGTAGAGTGGTTTTGATTCTGTTTCCTGTATCTCTAATTTTTCCTTGAAGTGCGTTTTCCATTCGTCTAAGTCATCGATTTGAATCCTTTGCTCCTCGTGAGTTATTTCTTTGTTGGCACTGAACTGAGGATCAGGTTCAACCGTGCCCTTTTTCGGTGGTTCCTGAAAAGAGAGGTTAATCGAATGGTTATCAATGGATTTTTCTTTCTCACCTTGGTCATTCGATATCCTGGCTGAGTCGAGAGCTTGAAGAGTGACTGTCTCATTACCTACACAAAGTTTGAGTTCTCCTGTTGCAACATCAATTTTAGTCTTAGCAGTTGCTAAAAAGGGTCTTCCTAAAATTAAAGGGATCGAATTGTCCTCATCCATGTCTAAGACAACAAAATCTACTGGGAAAACAAATCTATCGATTTTTACGAGGACATCCTCGATTATAGCCCTAGGAGTTCTAATGGTTTTATCAGCTAACTGGATGCTCATCTTAGTTTGTTTTGGCTTCCCTAGACCTAGTCGTTTAAACAATGTATAAGGCATGACATTTATGCTTACGGATATGGCTGATTTTGGAAGTTTTGAGGAGGTTGTTGTCTTTGATTTCCTTGATTTCCTTGACCTCCCCATGAGAAATTTGGGTGGTTCCTCCAACCTGGATTGTAAGTATTACTATATGGATTATTATTGAATCTGAAATTATTACCTATATAGTTCATCTGTTCGCTCTTTGCTCCCGGTTGGTAGGGTGGGTACTAAGGATTCGCTACAGTTCCACTTGCGTCGCACTGCATTACTAGGTGTACCTGTGAGGAACACAAACTGTCAATCTTTTTATTCATCATCTCCATCTGTATTGATAGCATGGTCATTGTGTCTATGTTGAAAACTCCGGCTGATTTTGTCGGTTTTGCCCTTGTAACTTGCCACTAATAGCTATTCAATGACATCTCTTCAATAAACTCGTACGCTACTTCAGGAGTTTTGTTGTTCAGAGTTCCACCGGCGGCTGAATCAATTAATTGCCTCGTTGAGGGGTTTACACCGTTATAGAATGTTTGGACTTGTAGCCACAAGGGTAAACCATGGTGCGGACACCTTCTCAAGAAATCCTTATATCTCTCCCATGCGTCGTATAGTGTCTCTAAATCCATCTGCACAAAAGAAGAGATATCATTCCGTAATTTGACCTTTTTGGCCGGTGGGAAATATTTCAATAAAAAATTTTCGGTCATTTGTTCCCATGTGGTGATTGACCCTCGTGGTAACGAGTTCAACCACTGTTTGGCTTTATTCCTTAATGAAAAGGGAAATAACCGAAGACGTATGGCATCATCAGAAACACCATTTATTTTGAAGGTATCACAGAACTCTAAGGAATTAGCTATATGAGTATTTGGATCTTCGTCCTGCAAACCATCAAATTTAACAAACTGTTGAATCATTTGTATTGTGTTAGGTTTTGATTCAAAATTATTAGCAGCTATAGCGGGCCTAACAATACTTGATTCTGCTCCTGTTAAATGCAGTTTAGCATAATCAAACACAGTGCGTGGAGCATTGTGTTCCCCCATATCATGGGGTTGTGGAATATTCTCGTCTATCCCTTCAGTAGGATTGGATCTGTCTTCTTCCTCTCTTTCTGTATAGTTTAGGGATCGCCTGATTTCTCGGTGATTCCTGTGAACGGTAGCTTCAGTATCACTGTCTATACTAAAGGTCCTCTCGGGTTCCTCCTAGTTATGAACTAGAGGTACCTGAAAAGAAAAGAAAGAAAGAAAAGTTAGCAAAATAAAAATTTAACCTAAAAACAAAAAAATAGATTGCGGAAAATAAAAATAATGGTTAAAGTAATAAGAATAGAGTTTTCTTAATATTTTAGTTCCCCGGCAACGGCGCCAAAAACTTAATCACTGAAATCAGAGCTTTAATATTTATAAAAGAATGATTGTACCTAAAAACTAACTCTGACAACGATTAAAGGCAAGTGTACCTATCGAACAATAGTATAGCTAAGGCAAGACCGGATTGTCGAACCCAAAGGAACTAAAAGTACTAATACTAACCTTCTTTTTATTATTTAGCCTAAAAATTAAGTGATTGATTGTTTAATCTAAAACTAATGGATTACTAAGCTAAAGACACAAAGACAAAAAGGATGAATTGGGAAATAACTTTAGGAAAAACTCAGTTGATCAAGACGATACCCTCAGGAAGAATCCACCTAGACTTCACTCGTTATTAAACCCTGAACTATATGATTTATTTACTTAATTTGATCCGTAAGACTCCCTAACGTATATTAAACCCTCTCTCGAGGCGAATAACGTCTAACCCTAGGTTAATTAGTGGAACTCTCGTTCTCTAATAATAACCCCCTAGAATAGCAGTAAATCGATCTATGGACTCCCATATTAGGTTTCACCCTAATCCGGCAAAATCTCGTCACCCTATCTCTAGGCGTGCGATCAACTCCGCTTAATTATGCTAGATCTACTCTTAGGTAGGGTCTATTGCTCCTCCACCTAAGCACATCAAATTTAGATTAAGCATGTATAATTAAGAACAAACTAAGTATTTATCATATAATTCAGAAAATAATAACAAGATCCATCATAGGTTTCATCCCCTTCAGGTATCTGAAGGGTTTAGTTCATAACAAAATGAGAAAACATCTCAAGAGAAAAGATAAAACAAAACATAAGAAATCTCTAAAACTCCCTGAAGGAATTGAAAGAGAAATCCGCCGTTTTGAGTAGAACTTCGGCTTCTTGAGATGGATCAACTGGCTATCTTCATGTAATTCCCACAATTCTGACCTTTTCGGCTTGGCTCATTGGCCTAGCTAACCGCCCCCTTTTCGGCTGGTACCTAGGGGGTTTATATAGGCCTTTGAAATACGTTTGTTTCTCCCTAAGTATCCAAATTCGAATGAAATTGCCCTTTCCAGCGACAGGGGCACGGCCATGGCACACGCCCATGTGGGTCGTGGTCAGATCGTGCTTGGACTTTTTTAATGAGGGACGGCTGTGTAAATCAGGCGTCAGGCTGTGTTCTAGATGTTTAGTGAGGCACGGTCGTGTGGGCTTGTAACACCCCAAACTCGGCCCACAAGCCCTGACTGGATCTGGTGTGTCACTGCGGAAAATGTTTGGAAAATCTTTTTGACTTAGAATAAAACTTGAAAATTTTGTTAATGTTTTTGAAAACTGTGTCCATTAGAAATCTATTAAATAATATAAGCTTGATATAAATTTCCGAATTAAAACTTTGTTATAAGTTATTATATAAATCATTTGTAAAAAAAAAAAAATATTCCTAAATATAATGTAAACTTTAACAACCTTAAATAGAGTACTCTAAAACAAAAGTGGCCCTTATTACATCAAATAAATTCCCAAAATACTGATAATATAAAATATTTAAATAAAGAAAAGCATCTTCTACATGGAAATCCCCTTCTGCATGGCCACCTTTGTATCCACTCCAACCTGGTCTGTTAATCACGACTCACCTGCGATGTTTAAAAAGTTGGGTGAGTCACACAGACTCAGTGTGTAATTAACCACTGAAATCCACCCATATGCTAACCACATAATAACCTAAGCATCAGATATTACATCTCAGATTCAGTTCATAACACAATCTGGGCTTGGCCCATACTCGAAATACTTATCAAATAATCGGTATTTAGCCACATACCTCTCCACATACGGGCTTAGCCCATTTCTTGTTCAAGTCCACAATCACACGTATTCACATACCATATTTATGCAATAATGAAAACCCGACCCAAACCTAAGGTCCATCCTCTACACACCCCCTTATCCAGCCTACCACACACCAGGGGATTATTACATCGCCCTCTCCTTTTAACTCCATAAAGGCATTCGATGCCATCCACGTGCAATTAAGCACAAAATCCACAACGCGACCTCGGCCGGCGCCAATCTACGATGTAGCCGTAGCTAACACCAAAATCACGATGGGACACATAGTCACTCATCAATCCACGATATGGCACATAGCCTATATCAATCACGATGAGGCACACAAAGAACTCATCAACCACGTATTCAAGTACACCCGCACCTTCGTTCATAGCCCACCCATGCACATGCAACATAAAATACAGTCATGATAATGCATGCACATGTTTTATTCGTAATCATAGGCATATTCACATATACAAATAAATAATCATGTTTCAACCACTTTGTTACTAACCTGATCCTCGTCATACCCTTGAAGGGTATCAATATCACACTTATCACTGCACTTGTTAGTAAACACATTACACATACAAATATAAACCCCTAAACAATGAGGCTAGCTACACACCTTATAACCTCAAGTTCTGCACCCTCGATCCCGATGCTATCGCTTAGCGAGACTACGACTATCTGCCTATAGTTCTCTCCTGCTGCTGGCCCACACCCCGGTGGCCAATCCCGAACTGCTGAGACAGCTCTTTTCTTAAACTTCGGGGTAGGGACTTTCCCCTACCTTCCTTGACTGGCATCCACGTCCATCGCAATCACTTAATCGAATCCTTTGGTTAAAAGTCATAATACAAGATCTTAGGCGAACAAACTACAATTTTAACTTACTTACCAAAAACGATCTAGAATCCCAAAGGCTCCTATGTACTACACAATTTACCACCTTAAGAATCATAGCACATAATCGGTCAATACTTAATAACCAAAATGGCCTATGGTCGACTATTAGCACTTACTTACCTAGCTTACTTAAATCCCGAAACTTGCACTTGTCTTATAGAATTGTCGAGATCCCTACATATATCACATGTTAGAATCGGCCTAAACACAAACCTATGGACAATGGCCCCTTGGCCAAATATTACTAATCGCTTACCTTAATCTCTGCAAATCCCGAAAGACTCCTTTTCAATGCTCCCAACGTTTGTTTAGAGAGACTACCAGAAAGTAGTCGATGGCACCTTCCTTGATGATTCGGCTTTTGAGACCACAAGAGAAGAAAAAGAGATGTTGATGAGGCTTACTAGAGATTCGGCTTATGCTCTAAATGATGACTACACATTCGGCCATGGCTCTCAAAAGAAGATGGGGTATTCGGCTATTCAAGAAATAAAAAGAAAGGATTATGGGTTGGAAGAATATAAAGAAAAGAAGAGGAGAAGAGTAGGGGAATTTCGGCACAAAGAAAAAAAATTAAAGAAACAAAACAGAAGCCAAAGATGAACACTCCCCCCTTATAAAGAATTCGGCTACTAGCATCCCCCTAATCAAATTCCAAAGTTTTCTCCCATTTAATCTTTTTAATAAAATAATGCAATACATTATCTCCTATCACTGTCCTACTTTATCTCTTTATCCCTTCAACAAATAAAATAAATTAATCCCATATCAAACTCCTACCTATTAAACTAAAATAAATAAAACAAATAAAACAACTCTACAATTATCTCCTATCTACTAATTTAGACTAAATAAAAATAAATTAATGACTATTCCCTCTTCCAGCCGAATTCAAAGACAAGCATCAAGCTTATCCCCCCTATTTTATAACTTTATCACCTATTCAAAAACAATTAAAAAGACCACCCTTATCATCTAATAAATAAAAATAAAGTCCAAATTTAATCCAATACCTCAGTAAAAAATTTTAAAAACTAACTTAATTCTTATCTCAATTTGAAGGTCCCATGTGCCGTCCAACACCTTACCAACCTGCTGCCAAAAAGAATAAAAATAAAACTTCAATTGCAACTCCCTTGGTTCGAACCTAGAACCTCACTGCTGCAGCCCTCTTTTCCAACGCCCAGGCCACTTTTCCTAATTGACTTTCATGTCATAAAACCCCTTCATTTAATCTTTAAGGCCTTTTAACTTAAGCCCATCACCGCCAATAAAAAAATAAAACCGCGACATGCTGCTCCAACCATTCGAACCTGCGCCCATCCTCACCTCCAACTCCTAAGTGGCGCATGGGAACCACCTTGCTGCGCCTGCTTTTGTGTCATAGATTCGCCCAGCTTTCTTTTAAGCCCTCTCTATTTTTTAACGCCACCTGCAAAATAAAACATCCAAAATTCTGCTTCCCTTGTGCCTTGAACTCACGACCTGCACCAAGCCCCCCTTGCAACGCCCCAAGCCACCCTGCCGAACTGACTTTCTTGTCCTCCAACGCCCACAACATCCTTTAAACCCTCTTTAACTCAGCCCCCTCATTTATACGCCACAAAGCCTAAAAAAACGCATCCCTTGCATCCACCACGACTCGAACCTTGTCCCCCTTTGCTCCTTGAGGCGTCCCATGTCAAGGCCCTAAGTGGCGCCCTTAAGCCACTCTACCAAGCCTCTTTCTTGTGTCTTAACCACCCAAATATTTCTTTTAAGACCTCTAAAGCCAAGCCCTCCCTTTTTTTTACACTAAAAATCCAAAAATTTCCTAAGTCATCCCTTACCTTTTTGGGTTCTCCAAACCCTTTAAAATCCATCCAACTTTACCATAAGCCTGCTAAACACTCGAGTTATGCTCCAAACGCATAACCCCTAGACCGGGATGTTACAGGGCTTAAGTCCAGGCCATGTCGATTTCTTCCTTGGCCCAATTTGCTTCGTTTTAGGCCCGTTTCTTGTTCTTTTTGTCCTCGGGTGCTTTCCTGGGTATAAGACATGAAAAGAAAGTATTAAGAGCACCTTTTTACATAAATCGAGGGATAAATTATCCAAAAGCATACTAAATGTGGGATTAAAATATGTTACTTTTACGGTTTATCAGTTTGTAATATATATAGTAATAAACTTTTTCTGAAATTGCACCTCTGTTTTGAGCTAGAAGGATCCTTGTCGTTCCTAGCTTTCAACCGAACGACTTTCTCCACTATTCTCATACCACGAATTGCTTCGAGTGTAGGCTCAAACATTTTCGAATCAAACACAACCATAAATTATTTACTTTATTTCTGGTGGGAAAGTAAATCTCTCTCTTACAAATCTAATAGAATTATTATTCCCAGAAAATAAAATTTATACTTAGAAATAAATTCTTATTATTTTCAGACAGAACAACAATATCTCAAAATTGTATATAACTTATTGTACATTTAGCCCTATGGGTGTTATCTATTTATAGGGAGAGGAAGTAAAACCTTAGTTGAATTAGTAAAATGTGTTTAATGCCTATTTAATAGAAAAACAATCCCTTAGTTAAACTAGGAGAGAAAGGGGTTAATAGGGTATGCTTTCTCTCATGTGTATTATGATAGGGATTTGAGCCTCTCCTGTATTGAGTCCAATTATATATGCTTCTTAGATTTTTAACCTAACACTTTATAATTTAATCCAACCTAGTACATGTTTTTCTATTTCTCAAAATAGACATTATTTATTAAATTAATTAATTTTTTATTTAAATATTTTTCTTAACCTAATTCTAATTTTGTTAAAATCATGACAACTTTATTGTAAAAGAATATATGAGAAAATATATTTAATTTTACATTCAACAGATTTCATAATGACCAATTAATTTAATTCCATTTTCAAACTTTAATTATTTAATTAAATAATAATTTGAAAAACTTAAATTAATTCTCAAGTCATTTTCATACTAAGTGAGAAACCACATTCATTTTCGAATGTAACATATTTCTCTAACTTTATTATTTCTATCCATTTTGTTTATTTGATTCATCATACAATTCATTTTTGGTTTTAATGAGGTAGTGGAGGGATCGATTGGACATATGTGATTAGAGCTCAATTGATTTATAATTAAGTTTTGGCTTTTCGCCTATTAATTATAAACTAATTTATTTATGAAGTCATTTCACTATAGTATCATGATTGAGCTCTCCCCAATTACACACCATTCCGAAAGTTACTCGATCAATGCTCGTCCAATGACCTTATCATAAGTGTGTTACCATCATAAGATATCCTTAATCTCTTTGAGATAATTTCGTTCTCCCAAAATGAACCTATTTTGTCTTATGACAACTATTACATCTTCCTTCATAAAAAGTCAGCTACTATCAAATAGTAATCAAGTCATTCATCACAAAGACAAACGACTCATAACCATGGTTATGTTTCATCTATCATATAATGCTAATGAGAGGACATCATTTACTCATGTCTTGTGTTATGAATTTCACTATTGTGAATGATGTTACGTACTGTAGAAGCCATATACGCAACGCACCAGTTTTTGGTTCCTTATCTATTTGAACTCAAACTTTTACTTACATCAAAGTATACGAGTCACGCATACATAGTCTATCATTTACTCAGAATTAATGTACGCCACACTATGAACGTCACAAGTGAATAAATCCATAAACGGATTCAAGATCTATTCTGCTTGGGTTCAATCCAATGTACTGTCAGTCTAGTCAGTCATATCTATATCTTTATCTTTCGAGAGTCATTCGCTCCGATGCCCAAGACAAAACATCTCCGTAATTGGATTTGATAGACAACATATTAGTTTTTCAATCGGTTTACACATTTTCGATTAGACTAAAGACATGTTTAGATTCGTTTACTAGTATAAGTTGTCTTTCCGTATTACGGTTCAACCACGTAATACCACTCAGTATTAGTTAAACATTAGACAACCAGTGAGTTAATATTTGCTTCTATTTTGCTTTACATGCAAAAACCACATGAGGACATTATACAAAGGATATTAATATAATTCATGATTAATTTTATTAACCTATCTGTTTAAAAAAAATACAAGTGTATATAGACGGAAATAATTAAGTTCGACTCCACCCTGAATGCGTATTTCAAAACTTTTCAAAGACAATTAAATTATAATTTTTAAAGGATTAAAATGTAATTTTTACTATTATTTTAAATGCAATGATAAAATATATTATTTTTTCAAAGAGAAAATTTAAATTCAATGATTGAAGATAATGTTGTTGGAAGGAACCCAATCATTAATCTCCAAAACAATAATACTAAACTTAGAAATTTGACCACTGGCACTATATATGTTCTAAATTGACCAACTTGTGTTTCCATGGTTTAGCACAATACATGCAGATTAGTCCAGCCGTAATGGTAGCTAAAACATAGACCCTTTTTTACGAATCTGTCTAATCCTCCTTGTGAAACATGTATAGACTTTTCTTGTCTATTAATTAGGTTAGCTACAACGTAACTTTCATCATAATTCAATATAACTAACCACCTTACTAATGTTGACATTTCAGTTTATAATAAATATTTAGGTTGATTCAAATTCCCTTGAGCGCTAGATTAATTTTAGTAAATTTAATCATATATAAATTTCTATATTATAAAAAAAATACACCTACACCATGATAAATTGGAAGAAGTGGAAATGAATCATTTTTGTTGGAAAGCTTTACTCAAATAGCACTTTAATCTAGATTTGTTCATGGGTCGAGCTATTCGTCTAGGATCGAAGGTTCGTCCGAAATTTGGAAAGGTTTGGACAAAAATATTAGACCCAGAAAATGGGATTGGGTAAAAAAATTAGGTCTGTTTAAAATATGAGCTGGCTTCATGCTTGACCATTCAAGACCCAAGCTTGGTCCGGCCCATTTTTAAGTTTATAATATTTTATATTATGTTATCTTTATATATTATGTAATTTAGTACACATTAAAAAATTAAACCCATATTAAATATATAATACTACTATAATGTAAACATTAAAATAATGTTAAGATGACTATATAAAAATTTTCAATAAATAAAAAATATATAAAATTATTAAATATTAAAATAAAATAAAATAAAAAATAATATGGATGGGCATAAAATAGGCTTGGGTTAGTCTTTTGCAAATATGGGCGAGTTTGGACAAAGTTTTTGGGCAGGGCCAAACTTGGGCAAACATAATGTAACACCTTATACCCGGCCCGACCGCCGAGCCCGAGTAACAGGACGCTACATCAAATATCGCAATTCGTGCATATCCACATAGTCTTAATTGCATAAAACAATTGCCACATATAAACATTAACAGAAGTTTTTGAGCCTAAAATGCACTAAGCAATGTTGAAAAGGACTTAATAGAAACAATTTAAAAACATGCTCAGGGACCATTTAATGGAATTGCCAAAGTCATCACGTAGGTATTGATACACCATCGCAGGTATCGATATTTATGGGGACTGGTATCGATACTATTAAGAAAATCGGTACCTTTTTAGCATTCTGTTTCTTCACCAATTTTAGAACTAAACAAATTATCGATACAAAGCAAAAGTATTTATATTTTTACCCCGGGTATCGATACCTCTATACAATTAGTCCAAAATCACACAACAAATCAAGGCATTTCACACACTTTAATGTTTTCCTCTTCAACATGCATCAACTAACACATTATTCCACATGAAAATGTTCAAAACCATAGTCCAAAATAACACCTTTACCTCAATTTAATTAAACCATAACAAAACCAGTAGAATAATGATAAACGTCCATCGAATCCTAAAAGTCTATAATCATATCAAAACATTAAAGACATAATAAGTATAACAAGCCAAAATTCTAGCCACATTGCCTTTATTCCCACAGTTCAAAAAATAATCAAAATGTCACTTACTCAATTTACTAAACCTAACTTGGAATCGCATCGCTTACACTGCAAACGCTAATTGTCTGTAATGGTTTAGAACGGAGTGTGTAAGCTTAAACAAGCTCAATGAATGTACATAATTACTGCAAATGCACAAAATATCATACGTTAAATGAGACACAAAAGACACATTCTCAATAGTGCTTAACTATAGTGCCAAACTAACATATTTATGCATCACTTACTATTACATCTTGTATTCACATAGTTATACATGCATCACATTTCACACATAATTCATTAATCGATAAATTGACAACTTGAGACTATGAACATAAAAGTGGGCTCTACCACCACACATTGGATACATATCCCAAAAGTGTAGCACCAAGCTAACACTCTCCAACACACCAATGACTCAAAGAGTTGAACATATCCCAAAAGTGTAGCATCAAGCTAACACTCTTCAACACACCAACATATCCTGATGAATGGAGCTTAGCTCACATTCCTTATCTCTTCAAACTGTCCCGGGCCTCAATGCCCCAAAATCGCAACACAAGGGTGAGTAATCACAAAATCTTATGGCATGCCAACTATATCCAACGGTCTCAAAAGGTCACAAAGCCAAAGTATTCATAATAAAACACATATTTACTTACTGTTTTCTGCACACTTTCACTGCACGTTTACATTATTTACACAACATCATCACTATCACTTGGCATGTTTAGCATGCTTACAACTGAAGCATTTCACAAGAGCTAACACAACATATATCACATATCACATTAACGCATTATATTTCTCAATCCACATCACATGGTCACAATTTTTTTTTTTGCAAAATAAACGGGAGGAATAAAAAAGCTACTCAGAACTTAGGATACTGGTTTAGGCTACTCCTAAGCTCCCATTTAACACTATGAATTGTGTCTACAAGTAATGATTCCAAAACACTCACCGTTCACGTTTTCACCTATTTGCCGAAAGCTTAAACTAGTTTTTCCTTACCTTTCGCCTTACTCGAAGAAGGTCCTAACGACTCCGAAGCTTCACACATAACAATCACACAATATACACAATTAATTTACAATTATAACCACATCTCAACAAGAAAAAACACAGGTTTAAGGATAGTTCCTCTTGGAATTGAAATTTCGACTAGTATAATCGAAACACATTTATCTTAATCCTTAACCATTCCCATTACTTAAAACTGATTCTAAACATCTAATTGCTCATCTAAGAATAGTTCTCAACCTTCAAACCACCTTAAACGGCTTAGATTCATGGTTTTGAAAATTTCGACATACATGGTCCCTTTTAACAAAAACTCAACAAAACCTTCGAATTCTTTAATGAAACTTAAAGAGAGTTTACAAACCTTCTAATCACAACAAAACAAGTTGAAAAACACTTTGAAATAGTAATTTCATTCAAAATCTAGTATTTCACCATTAACAACCCAAATTCTGACTTCTATCCAAAACCTTTGATTCAATTGCTTAAAACTCGATTTAAATGGCTAGATTACCTAAAAAACTATTAGGAAAACAAAACATTACCTAGATTAAGGGGAAAAATAAGCATTTAATAGAAAATTCGAAAAACCCATAAGTCGGATGACAAGGGGATTTAATGGTGTTGATGTTTCTCTTTAAGTTTGAAAGGGGTTTGGTGTTTAAAATTCGGTGGAAATCAAAAGAATTGGAGTTTGGAAGATCAAAATAGGTGAATGATATTTGGGAACTTCAAGGGAGAAAAAAACAAGTGGGGGAAAAGGGTTTCCTGAGTTTCGTGTAGGGTATTTTTAAAACTTTGGTACATTTACGTGTGTGGTACTCTCAATTTTAACCCCCTTTTCAAAATCGTTCACATTCTACAATTAAGGGTCTTTTCCAAATTAAATTCACAAATTGATTTAGTTTTCAAAAAGTTATGGACGAAGACACTTTTAGGTTACCACATTTCCGAATTTTCGAATTCTTCTTTAGCCAAAATTTCAAAATTACCCTTGAAACTTCTAGACCCAATTTCGGGATGTGACACATAAAGTATGTTAATATCATACGTAGGCTCGGCCCGAACTTGACCCATGAACACTTCTACTTCGATCTGAACATAATTAAACTTTGACGGTAAAACGGATGAAAATAAGTGCAATTATAAAAAAAATTCATAATAAATTTAGAAATTTAAGAATATGAACTAATTAATAGAACAACATTTCTTGTTACAATTGTCGCCACAGTAACCTTAATAGTTAAATTATGTATAATTATTGGGTTAGTATTCTCTCCACTACCAATGGAGTTTTTTAACTTCACATGCAAAGTTTAGTACATGACATGTGTTTGTATTAACTTATTTTTAATTTTTTTTTAAATATTCTCTCAAGACATATATGGTGGCATTTCACCTCTATTTGTGGAATTTTTAATTTCATTGACAATGCACCAAATAATTTTCAATAATTATTTATATCTCCATTAAGTTAATCATTTGAATATGTAGACAATAGTATCTGAACTAGTATATTCAATGAAAGGTCAAAAGGAGTAAGTTCCCAACTTCATATTGATTTAAGGGTAAACTATACCACAAGTCATTTTAATTTTTTTTATTCTAATTAAAATAATTGTTCGAATTGGTCACTGCCGTTCAAAATTTCGTTAATCCACTAATAAATTGTTGACATGATATTTTTTATTTTATTTTTGACTAAAACTAGGAACCTCTCTATAATTAGTCCAAAACACTTTTTTAATCGAATTTTGATATTAGAATTTTTATTTTTCTGTTTGTTCTTAAGAAGCATGAAAAGTAAAAAGAAAAAGAAAAAAAAAGAAGGTAAAACAATAACCTTGATTGAACCCAGCTTTAGCTAATTCAATTGTCTAATAATACTAAAATAAGTTTGGAACTCAAGATTTGTGTTTCATTTTTCTTGGAAACCAAACAGAGAAAAAAAAAAAAAAAAAGTAAATCTCAATATTGAAAACAAATGACAAATAAATTTCAAACGTTTTAACATTGAAAAGGGTAGCCGGTGGTATTATGCTGGCAGATGGGCTCATAAAAAAGGGTGGGGTCATGGTCATGGTCATGGTTTATTGTCGTCGTTGTTGGATTTTCCTTCTTAAAAATATTTAAATGTTGTGAATACCACTATTGAAATGTTCATGTTGCAAATAAATAAAAAGAAAAAGTATTTTGAATTAATTATAGAGAGGTTCCTATCTTTAATCAAAAGTAAAAAAATGCCACATTAGCAATCCGTGAGTGGATTAACGGAATTTTAATGAAGGGATCAATTCAAATGTTTATCTTAATTAAAATAATTAAATAGGAAAAAGAAAAAGATTAACTAAATAGGGTAAACTGCACTAAAAACACTGAATACAGGTATAGATTTAAATTATATAATTTTATCAAATAAAAATAGGGTAAACTGCACTATAGGTCATCCAACTTTGCTTAAAGTTTGTTTTTAGTACCCATAAAAATATAAAACCTCCCGAAGTAAAGAAATTTGGCGACGCTGTCAATTCACAAATTCAAGCAGAAGCGTTTGGAATTAGAAGCTATTTCAAAATAACACTTTCAAATGCATAATAAGAAAGAAGCTTGCAGAAACTTTCAGCGCGGCAGGTACCTCTTCTTCAGTTCTTCTTTATTTTCTCGCCTGCCCAATGGTTCATATAAATCGGGTAATACTTAGAGCAATCTCTAGGAGAACATAGAATCTGTTGGAATCTCTTTCCCCCCTTCCATCTTATTTTAAAGAGAATGGCAAACACTAATTCTGGGTTTTATAGGAAAAACCACACTGCTCATATTTAGATAGGTTCATTGTGAATGGTAGTTTTAGGTTAGGTTCAGAATCAGAAATTAGTACTTCAATCAACGAACCAATTGTGCTCTGCGTTCAGTAAATATGAGGAAAAAACAATGAGTTTCTCGTGAAATAATTGCTTAGCTGCAAATTTGATTAAGTTCCGTAATGAATCTTTAGGTTTGCTGTTGTTGTTGTTTAGTTTTTATTTTTTTGAGTTGAAATCCAGTCTCAATCAAAGAAACTTCAACATATGTGACAGTCTATTATATTCTATATGAAAGTAATTAATATGCTGCGCACAGGACTTGAACATGGTTGCTTAAAGTTTTCCTTGTTTAACCTGTTCTTTTGGCAAAGCTTTAAGCTGAAGTACTGCAACATATCAGACAACCTGAAGTGAAGGGAAAAGAGTTGGGTCAATTAGAGCACTAGGGAATGAGTAATATGATGGAGATTTCCATATGTATTGTTTCTGCTATTGTCTTTCTCATGTAATATATTTCCTTAATTTCAATGGAAATTTTGACATCTTAAAAGACTGCCAATACACTTCTTAATTTCATTCATCCTGCTCGGATGCATGGGTGACAACTCTTCTTATTCTTCTGTCCTCTTGAATGATTGAGTGAAGGTATGAAAATGCTACCTTATACTATTAATCTTTACATGAGTAGCTGCTCCGTCATGTGTCTTTATTTCACAAATATTAATGGTTTAAACTCCTCTATTTTCTAAGGTCCTCACAAGATTTCACTAGTGGCACATAAGTTTATCTCTTTTTCCTGAATTTATGAATATCATGCACATCTGTCTCGTTATTGTGAGATCCCAGTTTGAAACCTGAGACAAAGTCCGACTGTTATTAGAAATACTAGTCTCCTCCGTTGATCTTTGTTTGTTTTCCCTCTCCAATTTTATCGTATGGCTGTTGACTTATCTCTCTATAATTTGCACTATTTTTTATGTTTGCTCTATTCTTGTTTAGAGGTCTTAGTCCGTGCATTTGTTGCTCATCTGTCATCTTTCAAGTTTTTAGAACCTTATCTGAGTTTGTAAGCCAAGATGGTCTTTCTTCACCCATTTGTCATCTAGTCAGTTGTTTTTCTACTATTCGCCCTTTTCAAAGCTTTGCTTATTTTGTTTCTTTTGAATCTGTTGATATAGGGTATAATTGTATTTTAAATTTTGAATTATTATACTCCCCAATGTTGTTTCAGCATCTGATTTCTCATTGAACAACTTAAACAACTTAAAAAAGCTTCCTCACTGATCCTTGGTCAAACTTAGCTCCCTTAAGCTGTCCAACCATTTAACAGAATTAGGGGTGTAATGAATTGAGTAGAGCTGATTGGCACTTGCTCAAACTCGACTTGGGTAGATCAGACAAGCTTGAATAATTACTAGGCTTAAGAAACCTTTTTCAAACTATGCTCAGCTAAGCTAATTGGGGCATGTTAGTCGAACATGAGCTACTATTGAGATCTCAACTTGACTTGCAATAGAACAACTTAAATCCTTAAACAGCATTTTATTGTGGACCAAAATGCTGCAAGGGCTTGAAGCCAATCAACATATTTTGGCCTAGGTGACCATTGGCAATTCATTTGGTGCCCCCAAATGCTTGACCATATTTTGTTCCGGGGTTGCTCTGTAATATGTACAACCCACTTGTTCTGCCTACATCCTTAAGGGATATGGGATTGACTACAAGAGAAGTTCTCTCTTTTCCCATGATTCAAAATTTGTATTTTTCTCCAATTCATGTGCATAAAATAATTTAACAATCATATTTATAAAAAAAAATTGTGAATGAATTTTAATCTATTTATACCTACTTTTTGATGATATAGACATTAAATCTTGATTTTTATTGTATAAAAGGTTATTAAAACTAAAAACTATCAAACTTGATACTGATAAAAGAAAGCTCTTCCCTAGCTTTTCTAACAAGCTTCTTCATGAATGGCATATTGAGCTTGTTCATGAAAATAGATGATCTAGGTTTACCTATGATCAAACCTGGTTTGTTTATAAATCAAGCCTCAAAATTTGTTGTGCAAACTCATTTACTAAACTTTGTAAACCAACATAAATGAATTCTAGCTAAGCTTGTTCATGAGCAATTCAAATGTACTATTTCATTCAAAGGTATTCATTTAAACCAACAGAAACAAGATATTCAAATGTTCAAACTCGCTTATTTAACTTCATAAACCAACCTAAATCAGCTCTAGCTAAGCTTGTTCATGAGTTATTCAAACTTAAAGCTTACTTTTTGCTGTCTTATCATATTTTTTTGCAATTTGTGCTTTTCTAGGTTGTACATCTCCACAACTACGGAAATATTTGTAACAAGTTCTTTTAACTTGATTTTTGTTGTACTTCCTTGTTAGACCACCAAGATTTCTTGTATTCTTGTTTAATGGAGCACCTACTTTAAATTATGTGGGTACATCCTCAAACACTTTTTAAATGTGACGAGATATTTGTCCAAAAATATTACCTTGTGCGGCTCATCTAGGCCCATTTTAGCATATCTGTTAGTTAGACTTATCAGTTGGGTTGACAGGTTGGTTTCAAGTCGAGTCAATCTAGTTTTAGTTAATTCGGGTTTAAAATCTGAGTAATTTCGGGTTGGGTTAGTTTCAAGTTCGAGTCATTTCGAGTTTGAATCATTTCATGTTCGAGTCATTTAGGTTTGGAACTTGGGTTTTTCTGGTTGGGTGATTTTGGGTTTTGCTATTCAGGTTTGACACTTGGATTATTTAGGTTTGGGAAATTTAAGATTCAAGTTATTTGTGTTTCTTATTTAACTTATTTAGTTTGATAAGGATTAATTTCTTTTAATTTTAAAATAAAATTATATTAAAGTGAAACAAATTATTTAAATGAGATAAAATTATTATAAATTTAATAATATTAAAAATAATTTTTTGAAATAAAATATAATAATAAATTTTTATAAATTTGAATTAATTTATTGTCTGCTTTTATAGCTTAGCTATTAGCATCAATGCATGACATAATGGTGGAGCATTTCATTTTCTGAAACCATATTCATCAACTGAAAGTTTAAAATCATCTTTGGTAAGCTTTTTGAAGTTTTCTTCTGAACTCTCTATTTAAAATTCTTGAAGATAGAGTTGTTGAGAAATCTGCCTGAATTGTTCATCCATCTTACTGTTTTCCAATCTACTTATAAAATCTATGGCCATCTTCCTCCCATGTATGTAGAAACATAGTAGAAAACATCATCAAATATAGCATGCCTAAGAATGACTTCTTTTATAGGAGAATAATCAGAAACCTCTTTAAGGTACAACAATTAGCAGTTACTAATCCTTTTAAAGTACTTTTTTTTCCAAACCTTGAAAATAAATGGGCTTATTTTAGTTTAAATTTGTAATTATGGATAGAGTTTATTACAATATTTCGACATCCTCTCTTCATAGGATAATAGTTATAAAACCATTAACCCCTTCCAACCCACATATGGACCTAAATACCTCAATTTGTAGCCATGCACTTGATATATTTAATTAAAAATACAAAAAGATATGTTTCTAATGGTTCACTTGAATTGATAGGTTTGTGGGTTCTTATACTTGATTTATTATCTTTTATTTTCTTAGCATTTGTTTTCTGCCTAAAAGTTTCTTGATGAAGTATTAGTTTCTGCATTTATATAATCTTCATCTCTACACATTATGTGGCTAATTGTTCAACACTATTAGATTATCTAACCAATTCTTAATCTTTGGCCTCTCATCCTCCAGCTGTCAGTATGGTGAAAGGTGCAAATTTCTTCATGTGATTCAGCAACAGCCAAAGTCTAATGCATTTGGATTTGGCACACAAGCTATCTCACACCAACAACAAAAGCCAAACCCATTTGGTTTTGGTGTTCAGAACAATGCTCAGTCAAAAGGGGCCAATGATTTTGGAAATAAACAGAGCCAGTTCAAGGTTAAAAAATTGTATATAACAATTCAATCCACATGTGGTTATTTTGATTGATGATGTCATTTCTGGCTTTCCTTTGTTGCATGAAACTCGGGAAGTTTTTGGATGCCCTTTGCTTATATTAAAGGGTATCCTAAGTTTATCTCATCTTATTTTTTTCTTTATCATATTGTAATAAATTATTCTTCAGAATACATGGACCCGTTCTCCTGCAAGCAGTGGTGCCCCTTCATTGCGGCAGCCTGACAATCAGCCTCAGGCAACAAACCATAGGTGAGTAGCATTGAATGGTCATGCCATCAATTTGTGACATCTTCATTAGTTGAGTTCTGTACTTGACAAAATGTGAAACTTATGGATGCAACAGATGCAATGATCCTGAGTCCTGCAAACGTATTATTGTTGAAGATTTTGAGCATGAGAGACCCTTGTGGAAGCTTACATGCTACGGCCATTGGAAAAAGTATGTTTTATCATGTAGATAATCTACAGGCCTTTCAATGGGTTCTCAACTTCTGCCATAGTTGTTGCAAAGAGTATTTTTGAATTATAAGAACAAACTATCCTCACAAGAAGTGGATAGAAAGATTGGCTTTTTAGTTCAGGTGTTTTAGGCCGCCGGAAAGAATGACATCCTCAAAAACTTCACTTTTGTTAAATTGAGCATACGAATTAAAAAACATTAGACTGTGCTTTGTCTAGCAAATCTTCTATTGTTTAAATTCTAAACTTATTGACTAGTTTAGTCGAGATAAAATTTTCTAACCGTTTAGGTGGTAGATACATTTTATTCTTGTAATTATGAAATGGTATGGGAAATTAATGTGGTCTAAAATTGCATTCTTTTGTTTTTAGTTCCCCTTGCGATATTGTTGGTGATGTCAGCTATGAAGAATTGCGGGCAGCAGCTTATGATGAGGCAAAACGTGGGTTAAGCTTGCAATCTATTGTGAGGAGATCTTCAATACCTTACTTTCCAGATTTACAGTTACATGTTAACCATATATACATGCTCACCTTAGTATACCTCCGTGATTTCATGCTTAATTTTTACTTTGGAATTATTTTTTCAGACATACTTTTGGCTATTTCGAATATTTTGTTGTAGCTTGGGTGAGAAAGTAAGAAACCTGCAATAAAAGGTGTAATAGATCCAGAGGACAGTTGCATAAAAGACAAAATCAGTTCCAGATATCGTTTACTTGAATTTCGTGCAAAAGATAGCTGAAGTACCATTTGATATAGGGCTTAAACCCTAGGAACTAGGAATTAACTTGTTAAGTCTGAAGTTTGTTTCAACAGAATGTACTTATACTCTATATATATACACACAAACACTCTCATATAGATTGATAGATTAGAGAATTTCATAATAGATTTTCTTTGTTAGCCTTAAAAGAAATTCTCTGGCTGCTTATAAGACAATTTTACTCTGAATAAGCGAACAACTCTCAATGTCTTATCTTCAAGTTACTTTGTTCTTGTTTATGTACCAACCATTTCTTTGTAAATGTTATCAGTGGTATCTCTGTTCTGCAAAGAATTTCATGCCTTTGTCTTATCAATTTTGAACATTGTTACGATATAATGTTTATATCATACTATGTAATGGCAACTAGTGACCAGAGCTTACTAACTGCTTAAAATCCCATAACAGATTGAGCGAGAGAGGAATTTACTGAATTCAAAGTTGGTTGAGTTTGAAAACTTTCTTCGTAATCCCTATAGGGGACCTGCTGGCTCTGCGGCGGCACAACAAATTCCATTTCCGGGAGCCACTACAACTGTCCTTTCTCCCACTACTCAAAATACTGTCGCTCCTCAAAGCAACGTCCCTCCGTCAGTCTCCAGTTTTAGTCAGCTGGGAGCTTCACTTAATACAGGATTCTCACCGGGGTAAGAATATTTTATTTGGTCTTTCTTGAGTTTTATCTATGACTATGAAAGTCCCAGACCCTAAATTTAGCCCTCAGGGTTTTGTAACAAAGAATTTTCTCAGGCCTTCTGTACAGTCAAATAATGCCTCTGGGCAACCAACTTCTTTCTCAAATTCAGCCCAATCCTCAAATGTATTTTCAGCAAACAATGTTCCATCGGCCAATGCCTGTAAGTTTCAAGGTTTACCATTTGCGCTATTCATGTACATATAATATGCATGCTTCTCATTTCAGTAATGACATGGCAGTTTCATTTGGTAACCAGCAACCTAACCAGTCAGTAGCAGCTTCCTTCCCCACAAATATGGCCAACTTCAGCGACAGTAGTGCCATTAATCCTGCTATTAACCAATTTTCTGCCGCAGCAGTATCAACACAAAACTTCAGCTCATCCAGCATACAGTCTCCTGCTTTCTTGAATGTCTCACTCTCAAATTCTGAAGCGGTTGGACGAGAAGCTACAAATGTTCAGTTAGGGTATGTTAATGGAGAAATTCTCTCTCCATTGGGAAAGAAATCTTTTCTATTTCAAAAAATTGTTTAGTAGCTAGCCTTTTTGCATTTGTATTGTCTGAACGAGTTTATTGGTATGTTGGGATATCAGTTGGAAATAAGTTTATTCTTATTTCGGAATGTGACAGAAATAACTTGCCAGCGACGGTTGCTTCTGGGGATTTGAATATTTGGTTAAAAGAGAAATGGACTCCTGGAGAGGTAAAGGACTTCAATTATATGCTAATATATCTATTTATATTTTAAGATTGAGTTAGAATCACTAGATCGACTCCTGGAGAGGTAAAGGACTTCAATATATATATACATATATACACACTAAGATTGAGTTAGGATTACTAGATTTCAAGTAGCATCTTAGGGCTAACTTTTTAGGGATATCATCTTCTGATTCTTTTTATTTCTTTTCCCGTTCACAAAAGAAGTCAACTTGCTGCTTTTATGGATGATAGTAGCACATACACAAAATAATTTATGCCATTTACTGCCGTCTGCAGCTAAAAAAAGGGCAATCTGATATTTGTGATATTGTTTTGTTTTGTTTCTGGCATTCTTACCTAAAACTAGACTTTCCCGTTATCTAGATTCCTGAAGAAGCTCCTCCAGATGCTTATGTTTAGCTGTCGGATTCACGTCAGAAGGATTACATGTTATCTGAATGGCTTGATCATTCTACTGAAAATTCTCAGTTTTTAGAAGGAAATTGATGTGTGGATGAACTGTAAAGGGTAGGAGGACTTTTAAATTCTAATTGATTTTGTGTGTAACACAATCCCTGAGCTGCCAGCAAAAGTAGTTGCTATAAATGGTTTCTATGATTAGGACTCAAACATTTCATCAATTCTTGCAATTCCTCTTCAATTTTCTACTTCGATATCAAATCCTATATCTTTAGTCCGTGTATGATTTTCATGTATCTTGTGCTGCTTTAGAAAGATATTTCTATTAAGGTCTCTAATAATGTTTATGTCGACTTAATTGCTTCCAACGGTTAAGGTTTCCAAAGATGGAATTTTGCTATAGCATGCCTAACCAACACTGTATACTTGTTAAAAAACACAAAGCCGATTTAGTTTTAATTAGATTTATATTGGTATTGTTGTTAGTATAGAAAGACGTGATGTAAAAATATTTAAAAATTTTTATCCCTTGTTGAGATTTATTTATTAATTAAATTTTGAATAAAACAACTTTACCCTTGATTAATTAGTTAATTATTCATTATTTTCAACTTTATATTCAATAATGTTCAATTGAAAATAATAAAATTCTAATTATATATAAAAAATAATTTAATTTAATTTTTTGAAAGAAAAATATTTTAATTTATTATTAAATTCAATTATAAATTGCATTATATTATAATATAATCATAATGTAATTTTTAATATTTTGGAAGTTACACATACAATATTAATTTGTAAATACAAAGAATACATTCAATAATTATAATCAGATTAAACTGATAATTAGAATAAAATTATATAAGGCCCGTATATGGTGGGACACAAACTAGAACAAATATAGATTGAGAGTTCATATAGTTTACCCAGAGTGAACTTAAACATGAGATCTCAAAATTTTAATAGCCCTAACATTGTCATAAAATTAACACCTAATTAACTCTAAGTTAATATTAAAAAACTTGTAACATCCCTCACCTGTCCTGGCAACCAATATTAATGTGAGGTGTCATTGGAACACTTTTGTAACAATATTTTTTGGATTTATTTAAGAAACAAAATAATAAAAGATTTATATAAAACCATAGAAAGTAGAAAAATCAAATTTTGAATTTTAAAATTATGTTTAAACCATTTAGAAATTAATTGTAGGTGTTCAGGACCAAATACGAGCATTGGAGGGCTCAATTTCAACAAAATAATGCAATGTCACTGTTAGGGGCCCAAGTATCGATATGTAAAGCCTTAGATACTAGACCCAAACCCTTGTACTATCTAATTTAGCATTCTATCGAGTTTGGGTGTGATACTCTTGACAAGAGTTCCAAATCCTAAACACTTAGGATGAATTTTTGCCCTTTTTAAACTGAGAACCGATGCATACAATACGGGTACCAAACCCTATGTGTAGGGGATCAATTTTTTAGTTCAAAACACAAAAAAATTTATTCCAAAACACCTCCCACCAAGACAACCATGAAAAATGCTTTAAAAATAATCATACACAAGTAAAACTCTTCATAAAACTTGCTAAATTTAAACCATTATCCAACAAAATTTTCATGAAACAACGCTAGCATAATAAGACATTTATAAAGTCATTCAATTTGAAAAATATCATCCCAAATTATAGCTCAAGATATTGGAGGGCTACATGCATGCAAAGTAAATTCCTTACAAACATGAATTTGGAAAAATAATTAAGCCTTCAATAACTACATCACAATCAATGTTTCAAATGTTTCAAATACTAACTAACATATGAAATAAGTATATTGAAGCCCTAGGCACATGCCACAATACTTAAATACACAAATCTCAAATTCTTATGGTCTTGATTGTTATGAGATGCTCTAAAAAGGGTGATAGTTTCAATAATTTCAAAAATACAATTTACTCGTAAAAACATCGGCACTAAACATAAACATGTTTAATAAATTCAAATGAAATTTATTATATTTACATTACCTCAATGGCACAACAACCACATGCTCAACAAGCTTATAACTCACTCATGCATGGAAACATAGCAAGCTAAGATACAATAACTTAACCAATAGTTAAAGCAATGGAATACAACTTGCAATTCATAAGTCATTTACATATTCATTAAGGTAGTCTTTGGAAAGTCACCTAGTAATTGGATTTTAGTGTAATTGTTTGTTATTACACAAGGATAACATGTTTAGATAATCATTGCAATTTATGGGTCTTGATGACTTGGGTGTAATTAAGCATCCCAATTACACTTTTCAATTCTTAGGGGGAGACTGAGAATGGAAGTAATTACACCAATTACCCTATAACTTTTTAAACACTCATATATGATTTAAGTCTAAAAAATTATTTTTTATACATGTTTTATTTAAATATATATATATTAAGTATAAAGATGTATGAGTGTTTAGGATGGTTGTTACAAAATTTTTCTAAAGTTATATTGTAAATTCTAAAAAATTATATTATAAAAAATAATTTACGAACATTCTATAATGTTATAACCAAAAATTATATTATTTAAATATTAAAAAAATTCTAAAGTTATGACCAGAAAATATATTATAAAATATAATTTATGTGTTATAAAAATATTATAATATACTTATTTATAAAATTTGAAGGCAAAAAAAAATATGGATATAACTTATTTATATGTCTATGCTATATATTATAAAAAATAATGCACTTATTTATAAAAAAAATGTTATAGTTTTTTGCCATAATTTATTTCTAAAAAATGGCTTTCTAAAGTTAGGACAAAAAATTATATTATTTATAAGAAGTGTTTTAAAAGTTAGTAGACTCTTTATAAAACTTTTTTATTATTATAAATTTTTAAACTTAATTTACTTATTATAAAAATGGTTATAACCTAGCATAAGTTTTCCTCTGGAAATAAACTTATATAAGTTTTTATAATCAAAGCTACAGATTGTTAGAACTATGAATTTGAATTAAATACAAAAATTTTCTTGCACCATGTCGTGAAATAAGATAACATTTTAGAGAATGGAACTAGACATAATGATGTGTCATATTTCCATATAACAAATTTGAGTGCTCCAATTACCCCCAATTCGACGGGATCCATAAATTACAGTAGTTAGTAAAAAATATCATTCTTTTTTAATTACAAACAATTACACTCACATTCAATTACTAAGTAACTTTCCAAACACAACCTAAAATGGATGTGTGTTAATCAAAGAAAGGTGATCAGTTGTCGAACATCTTAGGCTACTACATTTGATTATTAAGTTAATTGATTTGTATTCAAGACGAATGACTTTAGAAGTAGAAAGAGTTGAGTGAAGGGTTGAACATATTTTATAATGAAGCAATTGTTAGAAGTAAATCAGTTGAGTCGTCTTGGTTAGTTTAGCATTACTTTTGAGAAGTACTTTTAAAAAATGATTTAAAAAAATTAATTTAAGATAGTGTTTAATATTATTGTCAAAAAGTACTTTTGAGAAATAAAATATTTATTATAGACAGGGTGTTATAAAGTAACAAATAAACATTTAAATAATGTTCAAATTAGTTAATATTATGATATTTTAATAAAATAATAAAGAAAATAATTTATTATAATTTGTTGTTAATATTTTAATATATGAAAAATAAAATTTAAACATTTTTTAAACAATTAGTAGATAATGTACCATGTGTTGGATGGGTGAAAACGTAATTAAACTGTCAAAAGTATTTTTGAAGAGAAAAACAAAAAAATTTAATTTTTCAAGAAAAGTACTTTTTTAAAAGCCAAAAATTTTCAGAATGTAATTTTAAAAAGTACTACTAAACAAGAGTGTCTAACATAGGATCCGTTGTTTCCTTTTGTTTGTTTGTTTGCTGAAAATAAGTTTCACCCATCTGTTGTTCTGAATCTCAAATGTCATTTCGACCCTTAGAAGCCTAGTGTGTGATACCATCATTTGTGCCTCCCCTTGCTTGAAGTTGTTCCTCAGAAAAGTATAGACATAATTTACAATTATTTTCTTTAGGATGGAATAATTTTGTTTGGCTTCACATGAGCTTCTCCTAGTAGGTAAACAACTCCTCCATCTGCAGCTTTCTTAACTAACCCAATCTCCTCGTCAACTCTCTGAATTGGTGCAGGTACGATCCCACCGTTCTATTAGCGGTGGTTTGTTCCGTGGCCCTTCCATCAGCTATTAAGTATTCCTTACGAATGAAATCCTTCAACCTCTCTAGCAGTTGATGCTCAAACTCTTCATTGGTTCCAATGATATCCATATACCCGTACCTTACAATACAATGGAACAAGCGTGTTGAGGTTTTTAGCAGAACAAGGAAGAAAGAAGTAAAGTGAAAAACGGTTGCAAAAGAGAGAGCTTAAAATTTGAATCCAAAAAAACTGATCTTCCTCATGAATTTTCATTAACATTAAAAGCATAAGTTACATGACAGTTTCCTAATGCATAACTGCTCCCACTAAAGTACTGACTAAAAAACAAAGCTTGAATTACACACAAAATGTAGCTGACATATGAACTATTACATCAACAACAAATCCTACTAACTTAAAGTACAAATTTCAAAAAAAATAAAATAAATCAAGTTACAAATGAACAAAAGAAAAAAAAATGATGCTGTTACATTTGGTTCAACTTCAATGCTGGTCTGGCATGCTGGTCTGCTGCTGGTTTCCTGTTGCATTGCAGGCCAAAGTTCAACACTCCTCCTTCGACTGTATGCAACAAACACCAATGCTTCTCCTCAAAACATTAAATCTTGTAGCACCGAGTGACTTAGTTAGAATGTCAGCAAACTGATTTTCTGAGCTGCAATGAACCAGTTTAACTTCCTTTGATTGTTCAGCCTCTCTAACAAAATGATACTTAATTTTAAAATGCTTGGTTTTGCCATGAAAGATTGGATTTTTGGCTATGGAAACTGCTGACTGATTATCAACTTTGATTTTAGTAGCTTCAATCTGTTTTTCATTCAAATCACACAGCAACTTTCTAAGCCAAATGACTTGATTAACAGCTGCAACAACTGCAATGTACTCTGCTTCAGCTGTTGATTGAGCAACAGTTTGTTGCTTCTTTGAGCTCCAACAAAAGACACCTGATCCAAGAGTGAAAAAGTATCCAGAGGTGCTCTTCATATCATCAATGGGCCCTGCCCAATCACTATCAGAGTAACCTGTCAGCTTGAGCTCTTTTCCCTTCTCAAACTTTACTCCAAAATTCAAAGTCCCATTCACATATCTGAAAACTCTCTTAGCTGCTTTAAAATGGATAATGTCACAAAAATGCATGAATCTGGACAGTAAGCTAACAATATACATGATATCAGGTCTAGTAGTTGTTAAGTAAAGTAAACTACCAACCAAGCTTCGATACTCCTTCTCATCAACTCTCTCATAACAGCTATTGCTTGTTAATTTCTCAACTTGAGCCACTACTGTGCTGACAGTTTTGCAATTAGACATACAAAACTTGTTTAAGATCTTTAGTGCAAAAACCTGCTGACTTATAAATATGGCTTGGTCAGTTTGAATTACTTCCATGCCAAGAAAATGTCATTTCTCCCAAGTCAGTCATCTCAAAAACATTCTGCATTTGCATTTTGAATTCATCTATCATCTTTCCTTTGCTTCCAGTCACCAATAAGTCATCTACATAGAGTGAAACAATCAGCAAAGTTTCATTCTCTGATTCCTTCACATAAAGTGTAGGTTCACTCACACTTTTCTCGAACCTGAGCCCAGACAGGTATGCATCAACCTTGTCATACCAGGCCCTTGGTGTCTGCTTTAGACCATACAAGGCCTTTTTTAGCCTATAGACATTGTCCTTTTCACAAAGAACTTTGAACCCATCTGGTTGTTCAATGAAAATTTCTTCTTTGAAGAAGCCATTTAGAAAGGCTGACTTGACATCAAGCTGGTGTATTCTCCATTTCTTCTGAGCAGCCAAGGCAAACAGAAGCTTTATTGTCTCCAGCCTTGCAACTGGAGCAAATATTTCCATGAAATCAATGCCATATTGTTGGTTGTATCCCTTCATCACAAGTCTTTCTTTGTGTTTGTTCAAAGAGCCATCAGCATTTTACTTAACTCTAAACACCCACTTCACACCAATAACCCTATTCTAATATGGTCTGTTAATGAATTCCCAAGTATCATTTTTATGAATCATCTGCATTTCTGCTTCCATGGCCATTTTCCAGCACTCTTCTCTAGCAGCTTCATCAAAATTTGAAGGCTCAATTATTGCAACATCACAACTTTGATAAATGTCTGCAATGGTTCTTGTACCTTTTACAGGTTCATCATTAAAATCATCACAAATTGGCCCCTCTTTAGCTGGTTCTAGATTGCTGTCTAGCTGGTCTTCTTCCCTCAAACTTGCATTTATCCCATTCCAATTCCATACTCTTTCTTCATCAAATTTCACATCTCTGCTCACTAAGATCTTCTTTGTTGAAAGATCAAACACCTATAGCCCTTTTTGGTGCTGCTATAACCCACAAAGATCCTTGGCACAGATCTTCTTTCAAGTTTGGTTCTCTTTTCAGTTGGTATGAGTGTATAACAAACACAACCAAATACTTTTAGTTGTGACACTGTTGGCTTGAGTTCATACCAAGCTTCAAAAGAGGTTTTATCTTTTACAGCAGTAGTAGGCAGCTTGTTGAGCAGATACACTTAAGTGTTTATGTCTCAGCCCAAAACTTGCTTGGCAATTTTCTTTCAAATAGTAAGCATCTAGCCATGTCGAGTATTGTTCTATTCTTTCTTTCACAGACTCTATTTTGATGAGGAGTATAGATGTTTGTCAACTGATGATGAATTCCAGCTTACTCACACAGCTTCTGGAACTTCTCAGACAAATATTCAGTTCCATTGTCTAATCTTAAAGCCTTAATCTTGCAGCTAGATTGATTCTCAACTAGAGCTTTAAACTTACCGAATGCTTCAAACACCTCTGATTTTTGCTTCAAAAAATAGACCCAGCAGAACCTATTTAAATCATCTATAAACAACACAAAATACTTGCTGTCATTCAAAGAGGAAGACTTCATTTGGTCCACAAATGTCAATGTGAACTAATTCGATTCTCGAGCTCTCCATGCGTTATTAACTGGAAAAGGCAATATTGCTTGCTTCCTAAGCTGGCAAATTTCACAAACATTGTCACTGACTTCAACTTTGGACATATCTTCAACTAGGTTCAATTTGTACAGCAAACCAAGTGATCTATAATTGACATGGCCTAACCTCTTGTGCCATAAACTAGCTGTATCAATAGCACTAGTATAAGCCTTCATTTCCAACTAATTCATGTTCAGCACAAAACATCTTTCAGTCACAGCCACTGTAACCAGTACTTGACCAGATGAATCCTCAGTAACACAAGAGTTATTCTTGAAAACGAGTGAATAACCCTTCTCAATTAACTGGCCAACACTAAGCAAGTTTTGGTCTATGTCAAGCACAAACAGAACATCTGAAATTACTTTGTTACCTGAGTGAGTGCCGATCACTACATTTCCTCTGCCTCTGGCCTCAATGAGGTTGCCATTTCCAATTCTGACTTTAGAGGAAAAACTTCTATTAAGATCCTTGAACAGCTCTTCATCTAATGCCATATGGTGAAAGCAGCCACTGTCTACTAACCAATTCTTGCTGGTTTTGCTTAAGGTTGCATAGCAAGATGCAAAGAAAACATGCTCTTCCTGAGCTTGAACATTTTCAGCAGCTTGAGCTTGGTTTTGCTGCTAAGCTTGTACCCTTCCTTTGTTCTTACATACTTTCTCAATATGACCAAACTGTTTGCAGCTTCTGCATTGGATATCCGGCTTGTACCAGCAGTACTTTTCCAAGTATGTGCTTCTTTTGCAATGAATGCATGGTGGAAATTTCTTCTTTCCAGCATCCCTCTTTGGTTTCTCCTTTTTGTCAAGCCATGGTTTTTTCCCTTTGTAGCTTGAGCTTGAGCTTTCTTTGGCTCTTCCTTGGAAAGCTCCTTCTGGATGCTCCTCCAGCCTATTGGCCCTCCTTTACTCAAGTGCATATAGGGAATTTACCAACTTAGATAAGGAGATGGTTGATGGGCCCTCAAGTTTTCCAATGAGGATATCTTTAACTCAAGTTTTTCAAGGAGAGTTGTGATGACCTTTTCAACAACTCTACTCTCACTAAAATCATCACCAGAAAGCCTAATGTTGTTGACTGTGGCCATTATCCTATCAGAGTACTGCTTGATGGTCTCTGACTCCCTCATCTTCAAGTTTTCAAAATCCATCCTGAGGTTGATCAGTTGCTACTGGCTTGTCTTGTCTGACCTCATAAACTCTTCCTTCAACTTCTCCCATGCCTGTTTTAGTGTGTCACAGGCCATTATCCGAGTGAAAATCACATCGGATACTCCATTTTGCAAGCAAGCCATTGCTTTATGCTTCTTGGCACATTCTTCATTATGTTGCCTAATCTGTGCAATGGTGGGATTGGCCCTTAGTGGAGCTGGTTCAGTTTCATTTTCAATCACATTCCTGCAGGTAAGTTTTCATCTTTACTACCCAAATGTGGTAGTTCTCACCAGCAAACACAGGTGGTGGTGGTGGTGGTGGTGGTGTGAAGCTCATCTTGCAATAACAAAAATGACAACTTCAGTTTTTTAAGCTTTCTTCACAAAAAGAACTACCAACAAAAGAGGCCCTCAAAGATGATAGGCTCTGATTACCATTTGTTGGGGGGTTTTTAGCAGAACAAGGAAGAAAGAAGCAAAGTGAAAGACGGTTGCAAAAGAGAGAGCTTAAAATTTGAATCCAAAAAAATTGATTCTCATGAATTTTCATTAACATTAAAAGCATAAGTTACATGACAGTTTCCTAATGCATATCTGCTCCCACTAAAGTATTGACTAAAAAACAAAGCTTGAATTACACACAAGATGTAGCTGACATTTCAGCTATTATACCAACAACAAATCCTACTAACTTAAAGTACAAATTTCAAAAGAACTAAATCAAGTTACAAATGAACAAAAGAACAAAATGATGCTGCTACATTTGGTTCAGCTTCAATCTTTGATGCAGCATCTTTGATGCAACTTCTTTGGTTTCTGTTGCATTGCAGGCCAAAGTTCAACAATGCGGTACTCTCTTGGTTCCACATGTCTGAACAGGAAACGCTCCTCCTCCGATATTTTGCTAACCAGAAGTTTCTTAAGCGACAGAAACACTAGAACTGAATGGATGGAAGGTATGTTTGAAACGAAATGAGGAAATATGGGAGGTATGCCATGAACCAGCTCCGAGCACAAAAGCCCCATTCCCGGCACCCGGTTTATCCTTGGATCTTTGGCTAGCTGTGTCATGTATTCACTAGAAACCTTATTCCTGAGCTCAAATTCGTATCTCTTATGATGCACGTAATGCAATATTCCCATAATACCCATCATAAAAGCTGCGAAGACTATTGGAAGGAATCCTCCCTGAACAAATTTAGACAACACAGATATGAATAATACAAGCTCTACGATACCATAGAACCCGCAGAAGAGGATAACCCAGAATATGTTTGTCCTCCATATGATAAGCATGATAAGCGCAAGCATTCCTGTTGTGATGATCATTACAGCCACCACAGCAATTCCTATAATCCAAGTGAAATAAAGTGATCTGTCGAAACCATTTTTTTGAAAAAACGGGAATCGACTTGGTTTTGAAAATAAGAAACGGGAGTCACCACCGATCTTTTATTAGGTGTGATCGGATCACCTTTGTTCTAATAAAATATTTTGATTTACTAAAACAATGTTTTTGGTCTACGAAAATTTGAGAAAATAGGTTCGGGAGTCGGTTACATGCGAGGAAGGGTTAGCACCCTCGTCACGCCCAAAATTGGTACCGAATTGATTAATTAATGTCCCAATGTCGAAAGTTGATAATTTTGAAAAGAATTTAAAAATCAATCTCTTTCTGAAATATTTTAGTCTTTCTCGAATTTAATATCAAGATTTTCTTGTTCCGAAGGAATAAAATATCACATCCAGTACATAGGACACGATGACTTTAATCTTTAAATCCAAGATCGTCTCTTAATTCCCGAGACTCGCGCATTAAAATATCAAAAGGATATTCGATTTTTTGGCCAAGCGAGAGAACTGAAACCCAACACATATGGCATGATCTCTCGAATTTCCAAACACAGAATATTGCCTTATTTTGAAAGTTTTGGTTTTTGGATGAAATTGATAAAAAATTAGGTTATGTTTTAAAGAAACGTTATTCAAAACGTGAATAGGGTCATGCGACGAGTAATGGTAATGTGACATGAATTTGGCGTAATGATAACATAATACAAGCAATACATAACATTAGTATTATTAATCTAAAATATTAATATGCATGAATAATAATAATGATAATGAAACCATAATATAAATAATAATAATGATGGTGATAACATCAATAATATGGAAATATGAACGAACAAATTATAAGACATGCAAGAACGATAATCACATAGCTTACACTAAATATGCACATTAATAATCGCAGAACAATGCATTGAACAATTTTAAAAGAAGTAATACATAAAGCAATTTAAAATAATTGACAAAAATGATTTTAAAATGAAGAATACATGAAAAAAATACAGTGAATAATATATGAAACAATTTGACATAATGTCAAGATGTAAAATAAACAGTATGCATAAAGTTTGCTGAAAAATAATATAGAAAAACTCCTTAAAATAAGTAAGTAAGTAAGTAAGTAAGTAAGTAAGTAATAATAATAATAATAATAATAATAATAATAATAATAATAATAATAATAATAATAATAATAACAATAATAATTACCTAATGGCAGAATAGCAAAATCATTAAAGGAAACGAAATGTATTCGAAGAGGGTTAAATTAAAATGACAGCACGATTTGGGGGGGGGAATTGAAAATAAAAGGGGATCAACGGACTCTAATGAAATGTGCGCAAACTATTGGGGACTGAACGAGCAAATAACCCCAAATGGTAAAATATGGCGTTTAATAGGGCTAAATTGCGAAATAATCAGGGAACCGAGGGATTAAACGCGAAAATGCCCCTTTCGACAGAAAGAAGAGCGGATCCGGGTCACGAGTCGGGTCGACGAGCGGATCCTAGCCTCTTAAACGACGCCGTTTCACTTATTGTTTAAAACCAAAATCCCTTTGCTCTTTTTATTCTTTTCTTTAGTGTTCGATAAGCCAACAGAGGCTTCATCTCTCCCCCTCTCCAAAGAAGATGAAGGGACGGCCCTTCACTCTCTTATCTCTCCGTTCTTCCCTCTTTTCGCCTTCTCAATCGATCGGGCTTCCAGGGCCGTCGATCGCGCCATCGCACGGCGGGGGCCTTAATCGTTCCGAAGCCCTTTGATTCCCTTGTCTAAGGCGCCCCGAAGTCGACCCCCTAGGTCCAGTTCCTGGATCCGATGGCGACGACAGAAAGGGTCTTCCGATTCGGCGCCTATCGACTCAGGTAAGGCCTTTTCACTCTCTTTATTTCGTTTTGTTGTTGATCTTTTGGTAAGATTTCGAAACCAATAAATAAAAAACATAGAAGCGTAAAAGAGACGGTATTAAACCAAAGGAAATAAACAGAAAAAATAAAAACGACCTTATGTTTTGTTTCTTTTTGCTTCTGATAATAATTCTTCCTGGGTAAAAAAAGAGAGTTTATAGGGTCTTGTTTCGGTTGTTTTATAATCGATTTACAAAAGCATCGGTTCCCGTTTTTTTGCCATTTTCTTTCTTTGTTCGTTCTTTGTTTTCTCTTGCGGGGCATGGGCGGCGGCGCTGTGGGGGCGGCGGCCGGCGCGCGCATGGGCGCGGCGTCTCGAGATCGGCGTCGTGACTGACTCGGAAACGACGCGCGCGTGGAGTAGACGCGCGTGGGGGACACGCGGATCTGAAGCGGCGCGCGTGGTGTAGACGCGCGTGTGCGGGAAATGCGCGGATCTGAAGCGATGCGCGTGGTGTCCGCTGAAGAAGTGCGCAGTCCACGCGGGAGGCCAAAGGCCGGCGGCGCATTAGGGTTTCCTCTTTGATGTTGTCATTCTTTTCTGTTAATGGGGTTAGGGCTTAAAATTTGGTTTTGGGCCTGTTTTGGGCTTGTCTGTAAGGGTTTCTTATTGGGCTCCGGGTTTTTAGTTTAAATAGGCTGTTAATTAGGCTTAGGGGTATATCAGGACTTGTAAATGGACCTTTTATGGACTATCTTTGTTTTTTTTTTTTTGTTTTATTTGTTTTTTGTTTGGACTTTATTTATCTTATGGGCCTTGGTTCTAATAACGGGCCGGGCAGAAATTGGTGATTACAGCTGCCTCTCTTTGCTCATTGCCGTGAAACGAGAATAGAGCAAAGATAATAAAAAAACCAATTTTGCCCGGGCTTAGCGAAGCCTTGGCTTTTTGATCCGCGTCTTCTTCAAACAGCTTCAAACTTCACTGCAACTCCTTGCTTTGATTCATTCTATTGGAGGTTTAGGGTGATAAGAATTCAGAAAGAAGAGATCCGTAACTTCGATCTTTTCACTGAAACTTTTCAGAAATAGGAGGTGATAAGAATTCAGAAAGAAGAGATCCGCAACTTTGATCTTCTCGCTGAAACTTTTCGAAAATAGGAGGTGATAGGAATTCAGAAAGAAGAGATCCGTAACTTTGATCTTCTCACTGAAACTTCTCGAAAATAGGAGGTGATAGGAATTCAGAAAGAAAAGATCTGTAACTTTGATTTTCTCGCTGAAACTTCTCAAAAATAGGAGGTGATAAGAATTCAGACAGAAAAGATCCGTAAATTTGATCTTCTCGCTGAAACTTCTCAGAAATGCTGGTCCTCAATACACCCAAGGAGGAGGGATTAGTAGCTTTGTCCTGCTCTGCTGGTATGTCGAGGTGACAGAAATTCGGATAGAAGAGATCCGTCACTTTGATGTTCTCACCGAAACTTCTCGGAAAGGTCAATCCTTAATGCACTCAAGAAGGAGGGATTAGTAGCTTTGTCCTGCCCCCTTGAGGCTTCAAGGAGATAAGTCTGGACTTTCAATTTGCTTCCCTACTATCTTCAGGAAGACTTCAATCTTTAGGCTGCTCTGCTAGAACAGAATCTAAACTTCGATATTGTTGTACCCCTTTTTGAGGAGCCTGTCCTGTAGAGTATGCTTATGTTTATGCAAATGATGAGGATGTTATGATCGAGGTGACTCAAATGCTCCTAACTATATGTGCTATGGATGACATTTACATGAATGCTGAATGTCATGAGAATGATGGTTTTTTCACCATGTAAAAATGACTAGGATGTAATGATCAAAATAAATCGAATACTCCTAACTGGATGCGTATGAATGCATGATAAGGACCCCTTTTATGGTTTAGGTTGTCATTGCTCATAGTTCAGCGGATATCTTTGACAGGAAACCCCAAATAAGTGACCGTTTTTTTTGCAACTTAAGGAGAATAACATTTGGTTTCTTCCAACCATCTTGCTTCGACTTTGAGGTATGGTATCATGATTTCATCGTGTACCCGGGTCGGCATCGCTCGTTATTTGTCAAGGTCACATCACCGACGAAATTTCTTATCTTTGTTCAACCAATAAAATGTTCAAAAGGATAATCATTTTCCTCAAAAATTTCCAAACCTTAGACTGAATGAGCTCTGAACAATAGTCATGTTTTAGGTCCTTGTATTATTCAAAGGCTTCCAGAGTAATGTGGGAAATTCTTTTATGAAAGTACTTTTAGTCCTCAAATCGTTATTCTTTTATGAAAGTACTTTTAGTCCTCAAATCGTTATTTCGAAGCAAAATACCCGAAAAAGATTGTACCAATGGACAAAAAGGAAATTGATTGGGGGAATAGCTCGAAACAAACAAGTTTGATCAAGGCTAGCAAATACAATCAAGAAAGAAATTTATTGGATAAGATAATCACAAATTACAAACTTAAAATGGGTAGAATAGAAATTGGGTGCCCTAGATATCGCAGCCTAAGCTTCTCTGCCCGAGCATTTGGAAGACCATTTTGAGTTTGACATGTGCTTAGGAGATCTTTAGTATTTTGTTGATGCATCGAGGCGCAACCTACCCCTTCCTTGTCTATTCCAATGCAGCGAGGTTTTTTCTTCACAGTTCAAGCCGCCTTTTTCAAGTTTTCGACTCAAATCCCTTTTGGTCTCAAAGCGCCCTTTGCAGGTTTTCGCCTTGGCCTCTCCTTCTTTTTTTTTTCGGGAATCTAGTTTAAGCAAAGTATCTTTTAACTGAATCTGAGTTCACGGGGTTGGGCAAGCTTTTCCCGTCCATTTTCGCTAGAATCAGTGCACCTCCGGAGAAAGCCTTCTTCACCACGTACGGTCCCTCCCAATTCGGTATCCATTTTCCTCTGAAATCCTTCTGTATGGGGAGGATCTTCTTCAGTACCAGGTCTTCCTTTTGAAACTCTTTTGGGCGAACTTTTCTGTTATAGGTTCGCATCATACGTTTTTGATACATCTAACCGTGCCGGATAGCCCTTAGCCTCTTTTCTTCGATTAGGTTTAATTGATCGTATCGAGCCTGAATCCATTCGGCTTTATCCAGCTTTACTTCGGTCAAAACCGGAAGAGAAGGTATTTCCACTTCAATAGGCAGGACTGCCTCCATCCCGTAGACCAGTGAGAAAGGTGTTGCCCCGGTGGAAGTCCTGACGGACGTTCGATAAGCATAAAGTGCAAATGGTAGTTTTTCATGCCAATCCTTATAAGTCTCTATCATCTTCCCCACCATCTTCTTGATGTTCTTATTCGCCGCTTCTACTGCCCCATTCATTTTCGGTCGGTAGGGATATGAGTTATGATGTTTAATGTTGAATTGACGGCAAACATCTGCTATCGTGCTGTTGTTCAAATTCAATGCGTTATCTGATATGATCCTTTCGGGCATCCCATATCGGCAAATGATTTCCTTCTTTAAAAATCGACTAACCGCTGATTTAGTGACGTTAGCGTATGAAGCAGCTTCTACCCATTTCGTGAAGTAGTCAATGACTACGAAGATAAATCGGTGTCAAGTGAACCTTATCTCCATAAATCTGGCATTTGTGACATTTCTTAGCATAGCTGATACAATCTCCTTCCATGGTGGACCAGTAATATCCAAATCTCATTATTTGTCTGGCCATCATGAATCCGTTAGCATGTGTTCCGCAAACGCCCTCATGAACTTCCTCTAGGATCATCTTAGTTTCTAAAGCATCGACGCATCTCAACAGTACTTGATCTTTTCCCTTTTTTGTACAGGATGTCCCCATCCAAAACATATTCGAGGGCCAATCTCCTGAGTATCCTTTTCTCATTCTCAGTTGCATGATTTGGGTATTCGCGATTTCTCACATATCGCAATATATCTTGGTACCAGGGGTGATCGTCTTTTTCTTTTTCTTCCACGTTACAATAATAAGCTGGGGCCTCGTAAATACTCATTTGAATGGGCTTTACATCTTCTTGCTTACTCGCCTTAATCATGGAAGCTAAAGTAGCCAAAGCATCTGCCATCTGGTTTTCTTCTCGTGGGAGATAACTGAAGGTGATATCATACTACTCCTCAATTAACCCCATGATTACCCTTCTATAGTTGATCAATTTGGGGTCTCTTGTCTCCCATTCACCCCTTAGTTGATAGATCACTAATGCAGAATCTCCATATACTTCCAGCGTTTTAACTCCACGTTCTATAGCAGCGTGGAGTCCCATGATACAAGCTTCGTATTCTGCCATATTGTTTGTACAATCAAAATCCAACTTGCATGTGAACGGATAGTGATCTCCATTTGGGGATACCAAGACTGCCCCGATCCCATTTCTAATAGCATTTGATGCTCCATCGAAATTCAATTTCCAAAGTTCATCCTTTGCAGTATTCTCTTCCGTAGCTGCCACGTACATTAGATCCTCATTGGGGAAATCAAAGTTCAACGGCTCGTAATCTTCTAAAGCTCTGCTAGCTAGGAAGTCGGCTATCGCGCTCCCTTTTATAGCTTTCTGGCTCACATATACAATATCAAATTCGGACGATGAGGATTTGCCATCTAGCCATCCTCCCATTTAAAGCGGTCGCCTCCATCATGTACTTTAGGGGGTCTAACTTTGAGATTAGGCAGGTCGTGTGATACAGCATATATTGTCTCAATCTCCGAGTCGTCCAAATCAACGCACAACACAGTTTTTCAATTGGCGAATATCTCATTTCGCACTCGGTGAATTTCTTACTGAGGTAGTATATTGCCTTTTCTTTTCTTCCTGAATCGTCATGTTGACCTAGCACACATCCCATAGAGTGACTAAACACCATCAAATATATGATTAATGGCCTGTCGGGGTGTAGAGGTGACAGTACTGGAGGGTTTGACAAGTACTGTTTGACCCTATCGAAAGCTTCTTGACATTCATCATTCCACATGCCTGGGTTATATTTCTTCAAAAGACGAAATATGGGATCGCATTTCTCGATTAACTGTGAAATAAACCGAGCAATGTAATTTAGTCTTCCTAGGAAACCTCGAACTTCTTTTTGAGTGTGTGGCGGAGGCAATTCTTGTATAGCTTGGACTTTGTCTGAGTCGATCTCGATCCCCTTCTTGCTGACTATGAAGCCCAACAGTTTGCCAGACCTAGCCCCGAAGGTACATTTAGTGGGATTGAGTCTCAACTGGAATTTCCTTAACCTCAGGAATAACTTCTGCAAAACATGGATATGTTCTTTTTCTGTTCTAGACTTTGCAATCATGTCATCCACGTAAACCTCGATTTCCTTATGCATCATATCGTGGAACAGGGTCACCATGGCCCTTTGGTATGTAGCTCCTGCATTTTTCAACCCAAATGGCATTACTTTATAACAGAATCTGCCCCACAATGTTATGAAGGTAATCTTTCCCATATCTTCAGGGTGCATCTTTATCTGATTGTATCCGGATAAGCCATCCATGAAGGAAAACAAATAAAAGCTCATCAGATCTTGTTTACTAGAGTATCAATATGAGGCAGAGGAAAGTTATCCTTTGGGCTAGCCTTATTTAAGTCTCTATAATCCATACACATTCGTACTTTTCTGTCTTTTTTAGGGACAGGCACGATATTGGCTACCCATTCTGAGTATTTGATCTCTTGTAAGAATCCTGCGTCAAACTGTTTTTGGACCTCCTCTTTTATTTTCAAAGACAATATCGTGTCTCATCCTTCTGAGACCTTCACGAATCGGCTTGTGATCTCTCCTTATGAGTAAGCGGTGTACTGTTATATCGGTGCTTAAACCAGGCATATCTTCGTAAGACCATGCGAAGATATCCTTGAATTCTTGTAACAGTTTGATAAGATTCTGCCTGGTTTCCTCGGCTATTCTTGTTCCAATATTTACCACTTTCTCTTCTTCCAACGTCACAGTCTCTACTGCTTCCTTATAAGGCCGAATTTGCCTCTTCTCCTGCTCTACCATTCTTAATAGATCAGGGGACAGGTCATCGTCTGTGTAATCTTCAAAACTCTGTAGTTTTTCTAAGCATATGTCTTGCTCAAAAGGATATTTCGAATCCAAGGCAGCGTTGCTCAGGTCATTGATATCTAGGAACCTGTTGCAGTTTAAGAAAATACGAGCGAAATGAATGAATTTGTAAACGAACAATTGTATGTATGATAATGCTAAAAGAATGATCGGAAAACAAAGAAAGGAGATGTTTGCTTCAAACGATGATGAAAATGCATTTTATTGATATAACGATACTTGAACATGCGCCTATTTCACAAAAGAAATCTTGCTGCTCTTAGGCTTAGAGCAACAAGTGTGTCCTGGACATTACTCTGAATGAGCCCTAAATACTACAGGGATTTCTTCCATAGTCCAATTGTTCAAGATGCTTCCCGATTCATAAGGCTGAATATTTGGCAAGATTCATCCGTCAACCGCCTCCTCAGATATGGCGCTAATGTAGACATTGCCTAACAATGCTGCGATGTCCTCTCCCTTTAGTGTCTTCAGCTCAGAGTGGATTACCCCTCCCGATACAAAGGTCTTGGATATGTGCGGGATTATCATGGGTTCCAACTTGGTTTCCTTCCCACTCAAACGAGCGCATCTTCTTTCCTGTCTCCTTCCTTGCTCCCTCTTCTTTTGTCTTGCATCTGGTCTGAATCCCAGGCCAAAGCAATCTTGTTTCTCTCTCAGCATCGGGGCTGCCATTCTCCCTTAAAGGTACTTTCCAAGCCCTCTTCCTGGTAAAGCGCCTTTCCCCACGGTCATTTTCAATCCCATCCTTGTAGTCTTGGAGATTCTTGGTTTCAGGATTTTGTTTCCTTCCATAATAAAAGTTGCGTTCACGAACTCGAGAGATCGGAAAGAACATTCAGTTGCCTCGTCGTTTGTCTTCAAGTAGGGTATATCACTGGTCACGGTGGCAATGATGTCTTCCTCAGCTTTTATTGTTACCAATCGGCCATCCGCTATTAACTTCACCTTCTGATGTAATGATGAAGGTACTACCTCGGACGAATGTATCCATGGTCTCTCCAATAGGCAGTTGTAGGATGGTTCAATGTCCATCACCAGGAAATCTATTTCGTAAGTGGTTGAGCCAATTAGCAAGGGTACCTCAATCCTTCCCGTGACCCTTCTTTGGGTGCCGTCAAAGGCTTTTACCACGCTCTTGCATTTCTTCATGTGCAAACTATCCACTGGTAGTCTGTTAAGGGTGGACAAGGGCAACACATTTAATGCAGACCCATTGTCTATCAAGACCCCTGGGAGTATGTGCCCTTTGCATCTAGCGGTAACGTGCAAAGCCTTGGTGGATCCTCTACCACCTGGTGGTATTTCATCATCATTAAAATGGATGAAGTTGTCCGTACTTATATGGCCAATCAGTCGATCCAACTTGTTAACCGAGATGTCGCTAGCGACGTAGGTTTCGTTTAAAGCTTTCATCAGTGCATTCCTGTGTACTTCTGAGCATTGAAGCAAAGCCAATACGGATATACGCACCGACTATTTGTGCAGCTGTTCTACCACACAATATTCACTGTGTTTCAGAAATTTCAGGAATTCTTTAGCCTCTTCCTCAGTCACTGGCTCCTTGGTCCTCGGTTCGGGCTCAGCTGGCTTTCCTTTCTCTTGTTCCATCATTGGGGCTTTTCCCTTTATTAAGTAATAGCGTCTCCTGCTTCGAGTATGGAAGCCTTCATCTGAATCCTCCTTCGTCACATTAGTCGAGCTCTTTGTGGCCGCTACATTACACTCATAGTTCCAGGGAACTTCCTTGCTATCTTGGTAAGCGAAGGCAGCGGGCTTCCGTATTATTACTTTCGGTGTTACCTGTGTTCCCACCTCATTGCTAGCTGAATTCTCCTCTTCGGGGACTGCTACATGATTCTAAGGGGCCTTCCTATTATCTTCAATGACAGTGGGCCTCCGTATTACCACTTTCGGTGCTACCTGCGTCCTTGCTTTATCACTTTTGGGACGTGAAATAATGATCATCGGAAGGCTAATTTTCGTACTTTTTGCTGTTAACTCTGACGCGCATATGCCCCTATCTTCTGTGCCCTCATCATAAAATTCGACTTTTTTATTGTTCATTAAGTTTTGCACCAGGGTTCTGAATTCTCCGCAAGTCTGAATCTCGTGTCCCAACTCCTGATGGTACTCATAATAATTTGTCAGATCTCCTTGACTTTTTTCCACAATGATTAGTCCATGCTTGACCATTTCTTTCCAGACCCATCTTAAGGGAGTCTTGACCTTTGCGACATTTGTTTTGATTCTCTTTTTTGAACTTTCACCAATTGCATTGACTCCACCCTTAGCGTGATTGGGTAAAGGATTTGTTACATTTGGCATGTCATCCAACTCAACCACACCCATATTGATGAATTTTTCCACCAATTTTTTGAAAGCCAGGCAATTCTCTATTTAGTGACCCGTGATTCCTGCGTGGTATTCGCACTGTGCGTTCGAGTCATACCACTTGGGATACGGAGGTTGCATCGGTTTTAGGTGGTAAGGGGACACAATATGCGCATCGAACAGGGTTTGATACATCTCCTTTTACGTCATCGGAATCGGTGTGAATTGGGGTTTCTCATTATCTTGTCTTGAGGTGCCAGGTTCCTTTTTGGGTAACCCCTGCTGCCCCGTGGTCGTTGCTTTTGGCTGATTAGTGGTGATTGACTTCGGGTGTCCTATGCTTGCGTTATTCACCTCACTTTCTTTCTTCCTTGGGGGCATTCTTTTGGCGCTTCCGCCTCGATCCTCTCACTTTTTATAATGTTCTCGATCATTTCTCCGGTTGTTACGATGTCTGAAAAGCTTCGGGTTGCGTTTCCTATCATATGCATGAGGAATGGGGCCTTCAGTGTGCGGATGAAGAGCATTGTGGTTTCTTTCTCTAGAAGTGGTGGCTGGACTTGGATGGCAACCTCCCTCCACCTCTGTGCATATTGCCTAAAGTTTTCGTCCCCTTTCTTTTCCATGTTTTGAAGAGTGATCCTATCGGGGGTCATGTCCGTTACGTGACTGTATTGTTCCAAGAATGCTTGAGCCAAATCATCCCATGAACCAATTTTGGCACGACTCAACTGATTGTACCATCTGGCTGCGGCTCCGACTAGGCTGTCTTGGAAACAATGGATCAGCAGTGGGTCATTATTAGTGTAGCCCGTCATCCTTCTACAAAACATAGTGATATGGGCCTCTGGGCAACTTGTTCCATTGTACTTTTCGAACTCGGGCATCTTAAAATTGTACGGGAGCACCAAGTCGGGGACCAAGCTGAAGTCATTGGCATTTATTCCCCGATGTTTACCGGTATTTTCTAGAGCTTTGAATCTCTCCTCCAACCACTTATATTTATCCTCCCGCTATTTTGGTAGTTCTTGTTTTGCCTTTTCAGCCATCTCATCCAGATCAAGGACGCTGGGATTGACCGGACTTTCTCCTGGGTTGGTACCCGAACCCGTCGGGAGGTGTGTCGGTATTGCAGCATCAGCCTGACATTGCGACCTGATAGTGACAGATGCCCTTTGGTGTCTGATGGCGTTTGGACGTTCGGTGGGGTAAGAGAGGGGTTATCACTGTCGTTCCCTGAGCTGGTGGCAATGCCTCTGTCTTTTTCGCGCTCTTTAGACATCAGTTGCATTAGCTGGTTTATCACGTTATTCTGGGATTCTTGCATCCACTACATCATGTCCTGCTGGTTTTTGGCCAGCTGTTCTTGTAATTGCGCTTGTCCTTTCATTTGATCCTGGATTTCTTTTTGCATCAGTTCTAGTCTTTCCATTCTTTGATCCATTATTCTTGTTTTGCCTCTTGTATGCGTGTAGTGATGTTCCGGGTAATCGCCATAATTTTAGGGTCCTTTTGTGAGATTCGATGTGTATGATGCCATGTAATGCAAATGCGTGGTATGAATGCAAAAAGGTGTTGATTTGATTCAATTCCATTAGATAAACTTTACTAGAAAACAAATTTCTTTTCATAGAACGGACGATTACATATACGACTTTGTCCTAATGCCTAAATCCTTAACTTTCTTAAGAAGCCAAGCTAAACTTTGGCCTCGCTCCGATCCTGACTCGTATATCAGACTTAACGCATCAGCCCGAACCGCCAAGGTTTGCAAATGATCGGCCACCTCTCGGATTTGAGCCACGGCTTCGCCCATTACATAGTCTCTATTTCTGATCTGTTCTTGAGAATGGTGGAGCTGCTCCTTCCAATGTTCATTGTTTGCTTCAAGGAGCTCAACCTGAATTTTGCTATCTTGTAATGCAGTCTCGAGCTCCCCTATCCTTCCTCTCATCTCCTCGATTTTGTTCTGACTAGCTCTTAGTTTGACTACCGAGTTGCGACTGCGGTGCAGATGCAGTGACCTTTCTAATTCTGCTACTTGGGCACGTAACCTCTCCTTTTCGCTTTGGCTTTCCAGCAGGCTCTTTTTCAAAGCGTCCTCTCGTACTCGAGCATCTTGAAATTTCCTCTCCCACTGATCGGCTCTGGACTTTTCTTCTTTAATTTCCTATCGCTATTGCTCTGACGTTTTGCCCAAACCAGCAGTTCTGATGGACATGCATAGCTTCTTATAGTCCGTCTTTAAACTATCCAAATCCTCTTCGGCTTTATTTTTTCCTTTCTTTAGTTTCTCGGCCTCGAACTTGTAGATGTCAACATCTAACCCCAGCTGCATCTTTTCTTCTTCTAGCTGCTCTATCCTCTTACCCAATTCCCGGCTCTTTCTCTCAAAATCTTGCTTGATAATCTCTAATTCAGACGGGATTACTTGCAGCTGCTCTTCCATTGGTCGAGCATTTCCTTGGATTGGCGCTGGGACATTGTCGTTGATTCTTTTGCTCCACCATCGATCGTACTCGGGGGTCGCCATTGGCCCTATGGCGAGTCTCTTCATTTTTCGGGTTTGGGTCCATGCATCCGATATTTCGCGAACTCTCTTCTTATAGTTGTCATCCTTGTACAAAAATTCACATTGGGCTAATCCATGTGTCGCAGGTATGAACTGCCTCGATTGATACTGCCTCATCACTAGTAACGGGGCATATCCGATAGCTCCCCATATTTCGAGTAAAGGAACCCAGTCGAACCCTCCACATCGATACAAGATCTCGTCAGTGATCATCCACGGAGCCTTCCATTCTACATCTTTAACTTGCAGATTTTGGAGAATTGCTATCCATTTCTCTCCGGATAGGTCGTCCTGCCTTGGCGTACTTGCTAATTCTTCTAGAGGAGAATAGTTCTCGAAAAAGACTTTGTATGAGACCTTTTCTATCTTCCAAAAATGGCAATGAAACCAAGATAACAATAGCTGTGCACATCCTACGAACCTCCCTTCGCCCGCTCTTCGGCAAGCATTCAAGGATCTGAAGGTTTCAGCTAAAATTGCGGGGACGGGTGTGACTCATTTATCAAGTTTATCAAATAGATCCGAGACCGCATCCTCTATATGCCCTAACGCCTTGGGGAAGATGACCAAACCATAGATGCTTAGAGCGAAGACGTCGACCCTCTTTTTCTTGTCAGGATGCGCCAAGATCAAGTCCCTCAAGTGTTTCCAAGGAATGCACTTACAATCTCCCTTTTGCTTGATCCGGGTCGTAACCCATTGTTCGCTCATCCCCGTGATGTTCATTAGCCTTTTTGAGAACACCGGCACATTAGCAAACCTTGAATATGCCTTATCAGTTTGAATTTTCGGGCATCGGAGCAAAGCTGTGTACTCCTCTATGGTAGGCACCAAATCCACCTTTCCAAAAGTGAAGCAACTGTAAGCTGGGTTCCAAAACTGGGTAATAGCTCGAAGTAGGTACTCGTCTACCTTGATATCCAGCAGATAGTGTAAATCACCGTAATTATAGTAGAATAGCTGTTTGACCTCGTCGCCCCAGGAATCCCATATTTCCTTCAATTCTCGCAAGTCATTTTGAGCCACACTAATGCGGGTGAAATCCCATAACTCTGATTCATGCCCCACTGTCAGGCTATTTCTTTTTTCTTGCTGTACTCTTTCGGACCACACTTGGACGGCCGCATTATCCTCCATTCTATCGAGAAACCCCTTTTCCATGTCAAGCTTTTTTATCTAGTAACCGAATGTGAATCAACACCTTTTTATGATGAAATGCGATGCAATAAAAGCAAAACACAACAAGTTAGTATCAGGTACAAAAAGAACTTAAAGCAAACAGGAAATGATCAAACTCCTATTTAAGGTAACGACTAGGATTTACACGGCTCTACCTACAACGAGTTCTTAGGTCTCTCTATATGTGGTTTGGTTCTAAAGCACGGGTACCTGAACCAGCAGATTCCTCGATCCTCACCCATTATAGGCTCATATGGACCGAGTTCAGTTCAGGGGAATACATTTCCCTATGGCTGCACGGAGATAAAAATCTCACGAAGACATAGGTACTGGATGTATCCCTAAGCGGTCCACTATCTTGCACCTGAGGTAAAACCTCACGAAAGGGTAGCTTCTCACTCCCACTTAAGGGTGTGACCGCAATGGTCATGCAGTGCAATGCCAAAGTATTTTATGGGACTCAACATTATTGGAACCATAACGTCAGCAAGTGCATTGAAAGAAACGTGATTTTTTCAAAATAAATTTCCAAATTTCAACAAGAGGACGAAAAATAATCAATTTTACGGCCTGACTCTCTTATTAGTCCCCAGCGGAGTCGCCAAGCTGTCGAAACCATTTTTTTGAAAAAAACGGGAATCGACTTGGTTTTGAAAATAAGAAACGGGAGTCACCACCGATCTTTTATTAGGTGTGATCGGATCACCTTTGTTTTAATAAAACATTTTGATTTACTAAAACAATGTTTTGGTCTACGAAAATTTGAGAAAATAGGTTCGGGAGTCGGTTACATGCGAGGAAGGGTTAGCACCCTCGTCACGCCCAAAATTGATACCGAATTGATTAATTAATGTCCCAATGTTGAAAGTTGAAAATTTTGAAAAGAATTTAAAAATCAATCTCTTTCTGAAATATTTTAGTCTTTCTCGAATTTAATATCAAGATTTTCTTGTTCCGAAGGAATAAAATATCACATCCAGTACATAGGACACGATGACTTTAATCTTCAAATCCAAGATCGTCTCTTAATTCCCGAGACTCGCGCATTAAAATATCAAAAGGATATTCGATTGTTTGGCCAAGCGAGAGAACTGAAACCCAACACATAGGGCACGATCTCTCGAATTTCCAAACACAGAATATTGCCTTATTTTGAAAGTTTTGGTTTTTGGATGAAATTGATAAAAAATTAGGTTATGTTTTAAAGAAATGTTATTCAAAACGTGAATAGGGTCATGCGACGAATAATGGTAATGTGACATGAATTTGGCGTAATGATAACATAATACAAGCAATACATAACATTAGTATTATTAATCTAAAATATTAATATGCATGAATAATAATAATGATAATGAAACCATAATATAAATAATAATAATGATGGTGATAACATCAATAATATGGAAATATGAACGAACAAATTATAAGACATGCAAGAACGATAATCACATAGCTTACACTAAATATGCACATTAACAATCGCAGAACAATGCATTGAACAATTTTAAAAGAAGTAATACATAAAGCAATTTAAAATAATTGACAAAAATAATTTTAAAATGAAGAATACATGAAAAAAATACAGTGAATAATATATGAAACAATTTGACATAATGTCAAGATGTAAAATAAACAGTATGCATAAAGTTTGCTGAAAAATAATATAGAAAAACTCCTTAAAATAAGTAAGTAAGTAAGTAAGTAAGTAAGTAATAATAATAATAATAATAATAATAACAATAACAATAACAATTACCTAATGGCAGAATAGCAAAATCATTAAAGGAAACGAAATGTATTCGGAAAGGGTTAAATTAAAATGACAGCACGATTTGGGGGGGGGAATTGAAAATAAAAGGGGATCAACGGACTCAAATGAAATATGCGCAAACTATTGGGGACTGAACGAGCAAATAACCCCAAATGGTAAAATATGGCGTTTAATAGGGCTAAATTGCGAAATAATCAGGGAACCGAGGGATTAAACGCGAAAATGCCCCTTTTGACGGAAAGAGGCGCGGATCAGGGTCACGAGTCGGGTCGACGCGCGGATCCTAGCCTCTTAAATGATGCCGTTTCACTTATTGTTTAAAACCAAAATCCCTTTGCTCTTTTTATTCTTTTCTTTAGTGTTCGATAAGCCAACAGAGGCTTCCTCTCTCCCCCTCTCCGGAGAAGATGAAGGGACGGCCCTTCACTCTGTTATCTCTCCGTTCTTCCCTCTTTTCGCCTTCTCAATCGGTCGGGCTTCCAGGGCCTTAATCGTTTCGAAGCCCTTCGATTCCCCTGTCTAAGGCGCCCCGAAGTCGACCCCCTAGGTCCAGTTCCTGGATCCGATGGCGACGACAGAAAGGGTCTTCCGATTCGGCGCCTATCGACTCAGGTAAGGCCTTTTCACTCTCTTTATTTTGTTTTGTTGTTGATCTTTTAGTCAGATTTCGAAACCAATAAATAAAAAACATGGAAGCGTAAAAGAGACGGTATTAAACCAAAGGAAATAAAACAGAAAAATAAAAACGACCTTATGTTTTGTTTCTTTTTGCTTCTGATAATAATTCTTCCTAGGAAAAAAAAGAGAGTTTACAGGGTCTTGTTTCGGTTGTTTTATAACCGATTTACAAAAGCATCGGTTCCCATTTTTCTGCCATTTTCTTTGCTGTTCGTTGTTGTTTTCTCTTGCGGGGCATGGCGCGCGCGCCGGTGGGGACGGCGCGCCGAGGCGCATGGGCGTCGCGAGATCGGCGTCGCGTGACTCGAGAAACGACGCGCGCGGACAGGACACGCGCGATCCGGCAGCGCGCGTGGTGTAGACGCAGCGCGTCGCGAAACGCGCAGCGGATCTGAAGCGGTCGCGCGTGGTGTCCGTGAAGAAGTCTGCGATCCACGAGGAGGCCAAAGCGTGGCGCGCGCGTGGGTTTCCTCCTTGATGTTGTCATTCTTTTCTGTTAATGGGGTTAGGGCTTAAAATTTGGTTTTGGGCCTGTTTTGGGCTTGTCTGTAAGGGTTTCTTATTGGGCTCCGGGTTTTTAGTTTAAATGGGCTGTTAATTAGGCTTAGGGGTATATCAGGCCTTGTAAATGGACCTTTTATGGACTGTCTTTGTTGTTTTTTTTTTTTGTTTTTTTTGTTTTTTGTTTGGACTTTATTTATCTGATGGGCCTTGGTTCTAATAACGGGCCGGGCAGAAATTGGTGATTACATGATCAATATATTTCATTTCTGATTTGAATTGATTTGTTTTCAGCTTCGATTAACTAAATAAACTCAGCAGTTTGAGTAATACCATATCCGTGGCCGATGTTTTCTGTGGTTTTGAAGCCGACGGTGACCAAAATACATGCAATCATGAGAATGTAGTTGATCTCTGGTATATAAACCTGACCCTCATACTTGGCGGGGGTGTGGGCTACCTTCATTTTTGGAAAACATCCAAGCGATAACGACTGAGTGATAATTGAAAATACACCAGATACCATTGCTTGGCTGGCAATAACTGAGGCGAGAACCGCTATCACGAATGTTGGCCAATACATTGGACCTATATCCAAATAAAATTAGTACAATTCATCACACCCAATATTCTTTTAATTAAGATTTTTACCTGGAATTGATCTGTAGAAAGTGTCCACAACGTCTGTAGGGTGTTCGGTGAGGTAGGCAGCTTGGCCACAATAAGCAACGAGTATGGAAGGCATGACCACGAAAGAGAAACTCAACTGTAGATCAATGCGTAAAAAAAATTATGTCGAATAACCAAAAAGGGGGGGAATTTTGACTGTTTCCAGTCAAACCATCCTACTTTGGAGTATGGTCATCATAGATTCCAAGACTATGAAAACTGAATAAAAGTTTGGGAAGAAATGACATTTTTTTGCTGGTTTTATATAAACTAAACTTACTTGAATCGCCGAAACACTGAAGTGATCGAGGTCAGCAAACATAGCTTCCGTCCCTATTTTTTAAATGTACTTACAGTTTAGACAATGAAAATGAGGAGATGATCAATCTGTAAATGAATCTCGGCCACACACCTGTAGTGGAAAGAACTACTCCACCAAGTGATATCCACCCTTCCTTGCCTCGTCTTCTGAAGTAATGCACTATATAATACGGATTAACCGCACGTAATACACCAAAACCATATGCGTGAAGGTTGTAAAAACCAATGCCGATGAGTAAAAGAAACCACAAGGTTAAGATTGGGGCAAATGAAAATCCCACTTTGTCAGTTCCAAATTGCTGAGCATAGAAAAGGTGAACAGTATTAGCACCGTAAATCCCACCACAGCCTCTGAAAATACATTAGTGTTTTTACGTAAATACATGGAGAAAAGCATTTGGCTTAAAATGGTTGTAGGATTGCAATAATGGTGAAGATGTGATAGAAGGTACCTTGTCCCAAGGATTGGATGCCACCAACGGCGGAAAGAAGTACAAAAAAACAAAAGAAGAAATTTAAACATTGTGAAATTTGAAGTGAATAGATGGTGATGAAAAATGGAGTGGATATGCACCTGATATAGATGGAGTCAATATCCCATCTCCTATAACCATAGAAGTCCTTAGGAGAGTGACCAGCAAAAGAATAATTTTGACAGCTTCACTGCTCTCCAACTTTCCTCTAATATAGTGTGCTCGTTTCAACTGGCTAGATGGAATTTCCAACTTGTAGTTAGACAGATCTCTATCCTCTGGTTGTTGATTTGGAACTAAGCTCACTCTAACATGTCGGCACAACAAAGAGTAGAGTGCAAATGTTCCGCTTGAAATCATATTTATTATAAGTGGTTAACACAATCTAAACATGCAAAGGCAAGAGAATTATGCAGTAGAGGATGAGGGACAGAGCCCCATGAAGGTTGTCAGGGTGTCCTATGCTTTCAGGGAAAATACCGGCGAATGTGTATAGTGGAGAAGTTCCAAGATCTCCATACACTATTCCAATACTCTGAAATGCTAAACTCAACTTCGTCGCCTAATCCATCTGTACACAATCACACAAAGGGTGGTTGAGCAAAATAAATAAAGTAAGTTTGTGGCAATCTATTCTATAAGGAGTGGATTAGAGAGGAATGACCTTGGAACCCAAGCCCTTGCCAGCCTCCAAATTTAGAGAATCCACATGCCGTAGCTTTCCCCATGAGGACTTTCGTTGTTTGGGTCCTTTTTTCTCAGTGTCTGATGTAATCTCTGTCTCCTTATCACCTTTATCAGCCATACTTGCCTCTCGTGTTTCCTTCCTTCCCAATCACTGTCAAAATCAATTGAGTTTGAATGGCTTCTCCACTTTGGCATGATATAGACGCTTCAGTCAGATGCTCGGGATTCAATACAAGCCATAATATTTAAATGTGGTTCTCACTCTGCGTAATCATCGTTTTTTCGTTTTAGACAGCAAGTTTTTAGCATCTGACGAATGTTATACCTGATAACACACTTCATATATCTGTTATAATAAATGTCATAATGGCAGTACAACAGTGTAAACCAGGAAAAAGTCAAATAGTAAAAATATAAAACAAATTTTATATTTTTATAAGGTAAATATTTTTTTGGTAATCTCTCAATTTTTGGTAGTTTCTTTTTTTTTGGTGTTTTCTTAAACTTTTTGGTATTCTTTCATAATTCATCTTTTATTTCTCAAAAATTTTTACATTTCCTCGTAATGTTTGGTACTTAATATTCCCTCATAATTTTTTATATATACTTCATGTTTTTTTTAGTATTAGCCTCATAACTTTTTGTACTTCCTCGTGTGTTTTAGTACTCCCTCATGTATTTTTGGTCTCATAAACTTTGGCATGTTTTTTTGGTATGCTCTTATAAACTTTGGCATGCTTTCAAAATAGGAATCGATTGATATTGTTTATTGAAAAGATATACATTAATTTGCATTTTAATGAAAATTTACCGACGAAAAAAATGGTGATTTTTAAAGTATTAATTTTGCATACTAATATTTGATATAAAACTATTATATGTAAGCATAAATTTAAAAAGGGTGAAAATTTAAATAAATCAAATCCTTTTAAGAAAAGTAATCAATAACTCTTATATAAATTTGAGATTTATTCCTAACCTTTTTTATTTTATTTTAAAACAATTATGATCAATGTATTTGATTATTTCAACAAATTAAAAAAGAAAAAATATATTTTTTTAAATCATAATAATGAATATAAAAATTAGACAAATTATTATTTATAGTTAACAAAGATAATATTATGAAAAATATAAATTTTAGATTCAATGAAATAATAATAAATAATAAATAAATATACGTAGCACAATATAACCTTGTCTTGCACATATAATCCATTGAGTTGATGGAGAAAAAGAGACATTGAATCTTGCTGTTTCATTCACAATAGATTCAATGAGGGCCGTAGAAGCATATGCATACTATGCAGACAAAACTTACAAGTGCTCAGGCCCCAACATTGATTAACAGATGCAAAAGAAGATTTGGAGGACCATGTTGTCCCAATTCCCAATTACTACTCTTTCAAAACTGCATATGGTGACCAGTTGTACCATAATTCCTTACTATCTTTCCAACAATCTGAAAATGGAAAGGTACATCATCCACGCTTAAATTTTAATTTATAAATACATGTACCAGCTGAGAAAACTCCACTGTGACAGCAAGTGCAAGTGGCAGCTCTCAAGACTAAAACAACAGATCCTCGCATAAATCTTTTCAACACTTCCAACTTTCCACTCTCATTTGCTACAGATTCAACCTCTGTCGGATTCAGACTTCTCTTCCGTTTCAAAACTTGTAGGATCATAAAGATCACACTCTTTGGGAGGTTCACTCCTGCTTCTTACATTTGTTGATCTGCTTCTCTCTGCACTCCCTTCTCTGTGACTACCAGTTCTGCCAGAATTCCTCTTCTTCACAGAAGTGCAAGCCTCTTCTTGACTATCATCATTTGTCTCAAGTGTTTCAAGTAATTCAACCACTTCATTCATGAGAGGTCTCCCTTTTGGGTTTTGGCTAAGGCATTGATAGGCTAAATTGGCTACCTTTCTTGCAGTTTTAGCTGAGTACTGACCATCCATTTTAGGGTCTAAGATCCTCAGAACCTTCTTATTATGGTTCAAGAGCGGACGAGCCCACTCAACCAGGTTATGCTCTCGGCTAGGCCTGCATTTGTCCATTGCTCTTCTTCCAAGGAGCATCTCTAGTAACACTACTCCAAATCCATAAACATCACTTCTTGCCGTTAAATGGCCTGGTCATATCAATACTGCAACTTGGTTAGCCATTATCATTTCTAATACTGGCATAACTTAACACCATCAAGTACAAACATGTCAGTTTATCAAAGGATATAACAAAGGCAGTGCATCATATAACTATTGTACCAGTTTCTATTCAGCAATCAAACCAATTTTGTGATCATTGTCTTCTGATTTAACAATACAACATATTTCATAAAAGTTGAACTTCAAAGATAAGATGCTTAATGAAGAAATAAATAAGCTTTCTCTCTACTGGTATGTGCAGCTTTTGTGCAAGAAACCTACTATAAAATGCATTTATATAACCACTTTTATTCAATAATATATTTGGATTAAACAAAAGACAGAGCAAGGTTCAAGAAGCAAGTGTTACACGCAGAATCGGATTGATTAAGCATAGATGAGATAAGCCACCAAGTTGTTCGTTTATTTACTCCCATCTATTCCTTTTATAATTCTTTTCAACAGTTTATAAGCTACAGCCCAAAACGGAAAGTAAATATTTTCATGCAAAATAAATAAATGCCACAAATTTCTCAAGTCATAAAATGCACAAACAATTCTAGTACACTAATGCTATGTTTGGTAGCAGTATTATTTTTCCTTTAGCATATGAGTTAGCAATAAACTGAGTTCAATTGGTAATTTTTAGCTACTCACATGACTTGTTTTTGGAAAAGAGAAGGAATTTTTTTTTGCTTATTTTGAAGAGATCTTATTTTCTACAAGAGTTTTTACACATCCTTTTAGTTTCAAATTTAAATATGTACCAACTATTCTTTATTTTATGTCTAACCATTTTAATACGTATAAATTAAATAAGCTTTTTCCTCATATTATTTCACTAATAACCAAAAAATGCATGAAGAATTTAGAAGTCAAAATAAAGTTGAAATTGTTCAAACATTTCTGTTGAATATTGCAGTTGATTTCATATGGGGAAAATGCATTTTCAGAATACTATATGTCTATTCGACTACTATCATAACACGAAGTATCTGCCTCGGAAAACTTAAGAGACAACTCAAGAAATTGCTACTTTCCAACTTCAGCACAACTGAACAGAATGCTAATTACTGCTCATAAAGAAAACTTATCAATAATTGACTCTCAAGATCCTACCATTATTACTAAAATATCTCTCTCTGGCAATGATGAAGATTTTCAATTATCTTGAAACAGAATAATTAACTACTAACCAGTCATAACATATTCAGGAGCAGCATATCCGTATGTGCCCATCACTCGTGTCGACACATGGGTCTGGTCTCCAGTTGGTCCATCCTTTGCAAGTCCAAAGTCTGCGAGCTTTGCATTGAAGTCCTACATGTTACGAGCATTTTGGAAACTAAAACTTATTTCAAAAGAGACCACATAATGAAATCTTAAATTTCAATTTAACTAGGAATGGATCCTTGTCAGCATTAAACTTCCAATGAATTTATCATCTGTAAGGTTCTTGACCTTAAGGAGCTATTGTAAATTTACAATTCAAATTAATGATTTTTCTATACCCCAAAAAAAAAAAAAAAAAAAAAAAAAAGCGAACTTAGCAAGGACCATGAACAGGTTGATAAGCCTTCCCATTTTTAATGATCCCACAAAACAAGATGCACTCGATTAATGTAAGGACAACTCATAAATAACAAACCAAAAAATGAGGACTAACCGCATCCAATAAGATGTTTGATGTCTTGAAGTCACGATATATGATAGGTCTTTCGGCACCATGAAGAAAAGCAAGCCCTTTTGCTGCATCTAAAGCAATCTTTATCCTTTTTGACCAAGTCAAACTGCAACCAACCCCTAACAACCAAGAATAGATAGGTGTATAAAAAATGCTTCCATTCTTTTTATAACAGAAAACGGAAACCTTTTTCTTTGAAATGTAAGAACTATGCAGATGCTTTTAGCAGATATTTTTTCTAGCATGCTCTTTATCTCTAATATTATTACCCAGCCACAAAATCTAAGCAATACCAGGTAAGAAGAGCCACAAAACATCATTGATGGATGTAAATACTAGAAACTATAGGACAAATAACAAAGTTGGGGTTAAGTGAACTAATGGAACACCCTTTTTAACCAACTATCTAGATTGATGTAAGTAAAAACTAGGGATTTTTCCATTCTTCCAGGCTAAGTTTGAAGCAAGAAAATAATGCTCTTTCCCTTTCATCAGACAGCATATAATTTTATTTTCCATCATTTTCCGGTATAAGAGTCTGTTCTAATTAAAATCAAATGAAATTCAAGTTGACAAATATTAATCACCATAAATGTGAATGAATGCTGTGAATGCATTAGTTCAGAAAATATCAAAAGATACTTAAAACCACTCTTGCACTTTTATCCCACTAATGGAGTAATTTCTTGAAAAAATATCCATGTTATGGAAAGTCTCCTGAAAAGGCCTGACTTCCGAGCCCATTGAACAACCAAAGCAACACAACTTATTTGCCGGCAGATAATATGCTTTAGCTCCCAAGTTATGGAAAGGTGGTATTCATTATGTACAACCAGATGGAAATATAAAAGCACAAGAAGTTGTTATATATCTAACCACTTACTGCGGAAAAGGTGCTTTTCAAGGCTTCCACTTGCCATGTATTCATAGACAAGCAGTCGATGCTCATCCTCACAACAGTATCCAATGAGCTTCACAAGATTTGAATGGCTGAGTTGCCCTAGATAGTTGACTTCAGTCTGCAGAACAAAGAATCATATGCAGACCAAAGCAATCATATTCTACCTTGAACTGCTATTCTCAATAAATAAATAAATAAAACTGCATATAATAATATAACGTACCAACTTGAAACAGGTCATTTTTCAGGTCTTATTCAATGATTAAGTATTGTTGAAACTATTTATGCATCGACAAAATTGAGAAATAGCAACCAAACATCTGCTTCTGAATGAATTTTTTTCTCAACAAGAAAAAAGAAGATAAACCAAATGAAACTTTTAAAATTTGTCACTAAATTCCAAATGCCCGAAAATATATCCCTACCTAATACATTAAGTTAATGCTTAAATTATTGACCTTTTTCTATACTCCTAGATAGCTATAAACAAAAACAAGAATTAACTAACAGATTTGAATTAGGCCAAGCAATTTAATTGTGGGAAACTACTATATCTATAGGATAATAAAATGAGATGTGCAATTACCCCCGTCATTTAAAATGGATTCTCATAACTGTAATCCTCAGGATTCTGCCAGTATATGAGCGTTCTTCTTCTGCTAGAAGAAAAATTTTCACATCTCTCTCTCTAGTTGTATTGATAAAGTTTATACCAGTATTTCAAATGATATACCATGCATCCAAATATGTAGATATAGCAAAAATAAAATGATAACACCTCAGATTAAAATAATTACATAGAAGATGTGGAGACAATACAAGGAGATTACCAGCCATTCTCTGTCACCTTGGAACCCATCAGGATTAAGCTCCTTAATTGCGACTGCTGTAGATGTATAACCGGGCCTCACAGTCTCATCTATTACTCCTTTGTAAACAGCCCCAAAGCCACCCTCACCAAGAATATAGTCTGGCCTGAATTGATTTGTAGCCAGCCTCATCTCCTCATATGTGAATATATCAACATTGCTATATCCAGGATTCTGCCGCAGATCTTTGACATCCTTGGCTGCCAAAGGAAGGATGCATGGGATTTTGGTTTCAGGTGAGTCCTGCATTTCTGTTTTTTTTGTTGGAGAGGCAGTAGCTTTAACTTTTTTAAGTCCTCTGTCCGAAGTTGTTCATAGTAAAGCAGTATCTACAAACAAAAGGCCGTCAAATTCTTCAAATGTACGAACATACAAGTATGAAACATCCGACATGCATCATTATTTAATAATTCTATACAATTTAAAGAAGATCAGTCCCAACCACTCTCAGTTCAATTGTTGTAGGTTTTTGAAATAAATTTTAGGCTGTTTTCTTTTTTCTGCAAATTATAACATATAGACTTTTGAACTCTTCTAGAACCATGTAAAAATAATCACATTCATAACATAATCAAGAGATCAACACTGAACAATGGCACACCTAATAAACTTTTACCATATGAAATTTAAACAACTCAAAGAGTTTCGAATAGAACGGCTGTTTCCCTTTGCTGTAAATTCTTTTGGAGGAAGAAATTAAACCAATAAAACAAAATTAAAAGAACAGATATTGAAACCAGGGTTAGAAACTTGAACAATGAAATCAAAAGAAAACAGGAAAAGGACGAAGGAAAGAAATTAATATCTAACCTGAACATTTGCTGAGAGATTGGAGATGGTGATAATGTTGATGCAGTTGCCCCTCAATGCTTAAACAGATCCCCATTAAAATCCGATACACTATGATAGTTAATATGAATACGGATTTTGTATCCCTATTGCTTTAGCAACAATATATTTTATAAGAGCATCCTATTTCATTCAAGTTCAAAATGAACTCAATGTTGTTAAAAGAGGGGTCCGGATCCAATCCGGATGAGACCGGATCTCGCCGGGAATGACACCGATCCAATTGACAAAAATGGAAAACCAACACCGCAGAAAGTGGGAGCTTAAAAGAAACCCAAAAATCACAGTCAGAAAGTTTCATCCCGTCAAAAGATTACTGGTTTTCTCTTTATTTTTTATTTTTGCTTTATTTTCAGAGGCTCAGCCACCAAAAACGCCAAGCAAAACGGGACCCCATGTTTTGCTAACAATACAACCTCCTCACATCTTCCCATTCATTCGTTGTAGGCAAAATCTCCTCGATAAAGATGGCATTACTTTTCTTTATTTAATACCAATTTCATCCATCAATTTAATCCCTTATATTTAGATCTTTCTTTAAAAGCATCACAGCAATTAAACCTTTTGCAGGTTACATTGAGTTTTCCAGGTTATTGTTGGTCATGCCAATTTTTCACAGTCAAAAACACAATATAACAATCACTTATACATGCAATTTAACGCTAAACACATTCAATTTATGTTAAACATTCAAATCTGAGTCTTAATCGAGAATATAAAAGCTCTTTAATCAACCTGAGTATGAAACATGTCCAAATTATAAAATTTTCAAATTTTCATATTAATGTCAAAGATGTCGCAACATCCAATTTCAAACTTAAAAGGAGAAATATCCAATCTTCATTGTCGCGACAATAACTATCCAATGTCGCTACAATAAACTTTGAATAAAAAAGAACAATCTTCCCAAACAAACTTAAATCTATTTACAATCCATATTCATGCCAAAAAAAGCACAATATTCAATCCAACCAATAAACTAAACATTCAACACATAATCCTCAACTAAAGTCAAACAATACAAATTATATTTCATATCAACATTTAACCATTTAAAAACCAAACCTCATCTCTATCTTACCAATTTGAAACTTACCATTCCACTTTACCAGTATACCCTTATGCTCATTTTATAACAGAATGACTTTTAAGCCTTAATGTAATATCCCTAATTTATTACTGAGTTAGGAACAGTGCCAAGTCGAGTTAAGTATACTTGAGAATTTTAGAAATAGATCAAATAAGAATTTTTGAGTGTTAGTATAGAAAGTAGTTAGAGCGGATAGAAAATTAAAAATATTTTTGAAATGAGAAATATTAATCTAGGGTATTCACTAAATTATACGAGAATGAAAAGTATCGGGGCAAAAGTAAGAAAATTAAAATTTTAAAGTGATTGCATTGAATTGAAGAAAAAATGAGTAAGGACTAGAAGTGAAATTTTACCAAAATAAAGTATGATTCATGGATGATATTATAAAGAAAGTTGAAGGATTAAATGGTAATTACTTAAATTAGATAATTATGAAAAGCTTGATGATTAAGGACTAAATTGTGAAAAAATCTAATTGGTTGGAATATTTAATTATTTTTTATTTTAATTAATAAATTAAGTAGATTTTTTTTATAGAATTTTATAAAGATGATGAAAAATCATCCATTTCATCTCCATCTTCACGCCACCTTCAATATTCCACCATATCAACTTTTTCTTTTATTACAAAAAAGTCTTTTCCTCCATTTTCAAGCTTTCCAAGCTTAATTCCTCCAATTCCTTTCATGAATCCTTAGTAAAATCAATAGAGAAGCTTATTAGCCACCTTAATTTCATGAAAATAAGTATCAATGGTTGTCTTGGAGGAGAGAGAAAATAAGAACTAGGGTTTGATTTCAAGTGAGCAAGGTAAGAATGATAAGTTTTTTTTCATGAAATTCATGTTAGTTTCATTTAAATAGCATAGATATGTTATTTTATCATGATTTTAACAAGTAAATGTTATATATTTTGATATGGAAATGAAGAAAAAGAGAAGAAAAGTGAAGGATTAGTTGGAGAAAAAGGCTAGGAAGTAGCCAAGGAGTAAAAAAAAAAAAAAAGACAAGATTTATCGAAGCTTTGGTTGTAAGTACTTCAAGAATTTTACTTTATTCAATTTTTGTTTAAGTATAAATCATGCTCAAATAGTTAATTTAATTGTTAATATGATAATATTATGTATAAAATTTACGAATGGGTAGTGATATATATGATTTAAATTTTATTTATGTTATTGACTTGAATTAGTATACTGAAGTAGTAGTAAAAGGATTAAATTGTAAAGTGAACAAAATAAGTCATGTGGACTTAAATGTTGAAAAGAGAATGTGAATGAAGTGTGATGAAATAGTGATGATATGGAAAGTGAATGTATGGTTAAATTACAAATTATATTGAAAGTTTATGTTAAAAAGGACTAAGTTGTAAAAAGTAAAAAAGTTTGAACTATTTTTATTTGACTAAGTAAATACAATGGAATAAATGTGTTAAAAGCCCATGTAGACAAGATGTGAATTAGTAGGATATGACTGGCATGTAATTAGGAATTCTTATGTGCACAAAATAAAGCGGCACTTCGGTGCACACTTCAGTGCGAATGAAAGTGGCGCTTTGATGCAATACTGTGATTGTTTCGTATATCCTATGTGTTCTATTTAGTCTACAATGGGCTATACAAATCAAACATGGAAGATAAACTTTTCAAAGAAATCGATAAGTGAATTAAATCTTGAATATTGATATCTTGTTATGTAACCTCCAAAACCCGGTCTAGACGTTATGGTCGAATCGTAAAGGTCACATTGGACACTTAAAATATGAATCTACCCTAATGCTGGTTGAAAACCTCAAATACGCTCTCTTTTAAATAAAATCGCTATCACTTTTGTTATCTTGGGAAAAACGTTCATTATTAAATCCAACCTTTATTAAGTCAAGTTAGTGGCATTGGCATGGTTTTTAGAAAAACCCTTTGCACATCACTACTTTTGAAAAATAACTTTGATTATCTTGATTGCAGTAGAAAATTTGATTAAAAACCCGATTATTAATTAAGCCAAGTAACATGCTCAATCTAATTTTGGAATAATCTTATAAACCAATCTCAAGTATGAAACTATGCATGCATGAAAAATCCCCAAAATAGAAATAAACTCAAACCACAGTTCAAAAAAAAAACTTTATAGTCCAAAACCAAATAAAATTAGATAACTTTAAAAAAAATAAAATCTAGGTCCGAAGTCCATCATACGTCTGCATTCCAAGTCCAATCCTAATTTCATTCATTACCTGAGAAGTTGAAGTAATGGGGTGAGCTAACTAGCTCAGAATGAGTCTAAACAACAAGAGCATTTAACATACATTTTAGGCATTCACACAAGAATCCATGTATAACAATCAAAACATCAGTAACAATATTATAATGAGTCATGATCATGTCATAAGGAAAAATAAATTCCTACCCCAACCATCCGCTGCACACTACGAATTCCTCAGAACTCGTCTGCCAAACTCCAACATTGCGAGCAAAGCTCGATGTGGTAAAACAACCGTATAAACATAGTTGGAAAAATTATGCCATTTAACATTAAATGCGATAAAAATCTACATTCTCCATAGTACTCCCGATACAGTGCACTGACTACGTATAAATGCAAACTTAATATGTAGCTAATACTCCATGGAACTCCTCTGTCAACCACAACATCAAACCTACCTCGATGTGCATGCAAGATTCAATACAATATCATACATAGTCATGAATTTGATTCTTTCTCATTTCAATGGCGCGATCAACATGCCCTTATACATTCATATACTTTCAGTCAATTGGATCATTTATCCAACTTTCAATTCACCATTAAGATGGTGTCATCCAACAAATCACAATGTCATATAAACTTACAATACTTTTCTGAGTGCTGTATAGCAGCCTTTCAAACATTTTATAGCAAATCATTCATACAAATATATCATGCATAAGCCTCATTCTCATTCGGGAACATGCTATAAATACAACCAACATACATAATATTAACTAATCATCCACAACAAAATCAATCATACACTCATTCAGTCAATCTCACATCTTTGCTAACATGACAAACAATTAGGGCTCAAAACGTACCTGATTCAACCACTTACAATTTAATTACTTAGCCATTTAGCCAAGCCCGACCAGCAATATTAGTCACCAATTATAACATTAAAAATATTATTAACCATTCATGTTAAAGAGTTAGGACCCACACCTTATTTTACGCTCTACTGCAGCACACTTGCGAATCTCACGATTTCTTTTTAAAACTTTAAAACGAACCTAGATTAAAAATCATCATTAAACTCAATTAATATACCACTTAAATATCCCCCAAACACTCTTTTATGAGTTCAATCCAACCATTACAATTATAACAATTTTTCAGATCCAAATTAGTTAGGTTCCTTACACTGGTTTGATGCGAAATGTATGCAAGAACGTCTAACAGATTCACTATTGATTTGGGGCGTTTAAGTCAAAACCTAACACAATTAAATATTGAAAAATAAGTAGCTATTCCATCATTAAAATCTTTAATTCGATCAATTAACAATTTTCCCAACATCTAAACCAAAACTACACACTAGCCCATAATCAACCACACTTACGCTTCCTGAATTATCATATTTGAGTCGACAAATGATCAAGATTGATTTTTCCTAAAGTACACATGATTAAAGGCTGATTAGAAAGGGTTCAAGAACCCAAGATATTGCTGGAAATAGATGGGAAAAATTAAAGAAAGAACCGCTTCCTTTTGTGCCTATAGGCACGGCACACCACCACCAACAGTAGCAAATCGGGGCTGATTTAAAACCACAATTGAAATCACCTTAAAGGCTGAAAAAATACCCATTAAATCTTTAAAAATCACCCCAATTCTAGATCTGGAAATTTGGATATTCAACTTGAAAGATCCATCAAGAAATTGAATGAAAACAAGCACTTACACAAGCTAAGAGAAAGGGGCGACAATGAGACTTCTTGGCAACAATGAAGATCGTTCTTGGAGGTCCAAGATTTCATATTTGAGGTTGGAAAATTAAGGGGAAATGGCACCAAGAAATAGGGGAGAATGATGCAATATCTTGTGGCAAAAGAAAAGAAAAAGAGATGGTGGTTCAAGGTTGTATGGGCGGCGGCAACAAGAGAAAAAGAAAGGAAAAATTGAAGAGAAATGAGGAGAGGAAAGGGGAGGGATGACTAGGGTGAAGAAAAAATGATTAAAGGCTGATCAAATTAGTTAAAAATAATATTTATTCCTAGGTTTTACTAGGCTTGGGCAGCACACACTATGAGAAAAAGAGGGATTTTGCAAAATTTAATTATTTTACAAGGGAAGGTCGAACTTGGAACCTGTAACAGCCAATTTTTCAGTAAAATCGAAACATTGGTTTTGGGACTACAAATCTGATCCGAAAATAAAATTTATTTTTATTTTATTACATGGTCCGTATTATGATAAAGATGTCGTGTGAAAATTTCGATAAGAAAATTTTGTTGATTATGTGCTTAATTACGAGAAGGACTAAATCACATAAAATGTAAAACTTGAATTCTAGTAGCTACAAGGATTAAATAGCTATTGAATTCAAAACTTAAGGTCCTTATATGGTAAGTAGACCATTAAAGAAAAGTATGTAGATATTTTGGTGACTCATCCATGGAAATTTAGAAAAAGGGCAAGGACTAAATTGGAAATTGAAATAATTAAATTAATTAAAAGATGATAAAAGATATCATCTTATTTTCATGTCATCTTTAACCTAAAATACATGGAAACCCTAGGAGAGAGAGAAGAAACTTTCATGGCTTAATTGGTTAAGTTTTCTTGTCCCGTTTTTAGTAATTTTGATATTTTTGAAACCGGGATAGCTTAATCTATCTATTTGGGGGATCAATCTGAAAAGTTATCAAAGTATGGAAAATGGGTCATGGATGAATATGCTGAAAATTAGAAATTTATGGTGGAAAATGAAAGATTGTTGATAGATAAACAACTTTTACAAAGTAATTTTTGATGAAAACATGATTTAGGGACTAAAATGTAAAGTTGTGAAAATTGATGAAAAATTCTGAAATTTATAGAAACTATGTGCTGTAAATTCTATATTGAAATTTCGGTTAGGCTTGGAATAGGGATTAAATTGCATAAATTTCATTTTTCGAGCCTAAGGACGAAATTAGAATTTATGGAAAAGTTAGGGGCAAAATAGTAATTTTTCCTAGGACGTAAATTGAGTCCAAATAAATATGAAATGTGTGAAATTGATGATTAAAGTTATTTATATAGATCCAGACAACACAAATTCGAGGTTAGACCGAGGAAAAAAAAAGGTTTCAGATTAGTAGGTTTTATACGCGAATAAGTATCAAGGTAAGTTCGTGTAGCTTAATCGAGCATGTAATTATGTTAAAATAAATGTTTTGTTGTATGAAATGTGATTATTATTTATGTGAATTGCTTGGATGTTACGATATAATAATGAATACATGATTGAAATGGTTGAAAAAGGGTTAAGTTCCGTTTGAATATTAAATTTCGATGAATATATGTGCTTTCCCGAAATGCATGAGGTCCTACATTTGATGCTGATGGATTTAGCTCGGACGAGTAATCCTATTGACCTTATTATAGAAAGGATTTAGCTCGGACGGGTAATTCTCATATAATACCTCTCAAGTATACGTTACAAAAAGGATTTAGCTTGGACTGGTAATCCTATTATACGACATGTGGATCGAGAGTGTGTTCCTTGATTAAGTGCCCTAATGGGTACTCTTGAAAAAGAATTGACGGGTTATTAAAGCTTACACCTCGAGTGTACCACTTGAGCATCCATTGGAACTTCAATGGTTCAACGGGCAAAACTCTTGGCAAGATGAGAGAATTATGAGATGGAATGATAATGTCTTGAAAGAATATGGCATGATGAGCTCATCTATGTTTACTTGATGTATATGAATTTTTTTGTCTAACATGTTTGATTGAATGTTTGTATTTAGAAAATTTTTCCAAGTTGATGGAAAACATGTTATTTTATGCTTAAATTTAATAAACAGGATCGGTAAGTTTAGTTTTCTGTTATACGAACTTACTAAGCATGTAATGCTTACTCTGTTTAATTTTCCCTGTTTTATAGTGCTCGGAAGCTCGCAAAGGTTGGAGATCATTGGAGCATCATCACACTATCCACTAGCTTATCTTGGGTATATGTATAGCAAATCATTTTGGTATAATGGCATGTATAGGTTAACTTGGCCTTAATTGGCTTGATAATGATGTTTTGTATCCTAGCCATTGGAATGGCTAGTAATGGTCTATTTTGGTATTATGAAGTAGATTATTATGCTAATCATACATGTGATTTAAGTGAATGTGATAAAGATGCTAATGCCTGGATTAAATCAAGGTAAGAATATAAACATGTATGTCATGTTGAATGATGGAAATTGCTTAATTTAAATGCTTGAATTGGTTGGTACTTGGATGTAAGCATTAGTGCAGGTCATTGTTGTGATTTTTGGGTGGCTAGAAATGACTTTATTTTGTCCATACAGCTAGAAACATGGGCGTGTGCCTTGATCGTGTGTGACACACGGCCTGGTACATGGGCGTGTGGTTAGGCCGTGTGTCCCTTGCACCTAAATTTTGAGAAACAGAATGCTCAAAATTGAGTACACGGGCAGAGACATGGGCGTGTGTCTCAGCCGTGTTGGTACACGGCCTGAAACACGAGCATGTATCTTGGCCGTGTGAAACCTACACCTGATTTCGAAAGAATTTAATTAACCGCACGGCCTAGCACACGGGCGTGTGGCATGGTCGTGTGCACAAGTCAAAGAGTTACACGGGGTCGAACACGGCCTGTACACGGGCATGTCCTAGGGTCACACGGGCGTGTCCCTCGAACCACACAAGTGTGTGAGCCCTACAACTTGGAAAATTTTTGTAATTTCGCGAAAAATTCTTACAGTTTCTGATTAAGTCCCGAATCGATTCTAATGCTTGTATTGGCCCTCGAGGGTCCATTTAAGAGACAATATTAATAATCTTGATTAATGAATAGTAAATTTACATGAATTATTTGTAAATGTTCTGAAACTTTCGGTAATACTCTGTAACCCTGTTCTGGCAACGAATACGGGTTAGGGGTGTTACAGAACCTTAATCTAATTCCCATGCTTCCGTAATTATCCATTAACCATTGGGCTATTTCCTTATTTTAGGAATAATTTTGCATTCCTATTAAACTAAAATTTGAGATGTTACAGCTTTACCCCCTTAAAGAAATTTTATCCACGAAATTACTTGATTTAAAAAAAATGAAGATATTGAAGCCGAATTGAGTCCTTCGGCTCCCAAGTAGCCTATTCAATGCCATGATTTCTCCAAAGCACTTTGACTAAGGGAATTTTCTTTTGCCTTAAAATTTTAACTTTACGATCCAATATTTGAATAGGCTCATTCTCAAATGTCAAATCCAGTCTAATCTCAATCTCCTCTATTGGAACAACATGTAAGGGATCTGATCGATATAGTTTTAACATCAAGACGTGAAACACATCGTGAATATAATCCAACTCATGAGGCAATTCTAGTTGATATGCCACGAGATCAATCCTTCTAAGCACTTGATATGAGCTAATGAACTTAGGGCTTAACTTGCTCTTTCGACTGAACCTCAGAACTTTCTTCTATGGAGAGACTTTAAGGAAAACCCAATCTCCCACATTATATTTGATGTCCCTACACTTTAAGTCAGCATACAACTTCTGCCTATCAGAAGCTGCCTTCAATCTAACTCGAATTATCCGAATTTTATCCTCAGTCTCCGAAACCAATTCTGGACTCATCAACTTTCTTTCACCCACTTCAGTCCAACATAAAGGCGAGCGACAGTTACAACCATAAAGAGCCTTGTAAGGTGCCATTTGGATACTTGATTGGAGACTATTATTGTAGGCAAACTCCGCCATCGGTAGATACTCCTACCAACTACCCTAAAAGTCGATCACACAACTCCTTAACATATCTTTCAAAATTTGAATGAACCTTTCCGACTGACGATTGGATTATGGATGAAAGACTGTATTGAAATCCAACCAAGTACCCAAAGCCTCATGTAATTTCTTCCAAAATCGAGGATCACGGTCTGAAATAATCGACACTAACACTCTATACAGTCTCACTAGCTAAAAAATATATAACTTAGTGATCGTGTGTCAGAGTCTTAAAATTTATGTAAAGAATGATCGAGCCTAGAAACTAACTATGACAACGATTGAGGCAAGCGCACCTATCGAACAGTAGTATAGCTTAGTGGCAAGACCAGATTGTCGAACCCAAAGGAACCATAAATACTAATACTAACTTTCTTTTTATTATTTAGCCTAAGAATTAAGGGAATTATTAATTAATCTAAAATTAACAAACTATTAAGCTAAAGATGCTAAGACAAAGAGAATGAACTGGGGAAGCACTTGTGGGAAAAACCAATTGATTAAGACAATACCCGAGGAAGAATCCACCTAGACTTCACTTGTTATCTAACTCTGAACCAGACGATTTATTCACCTGACTTGATCCGTAGGATTCCCTAATTTATATTAATACCTCTCTCGAGGCTACCAACGTCTAACCCTAGGTTAATTAATTGAAATCTCTTTCTAATTAAAACCCCTAGAATTGCATTAACTCGATCTATGGACTCCTATATTAGGTTTGACCCTAATCCGGCAGATTTTCGTCATCCTATCTCTAGGGTTGCGATCAACTCTGCTTAATTATGCTAGATCTACTCTTGGACAAGGTCTATTCCTCTTCTGCCTAAGCACATCAATACTTGAATCAATATCCTAAAATATTAAAACAAGAATTAAGAACACATAATTAAGAAAAAATTAAGTTTTTATCATATAGTTCAGAAAACAATAAAAAGATCCATCTTAGGTTTCATCCCCCTCAGGTATTTGAGGTTTAGTTCATAATAATAAAAGAATACATATCAGAAGAAAATATAAAACAAAACATAAGAAAAACCCTAAAACCCCCTGAAAGAAATTGAAGGGAAGATCTTCCGTCTTGAGTATAACTCCAGCTTCTTGAGATGAATCAACTGGCTTTCTTCGAATAAATCCCACAATTCTGGCCTCTCTGGCTCGGCTCTTCGGCCTAACTGGACGCACCCTGAAGGTTGGCTTCTAGGGTGTTTATATAGGCTTTTGGAATGGCTTTGTTTGCCTCTAAGTACCCTAATCTGAATGAAATTCCTCTTTGTCATGGTAGGGACACGCCCATGGCACACGCTCGTGTGAATCGTGGCCAAACCGTGTTTGGGTTTTTTAAGGTGGCAAGGTCGTGTGGCTTGGGCCCAGGCCGTGTTGATTTCGTGATATGGCCCATTTACTCCGTTTCAGGCCCGTTTCTCGTTCTTTTCATCCTCCAGTGCTCTCCTAAGTATAAACCATGAAATTAAAGGATTAAAAGCACCAAATTCCACAATTCAAGGCTTAAATCTCCTAAAGTATGCTAAATGTGGGATTAAGATATGTTCATATTATGGTTTATCACTTAACTAACTTTTGAAAAGAGTGGCCGGTGCGAACAGGAATAAAATGGACGAATTTCGTCAATCTATCCACTATGACCCAAATTGAGTCATTCTTAGTAGGTGTCATAGGAAATCTACTAACAAAGTCCATTGTCATTCTCTCCCACTTCCACTGCGGAATTCAAATTGGTTGAAGCAACCTTGATGGAAACTGATGCTTAGCTTTAACTTGCTGACAAGTCAAACATTTTAATACGAACTCGATTACCTCCCGTTTAAGTCCCGGCCACTAATAAACTTCCTCTAAGTCACAATACATTTTAGTACCACAAGGATGCATAACATAAAGGTTGCTATGTGCTTCCTGAAGTATATACTGTCTCAAATTCTAATTGTTGGGTACACAATATCTACCTTTGCAGCACAATATTCCATCAGAATTAATCCCAAAGTCCTCAGTTGACCCATCCTTGACTTGTTTAAACTGAAGTGCTAAAGATTCATCCAAACTCTACTTATCTTTGATTTCCTGAATCCATACAGGTTTCACTAGCAACCCACCCAAGAGACCCTTATTGTCAAACAGACTCAAACGAGCAAACATAGCTCTCAAGGAGGACATTGCCTTCCTACTGAAGGAATCGATCACTACATTAGCTTTTCTGGGGTGATATTCGATTGTAAAGTCTTATTCTTTCAACAATTCAATCCATCTACGTTGTCTCAAGTTAAATTCTCTCTAGGTAAAGAGATATTTGAGACTTTTTTGATCCGTGCAAATAGTACACTTCTCACTATATAAGTAGTGTCTCTAGATTTTAAGAGCAAAAACAACAACTGCCAACTCCTAATCATTAGTAGGGTAATTGCATTCCTGTGGCCTAAGTTGTTTCGAGGCATAAGCTACTACCTTACCATCTTGCATTAGAACACATCCAAGCTCAACATGTAAAACATCACTATACACAACATACTCCTTACCAAGTTCTGGTTGAATTAGGACGGGAGCTTCTGTCAATACAGATTTTAACTTTTCAAAACTAATCTACTGTTGTTCTTCCTCAATATCTTAGTCAATTGGGCTGCTATTTAGGAAAAACCCTTGACAAGCATTCGATAATACCTAGCGAGACCCAAAAAACTTCGAATCCTAAACATCGAAATTTATTGTTGTTTTCAAGGTCACACCATTTTACTTTATCAATACTTCTCTTGAATAGGGGAGAGCATTCAGTTTTTTTGGTCGGTTTAGTCAAGTTTTTTTTATTAAATCGACTTAATCAATTATAATTTACAAAAATTGACTCAATTGAATTAAAGCTGTAGAACTGACGTAACCAAACTGAATTTAGTTATTAGGTTTGAATAATGTATATTTATTTTATATATTATAAATTATACATATATTTTAAATAATTAAACAAGATTAAATTAAATCAATATTTAGGTGAATTACCCATATATGCTAATTTTTAACCAAAATTACTGGATTAGGTTGATTTTGAAGAGAGAGAAGGAAAACACGTCCAGTTGGACGCATTTTCAGCTGATGTGGCAAGAAAATGCTTCCAACTGGATGTGCTTTCCTGTTCAGTCAGCAAAATGCGTCCATCTTCTTTACCGTTCTTTGAAGGGTTTTAAGGTTTTTGTTTAGGGTTTTTAGGGTTAAGGTTTGAGGTTTTTAAGGGTTTTTTAAGGGTTAGTGTTTAAGGTTCTTTTAAGGGTTTTTGTTTAGGGTTTGTAAGGGGTTTGGAGTTTAAGGTTTAGGGTTTAAGAAAAATATTATTTTAGAATTTTTTTAATTTTTTTAAATTTTTATATATTCTTTAGAAATTTTTATAATATTTATATTGGATGGAAAATATAAATTTTAGAATTGTTATAAATATTTTGAGTATAAAAAAATATTATTTATAAAATTTTTGAAATTATTTTGAATTTTTTTGTCATTATTTTGTTACTAATTTGGTAATTTTCAAAATTTACAGGTACCAAAAGGGTATTTACACCAATCTATTATTCAAACTAGTATAATTGTAAAATTTAACACGATTCAAAATCGAAACTCGAATTACTCAATTTGATTAACTGGAAGTTCGTATTTTTTTCAATTTTTCTGAATTGAATCGAGTTTTGGCCACCTGTAGTTTATGGTAGCTAGAGGTCAACCCGAAATATTCAGAAAATATTATCTCGAGATTCTTGGGATATCTGATGGGTGAGTGGTAACTTTGCAGGGGGTTGAAATTGGGAGAACTGAAAATGCCTCTAGCTGGTCGTGCTTTCAGTGCATTTTCTTGACATGTCACTAAAAACGCACCTTGTAGCTAAAGTTTTCACTCTTCATATTTCAACCCCTACAAAGGTGCCACTCACTCATTAGATATCTCGAGAATTCCCAGATAATATTTTCTGGACCATTTTGCCACTCACCCTTGTTCTATAAATTGATCGTTTTTAGCATTCAATGTCGTAAGCCAATTTCAAGCATAATGAATTGCACGAAGAGGAAGTTTGCAAGACGTTTCTTAAGGCATAATTTTGAGCAAACACGTAATTGCATCAAGTTTCAATTTTTGTTGTTCATATATAATTACAACTCTATTTTTCTGCATATTTTTTTTTCTTTCCAACATGTGGAATAGGTTATTTCACTGAAATGAGTAGATGAGTTAATGTTGTTGTTTATTACGATAGTGAAATTCGTAACATCGACATTGGGGTCGTTTTTTATCGAAGAACATAATGCTTGGCTTTCAACCCGATCATACAACTATCGGAGCTCCATGCAAGAATTAGACGCGTTATGATATTGGATCACCAATACTCGACTTATATGCAGATTTTGCAAACACAAATGAAGGCGACCGAAGGTCGACAGCTTTTCCAGTTCAAAAGGTCAAAATGAAAGAGAAAGTTGAGAGTCTGACGACACGGTTGTGCGGTGGGTTCATAGCTTTGTTAGAAAGTTCTCATTATGATATCCCGTAATCATCAACGGGAAGACACTCATCAATTTCAGCCCTAGATTTCAACTGTGGCAGGCAGAATGTCCAGCAGTCGATAACTAAAAATTCAACACCTCAGTACAACACACAGTTAGTGGTTTTGATTTGAAACTTGAGAGGCAGATGTTTTACGCCGAGAACACTTATAGGAGTATGGCATCAAGTTCCACCGTGGGTAATCTGACAACTATACAAGAAGGGATGATGTACTTCCTACAACTTCTACCTGTGAAGGGACATCCAACCTTGGACATGCAATGGGGATGAATTGAAGAGGGCATTGAATCCGATGATAATCCAATCTAGGAGTCCCGGCCAGATGGTTCAAAAACTGCATTATTTTTTGAACCATCCCTGGTTCCAACTGAACCAGAAGATGGAGGTTGAAACGATGAAGAAGTTTCGTGGTTCAAGGTATATTCATCTCCAAACCACATGCATAATGTGATCCTCTCAGCAAAAAGTAGGTTAGAGTTAGCAGAACTCTCACATAGGTTATCAGGCCATGCTAGCTTTTCGTTAGACGTTAGTGATTTAGAAATGAAGGAGTTTTCCTCTAAGATGCTTTGGTCGCAGCAGTGAAGCGATACAACATAAAATGTAACATCCTGGAAAGGTCCTATGCATTTTCGGTTTAATTGTATGAAATGACAAGTCTTAAGCATTATGAATAAATTTTTGATATTTTTGGAAACTCAGAAATGTATGAAAATGCATGGAAATGGAAATGAACATTTTGGAAACTGAACATTTTTGGAAACACTGAAATGCATTAGGACATGAACATTTTAGGAAACCCGTAAATGTAAGAAATGGTTCAAAAATGGAAAGTACACATTTTTGGAAACTAAGAAATGAAAATGGAAATGATCCAAAATGGAAAGTATACATTTTAGGAAACTTAGAAATGTAGGAAAAAGGCAAATGAGCCGATCGAAAATTTTAGGAAACTTAGAAATGATGCAGAAATGTCAAATTTTAAAGTTTAAAATAGGAAATAAGGACAAGATGGCCTTAAAAGAAAAAGTTGGTAAAATTTGACACACAAACGGGCTAGGAAAAGTGGCACAAGATGGCACTTAGGGCTCTATGGAAATGGCGCCATGTGCAAGAGGCATGGGCACAGGTTCGAGTCACAAGGAAGCAAATAAATGAAGTTTTATTTTTGCTTCCGTAAAGGCTAAGAGTGGACGACAAGGCTTCTAGAAAAAGGGAGTTTAAATCCCTTTAAAATTCGGCAATTTATGAAGATAATAGAGGATTTTTTTTAGGATTATTCAGAGGAGTTAAATAATGGATTAAACTCTTTTATTTATGATAAATAAAAGATAAAGCTATCAGATAGAGGAGTGGTGGCCAAGTAAGGGACTCCTAGGCTGATAATTTCTGGCTATAAAAGGAAGGCAGAGGGCTACTCATCAATTTTTGCTTCCTCCTCATCTCTGCCGAAATTTTTAGGGTTCTCTTCTCTTTTCTTTTGTCTAGCCGAATTCCCTAGCCTCCTCTCTCTTTTTCTTTTCTTCTTTTTCAAAAATCAAAAAAAAAAAAAAACAATCCAACCTAGCCGAATTCTTCATAGCATCAAAAGCCGAAATTCTGCCAAAGCCGAATCTCTGAAGCAGTGTCAGGAAAGATCTGTCGAATTCAAAAGGTAAGAATCTTGTGGTTATCAATTATTCTCCTCTTTAAGTCAAACATAGAGGCTAATGTTATTATTTTTGTGACCGAAACTATAAGGAGTGTTTCGGGATTTCTAGTGCTATTAACTACAAGGAAGAGATCATTCGGGATTCAAGAATCTAAGGTAAGATCTACACATATTTGGTCAAAGTTACGGATTATATGTGAGATTTAAGTCTAACATGAAACTATAGGAATTTCGACAGACATACAAGGCAGGGATTACATTCGGGATTTGGAAATTTTAAGGTAAGTCCATAGATCCAATCGGCCAAGGTTTATTCTTTAGAAATACAAATCCTACTAGGATTTGGTTTTAAGGTCAAAAAGGTTTATTTATGTGTTTAAATAATTTGGCCGAATATAGGGATTGAGATCTAAAGCAACAGATCGATTTCTTCGGGATATCAAGGAACCTATTAAGCAAATCAGGTGTGTACTCACACTAACTTTCAATATATTATGGCAATAATTATTTTAATATATGAATATGCATAAGAATGAGAATGTGGCTAAGTACCACAAATGTGGTAAAGAGTACCCAGTGCACGCTTCCTACTTCGATAGGATTACTTAATATGATATATTTTGAACATGTGAATAGTAACATGAATGAGAAATAAGTATGTTATGCATGATATAATAATATTTGGGGCATTTTGGGCTATATGTGAAAGGGGAAGAAGGTGTTGACTTCGGTCTCACCAACGGAATATGGTGACTACGGTCACATAATATGAATATGGTAACTTCGGTTACATCATCTGAATTTGGTAACTTCGGTTACATTATCTGAATATGGTGTCTAATGACACAAATTATATGGGCGATGAGTACGTCCGATCGCAGCGGATCGCTTCGATGGTGTGTAGCGGATGGAGGGTTGACTTAGTAGTCCCACGGTGTGGCCCGCGAGTACGGGTGGTGTGTAGCGGATGGATAACTAGGCTTGGGTTTGGGTTGCATCATTTAATTGTATATGAATATGAACCTGATATGAACTTGTATGCCTGATTTGTTGAATGTTAGTATTGTATGCACATTGAGTCTGTTGACTCACCCCATTGTGGGACTATTTTTCATGTGATGCACAAAGAATGGACCAGTGCCTAAGGAGCTTAGTGGTGGCCATGCTCAGCAAGGATTATTTTACTTCATTTGGACATTATATATTTTTTTAAGTACTTTGAATTTTATTATTGGGTTTTATTTGATGTAATAAGGCCATAAGGCCCAAGTTGAATTTCTTTATTTCTGTTTAAATTTTTATTTACTATCTTACGAACTATTTTTTTGGATTTAAAGTCCTAGTAGAATTAATTATTTAAAACCCTTAATTATTTTGTCACCCTAATTAAAATTTCTAAGTAAGACAAGTGGGCTTTCAATCTAAGCCCAACTTGAATTGATAACTTCTTTGAAAATTTCACAAATTTTCTCTAAGTAACAAAGAATTTTGAAACCGATTTTCTTAAGGAACATACCAGATCCGGTTCAGGCTCGTGGGCCGGGTGTGGGGTGTTTCATAAAAAATAGGGTAAACTTCAATGTTGTTAAATCCTGATCGGAGGAATTCAAGACAAAATGCGCAGTTTGAGACAGTAGGTGTCTATGGAAAATCATGACTTCTATGAAGAAAAAGATGGGGTTGTGGACCATAAAGAAATATATCGCTTCACATACGTACATTGGCGTGGGTACTGCGTCAAGACTGTCTGATATTTGTGGTATTGAATTCCTAATTTTAATGTCCTCGTGTTGTTGTAGGTATTATATAGGATTGTCTAAAATTGGATTAGGAGATGATCGTGAACATAATATTACATATGGTGAAAATGTGTTCTATGATTCCAGTGCCAATTTTAATTGAAAATATCTGTAGCCAATACAGATACACAGCGTGATGCCACAAGGCATGGATTGTAAAAGAAAAGGCCTTAAACAATATCCATAACGGGTGGGACCGTCGTACAATGATTTGTGGAAGTGGTGCCAGGTACTAGATCAGTACGTATTAGGTTGTGTAACTGATCTGAAAATAGAGTTGTGTAACACAAAGACCGGTTGGTCCATAGATGTCGAGTGTTCCATCATTTTTTCTGGACTTTCGAGCAATGTCAAGAAGTATTCTGGTACTGTAAGCTATTGGTACAAACGATACCTTTATGTACAAGAGATATCAACATCGGCTGTTGGCTGTGGCATAGGATGGTAATCGGAAAATCTTGCCAATAGCCTTTGCAATAATGCTAGGAGAAAAGACAAAAGATTGAGATTTCTTCCTATCTAGGTTGATGAGGCATGTTGTCCCCTAACCCGATATATGCATCAACTCCGATAGGGGACCTAGAATACTAGTCACAATTGAACGACAGGGAAGCCTTTGGGGCCGCACACACCATAGGTATTGTATAAGACATGTGGCAGTGAACTACCACAGACAACACGAGTCTGAAACTTAGCGTGCACAAGTGATTAACATGAGTATGTATTCGCCATTATTTCAATTGTTCGATATTTAATCGCTTACAAGATGTTGGGATTAATGGATAAACTATTTACTTTCCTCGACAGCGTACGAGCTCATCAAACACTGTTTCCATGAAATGTTGGAAAACTTGCGAGCCATCAATGATTGCAGTACGAGATACCTTACTAACATACGCTACGACCAGTGGGCACAATCGTAAGATGGGGGTCTGCGATACCGGCACATGACAATAAACCTGGTGGAATGCATCAATTCAGTGTTGAAGAGAGCACGTCATTTGTCGATAACCTCAGTTGTGAAAGAAACATATTTTTACTTGGCAACACTATTTTCAAAGCGAGCGGAAAAATATGTTAGACAGATGAAGGGTCACGTTTGTTGAGAGGACATTATGAAAGAAAATAGAGAGGCTATAGAACAAGCGAACAGTATGCATTTAGTGTGTCACTCACACAAAAACCAATCATTTTGGGTTATAGAGTTCAATAGACCTGACCAAAGTATTCTGAGGGGAGCATACCATGTAAACCTGATACGACTGACCTACGACTGTGGGAGATTTGAAGCACTTCATTTTTCATGCGCTCATGCAATTACAACATGTTCCTCGATATGTTTGGATCATGTGAGCTTTGTGGATGAAATGTACAAACTACAACACATGTATAATGTGTGGAAATATGAATTCCAATGGGTTCTAAATGAAATTACATGGCTGTCGATATCAAGCGCTCTATTTAAGTTAGTACCCAAACCAAAAGGTCGATCGAAATCTACTTGAATACACGACAGCATAGATATTCGAGAGAAGACAAACCAACCAAGGTTATGGGGTTATTATAGAAACTCAGGGCATACAAGGCCGTCATGTTCATACTTGGAGGATACTTTGAGGACAAGACTGATGGAAAAATAGATTTGGAAAATGCAACGAAAAATAAATTTAGGGAAAAACCAGAGTTTAAATTGTTTTTCCAAAACAAGATATTGGTTGTGATATTTAAAGTAATAAACACTTAATCAAAATTTTACCTTTTCGATTCATTTATGATGAGAGCTTCGATCGAGCAGTCTTCTCCACTATCTTCAAACTCATGTCTACCGAGTGTGGACTTGCTTCGAATCAGAAATTTTTTCACAAAAATTACCATTTGCAATTTCTCTAAACTTTTGGGTTAAGTTGTAAATTAGCAAAAAATCTCTAGAAATTTTCTAGAATAATCTCTTCAGAGAATTTTCTCTGTACAACTTTCTCTTTAATTCAAGTGTGTGTAAATAATGACCCAATGCTCTCTTTATATAGGGAGAGTTTAGATAGTTCAACTATGATTAAACTTAATTACTTTAATATTAAATTTAATCTAATACTAGATTAGATTAAATTCAGATTAAATTTAATATTAAATCTTATTAAAATAATAGAATGTTTATCTAGATCAATATTAAATTAAATTTAATATTAAGATAATCACTTTAATATTAAATTAATAAAATACTATTAAGATAAGTATTAAATTAAATTTAAAATTAAAATTAAACTATTAAAATAATATTATTTTTGAAATATTTAATCTAAAATCAAATTCTCTTGTAGAGTTATAGTAGGAGTGTAACCCTTCCACTGTTCAACCACCAATGACCAATCGCCGCCGGCCATCGGGACACCACCGTCGCAGCCACCAGCAATGTCGTGCCCAGTGATGCAGGTGTGACACCCTTACAGCATCTCGAGCCGGTACGGCTGCTACTGGTTCGGCCCGGGTCAATGATGACCCAACCGGTCCGGTCTAGCCACCGATTGGACCATTAAGCCGATTTCACATACTGAGTCCGGTTCGACCAATTTTTGGGTCTTGGTCTCGATTTTGGGCTTCCAGACCCAATTTATGATCTCAGGTCCAATTTTCAAGTTCAATTACCCATTGGGCCAATTGTATGACTTAAAAATTAACTTCCAAAAATATCATATTAATTTTAATTGATTTGATTAATTTTTCCAAAAATCACTTAGATTTTCCAAATTAATTCTTCAAGAAAATTCTTTAATCAAATTCTCTAGTTGAACAATTCTTATGACCACCTAATTTAATTCCACATCGAATAAATCGAATTAAATAATTTAAATTATTCCTATAGTCGTAGAATTTTCTTCTGATTCAAATGCAGTCTAATCCTGCTTTTTTTTGAGCTAGCGGAGGGACCAATCGAACATTTACAATTAGGCTCTAGTGATTACAATTATGTCCAGAAGTATTGTTCTAATAATTCACAATTACTTAATCATGGAGTCAGTCCACAAGAAGTACCATGATTGAAAACTCCTTATTGTATGCTCTTTACGAAAGTAATTCATCCAACTACTTTGTCCAATGACCTCGTCATGTGTATGTTACCCTCATATGATATCCTTGATTCCTTTGAGTTAAATTCGTTCACTCAATACAATCCTATTTTATCTCATTGTCACCATTGTGTCTTCTTAATAATTAATATGATCACTATCAACAAATAACTGTGATAAATTGCTCGTTCGAGAACGAGCAGCCCGTGGCCACGTTCCATATTTATCAATCCACATAATGCCAATGATAGGATATCATTAACTCTTTAATTGAGCTATGAATTCCACTGTTGCTAGTAAACCCATGCCATACACAAGTCATATACCCAACATTCCGGCTATGAGCTCAATCATCTTTAGAGCATAAGCCTCCACTTATATCAAAGCACATGAGTTGCATACGGATGGTCAGTGACTAACTCAAGATTTAGGTAAATCACATCATGAAAGTGACAAGCGAATTAATTCACAAACGGATTCAGAATTAATTCATCTTGAGTCCAGTCTAATGTATCATTCTACCAATGAATACATATATGTCTCTACTCATGGAGTCAACTAATCCGATAGTCAAGACTATCCATTTCCCCAATTGGAATTGTAGACGACATAATAATCCTTCTCGATATTTGAATCAAATGCTCACTTTGATTCTTTTACGGAATTACAAACTCATTTAGATTATATACTGAAGTAAGTTGTCTTTCTCGTAATGTAAACGTTCTTTACAATGCCACTTATCTTCAATTTGAACTTTAGATAATCAATGAGCTAATATTTACTTGTCACAATTTTGTTATGCATGCAAAATATAAAAAAACATAAATACAAAAGATATAATAGTGAAATGTGAAATTAACTTTATTTATTTATTCATCGTTTAAATAAATAGAAAACAATTACATGTTTACTACAATATGGACACATTTCCCAACAAATACCGCAACCAATTTATTAATTTTTTAACCACTAATATTTTTCATTCATTCTCAATTTTTTTTTGTAATTTGTAAATATCAGTTATTATACTATAGAGAACAATACAATACACAACTTTGTTTCATTTTTCTTGTGGAAAATGGATCTCTATACAAATTTGCGATATACGTATAAAATGACCAAATAAAACATAGCTTACAATATAAAATGACAACAACAACCAGTTTCAATTCAAAAAAAATATTTATTTAAAAAAATTTCATACCCAATATTCGTACAATTTTATCGACTAAAACTTAGCTAAACAATTAAGATTTACATGACAAGTACAAAAAAAAAATATCTATATTGTCGAGCAAAATGTGTGCCACAACGGGGTGGTCGTCGATTGTGAGATGAAATTCTTCTTCGTTCAAGTTGTAAACCCGACTCTTCTTCTTCTTAGTCTTCGTCTTCGTCTTCATCGTCACCTTCACCCTCTGGTACATGTTATGGTTCAGACCCCTCATTTTTTTTGCTTTCATCCATGGTTGATTGTGGTGTGCTCCTTAATTTCCATCGCAACTCCTCTGTTCTATGAACAGATGGTTGCGAAGCTAGTTACGAAGATGGTCCACCTTGGTAGAACAATGATCCCGGGGGTGTTTGTGACACTACCGGCGTATAAGTATATTGTGTCCCATACACCTATGGCAGAAAATACAAAGTTCTTATAGGTGTTGCAAACATGATCAATGTATACATCATTGTCTGATACGTCAGTGGCATCGATGTGTAATATGGTAGGGATAGAGGTGGTGGTCCAAAAATAATACCTAGATACGGTGTAGAAACAGAGAAATATGGTGCTTGTGTAAAAAAGATGAGCTTAATGAAAGCACCAAAATAAGTCAAGTCATACTGACCAACGGGTGGTGCTGCCATCAGTGCCTCTTCTTACGTTGGTGTTGATGATGGACTCACCTTGACAGTTGCTCCAGACCTTGGATTCGTAGGTGCTCATTGTGGCCTCATTGTATGATGTTGCCTACCCCTCGCCTCCTCCGATTGTAGATATAGCTTACCATGGTGTCTAAACCATATCATGTACTCTGAATCGTAGGCTAATTCCCGAGCAATAATAGGTTCGTTATTAGTTATAAAGTCAAACCTATGGTTCCATATGTTGATATATTGCGCATGGAATGTAACCTAATTTTCTTCAGTTCTCCCTCGCTAGTCGATATTGTGCAGATCTTCGATGTCTTGGGGTGCCGACAGAATCGTTTGCCTAAACCTGGACTGCCACATAACTCTATCAAATTCGTGCATCTCCACCGTAGCGTACACTACCAATGACACATTTACGTGCCAGATATTGGGATTCACTAAGAATTCAGACAGGATGCATGCTTGAATTCTCGGATCGGAGTATGACATCCATTCAAACTATAGTACAATAATAATTTTAATTATATATTTACTATTAATTTTTAAATCAACTATGTTAATATTATATAATTGAAATTTTGAAAATACATACCTCTGCTTTCAATCGTTGATCTAAGAGTACTCGTATATCTTCGAGCTCCTTTGGTAGTCCTGTAACACCCCAAACCCAGCCCAAACACCACGTCCGGATCTCATATGTCACTAAGAAAATTTTGGAAAAACATGTCGTATTTTCAGAAAAATATTTTTTTTAAAGTTTATCTTCTTATTCGAAAGAAATTTAATAGTTGATAGTTTAAATAAAATATGCCTTTATAAATTAAAAACCCAAATTTAAATACATGCATTAGTTCAATAAGAATTTAAATAACTAAAAGTAATTAAAGCCCAAAATAAAACAAAACATAAACTGGTGACCCATGGCCTTATTACAACGAGATTTAAAATCCATTAATTAAAAGTGTAAAGTATTAAGTTGAGTCTTTTTGCTGGATCCAGATGATCTTTTGCATGGCCACCTTGCGTTCCTCTCCAGCCCGGTCTGAAGCACTAGATATCACCTGAAAGGTTAATTAATAGGGTGAGTCGCGAGACTCAGTGTGCAACACTCATGTACCACTAGATTTTGGCCTTAGGCCCATAAAACAGATTAATAATTTCATTTATACAAAAAAAAATTAACAAATAATATGCAAGGCCCAACACGTTTGCCTAGGTTTCCATCCGCTACATGCCCCCGTACTAGCTTTTGAGAGGAAGAAGATGAGACAAGAAAATAAAAGAGAGGCTTCAAAATTTCGGCACACCCCCTCTTTATATAGAAAACTGATTCCTCTAGCAGAGATTGATTTTCAGCCAACACTACCACACATGATAGCTCCTATCCCTTTTCCCTTATCTTAATCTGTTATCTCCTCAAAAATAGCCTTTATCTGCTTATTATCCTTAAAGACTAAATCCCTAAATAATAGCCTTTATCTGCTTATTATCCACACGAAATAAATATAATAAAATTCCCAAAAAAATAGCCTTATGTCGTCCCCCCTTACTCAATTAAGTGCCGAAATCTAGCCCTATAACTTGGGCTTCAAGCAACCAAAAATTTGGGCCTTCCTCATGCACTAGTGACGCCACTTATAGCTCATCTTACTGTGCCCCTAGTTGTTGGGCCACGAGCCCAATATGTCAATTAAACTACTACAACTTCAATTTAAGCCCTTAGAGTGTCTAAACAAAATATTTAAAACAAGGTCTCAGCCCAATTTGAGCCCCAATTGTACCTTAAATTCTCAAATTAATATTTTAAGCATTCAAACACATAAAATGCACAGACCCAATTATTCAGGATGTTACAGTTCTACCCCCTTAAAGAAATTTCATCCTCGAAATTTCCAACTAACTAGTAATCGTACTACCTAAGTCTCACCACTATGCTTTCGCTGCGCACTCTAATTTCTAAAGCCAAAAATAAACACTTAGTATACTATGGTAGGGTACGCACCATTGTTCGCATCTGGGGCGTCTTCTTCCCCTTGGCGATGTGCTGCATAGACCAACGCTGGCTGCCTCGCCTCAGCATAACCTGCACCCCTACCTGGTGCTCCACGACTGCGTTCATTACCATTATCGCCCCTGGCTTGTCCGCGGCCTCTTGGTGGTTGTTGATCACCTCTCCCAGCCTGATCAGAACCTCGTCCCGCGGGCTGTACCCGATCCATCTGAGGACAGTCCTTAATTAGATGTCCTGTGGATCCACACCTAAAACATCCACATGTAGGACATGCTCGATTCTGACCCGTCGAGCACGAGCTGGCCTATCAGTCCTAGGCCTTTTCTGATAATTCCCAGATGCTCCTGACTGCTCAAAACTTCTCTTACTCTTACTCCTATCCTTATCCCTTTCTTGTCTCTCGACCCATTTCACTTCCTCAGCTATTTTAACCTTATCTACCAAAACAGCAAAAACTCTCTCCCGTTGCGGTGCTATCAGAACCCTTAACTCATTTTGCAGCCCATCCTCGAACCGTACACAATGTTCATACTCCGTTGCTACCATTCCCCGAGCGTAGCGGCTCAAGCGCAGAAACTCTACCTCATACTCAGCCACAGTCTTACTCCCCTGCACCAAGTTCAGGAATGCCTTCCTCTGTGCATCCACGTAGCTAGCCCCAACATACTTCCCTTGAAATGATTCCTTAAAGAAATCCCAGTCAATACAGTCTGCGGCAGTACCCTCTTTCACCGTGAGCCACCACTGATAGGCCTCGTCTCGAAGAAGAGACACGACCCCTTTCAACTTTTCATCTACCGTGAAGTCTAAGTCATCCATTATGCGCTCAGTTGCTTCCATCCAATACTCAGCTGTGTTAGGGGCTACACCAGAAACTCCCCTAAACACTTCTGCCCCATTGGCCTTAAGCCGCTCCGGTACAGATTTCCGGGCTCTTGTGCCCATGCCTACTCCAGCAACCCTCTCTAAAACCCTCAACATCGCCTGAGATACAGCATCATCTCCGGGCGCCTCATCCTGAAATTCTCCTTCTACAGTCGGCAATTCCGGCATCTCGTTTCTCGACCCGTGGCCAGACCCTACTGGCTCTGACGCGGTCATTCTACCCCTGCCGCGTCCATGCGGTAGACGTCCTCGACCTCTTCAACTCATTCCTCCGATTGGCATTTATCTGATTAAGAATTTTATGGATTATTAGTTTTCTTTCACTAGTTAACCACAAACAGTCTTATGAATAATAGTTTTAAGAGTGGTTCTTTCGAATTCGCATTCACAATACAGTTTCAAGTTTGTAATCTCTAACTAAAATAAAACACATACATCATACAAAAATCATCCAAGCACTTACATTCTTCACGTAAAGGTGTTTTCGTTGATTCACTACCCAGGGGTATTTTCGTAATTTCATTCTATAGGGGTTTTTTTCGTAATTTTTCATAATAAAGTTCCTTGTTGATTTCGTGAAGTAAGGGTATTCTGGTAATTTTACAATCTGGGGGTATTTTGGTAATTTTGAAATCTGGGGGTATTTTGGTAATTTTAAAATTTGGGGGTATTTCGGTAATTTTAAAATCTGGGGGTATTTCGGTAATTTTGCAATCAGGGACAATTTAGTAATTTTGCAAATCAGGGGTAATTTGGTAATTGTACAAACCAGGGGTATTTTGGTCATTTGATAAAACGAAGGTAGGTTGCTAATTTTTTTCAAGGACATTTCGATGTTGTTGTTGTTGTTTATTTTTTTTTTTCAAATAGGGTACTTTAGGGAAAAATCTAGTTTCATGGTCCGGGTTACTCTTATGAACATGAGATTTTCGGGTAAACTTTCAAAACACAGGTATTTTACAAATTCATGGCTGGTTGGAAGTTTTCACAAATCAAACGTATTTTGAAATTTTTGCAAAACTAAGAAATTTTCTCTTTTTTTTTTTCAAACTAGGGTGGCTGGTCCCTTTCGGGTTTTAATTATAAGGTTTAGCCCATCAACAAGTCCTCGTAACTAGGGTGAATAGTCACTACGCACTAGGTAGGATTCCAGTGAAGAGGAGGTAAGTCGCCAGGGCTCGCTTAAGTACCAAGCTCTCCTGAATCCACTCCTGACATGCGTATGCCTATTGCCACACCCTAACTCGGCTAAGGTGAACAAATACTAAGCACCGGTAGGATTCCAAATAAGAGGAGGTGAGTCACTAGGATCGCTTAAATACCGGGCTCTTCCGATCCTTCCTGACATGCATGCGTCGACGGTTACCACACCCTAGTCCTGCGGCTCGTTAACGGGTTTGTTTAATGAAATTAAGTTTTATGACATTTTAAGAAGTGGTTTGAACTAAGCCTAGAGTCCATCAAGTTCTAATTTTAACTAGTCTACGTCTCACTAGGCCCATTAAGCCCACATATACAAATATCATACAATGGTTCAGAGTACTTACCTGGCGGACTTGGGCCGGAGACGCAGGTGCCATGCCGAGCTAACAGATCTGTTATTACTTAAAAACATCCATATTTCAAAAGCCCATTTTAGAAAATATTTTGAGCCCAAAAACCCCAGAGCCGAGTTTTGAACCGGGCTCTGATACCAATTTGTAACATCCTAAACCCGGCCCAAACACCACGTCCGGATCTGGTATGTCACTAAGAAAATTTTGGAAAAACATGTCGTATTTTCAGAAAAATATTTTTTTTTAAAGTTTATCTTCTTATTCGAAAGAAATTTAATAGTTGATAGTTTAAATAAAATATGCCTTTATAAATTAAAAACCCAAATTTAAATACATGCATTAGTTCAATAAGAATTTAAATAACTAAAAGTAATTAAAGCCCAAAATAAAACAAAATATAAACTGGTGACCCATGGCCTTATTACAACGAGATTTAAAATCCATTAATTAAAAGTGTAAAGTATTAAGTTGAGTCTTTTTGCTGGATCCAGATGATCTTTTGCATGGCCACCTTGTGTTCCTCTCCAGCCCGGTCCGAAGCACTAGATATCACCTGAAAGGTTAATTAATAGGTTGAGTCGCGAGACTCAGTGTGCAACCCTCATGCACCACTAGATTTTGGCCTTAGGCCCATAAAACAGATTAGTAATTTCATTTATACAAAAAAAAAATTAACAAATAATATGCAATGCCCAACCCGTTTGCCTAAGTTTCCATCCGTTACACGCCCCCGTACCAGCCATTCACACCATTGGGGATTTCTACAATCGACCCACACCGCTACACGCCAAGATGGCAGTCATGCTGCTCATCAACATATTATGGTCGAAGCCCTTATAACAGATCACGGCATTAGCCGCTACAACATATAACAGATCACGGTATAAACCGCTACACATATAACGTATAACTTCCTCCTTTCATCAACCCAACCCATGCAATCATAAAATCAATATACTTTTATCATATAAAGTCAAAACATTCACTGACCTGGTGATTTGCTTCACCCTTTTCGGGTTTCCAACATTAAACCAAGATATCGGCATTTGTCACAACATATAAACTTATGAACATACATTAATAATCAGATTTAGATGGTGGGGAAGTATTACACACCTGATATCGCGAAATCTACTATCCTTAGTTGATATCCAAATCTACTACCCTCAGTGTAAGCCTTGCTCAAAAGCAGAACAATTGCGAAAATAGGCCTCTCCTATATTCGGCCATGGTTAGTATTCTACCCGATTTTATATATATAAATAAACAAATCCTCTTACCTTGAAATCCCGAAAGAAACACGATTCTATAAATTAGAGATCTATGCGATTGGCCTCCTTCTTCAAATCCCGGAATGCCGAAAAGAAGTGTGAAATAAAAGATTAGTTTCTAATAGCCATTCGGCTAAGGACTTTTGAAAAACCGAAAGAACATTGAAATCCCGAAATCACTACTTACCTATTGTTTCCTTCAAGATTCGGCACAAGCAAACTCCTTTGAAGAGAATTCGTCAACTTCAGAAAGTGAGATCTAAGAATTCCGGCTTTTAGAAGATGTATGAATTGAAGAGATGGCTAAGAGAGATTCGACCAATGAATATTAAGGAGAAGAATAGAATAATAAAGATGTAATTTAGGCTTTTAGGGATTAAAAGAAGGATAACAATAGAGGTTAAAAGATTCGGCCAACTAGGAAATTTTAGAGAGGAAGAAAGGGTGAAGAAGATGGTGGTTTTTGGCTTTTGAGAGGAAGAAGATGGGAAAAGAAAATAAAAAAGAGGCTTCAAAATTTCGGCACACCCACTCTTTATATAGAAAACCGATTCCTCCCTCTAGCAGAGATTGATTTTCGGCCAACACTGCCACACATAATAGCTCCTATCCTTTTTCCCTTATCTTAATCTGTTATCTCCTCAAAAATAGCCTTTATCTGCTTATTATCCTTAAAGACTAAATCCCTAAATAATAGCCTTTATCTGCTTATTATCCACATGAAATAAATATAATAAAATTCCCAAAAAAATAGCTTTGTGCCGTCCCCCCTTACTCAATTAAGTGCCGAAATCTAGCCCTATAACTTGGGCTTCAAGCAACCAAAAATTTGGGCCTTCCTCATGCACTAGTGACGCCACTTATAGCTCACCTTACTGTGCCCCTAGTTGCTGGGCCTCGAGCCCAATATGTCAATTAAACTACTACAACTTCAATTTAAGCCCTTAGAGTGTCTAAACAAAATATTTAAAACAAGGCCTTAGCCCAATTTGAGCCCCAATTGTACCTCAAATTCTCAAATTAATATTTTAAGCATTCAAACACATAAAATGCACAGACCCAATTATTCAGGATTTACAAGTCCCACGTAACTCCGCCCATGGTTCCACCTATTCAAATAATTTGTTAATACAAAATTTTAAAATTTTTATTATAGATGGTATATTATCAAATGAATTTTACCTTATTACGAGTGGGAATGTATAAGGGTAGTCAACTTGATGACGTAAAAAATGCAACCAATACCATGCCATGATTAAAGGAGTAGCATGCAACCACCGATTTTAATTTTCTATGGGTGCATCGCCCGACCATCTTCTAGTACAATACCGCCAACATGGCTGACCTTCAACTGAGTCGGCCCACTTCTCTTAAGTCCATGAGTTTTAGCAGCCACACTAAATGGATAAGATTTCGCGATTTATCGGGCATTATGAGACTCCCAATGATCATAAGGATGTACGTCCGAGCGTGTTATTCTCCTTCAACTTTTCTCGATTCCGCATTTAGCATAATAAATTTTTTTTTCAACCCATCGACCTTCATAAATCATGTCCAAAACCTTCCCTAAAAGTTGCTCGCATACATCCCTCTAATCGACAGTGACTGTAGGAACCCAATTTAGCCCGAGCCCATTCCATTTAGACAAAAACAAATTAAATAAAAGCCAATGTCTTTAAACCGTCCATTTTTACAACCCACTTATACCCAAACAGACTAAACTCGTGGCCCGTTACAATACCTAAACAGACTACTCAACCCAATACTTAAAACAGCCTACCCAAAACCCAATTACAAACCCTAAAAACCCAGACCAGGCCCAAAACATTTTAGCCCAACCTACGGAGCCCAAAAGGCCTAGAACCAAAGTCTGAAACAAGGGTTTTTGAAACCCTAGGGAAACATCGCACCGTAAGAAGCCCCTGCCTCGCACCCAGGCCACCAGTCGCGCCGTAGTTTGCGCGAATCGCCTTATCACCGCCGGGCTTCTCTTCGATCACCTACAAAGAAGGAAAGAAAAGGCAACAAAATATTTCCTTTTTCATTTTTTTGGGGTTATAAAAACCCACAATAAACTGTAAAGAAGAGAGAAGGGGGATTTCACAAAACAAAGCAGAGAACACACAAGATACAAAATATATACTGAAATAAAAACACCAAACAGAGGTGATTTTCTGATTTTTTTACTCACGTTATTCTTTCTTTTTTTTCTTCGATTCATGCAAATATAGAATATATGTAAATGAAAAGGAGTTTTTACCTTTCAAATCGCGTTCAAAAAAACAGAGTTACTGGCCTCCGGCCACTGTCTGAGGTGGCGCGTACGGCGTTGTATCACCGGAGCTTGGGCAGGAGTTAGACCCCAGGCCGAAGAGGGGAGAGCATTTCAGAGCTCTCATTCAGTTTTTTTTTTTTTAAAAAAAGATGTTAAAATGTTTTTTTTGGACAACTTTTGACTTATATAGCTAAATGGAAACAACACCGTTTTCGCTTAATCTAATAGTGTAAAATGACGTCGTTTTAAGGGGGGATCCGCCGTTGACCTGAAAATCCAGGGAGGATCCGCGCATTTTTAAAAAAAGGTCCAATTGCTTCTTTAATCCTTCTGTGATTCCCTTTTGTTCAATTTAATCTTTTTTTATTTTAATTAGGCCCTAGAAGTTCGTTGTTGTTTCAATTTGGTCCTTCGGACAATTAAAAAGTTAAAATCAGAACGACGTCGTTTTGGAAAGGAGGCATAATTGCCTAATGAGTCCCTACAGTACGACGCACGTTTTAATTTATTCCATTTATATTTATTTCATTGCTATTTAATCCTTATTTATTTTTTTAAAACGTTTTTTATTTGATTTTTTTAAATTATTCTAATACTATATTTAATTATTTTATTATATTTAAATGTTATATTATTCTTATTATTTATATATTAATTTTGTTAATAGTATAAAATTCATATATATATTTTATATGTATTATCCTTACATATATTTAATATTATTTACTTGGTTTAATATAATTTATATATTATTTTATAATTTATATATTATTTATTATATTATACATTTTTAATTTGTACAGTATATATAGTATTATATTATATCATATATTATTTTTAAAATTTTGTTTTGTATAAAATCTATTTATATTATTTATTATATATGTAATTTTTATGCTTAGTGTATTATATATATGTTTTTTTTTAAATTATTATATACTATTTACTAATTATTTTTATTATATGTAATCATTTATATATATAAAATTATTAAATTATTTGTTTGTTATAAGTACTCTTATTTTTTATTGTAAATTTTTTTTCTTATATATATATATTAAATCATTTTAGAAAATTGTCATATTCTTTTATTTTTTTTATTCAATGTTCAATATATATCTTTCCCTTCTCATTTGATTTTGTTATTTCATGAAAAATCTTAATTATTACTACTTATTTTATCCCATGTTTATTTATTTATATCCTTTTAATCGTTATTATTGCTTAACATAGTTCTTTATATATTTATGTAATATTATTCTTTTATTATTTATTGTTAGTATAATTTGTAGTTATGTGGAATTGCTATTAAATATGTATGTCGTAATATCTTACTCAAACCATTGTTTTATAAAGACACCTTTTGAATTGACGCATTTTATTCAAATAGTTTTAAAAAAATACGCTGATATCTAATATTTGGGGGCTTCGAGAAAAATCGTGCCCTAACTCACTGGGTTTTGATTTTTATCCTTGAACTTAAAATATTAAGTATCCCTTTTCTTTTTAAAATTGAAACTCATAAACTTCTAAATCAAAACATATTCTCGGAAATTCAAAATGTTATACCCTAACTTATTGGATATGATGTTTTGTATTTCGAGATAAGAATTTTCTATAAATAAAGGCGAGCCTAACTTCGAAGTCGTGAGATGTTATATCCTAACTTACTGGATATAACATTTTATTTCTTTGAAATAGGTAAGTCTTGATTTTCTTTCTAATAAAAGGATCATATTTTAAAATTTTTCAAATTTTCAACATTCGGACATGATTTTATCAATTAGGTACCATTTGCAATTGAACGACTGGAATGTGCTTGCCATCCAAACCAATAAGAGAATTTGTAGAATTTCAATAAATATGAATAAAAATCGTAATACAAAATTAATTAAAAAAACTTAAGACAATTTTAATAAAAAATAAAAATGAACTGAGAGAGTTGAGAGTGAATTGAAAAAGTGAAAAATTTGGGGTTTAAATAGGAAAAAAAAGTTAACGTTAGGGGAGGAGCCGTTGGAATTCAATCGTTGCGGGGTAGCCGTTAGGGAAAACGCGTTCAGCTGGACACGTTTTGCTGACTGAACAGGAAAGTATGTCGAGTTGGAAGCGTTTTCCTACCAAATCCGCTAAAAACGCGTCCAGTTTAACTTGACGCGTTTTTATTCTTTTTCCAAAATCAGCCTAATACGGTAAATTTCAAAAAAAATAGGATTAATCCGATAATTTTAGTTAAAATCAACATTTTTGGGTAATTCACCTCAATATTTAGATTGAGTGTAGGTTTAAATAGACAATAGGGTACATTTAGCTTACTTTTTATCTTATGCTATAGTATCTAATCTTATCATTACTTTTATTTTTACACTAATCAAAAATATATACACTACCCATCCAAAAGCACTCCAATGGCAAAGATTTTAATAAAAAATTATTGTTCCCCTCTTAAGTGCTAGGTGTACGGATGTCACGTATTTCAACACCCATTAAAACTTATATTAAGCTATTATTTATAATATAAAATTTCTCAAATCGAAAAAACTCAATTTACAAAATGTTCCTGTTACAGTGGGACAGCTCCACTAAGTGTGATCAGAAGTGTCAGATCAATAATTACATGGTGAGTGGTGAGTTTACTTTCTCACCAACTTCATCCACCAACACGGAATGGGGCTTTTAACCTCCCTTTAAAACCAAAACACAACTTCTCTCCGCGTCTCAGATCTGGCCACGGTGCTTGCTGTCTCACGTCACATGCTAATGATGCTGGACAGTTCATTTTGTTGTTGTTATGTTATAGGTACCAACACCAACACCAACACCAAATGCCTAGGAGAACTCACAATCAAGGAAATTTGGAAAACATTGACAACCAAGGTGGCGAAGAAAAATGTAATGTTGTGTCTACAAATTATTCAAATCATTACCTGTATACATTACCATATATATTAGCAGAACAATACAAAGGAAATAAAAAAGACAATACAAATAAAATATTAAGTTATTATATATTTAGGGGAAAAAAATAGTTCTCAAAAAAGCTGAAGAAACAACACGCAGGTTAACATGCCATCTACTCATGGTTGCACCTGCAGATTTTGAATTACAACTCAATGTCGTGCAAAAGCAGTTCTTTAGTAGTAGGGAATAACTGGCGGAGGAGGAGATGCGTATGATACTCCTCTAATTGGTGGAAGTGGAGTATTTTCAAATGAGGGTGGCGGTGGAGAAGGAGATGGTGGTGGCGGTGGGAATGTATACGCATAGTGGGTTGGTGGGGGTGGGGGTGGCAGAGAAGGGTTTTGATGTTGTGGGGATGGTGGGTAATGCCATTGTTGTTTAGGAGGTGGGGATGGTTTTGAATAGTGATGACCAGGTGCTGGTGCATAGGGTGAAGGGGTTGAATGTTGGCTTGGTGGTGGTGGTGCTGATACGGGAGTTGTACATTCTGGTGGGGGTGGAGGAGGGATAGGATGACATGACTCCTTGGGTGGTGGATGATACTCTACTGGTGGAGGTGGAGATTGAGTCCCCGTATGCTCATGAGATGGTGGTGGAGGTGGACTTGCTTGCTGCCCTCTTGACGGATAAGGAGGTGGAAAATACTGAGCTTGAGGTGGCGGCGGAGGCGATGAATGACTAGGCGTGGGAACATAATGAAAAGGTGGGGGAGGAGGTGGTGCATAATGGGTACTTGGTGATATATTCTTTGTTGGTGGTGGTGGCGAAGGTGTGTTGTAGTAATGGTTTGCTGATTGTGGTGGTGATGGTGGATTATTATAGTAATGGCCTGATGGAGTTGGAGGTGGTTGCTCCATTGGTGGTGAGGGTGGTGTATTGTGGTAATGGCTTGGTGGTGGGGCGTTGGAGTAACGGTTTGGTGGTGGTGGTGCACTATAGTAATGGCCTGATGGGGCTGGTGCAGGTGGTTGTACCATTGGTGGTGGAGGTGGAGATTGTATGGGCTCGTAGTGAACAGGCGGAGGTGGCGGTGGAAGATGCGTCTTGGGTGACACACTTTGAGTCGGGGGTGGTGGAGTTAAAGAGTGAGAGTAATTCGGTGGTGTTGGCGATGGTGGGGAATGGAAAGGGGGCATTGGTGAAGAGTGGGATGACGGTGATGGTGGAGGATGTGATCTAGTGGAAGGCGAAGACTTTGAAGAAGGTGGTGGAGGGGATTTCGTAAAGGACTTTGGTGAACTGGATTGACGCGGCGTTGGAGGCCTAGGAGCATGCCTCCTTTTCGGCGATGGAGAGCTTCCACCACCACCGCCTCCTCCCCCTCCGCCGCCGGAACTTCCACCACCATTACATTTGAACTTGCTGCAGTCCACAGGGCGAGCAGCATCCGAAGAGCATTCCATGGAAGATCTCTGATCCTTCTTGCCAGGAATACAGTTCATTGTACCATTTGCGACTTCTGCTCCAGATATTGCAGGACAGCTGGGTGGTCCTCCAGTGAAATAATTGAAAGAGTAGGTAAAGTTTTGCAAGCTGGAAAGCTGGCACACAGTGGACGGAATCACACCGGTGAAGCCATTGTGGGCAACATCCAGCTGCTCTAAGCTCTTCATGTTGCCAATAGTGGATGGCAAAGATCCTTGGAGATGATTGAAGCTGACATCGAAGACAGTAAGCTCCTTGAGCATCCCGATCTGGGGTGGTAAACATCCAGTAAGGTTGTCGTTCATGAGGATGATTTCATTCAGCGTTTCGCCCATCTTCCCTATGCTTGCAGGAATGCAACCTCCAAGATCGTTGTTGGCGAAGACCAGTACCGAAACGGGAGAGTTGCCAAGGTTCTCAGGAATACCAAATCTGAACCAGTTGTCGTTTAAGAAAAGCGCATCAAGTTCCTTGTCGAAAAGCTTGGATGGAACCGATCCTTCAAACTCATTGAACCGAAGATCCAAGTACTTGAGAGAAGGAAGGGAGATAACCACATTAGGGAACTTGCCTACAAAACGATTGTTGCTCAAGTCAAGCTCATGAAGCAGCTTCATGCGGCGGAAACTGGTTGGGACAACACCACAAAAACGGTTGGAGTTGAGGTGAAAGAGTGCAAGATCAGTGAGGCGGCCAAGCTCTGGAGGAAGATAACCAGCAATGTCGGCATGATTAAGGTCAATGCCGGCAACCACTCTGATTTTGGGGTTGGAAGGAGAGGGAGCACAGTAGATTCCCATATACGAGCAAACATCAGAGCCATTCCAGTTGGCAGTGAAGTTAAAGGGGTCCGAAAATATGGCAGACTTCCAAGCTTGCAAAGCAATGTAGGCTTCACGAAGCCTTGGGTTCTCAAACCGTAGGTTTGGATCTACCTCATCGGCTGCCGAGCAGATCTGCGAGAAAAATGAAGTAGTAACAAGCAAGAAACCCAGAAGAAAGAAGCGGGGAGAGGGAGGAGACATTTGCAGATGAGATGGTTTGATTCACAACAGGAATGACAGAGAGAAAGAAGAAAAAAAAATAGTCACATTAAGATGTGTGATTGTGCCATATGCTAATGTCCTGAACTGAGCCACATGGTTTGCTTTATAAAGCATAATAATTATTTTTTTTAGCCTCGATTTTCACTTTTCCCTTCTGGGGTTATATTTTAGTTATTTAAAATAATATAAAAAGCTTTGAAAAGATGAATAATAAATTGATAACAGAGGAGCAGCAGCAGAGCTGATTTGAATTAGGATAAAAAAACACACTACTTTGCCTTCGCAAATTGCATGTATCAATGAAAAGAAAAGAAGAAGAAAGAACATGATGACATGCTGGCACGTCTCATCAGATATCATTGGTAGATTTTTGTGTTCCTTTTCTTTTGTTTTATTTATTGGAAGAAGAAAGAGAACTGGACCCGCTGGCATTAGATTGGATTCTCCCATCCTTGCAAGCAATCAGCAATGCGCGTTGCAAGAGTCAACTGGTTTGGAATGGTGCGGAGCACATCTATACATAATTTTTATCAAAACTTTTTTATCAATACCAAAATTTGGCTAAATTAAACATAGATGTCTTTTTTTGTATTATTTGACTAAATGGGCTCTTATTTTAAAATTTAGAAAAATAGGTCGATTTTGGAGAGAGAGTGTGAAAACGTGTCCAACTGGACGAGTTTTTGTTGACATGTTAGGAAAGTGCACCCAGCTGAAAACGTTTTCTAAAAATCCTAAAGAAAGCGCGTCTAGCTAGACTCGCTTTTCCTAATATGTCAGCAAAAACTCATCCAGCTGGACGAGCTTTTCTACCAACTGTGTAGAAAGCACGCCTAACTAGACACGCTTTTCATACTCTCTCTCCAAAATCATCTTATTTCCCTAAATCTTAAAAAAAAACGATCTATTTGGCCAATTAAAGGAAAAAAGAGGCATACATGACTAACTTTCCCAACATTTTTAATAAAAATATTATAAATTTTGGTATATGTTTTTTTTTCTCGAGCATATCATATAACTTTCGTTTTTGACATTAAGGTATGACTTTTTTGTACAATTGTGATTTGAATCCAGGTTATCCTTAGAGAAGGTGTATAGCTGACCAATAAGCCACAACTTGAGACTCTTCATTAATATATGATAACTTGACATAGTTTCTGTAACACCCTATACTCGGCCTAGTCGACAAGCCCGAATATAAAGATGCCATACCACCTTCTAATATCATACTCATAGTAAATTGTCACATTATTAAGAAATCATCCTCTTTAACAATGATCTTATAAATTTTTAGTCAAACATATATCAATCATCATTAGAACATGCCAAACATACTTTAAATAAACTTATAGTAATAATTGAACATGTGTTAGGCTCACTTAGCAAAATCTCAAAACTAACTACGTAGGTATCAATATTGGAGGTGAGGTATCGATAATTCTCTCAAATGGTATCGATACCGCTTGGAAAATCGGTACCAAAACTACTTACTATTTCTCGCTTAAAAACCCAAACCTCGTAAATTATCGATACCTCTGCCAAAGTATTGATATTTCTACCCTAAGTATCGATACTCATGATAAGGTATCGATATAAATTTACAATTTTAACTTATTGCACATTTCAAAATCACAGAGATATCGCTTTTACAACACGAATATCGATACCTCTATTTCAGACTAGAAAAATATAACACACATAAGCATATAAGTCATTCCCGCTTGTACCAATTCATCATGCTATCATATCATCAAATAAACAACAAAATGACTCTAATCACAGTTTCACATCGAGAATAAGTCCAAGCAATAATCAACATGTCACCATTCAAACCTTTAAATCCTAATAACAAATAAACTATGGAAACATCCAACATATTATGGAAAAATTCATGCAACAATTCTACCATATTGCCTTTATTTCCCCAAAACATAAATAAATTAATAACACCTTCGAAATAAAGCTAATGTCTTGCTTGGATCACCCCTCGGAAACCATGCCGTTCACACTGACACTTAACTACTCTATAAGGGTTTTAAAAAAGGTGTAGGTGAGCTTAACAAGCTCAGTGAATGCTTAGAATAACTACAATGCAAATAATTCATCAAGCATCAAAGAAACAACCATATAATATAACCTCAACAGTTCCAACTCTAATGTCATATTATACTTACTCATGCATTATTACTAGTTTTTTTTACATGGTAAACATATTCACTTTTAAGCAAATATCACATTACACATATAATCACATAACATTCAAGCATATATCGCAATACTCAAAAACATGTTTATAGATAAATTGCATAATGGTCACATGTCATATAAACACATATCACAATACATACATATTCATAATTTAAGATAATTTTGCACTTAAGCTATGAAACATAAAAGTGAGCTCTATCATCACTCATTGGATATACGGATCTCTAACACACCAAATATAGACTCATAAAGTAAAAAATGTCCCAAAAGTGAAGCAAAAAGCTAACACTCTCATTATTTCCTCTCACATGTCTCTTTAAATAGAGCTTAGCTCACATTCCCTTATCTCTACAACATATCCCAGTGCCTCAATGCCCAAAATCACTGTATGTATAGGTGAGTACTCACAATCCTATGGCATGCCAACTATATCCAACGGTTTCAAGATCACAAGGCCAAAATATTCGGAATCAAACACATGTCACTTACTGATTATCCGTGCACTATCACTGCATATTTGCATCTTTAGTAAAACATTGTCACTAACATTTAACATATACATAACTTGTACACATTTGCACTTTCACAATGGTTATCATAATCACATATCACATGTTATAGCATCTCATCTTATCTCATCTCAATTCACTATTCACAAACACATGATATGTGATAAAAGTAACATGTTTTAGCCTCATTCTTATTACATTTTTGGATGATTATTCACTTTAAAATGGTGAATTTTATGCTTCTAATCCTTTAAATTCATGTTTCTATACTTAGGAGAGCATTTGGGAGTAAAATAAGCAAAAAATGAGTGAAACTCGGAGTAAGTTTCAAGAGCCATACGGGCTAGACCTTTTCACATAGGCTGGGCACACGGCCGTGTGATCCACACGGGCTGCCACACGGCTGATCGTTGTTTTCGCGATGTCAAAGTCTTAAAATTTATAAAAAGAATGATCAAACCTGGAAACTAACTATGACAACGATTTTTAGGCAAGCGTACCTATCGAACAATAGTATAGTTAAGGCAAGACCGGAATGTCGAACCCAAAGGAACCAAAAGTACTAATACTAACTCTCTTTCTATTATCTAGCCTAAGAAGTAAAATGATTGTTTATCTATAGGCTTCGGAATATGTTTCTTCGCCCCTAAGTATCCAAATCCGAATGAAACTCTTCTTTCTAGCGATAGGGACACTTCCATGGCACACGCCCGTGTGAGTCGTGGCCAGGCTGTGTTCGAACCTGGTGAATGGGGCACGACCGTGTGGATCTGGGCCCAGCCCATGTGGATTTCGTGATATGGCCTATTTACTCTGTTTTGGGCTCGTTTTCTGTTCTTTTCGTCATTGGGTGCTCTCCTGAGTATAAAACATGAAAATAAAGGATTAAGAGCACCAAATTACATAATTCGAGGCTTAAATCATCTAAAAGCATACTAAATGTGGGCTTAAAATAAGTTACTTTTACGGTTTATCAACGGCCATGTGCCAAACCATGTGGATTTCATGAATTGCATTCCAGACACATGGAAAAACATAATTATTAGGTTTTTCGGGCATTCTAAGACCTATATATACCAAATATAAGAAGATAAGAGGAAGCCGTCAGAGATTTTTGAAGAAAACAACTTGGAAAACACCATTGAAGTCGACTTGGAAGCAAATTTCCATCAAGATTGAAGATTTCCTTTTGATTTCTTTGAAGTTTATTATGAGTTTAATTATTTCTTGTGGTTATACTGTCTCTGAGATGTTTTTATTTGCGATTATGAACTAATTTTCTAAATACCTGGGGAAGATGAACCCTATGATGAATTCTGTCTTTTGATTTCTGTTTTACGTAATAAATACTTTGTTCTTGTTCTAAATTTTTTGTGCTTAATTCTTGATTTAATATTTTTGGATTATTAATCCATGTTTGATGTGCTCGAATAGAGGAGGAAAAGTCCTTATTTAAGAGTAGATCTAGCATAATTAAGTAGAGTTGCATGTAATCCTAGAAATAGAACGACATAAATCTACCGGATTAGAGCCAAATCTAATAGGGGAATCCATAGATCGAGTTAATGCTACAATAGGGATTTTAATTAGAAAGAAATTTCAATTAATCAGCCTAGGGTTTAGTTGCTCTTACTCTCGAACGAGATATTAGCATAATTTAGGGATTTCTACTAATCAAGATACTAAGTGAAGAAATTGTTTAATTCAGATTGATAATAACAGATGAAATCTAGGTGGATTCTTTCCTGGGTATTGTTTGGCTTCTTGGTTGTTAATTGTTTGTTTTCCAAATTTGTTCTTTTTCGTGTTCTTGAGTTAATTAATTTAGTTAATTTTATTTTAATTAATCACTCCAATTTGTCAGTTAAATAATAGAAAGACAATAATTACTAGTACTTTTAGTCTTCGTGGGAACAATATATGTGTTCATCGTAGCTATACAATTAATTGATAGGTGCACTTATCTTTGTCGAATTTTTAGTTGCTTTCGTGGACATCAAGTTTTTGGCTCCGTTACTAGGGATTAAAATATTAGGAAAATTTTATTTTTATTAATTTAGCCATTTTTTCAATTTTTAATTAAATAATTTTGTTTTTAATTTATTTTTTGCATTCTAATTTTTCGTTTAATTGCTTCTAGTAGGTTCTTTTGGTTTATGACTAGAGGAAACCCATCAGATCCATTATTTTTTTATAGTGAGATTGAAAAGACTGCTCGCATAAATCGTAGAGAGGTTAGAGAAGCAAGTCAAAGTCAAACAGAATTTAGTATGTAATGTCCTGAAATTTACGGTTATCGGAAAGTGTATTTTCGGGTCTCCATTTTCTAATATTTATCAAAAATGTTTATGAAGTTAGTTGTGTGGTTAATTAGTGATAAAGAATGAGATGGATGAATACAGAAGCAGATTATAAAGTTTGTCAAAGTCGTGGATTTGACTTAGGGCTTTAGACGTTTGAAAAGAAACTTGGATTTTGACACGACCTGAAACGAAGTTGAATCCAAGTCAGATAAAACAATTAAAATAAATAACTAAAATAAAATAATAAATCAAAGATTAAGGAAGCGAATAAAGAAGATAGATGGAAAGATAGAATGTGGCGTGTAGAAGTCCTAAGAAGCATTGGAAACACAAAGAATCCACAACCTCTTTCAAGCGGCTCTAATTTCCCCTCCAAGATAGAAACCTTGACAATAAAAAGTTTGAAGATGATCCCCACAATCTAAAGAGATTGTTAAAACTCTTCTAACAGAAACTCAAGAGAAATTCTTGAAAAAAAAAAAAACCCAGAGAGAGTTTATTAACTCAAAAGAGAAATAGAATAATAATGAATTGTATCTATTGTGTACAATGCAAAGGCCTATATATAGACTAGCTAGAAATCTAAATAAAACTCCTAAGTATACTAGAATTCTAATTTAATCTTAAACAAGAAGTAGTTTTAAACTAAACTTTCTTGTTAACATAAAATTCCTAAATAACTTAAAATACTTAATAATTATAAACAATTCAGAATAAAATAATAATAAAATAATAAGAGCTGATAAATAAAATATTAGGCTCATATATAATAAAAATTAAGCCTAAAACTCAAACCCAATATGAAACGTCTAGGCTTGTGAGATTAATTGGGGTTCTTGAAGGGAAATGCCTAAGCTTGTCAGCATTTTCCACATGGGCTTGTCATCATAGATTGATAGTTTAGGCCCACGAACATAATTAGTCTCTTCTAATTCATCATTACTCCAGAATTCATCATCTTGAAACTTCAACTCTTCTTCTCAAATTTTCTTTGTGATAAAGTCTTGAACCACTAAGTTGAGTTTTGACTTTATCTATTTGGATTTGGATCTTGTAATTGGGCCTTGAGGGAAACTAAGCTCATCTCTATTATGAATGGGCTGAGTTGCTCGTATCAATTAGGATTTGGCTATGTGAATTAGCTTGAATTGAGGGTAATTAGGTGTAAGGACTAAATTGAATAAAGAGTAAAAGTTTAATTATAGATTAAAAGAAAAGTTAAGGGACTAAATAAGTAAATAAACCATAAGTGACAAATGTATGGAAAATATAATTCCATGTGTATGTATGATATACATATATTTATTTATATTAAATACATACTTAATATTTAAGTATATATATAAAATATTATTATATTATTATATTATAATATATTATATTAATTAAACATAAAATAAACAAAAGATAGAAAAAGAAACAGAATTGGGAATGAAACAGCGGAAAGAAAGAAGAAAAAGAAAGGGGAAAACTAGGGTTTTAAGGTTCAAAGTTTGATTGGTAAGTCAATTTAGCCCCTTTTCTTGTAATTTTGATGTTTTTAGAATCTTAGAACAAAATACTACTTGATTTATGTTGAAATTTTAGAAGTTAGTGAATTTTTAGATATTGTTCATGTTGAATAAATTGAATAATTAGGGGTCAAATTGATAGAATTTCAAGTTAGAAGTGAAAAAGGGATTGAATTGTAAAATAAATCATAAGTTTTGAGTAATAGGGACTAAATTGAGAGAATTTTGAAATTAGGAATTTATGGTAAAATTTGAGAGTTAAATTTAGTTTTAAGTGGTAGTTGAATGAAAATAAAGAATAAAATTGTGAAGAAAATAAGGTTAGATTTGATTAAGGACTAAATTGGAATTTAGGCAAAAGTTGAGTATAAATTGAAATATTCATTGTGAAATTGTGTTGTATTGATAAATTTAATTGTTACAATTTTCGTAACTAAAGTTGAGCCGGAGACCTCGGCTAGGAAAGGAAAAGAAAAGATTAACGAGGAGTAGGTTGATAAAGCGTAATATATACATATTTTAATCCCACATTTAGCATACTTTTGGATGATTTATCCCTTGATTTGATGAATTCGATGCTTCTAATCTCTTAATTTCATGTTTATACTCAGGAGAGCTTAGGGAGTCGAAAAAAACTAGAAACGGGCCAAAAATGGAGAAAATGGGCCAAAGTAATAAATCCACACGGCCTGGAGTTCGCCATACAGTCGTGCCACTTTAGCAGACTCGAACACGGTCTTGGGCTCGATTCACACGGGCGTGTGCCACAGGCGTGTCCCTGCCGTGACCTATTTTAATTCCACTCGGAAATGGATATTTAGAGGCAAAGAAAGACATTCCAAAATCCTATATAAACACCCTAGAGGGCAACCTAAAGGGGGCGTTCGAGAGTTCGACAGAAGGCCTCTATTAGGGCTTTTGACAGAAGCGAAGCCAGAGAGAGCTGAAATTAGGGAATTACTCCAAGAAAGCCAGTTGATCCATCTCAGAAGCCGGAATCACGCTCAAGACTGAGGATCTTCCCTTCAATTTCCTTCAGGGGGTTTTAGGGTTTTTCTTTATGTTTTGCTATTTAATTTCTTCTGAGATGTATTCTTTTATAAACATGAACTAAACCCCTCAAATACCTGAGGGGGATGAAACCTAAGACGGATCTTGTTATTGTTTTCTGAACTATATGATAAATACTTGATTTGTTTTTAATTATGTGTTCTTAATTCTTGTGTTAATATTCCAGGATATTGATTCAAGTATTGATGTGCTTAGGCAGTAGAGCAAAAGTCTCTGTTTAAGAGTAGATCTAGTATAATTAAGCAGAGTTGATCGCACTCCTAGATATAAGACGACTAAAATCTGTCGGATTAGGGTCAAACATAATATGGGAGTCTATAGATTGAGTTAATGCAACACTGGGGGTTTTAATTAGAAAGAGATTTCAATTAATCAACTTAGGGTTAGACGTTAGTAGCCTCGAGAGAGGTATTAATATATATTAGGGAATCCTACGGATCAAGTCAAGTGAATAAATCGTCTGGTTCAGAGTTAAATAACAAGTGTAGTAGGTGGATTCTTCCTCGGGTATTGTCTTTGATAAACCGTAAAAGTAACATATTTTAGGCCCACATTTAGTATGCTTTTGGATGATTTAAGCCTCGAATTGTGTAATTTGGTGCTCTTAATCCTTTGTTTTCATGTTTTATACTCAGGAGAGCACCCAATGACGAAAAGAGCAGAAAACGGGCCTAAAACAGAGTAAATAGGCCATATCACGAAATCCACACGGCCTAGGCCCAGATCCACACGGTCGTGCCCCATTCACTAGGTTCGAACACGGCCTGGCCACGACTCACACGGGCGTGTGCCATGGGTGTCTCCCTATCGTTGGAAAGAAGAGTTTCATTCAGATTTGGATACTTAGGGGCGAAAAAACATATTCCGAAGCCTATATATACACCCTAAGTATGACCAAGAAAGGGGGAACCCAGGACTTCAGTCAGGGGCCGTCCAGCTAGGCCAGAGGAGGCAGAGTTGTGGGAATTTACTCGAAGATAGCCAGTTGATCCATCTCAAGAAGCCGGAGTTATACTCAAGACGGAGGATCTCTCCTTCAATTCCTTCAGGGGGTTTAGGAATTTCTATTGTTTTGTTTTATCTTTTCTTTTGAGATGTTTTCTTTTATTGTTATGAACTAAACCCTCAGATACCTGAGGGGGATGAAACCTAAGATGAATCTTGTTATCGTTTGCTGAACTATATGATAAATATTTGACTTGTTCTTAATTCTTGTGTTGATATTTCCGGGATATTAATTCAAGTATGATGTGCTTAGGTGGAGGAGCAAAAGTCCCTGCCTAAGAGTAGATCTAGCATAATTAAGCGGAGTTGATCGCGCGCCTAGAGACAGGGTGACGAGATTCTGCCGAATTAGGATGAAACCTAATAGGGGAGTCCATAGATCGAGTTAATGCGATTCTAGGGGTTTTAATTAGAAAGAGATTTCAATTAATCAACCTAGGGTTAGACGTTATTCGCCTAGAGAGAAGGTCAAATATACATTAGGGAATCTTACGGATCAAGTCAAATGAATAAATCGTCTGGTTTAAAGTTAGATAACAAGTGAAGTCTAGGTAGATTCTTCCTTGGGTGTTGCCTTAATCAATTGGTTTTTCCTCAAGTTTATTTTCCCAATTTCATTCTTCTTTGTCTTAAAGTCTTTAGTTTAGTTGTTAGTTAATTTTAAATTAGATATACAATCAATTTAATTCATAGGCTAGATAATAGAAAGAGAGTTAGTATTAGTATTTTTGGTTCCTTTGGGTTCGACATTCCGGTCTTGTCTTAACTATACTACTGTTCGATAGGTGCGCTTGCCTAAAAATCGTTGTCATAGTTAGTTTCCAGGTTTGATCATTCTTTTTATAAATTTTAAGACTTTGACATCGCGAAAACAACGATCAGTCTTAATCAATTGGTTTTCTCAAAAGTATTTTCCCCAATTCATTCTTTGTGTCTTAGCATCCTTAGTTTAGTGATTAGTTAGATAGATATCGATCCTCTTTATTTTAGGCTAGATAATAAAAAGAAAGTTAGTACTAGTACTTTTGGTTCCCTTGGGTTCGACATTTCGGTCTTGCCACTAAGCTATACTACTGTTCGATAGGTGCGCTTGCCTCAATTGTGGTGATAGTTAGTTTCTAGGCTCGATCATTCATTATATAATTATTAAAACTCTCAGGCACACGATCATAGGTCGAGAATTTTGGTTTGTATTTCTATAATTCAAATATAGTAATATTAATTGTTGTATTTAGATTAATATGTATGGTAAGTGAAATAAGGTGAGTATTGAATTGAATAAATTATTACTTTGAATTGAATTGAATAAATTATGTGAGTATATTTGATTATTTGAATTGAAATAAATGTTGTTTAAAATTGAAAAGTGAATGAAACCCTATTAACTGTATCCGGCTGAGTCGGATATAGTTGGCATGCCATAGGATTGGAAGTGTTCAGGGATACTTCGACCATGAGTCGATAAGACACTGGGTGTCACATTATTACTTCGGATAAATTCGATGAGGTACTGGGTACCAACTTACTTTGGCATGGCCGATGAGACACTGGATGTCAATCTATTACTTCAAATTACCAGATCAGGCACTGGGTGCCATATTGGTGTGTTTTGGTTGGATCCGTGTATCCGCCAAAGTTTGAGTCGTGTTAATAGGGGTAAATGAATGAATTGACAATAAGTTTGATATTGAATGACATTGTATGTGAAGTGGAATGGATAAAAAATTGAATTGTACAAATGAGAAGCATGGATCATGGAATTCATGAAATGGAAATTGACATTGAAAAATGAATGTGAGAATCAAAGTTGAGAAAAGCTATTGAGATAGATATTGATGATAATTGAATGTGTGATAATGATTTATATATGAATTGATTAATTAAAATGATTTTGAAATTGTATGAATTAAATGTGCATGTTAAATATTTTGTTTTAAAGTATTTGGATTATAAAAATACCACTGAGTTTATAATCAGCGTACGGTTTGTTTCCATGCACAGGTTAGGTGATAAACCATAATTTATACATATTTTAATCCCATGCTTAGGTTATTTTTGGATGAATTTTCATTAGATTTGATGAATTCGATGCTCCTAATCCGTTAATTTCATGTTTTACACTCAGGAGAGCTTAGGGAGTCGAAAAGAACGAGAAACGGGCCAAAAAGGGACAAAATGGGCTTACCTCGGAAATCAAACCGGTCTGGACTGTCGCACATGGGCAGACTATACGATAGAACACGGCCTGGACTATTACACATGGGCAGACCACACGGCCATGTATAACGAGCAGAATCGAGCATGGCCTAAGTTATAAAACACGGCCGTGTGGGACAAACAGAATCAAGCACGACCTAACACTATCGAACAAGAGCATGTGATAAATCGTAAAAGTAACATATTTTAAGCCCACATTTAGCATGATTTTGGATGATTTAAACCTTGAATTATGTAATTTGGTGCTCTTAATGCTTTGTTTTCATGTTTTATACTCAGAAGAGCACCAGATGACGAAAAGAACGGAAAACGGGCCCAAAACGGAGTAAATGGACCATATCACGAAATCCACACAACCTGGGCCCCAGACCACACGGCCGTGCCTCATCCAACATCCTCGAACACGGCCTGGCCATGACTTAGACGGGCATGTGCCATGGGCGTGTCCATGTCGTGACAAAGAGAAGTTTCACTCAGATTAGGATACTTAAAGGCGAAGAAACACATTCCGAAAGCCTATATAAACACCCTAAGTATGAGCTAAAAAGGGAGAACCCAAGGCTTTAGTCAAGGGGCGTCCAGCTAGGCCAAAGAGGGCAGACTTGTGGGGATTTACTCAAAGATAGCCAGTTGATTCATCTCAAGAAGCCGGAATCATACTCAAGACGGAGGATCTCTCCTTCAATTCGTTCAGGGGGTTTTAGGGATTTCTTATGTTTTATTTTATCTTTCCTTCTGAGATGTTTTCTTTTATTATTATGAACTAAACCCTCAGATACCTGAGGGGGATGAAACCTAAGATGAATCTTGTTATCGTTAGCTGAACTATATGATAAATATTTGACTTGTTCTTAATTATATTTCTTAATTCTTGTGTTGATATTTTCGAGATATTAATTCTAGTATGGTGTGCTTAGGTAGAGGAGCAAAAGTCCCTACCTAAGAGTAGATCTAGCATAATTAAGCAGAGTTGATCGCATGCCTAGAGATAGGGTGACGAGATTTTGCCGGGTTAGGGTGAAACCTAATATGAGAGTCCATAGATCGAGTTAATGCGATTCTAGGGGTTTTAATTAGAAAGAGATTTCAATTAATCAACCTAGGGTTAGACGTTAGTCGCCTCGAGAGGGGGATTAATATAACTTAGGGAATTTTACGGATCAAGTCAAATGAATAAATCGTCTGGTTTAGAGTTAGATAACAAGTGAAGTCTAGGTGGATTCTTCCTTGGGTATCGTCTAAATCAATTGGTTTTTTCTCAAAGTTATTTTCCCAAATTTTATTCTTCTTTGTCTTTGCATCTTTAGTTTAGTTTTTTAGTTAATTTTAGATTAGATAAAAATTCATTTAATTCTTAGGCTAAATAATAAAAAGAAAGCTAGTATTAGTACTTTTGGTTCCTTTGGGTTCGACAATCCGATCTTGCCTTAACTATACTATTATTCGATAGATGCGCTTGCCTTAAATCGTTGTCATAGTTAGTTTCCAAGTTTGATCATTCTTTTTATAAATTTTTAAGACTCTGACACACGATAAAGTTTTTGGCACTGTTGCCGGGGACCTAAAATATTAAGAAATCTAAATTTTTAGTACTTTAGCCATTTTTATTTTATTTTTGCAATTTATTTTTATTTTTAAACTTTGCTAAATTTTTTTTCTTTTGTTCCTTTCAGGTACCTCTAGTTTATAACTAGAAGGAACCCGACAGGACCTCTACTTTACGACAGTGATATTGAAGGTACCGTTCACAGAAACCGCAGAGAAATAAGGCGAAGCTTAAACTACATAGAAGAAGAGCAAGAAGCTGAAATCAATACCACAAAAGAGATGGCTGAAAATAATCCGCCACCTCCAGAGATGGCCAAAAATCATGCTCCCTGAACAATGTATGACTATGCTAAACCTAGTTTAACAAGAACTGAGCCAAGTATTGTTAGGCCTACTATTGCTGCAAATAATTTTGAACTGAAACCTAACACTATACAGATGACACAACAGTTTGTTCAGTTTGATGGTTTGTAGTATGAGGATCCTAATACACACTTAGCAAATTTTCTAGAATTCTGTGATACCTTCAAAATAAACGGCGTTACTGATGATGCCATCCGTCTTCGGTTATTTCCCTTTTCTTTAAGGAATAAAGCCAAACAGTGGTTGCATTCTCTTCCACGAGAATCAATCACTACATAGGATCAAATGACCGAAAATTTTTTATTAAAATATTTTCCCCCGGCCAAAACGGCCAAGTTAAGGAATGATATCTCTTCTTTTGTGCAAATGGATTTAGAGACACTTTACGACGCATGGGAGAGATACAAGGATTTGTTGAGAAGGTGTCCACACCATGGGTTACCCGTGTGGTTACAGGTGCAAACTTTCTACAACGGTGTGAACCCCTCAACAAGGCAATTAATCGATTCAGCCACTGGTGGAACTCTGAATAACAAAACTCTTGAAGTAGCCTACGAGTTTATAGAAGAGATGTCACTGAATAACTATCAGTGGCAAGTTACAAGGACAAGGCCAGCCAAAGTAGCCAGAGTTTTCAATCTCGATGCAGTAACCGTGCTATCAAATCAGGTAGAGATGCTACATAAAAAATTTGATGGTTTATACGGTTCTTCGCAGGCACATCCAGTTATGTAGTATGACGCAAGTGGAGGAGTGGCGAATCCTGAGTACCCACCCCACGGACAGGGCAAGGAGAGCGAACAAATGAACTATGTAGGTAACAATTTTCGATCTAACAATAACCCTTATAGTAATACTTATAATGCAGGTTGGAAGAACCACCCCAATTTCTCATGGGGTGGTTAAGGAAATTAAAGGCAACAACCATCCCAAAACTTCCAACAACAGCCCTACCAACAGGAAAAGAAGCCGAACCTTGAAGAGATACTGGAAAAATTTATAGCAACCACAGAAACGCGTTTCCAAAATATAGAAACACGTTTCCAAAATATAGAAAAAAATCAACAAGCATCGATTCAAAGGATCGAGAATCAGTTAGGGCAACTTGCTAAGCAGATCTCTGAAAGACCACAAGGAAGCCTACGAGGCAACACCGAGACTAACCCAAAGGAGCAAATTCAAGCCATAATAGCTTATGATATTGTAGGGTTAGACGAGTCCAATCCATGACAAGAAAACGTGGTAGAAGAATGTAAGGTTGAGGTAAATAACAAGCTGAAACCGATAATTAAGAGTACCAACCTTGCATACCATATCCCGAAGCAATAACAAAAGACGACACAAAGGAACAGTTCAGTAAGTTTCTTAAACTTTTAAAGAAATTACATATTAACTTACCGTTTCTTAAAGCTCTTTCGCAAATGGCAGATTCGAGGAAATTTTTAAAAAAGCTATTGACAAATAAGCGAAAGATAGACGAGGAATCGCATGTGGAACTGAACACAGTATGCTTAGCAATGTTGCAAAATAAACTACCATGAAAATTAAAAGATCAATGGAGTTTTACAGTTCCATGCTTAATTGGTAGTTTAACTATTGATAATGCTTTAGCTGATTTAGGGGCAAGCATAAATGTCATGCCTTATAAAATGTTTAAACAACTAGGTCTACGGAAGCCCAAACAAGCTAGGATGAGCATTCAATTAGCTGATAAAACTGTTAGAATTTCTAGGGGTATAATCGAAGATGTACTCATGAAGATTGACAAATTTGTATTTCCAGTAGACTTTGTCGTTTTGGACATGGATAAGGACAACACGATCCTCCTAATTTTAGGAAGACCATTCTTAACAACTGCCGGGACTAAAATTGATGTCGACACAGGTGAACTCATACTCTGTGTAGGAGATGAGACCGTCACTCTTCAAGCTCTCGATTCAGCTAGGACATCGAATAATCAATGTGAGAAAGTAAATGCTATTGATAACCATTCCGTTAATCCTTCTTTTCAGGAAGCACCACAAAAAAACACAATTGAATCCGATCCTAGACCCCATGCCAACAAAGAAATAATTCATGAAGAACAAAGGATTCAGATCGATGAACCAAAAGAGTGGAAGACGCATCTCAAAGAAAAACTAGGGATACATGAAGTAGAACCAAAGCCACTCTATGAGACAGACAAGTTTAAAATTAGAGATCAGGTATTGTTAGATAAAGCAGACCCACGAATATCTCCTCCTGACCCTAACACAAGCAAGGAAATCCCTTTTAAGGTAATCAATGTTTTCCCATATGGAACAGTCGAGGTAAGTAATCCTATGTTTGGAACTTTGAAAATAAACGCTACTCGTCTTACACTCTATCATGATAATGGAATTGCTAGTATGAGGAAGGACTTTCAACTCCTCAAACCACCATGAATATGCAAATGAGAGGAAAGCCTAGCTTCAGACTATAAATAAGCGCTTCTCGAGAGGCAACCCGAGCACTAACCCCATTAAATTCTATATTTTTTTATTCTTATTTTTATTTTTATTCTTTCCTTTTAGCACCTAACTGTAAATCAACCAAGTGCAGATTTCCTAGCCACACGGCTTTGCACACGGCCGTAGCCATGGCCGTGTGGATGCACTGAATCTCTGCACTGACATGGCAGATGGTACGAGTCAAAACGAATCATATATTCGATTCACAGACTCCAACTACCACGCCATGACCGTGTGATGTGGCCGTGGCTGACACTATTAGACAATACACGGGCGTGGAGACCAGAACATGGGCGTGGGAGAAGCGAACAAAGCACAACACGGCCATACGATATGGCCGTGTGATGCCACAAGCCTATAGTACACGGGCGTGGGGAGGTACCAGACCCCAAAACTCTATTTAAACCACCCCACCCCTCCCTCTTCTCACCTACTCCCTATCTCTTTTCCTCCATGCCATTTTCTTTCCTTTTTCTTTTTCAGATCTTTCCCCTTCCATATTACTCTTCTAACCCTTGATCTCCACAATACCTATGTCGAAGAAGTGAAAGGATTCAAGCACAGTCTCCCTGTGGGAGACCAATCTACATAAGTTCATGCCGACCGCTTCATCTACTCGACAAGCCAAGGGTCTTTGAGACCATTTAACTTATATTTTTATTTTCTCATTTTATTTATTTTCCTTCTCTTTGACTATCTTATGCTTAAATTAGTTTATTTTATTTTGTTTTCTTTGATTTAGGTTCTAAAGGCTACTAGGGAATCACACCAGAACCACGACCACCACCCCATTACAGCTTTAGAAGTCACACCCACCTCGCGAATCATCCAACAATAAGGACTCTTCGGTCCATTCATCTTTTACTTCAATTTTATTTTATTTTTTATTTTCTTTCTCTTTATCCTTCTTGTCTTTAAATATATAATTAGTATAGTTTTATTTATTTTTATTATTTCCTGGTTAATTCTCTACGAGCCTCCTAATTTCTTCATCTAGCGCAGAGCTCGGTAGCAACCACCACACCTCGGGACTCCCAACTCAAGGAAACCATCCAAATTCAGGAAGTCTCACCTCTCCCTTTATCTTAAATTTCATATACATCTTTGTACATTGAGGGCAATGTACATCTTAAGTGTGGGGGGTGAATATTTATTTTAAGAAAGTGCCTAACTTTCTTCATTATTCTCAAATCCTTGAATTATGCCATGAATGATATCTTGTCTTTAAGTAATTTTCCCATATTATGATTAGAATGAAATTTCTGTTGATTTATGATTTTTATTGATTTAAATCATAGTTAATTGTGCATTGATGATTAATTTTGAAGGATACTAGAGAATCAAGCATGATAAGTCTCTTTTTCAGAATTTAAAATTTTGTTAGGTTGTCTGCCTGAATCTAATTATTACCTTGAAGTTTGAAATTTACAAGGTTGTCATCAAATACCCATATTTTTTTGTGAGATTTTGAGCCTTATAGAGCATATATTCTTTTTCTTGCTCACTTTATTAATTATGAGTATGTCAACATTGATTTGTTATTCTAGAACTTGCATCGTTTATACATGTCGAGACCACACCTTTGATTTGATATACAGAGATGAAAAAGGCACCTAGGATCTAACCCACTTACTCCACTAAAAGCCTACCTTCATAATTAACCCCTAGTGACCCCTTTAATCCTAATAACTCTCTTTATTGACTCACCTGCTAATATTAACCCAAAACCCTTTGTATTTGTTATCACCATTCTCCTTGACTACCCTTTCTGTCGAGATTTGATTTGATCAGTTGCCTAACTATGATTCTTATTTCAGTAGTTGAACTCATATTTTATTGTGTAATTTTACTTATTCTAAAAAAAAAATCGAAGTATACTCATTATTAGTTCTATGATTAGGTGAGCTTATATGTTTGGATGCCAATTATTGAAGAAGAAAGCTCGTATTAGAGTATTATTATTAGTATGAAAAGTTTTCACTTGATGTAATTATTCATTATTAGTTCATTGTTTCTAGCTAGGTAACTTGTCAAGTCAATCTCGATTCTAACCCTCTAATTCAGCCTTTATCCACACCTTTAACCCAAGCCCCGTTACAACCCTATTAAAGACTTTTTGATTTGTGTATCATCTCATATTATAGTGGTGGAGATTTGATTTTCATGCAAGCCTATGGGATTAACTTTTCATGTTTGACTTATGAGTGCTTAATTTTGAACCTTAAACACTTCGAGTGATTTGAGTAAATCTTTAGTGAGGATGTCAACCCTTGTCGATTTTGAATCAAAGGTAATTAATTAGGTAAGGGGAAACACCTAACGTTTTAGGGCTATAAATGTATGACTTTGATTGTTTGAATCTTTAGGACCCTTTGAGTTAAATTATCAATGTATGAATTATGATGAAACATTATTGATGAATATTATAAATCAAGGAAGTTTATTTTAATTGTGAGTTGAGAATTTTGCTTGAGGACAAGTAAAAGCTTAAGTGTGGGGGTATTTGATAAACCGTAAAGGTAACATATTTTAAGCCCACATTTAGCATGCTTTTCGATGATTTAAGCCTTGAATTATGTAATTTGGTGCTATTAATCCTTTGTTTTTATGTTTTATACTCAGAAGAGCACAGGATGACGAAAATAACGGAAAACGGACCCAAAACGGAGTAAATGGACCATATCACGAAATCCACACGGCACGACCGTGCCTCATCCAACAACCTCGAACACGGGTGTGTGCCATGGGCGTGTCCCTGCCATGACAAAGAGAAGTTTCACTCGGATTAGGATACTTAGAGGCGAAGAAACACATTCCGAAAGCCTATATAAACACCCTAAGTATGAGCTAAAAAGGAGGAACCCAAGGCTTTAATCAGGGGGCGTTCAACTAGGCCAAAGAGGGCAGACTTGTGGGGATTTACTCAAAGATAACCAGTTGATTCATCTCAAGAAGCCGGAATCTTGAGTATGACGGAGGATCTCTCATTTAATTCCTTCAGGGGGTTTTAGGGATTTCTTATGCTTTGTTTTATCTTTCCTTCTGAGATGTTTTCTTTTATTATTATGAACTAAACCCTCAGATACCTGAGGGGGATGAAACCTAAGATGAATCTTGTTATCGTTTACTGAACTATATGATAAATATTTAACTTGTTCTTAATTATGTGTTCTTAATTCTTGTGTTGATATTTTAGGGATATTAATTCAAGTATGATGTGCTTAGGTGGAGGAGCAAAAGTCCCTATCTAAGAGTAAATCTAGCATAATTAAGCAGAGTTAATCGCACGCCTAGAGATAGGGTGACGAGATTTTTTCGGATTAGGGTGAAACCTGACATAGGAGTCCATAGATCGAGTTAATGCGATTCTAGGGGTTTTAATTAGAAAGAGATTTCAATTAATCAACCTAGGGTTAGACGTTAGTCGTCTCGAGAGAGGGATTAATATAACTTAGGGAATCTTACGGATCAAGTCAAATGAATAAATTGTCTGGTTCAGAGTTAGATAACAAGTGAAGTCTAGGTGGATTCTTCCTTGGGTATTGTCTAAATCAATTGGTTTTTTCTCAAAGTTATTTTCCCAAATTTCATTCTTCTTTGTCTTTGCATCTTTAGTTTAGTTTTTTAGATAATTTTAGATTAGATAAAAATTCATTTAATTCTTAGGCTAAATAATAAAAAGAAAGTTAGTATTAGTACTTTTGGTTCCTTTGGGTTCGACAATCCGGTCTTACCTTAACTATACTATCATTCGATAGGTGCGCTTGCCTCAAATCGTTGTCATAGTTAGTTTCTAGGTTCGATCATTCTCTTTATAAATTTTTAAGACTCTGACACACGATCAGCGTGTCACACGGGCGTGTCCCTGCCCAACCCAAGTCTAATTCTATTCCGAAAAGGCTACTTGTGGGCGAAGAAAGACATCTTAAATCCTATATAAACACCCTAGGGGAGGACCTAAGAGGAGATACGCAGGGTAGGAAGCAGAAAATACTCGAAGATAGCCATCGGAAGCAGCTGGGAAGAAGGATCTCCATCAAGACTGAAGATCTCCTATCAATTTCTCTTGAATTTTTTGGGTTTTCTTATGTTTTGTAGTTTTCCTTATTTTAAGATGTTTCCCTCTATCAGTATGAACTAAATCCCTTAAAAACCTAAAGGGATGAAACCTAAGACGGATCTTATTATTTGATTTATAAGATAAATACTTGTTCTTATTCTTAATTGTGAGTTCTTATTCTTGTTTTGATAATTCAGGTTATTGATTCAAGTCAAATGTGCTTATTCAGAGGAGAAAAAGTCCCTGTTTAAGAGTAGATCAACATAATTAAGTAGAGTTGATTGCAACCTTAGAAATAGGGCGACATAAATCTGTCGGATTAGAGTCAAATCTAATAAGGGAATCCATAGATCGAGTTAATGCGACAATAGGGGTTTTAATTAGAAAGAGATTTTAATTAATCAACCTAGAGTCAGTTGTTTTCAGCCTCGAAAAAGATATTAACATAAATCAGGGATTTCTACGGATTAAGTCAAGTGAATAAATCATATGAATCAAAAGTAATAAGTGAAGTATAGGTGGATTCTTCCTTGGGTATTGCCTCTCTCATAACGTTGTCTAAAAGTATTTTCTCAATTCATTCTCTGTCGTGCTTTTAATTATTTTAGTTTAAAAGAAATCACTCCAATTCTTAGGCTAGATAATAAGAAGATAGTAATTACTAGTACTCTTGGTCCTTGTGGATACGATATTTCCGGTCTTACCATAACTATACTATTAAACGATAGGTGCGCTTGCCTTTATTGTGATCATAGTTAGTTAGAGACACACATCATTAGGTTAAAGGCAGATCGTTGAATCAACATCCAAAGTCGATCCTGAACTCAAAGTGGTGAAGTATATTCTTTTTTCTTTTGGTAATGGCATGTACCTAGGGTGTCACATGTTTGACATTTTGGGAAATGATATTAAATACTTTGAATACATGAATATATGCATGACATATTGAAGTATAAAATGATATGTTTAATTTAATGTATATATGAGAATGTAATTGGTCAAATTTTAAGTTAAATTGGTATGAATTAGTAATTGGTTGATTGATGACTTGTGGAATTGTTTTGACAATATGAATAGAGTATCAATGAGCGTACTTTGATTAGGTCCCTAGATTGATGAATTTGGAATGTATTAGAGGCATTTGAATGTGTTTTGGATTGGTTGAACAATTGTATTTTGAGTTGCATGTTGTTTAAAATTTACAGGGTTGGTAAATTTGATGTATAAGACTCATTTTGAGTCGACACGGCCTAGCACACGGGTGTGTGACCAGACCGTGTGAGACACACAGCTTACACATGGGTGTGTGTATAGGCCGTGTGTCCCCTACATCTTAAAAATATAAAACAGAATGTCTAGGAAATTGCACACGGACAAAGACACGAGCATGTATCTCAGTCGTGTGAGGCGCACGGCCTAAAACATGGGTATGTGGCTGGCCGTGTGGCCTAAGTTGGAGAGTTACACAGGGTTGAACACGGCCTGAAGCACGGGCGTGGTTAGGGTCACATGGGCGTGTGAAACCTGTACTTAGGAAAAATTTTGAAATTTCATGAAAAAAATTCTCTAGACTTCTAATTAAGTCCCGATTCGTTTCTAACACGTGATTTGGGCCTCGAGGGCTTAATAAAGGGACATTATGATTAAATTATGATGTGTATGTTATATTATTATATGATTGTTTGTATTTGTTCTGAAATGTCTAGTAATACTCTGTAACCCTGTTCCGACAACGGATAAGGGTTAAGGGGTGTTACATAGTAGATAATTAAGAGGAAAAAGATATTAATGTGGAGATGAGTGATAATCAAAATAATCAGCTACCTCCTGCATGTCCTGCCCATCGAACTATGTATGAGTATGCTAAGCCCACTCTGATTGGAGCTTAATCGAGTATTGTCAGACCGACTGTTAATCTAAATAATTTTGAGATAAAGTCGAGTACAATTCATATGGTGCAACAATATGTTCAGTTTGATGGTTTGCAAGATAAAGATCTGAATGCTCATTTGGCCAACTTTTTAGAGATTTGCGGCATTTTTAAGATCAATGGCGTTACTGATGATGCATACGCTTACGGTTGTTCCCATTCTCATTGATGAGTAAGGCAAAATAGTGGTTAAATTTATTGCCACGAGGTTCTATCACCACTTTGGCGCAAATGACTAAAAATTTTTTGTTAAAGTATTTTCCATCGACAAAAACAGCTAAGTTGAGGACCGACATCTCTTCTTTTCTTCAATTTGATATCGAAAATCTTTATAAAACATGAGAAAGATTTAAGGATTTATTGAGAAGGTGTCCTCACCAAGGAGTACCTTTGTGGCTCCAAGTTCAAACTTCTTTTAATGGTTTGAATCCCTCAACTAGACAGATGACTGATGTAGCAACTAGAGGAACATTAAACAATAAAACACCTGAGGGAGCTTAAGAGTTTATTGAGAAGATGACATTGAATAATTATTAGTGGCAAGTTACGAGAGTAAAACCTGTCAAAGCAGCTGGAGTTTTTGATGTTGATGTAGTTTCTATGTTGGCAAATTAGGTTGAAGCTCTTGATAAAAAAATTGATGGTTTAAAATTTCTAAGAAGGTAAATCCAATTATGCAATGCGATGCGAATGGAGTGGGGATGATTAGTTCAGAATATTCACCCTTTAAGTCTAATATGGAGCATGAGCAAGTCGACTTTATGCGTAATAATTCTAGACCTAAAAATAACCCTTATAGCAATACTTATAATGCAAGATGTAGGAATCATCCAAATTTTTCTTGGGGTGGTCAAGGAAATTAAAGGTCACAACCCCCTTCGAGTTTTCAGCAGCCTTATCAGCAAGAAAAGAAACTGAACCTTGAAGAGATGCTTGCTAAATTTATTTCAGTTTCTGAAACGTGATTTCAAAACATTGAGACAAGTTTAAAAAAATTAGCAAGCATCAATTTATGGACTTGAAAATCAAATTGGACAACTTGCTAAATTGGTTTCGAAAAGACAACAATATAGTTTACCTAGCAACACTGAACCAAACCTAGAGGAGCATGTGAAGGCAGTTACATTGAGGAATGATAAAGGGCTGTCTGAGCTTGAAAAGGAGTTGAAATAAGAAACTGATGAGAAAGATGATGGGGTGACAAAAATTGAAAAAATTCAAACACCGGTGCATAAAGAATACAAACCATCGATCCCATATCCAACAAAGTTGAAGAAAGACCGTATAGATGAACAATTTGGTAAATTTCTTGAACTTTTTAAGCAATTACATATTAACTTACCTTTTGTTGAAGCTCTTTCACAGATGCCTACATATGCAAAATTTTTGAAGGAGCTATTGACAAATAAAAGGAAGTTAGAAGAGCTATCCATTATGAAACTAAATGAGGAGTAATCAGCCATTATCCAAAATAAGCTGTCCACTAAGCTGAAAGATCTAGGAAGTTTTACTATTCCTTGCTTTATTGGTAGTTTAAACATTGAAAAAGCATTGGCTGATTGGGGTGCTAGTATTAATTTGATGCCTTATAAAATGTTCAAGCAACTTGGTCTTGGGGAACCCAAACCCACTAGGTTGAGTATTCAATTAGCTGACAGATCTGTTAAATATCCTAGGGTCATTATTGAAGATGTACTCGTGAAAGTAGATAAATTTATATTACTTGTTGATTTTGTTATACTTGATATAGATGAGGATATTAAGGTGTCTTTAATTTTAGGTCGACCCTTTTTAGCCACTGTTAGAGCTATTATTGATGTAGGTAATGGTAAACTTGTGCTTAGGGTAGGTGATGATGAGATCATTTTTCAAATTTATGATGCTATGTGATTTTCTAGAGAGCAAGATGATTCATGTTATTTTATCGATTTTATTGATCATGTTATTCAAGATTCATTACAGGAAATTGTTTATAATGACACATTGAAACTTTGTCTTGTTCAAGAAGAGGAGGTCAATGAAGATAACTCCATGATGAGTGAAATGAATACTGATTTGGATGGCCATGTGTCTCCATTTAGACAAAAAAATTATGAGGCCATTGAGGTAAGTAAAGATTTGAAGTTGAAACCCTTTATTGAAGAACCTCCCAAATTAGAGTTGAAGCAATTGTCGAATCATTTGGAGTATGCATTCCTTAGAAATAATTCTACACTGCCCATGATTATTGCTTCAGACTTAAAGCGGAAGGACAAGGATGAGTTATTGCAAGTGTTGAAGGAACACAAAAGAGCTATAACTTGGAAAATTTCTGATATTCAAAGAATTAGTTGTTCTTTTTGCACCAACAAGATTTTAATGGAAGATGAGTATAAGCCATGTTGCAAGCTCAAAGGAGGTTAAATCCCAACATGAAATAATTTGTCAAGACTGAGGTAATTAAACTTCTAGATGCTGGAGTTATTTATCCTATTTCTGATAGTACTTGGATGAGTCCTGTATAGGTTGTTCTTAAGAAAGGAGGCATGAATGTTGTGGCTAATGAGAAGAACAAGTTGATTCAGACAAGAACAATCACGGGATAGAGAGTTTATATTGACTACAGGAAGTTGAACGATGCTACAAGGAAAGACCATTTTCCTCTTCCGTTTGTGGATCAAATGTTAGAGATTTATCTGGTCATGTGTATTACTGCTTCCTAGATGGACTTTCTGGCTACTTTCAAATCCCGATAGCCCCCGTGGATCAAGAAAAAACAACATTTACATTTCCATGTAGTATGTTTGCTTATCGAATAATGCCTTTTGGATTATGTAATGCTCCTACCACTTTTCAGCGTTGCATGTTAGCTATCTTTGATGAACTCGTGGAAGATATCATTGAGGTATTTATGGACAAATTCTCAGCATTTGGTAATTCTTTCTATTTATGCCTTAAGAATTTAAAACATGTTCTAATAAGATGTGAGGAAACGAACCTTGTGCTTAATTGGGAAAAGTGTCACTTCATGGTTCAAGAAAGAACTGTTTTGGGCCATAAAATTTCTAGTAAAGGGATCGTGGTCGATAGAGCGAAAATTGAAACCATCGAAAAATTACCTATCCCTAATTCAATCAAGGCTATCAGAAGTTTTATAGGAGGTTTATTAAATATTTTTCTAAAATAGCTAAGCCTTTAACTAATTTGATAGAAAAAGATGTGTCATTTAATTTCAGTCAAGAATGTTTAGAGGCATTTAATGTTCTTAAGGAAAAATTAATTAATGCCCAATTAAGGTTGTACCTGATTGGAATTTACCTTTTTAACTAAGGTGTGATGCAAGTGATTTCCCAATAGATGCAGTTCTTAGACAGGGAAGAGACAAGCATTTTCAACCAATCTATTATGCTAGAAAGACTTTGACAGATGCACAAGGGAATCACCATTACAGAAAAAGAATTGCTAGCTATGGTTTTTGCATTTGATAAATTTAGACCTTATTTAATATTGTCTAAAGTTGTTGTATACACTGACCACTCTGCTTTACGTTATCTTCTTACTAAGCCAGATGCAAAACCTTGACTTATAAGATGAATTTTGTTGTTACAAGAATTTGATTTGGAAATTAAAGATAAGAAAAGAGCTGAAAATCTTGCAGCAGACCACCTCTCAAATCTCGAGAACCCCCACCTTGAGAAGCTCAATGAAAGGGAGATAAACAACACGTTTCCTAAAGAATGACTCTTTGTAGTAATTAATTCTAAAAACCCTTGGTTTGCAAATATTGCGAATTATTTGGTAGCTAATGTATTACCAAAAGGCTTGATCTATCATCAAAAAAAGCGATTATTTACTGATGTGAAAAACTATTTTTGGGAGGATCTTTTTCTTTTTTGCGTGTGTGCAGATCAAATGATTCGAAGATGTGTTTCGGAACCAGAAGGAAATATAATCTTGGAGCATTGTCACTTTGGGCCGATGAGAGGACATAATAGTGTACTTCGGACATCACATAAGGTTCTTGAATAAGGTTTTTATTGGCCCATTGTGTTCAAAGACACTAACAGGTATGTTGCTTCTTGTGATAGATGCCAGCGAACAGGTAATATTTCCAAACGTGGTGAAATGCTTCAAAATTATATGCTTTCTTGTGAATTTTTTGACAAGTGGGGTATTGACTTCATGGGACCGTTTCCCAGTTCTTATGGTAATAAATACATACTAGTAGTGGTAGATTATGTGTCGAAATGGGTAGAAGCTCATACTTTACCTACTAATGATGCAAGTGTAGTAGTTCGATTACTCAAGAAACTTTTCTCTCGTTTTGGAGCACCTAGAGTGATCATCAGTGATAGGGATACACATTTTTTCAATGCTCAATTTGATAAGATCCCTAAAAAATACAATGCACATCATAAAACAGTTACCCCTTATCACCCTTAAACTAATGGTTAAGTTGAAGTGTTGAACTAAGAACTCAAACACATCCTAGAAAAGACCGTAAAGACAAATAGAAAGGACTGGGATTTAAAATTAGATGATGCTTTATGGGCTTATAGGACTGCATATAAAACAGCCATAGGAACATCCCTTTACAGACTTGTTTATGGGCAGAGTTGTCATTTACCACTTGAACTCAAACACAAAGCATTTTAGGCAATAAAATTTCTGAATTACGATCCTAAACTTGCATGTGAGAAGAGACTGTTGCAACTAAATGAGTTAGATGAATGGCGAGCAAATGCTTACAAAAGCTAGATATTGTACAAAAAAGTGACAAAACGACGCCACGACGCTCGTTTAAAATAGCCTAAACAATTCACAGTTGGAGATCGAGTGCTTTTATATAATTCAAGGCTCAAATTATTTCCTGGAAAGTTGAAATCGAGATGGTCAGGCCCATTTGTGGTAAAAACTATTTTTCCATACGGTACAATAGAGGTAACACATCCTGAATATGGCACATTTAAGGTAAACAATCATTGACTCAAATCTTATCTTGGTGGTGATATTAATAACGAGAGAGAGGAGCTCTAACTCCAAGATTCAAATTAACCATGAGCATGTAAGGGAAAGTCAAGCTTAGATTTTAAAATAAGCACTTCTCAAGAGGTAACCCGAGTGTTTAAATTTTTTTATTTTCCTTAACTTTCTTGCATGTTTAGTATAAAAAAAAGGCTACATGACCTAGAGTGGTCCACACGGGCGTACCCTAGGCTGTGTGGATACTAGAGCTAATTTTTTCAATTTTCTTTCAACACGCACGGTCATAGAGAGTTGCACAGGCTGGAGACATGGTCGTGTGAGCCACATGGCCTATCACGAGGGTGTGTGTGAGATCATGTGACCCACATGGCCTCTTATACGGGCGTGGGAGAAGCGAAGGATCATCACACACGGCCTGGCACATGACCACGTGTGACACTGAGCCTGGACACATGGACATGTCCTAGGCTGTGTGGACACTGGGCATAATTTTTCCTCTTTTTTGAAGCAATACACGGGCTGAGAGTGCATACACGAGCGTGTGACACAGCCGTGTGGCCCAACACGGGCCATTTACATGATCATGTCTTCTATTTTAAATATAGGGTTTTCACTTTTATATACTTTTATCTTGTACTGTCGTTTCACCAAGCCCCAGCCCCCACACCGTCAATCTACCCACTTCGCTGCCGGTCACCTTCCCATCACCATCGTCACCACCACGCACCTCTTCTTAGTTACAACGTCCTTGTCGCACCAACCATACAACCACCCTTTCTCCTTTCCATCTCAACGTCGCCATGCACCCCTTTTTTTTCCTTTCCTTTCCCTTCTTTTTCTTTCTGTCAAACCCACCTTCCCTTCTTCCCCTTGTTCACACCAACCTCGTGTCGACCACGCTCCTTCGTCTCCAAGCCCCCACCATCAAGTCACCTCTGTCAACGACACGTCCCAATCTCCCCTCCCCGTCCCTTTGTTCCTTTTGCCTGATCTAACCCCTCATTTCCCTTACCCCAAGCATCACCGTCGCCGACCGCTCTTGCACCTTTTCTTTAGTCTTCGTTGACAATTGCCATCCTCATCGCTAACACACCTCCGTTGGCCGTCACCGACAACCACCCAAAACCTCACCGTTTGGCCCATTTTCTTTTTCTTTTTATTATTTATTTATTTATTTTTATTATATTCATTATATTTATTTTTATTATTTTATTTATTATTATCCTTACTGTTATTAGTTTATCTATTTAGTTTAGCACTCCTGTTAGATTTCAATAGTTAGTTGTTTATTATTTAGCTTCTGTTATTCTTTAATTTATTTATTTTAGTAGTGGCTGTGGTTTTTGTTTTAAGTATGAGTGCTAGTTTTTAGTTATGTGATTTGGTGTTTGTTTTAAGATAAATTGCATGCTAATTAGTGTTATTTATTCTGCTAATTTATCTATTTGTTCAATTAATTGATGGTGATACTGGTTTTTCTTGGTTATCTGATATTTGATGTTATCTTTTATTTTAGGTACACCATGACAAACATTATTGGTAAATCTAAGACCGTCTTTCTCGCTTCAAAAAAGCGGAAGACTCTGGGTGCGACCTCATCTTCGGGCCCCACCTTAGTTACGAGACATCCATATCTCCAATTCTCTTTGGGTCCTCAAGAGGATCTATATCAGCACTTACGATAGCAACCCTTGGGATTAAGCCATGTATCGACTGTCAAAACCCTACAGGAGATACACTTGGTCAATAGAATGCACATACTGATCGAGACAACTCATTGGGAACAATTTTTCTTCATCATCAATCCCACCTACTTAGAGCTTACATTAGAGTTTTGTTCGACATTTTTTCTTCAGCAAGTGATGTTGAGACATGATGAATCACACACTATTTCTTTCCGACTTGGTGGTATGACGCATTGTATGAGTATCCCAAGCTTCGGAGCCACCCTTGGACTCTATTCTAATAAGTTCATGAACGCCGAGGGGTTCATATTATATCGGCACATCCATCAGTCCCCTTCTCTTTGTAGGACTGACATGGCTGCAACTGCGACACCGTATAACCCAAGTTAGTCAAAGGCAATGTCTCTACCTCCGGCATTACACTACATCCATGCCATTTTGGCAAACACTTTGACAGGTCGGAGGGAGAGCACCAGTGTTGTAGGTACATATTTCCTTTGGTGTATGACACAGCACCTTCCCATCAATCTTGTCTACTTCATTTCCCTCGCTTGCCGCCATCAGACTGATCGCAGTAAGAAGGGTCCTATCTGTTTGGGCCCGTATGTGACTCGCCTAGCGAGGTCTTTTGGCCTCCTTACAAGTCCGGAGCAGACATCCTCCTTTACACTAGTAGGACAGATGACTCCAAAGGGATTATCGATTATGAGTCACATGAGGATGATCGAGCGGCAACGTAGAATGGGTCCACGTCAATACATATTATCTCATTCATATCCTCATGATGAGCATGAGGAGTTTCTCGACGATGATCCTCTTCACCACGCAGACCCACCTTATTCTCTACCACCAAGTCACCCTATTGTTGCTCCTACTGTTAAACTCGAGAACCTCTCCGAGCGGTTCGATCGATTTGAGCAACAATGCTTTGAGCGGTTGGATGGCATCGGCGCGACTTTACATTAGATTCGTCAACATCTCCATATCTCTCCACCAGACTATGCGCCTCATGATCCCGATGCCTCTCACGACAATCACTGATCTTTTTCGTTTTATTTGCTTTATTTATATTATTTGCAGTTGTACTTTTATTTTTATTTTTAGTTATTTTGTTTTGGTTTTTGAGACTTCTTTATTTTTATTTCTATTTTGAACTATGTGAATTTTTCTTATTTTGATGGTTGTTTTTCTTCAAGTTTGTAATCTCTTTATCTTCTTATTTATTTGTGTTTATCTTCTTATTAGTTTGTTCGGAAACATGCACTTCATTTAGACTTGCCACAATTCTGGTTTATCCTATTCTCCAGATTTCATCCAAATTCAGGGTAGTTTCAATTCTCTTCCTCTCTTTTGATATTGTGCTTATTTTGTGCCTATAGATGTTCTTATATTGACGACAACGTACATCTTAAGTGTGAGGAGGTTGTTTGTATATCTGTGATAAAATCCCTGAATTATTTGTTGTGTTTAAGTACTCATACCCTCCATTAGAGTGATTATTTTTTTATTTGGAATTTTTATTGATATTGTTTTGGATTAATTTGTGGATTGTTATGTATTGGTTGATTTATACTTTAAGACACGAGAGACTCAAGCATGATAAGTTGTTTTCATAAATTACATTTTAGGTTGTCTCCCTGAATTGAATTATTATCTTGAAACTTTGAAATTGCAAGTTTGACATCAAACCCATAATTTTTTGTCAGCTTTTGAACCTATAGAGCATATATTTTCTTGCTCATTTTAGTTTTGGTTGTGAGTATGTCAACTTGATTTGTAATTTTAGAACTTACTTTGATTATGCATGTTGATACCACACCATTGATTTGATATACTGAGATGATAGAAGCACTTAGGGTTTAACCCACTTAACTTGTAAAAAGCTTACCTTGTGAATTAACCCTTGGTAAACCTCGTTGATCCTAACACATTTTTTTCCTAACCCGTTAATATTAACTCATAACCCATATGTATGTCGTAAAATTATATTTAACATAATATATTTAACCCGTTGATATTTTTAAAAAATAAAATATATTTAACATAATGATATATATCAAAAAAATTATTTTCATTATATAATTATTTAATTATTATTCTGCCTATATAAATAAATAAGTTATTAATTAAAAAATAAAATTAAAAACTTAAAAACATGTTTGTTAATTAAAAACTTGAAAATAACATGTTTATTAATTTTAAAAAATAAAAATGAGCTTGAAGCAACATTCATTAAAAATGTATAAATAAACATGGGAGAAAATTCAAATCTAAGACCAAGGGTAAAAAATGCAAGCATTTAACCAGCAAACCAAAGAAGTTCAGCTATCAAAAGAAAACGTATTTAATATAAAGTGTTTTCTAAAGAGCGAACAGTCTAAATTGCTAAAAAAAAATTTTAAAAAAAACGGCATTTGTCACTATTTTTGCCAAACAATATCCAGCAACATATGAATAATTGATTTAAAAATCTTTCAATAATTTTTAATATTTAATTTAGCACCGGGAAATTTAGGTATTGTTTGATTCACCATTGAAAATATTTTCAATGATTTAAGCTTTTACACATGTTTGATAAGAGCTATTTATCATTTAATGTATAATATTTCTAATTAATTTCATTTCATTTTATTTATTTTATATTATATTATCTTATAAAAACTTTACGTTTAAAATTTGGTTTTTGTTTAGAATAAGGTGAATATTTAAATAGGAAGATAATATGTTCTAACGCACTCGAACCCATATCATCCTGCATAAACAACAATACTCGATCGAATCAAGCTAAATTTGAATTATAAACTAAAATTTTGTTTTAAAAACCTTGATTCCACAACAACAAATGTGGCAATCATAATCGAACATGCTTGCCACATCCCATACACATGTTATCTCCTTATTTAAATAATAAGAAAAACAAACAAATTAAATAGAACAACTCTTTCGTATTTTATATTGTGAGAATTTGTACATTCCACTAACACTCCTAGTCCTTGATGGAAAATTCTCAAATGAGAGTCTGCAATGGCGCCATCATTGTTTTCCTTTTGTTATTCTCAACCACTGAGGCCAATTACCTCAGCCTGGTTAACCAGTTCATGGCTCCTCAAAATACTGCTCGTGCCGCCAATAGAATGCCACCATTGGTGTGGGATGAAAGGCTCGCACATTATGCTCAATGGTATGCTAACCAAAGGCGTGAAGATTGTGCTTTGAGGCACTCCAATGGACCTTATGGAGAAAACATATTTTGGGGTGGTGGCGATGGCTGGATGCCTGCCGCCGCGGTTGCTGCTTGGGTGTCCGAGAGTAAATGGTACAATTACTGGTCTAATTCCTGTGCTGGAGGGCAGGAATGTGGGCATTATACGCAGATAGTGTGGAGCAGTACCAAAAGAGTTGGGTGTGCCAGGGTGGTTTGCGATGGAGGGAAGGGTGTTTTCATGACTTGCAACTATGATCCTCCTGGGAATTTCATCGGAGAAAGACCTTATTGAATTTCATCAATGATTTGCTTTCATGAAATTTTTGTAACTGCGACTTATGTGAAATAAAAACTGGAATATTGATGAGCTTTCACATTTACAGATATGGGGTTTAGTGTGTATTTTATATATGCTACACCTTTTTAGTCATTTTGCTATATCAAATTTGAGCTTGGCAACCAACAAATAGATTTTTTTTAATTTATTTTTTATCAGATTAGTGTGCAACAAAGAAGTTAAATTTGTCTTGGTATCAATTTTATCTACTGAAATACATATTTCGATAGTAAATCATAATAACAAATTCTAGGTTACATTCTTTTGTGTAAATTTTGATCATATTAGTTGAAATAGGGTGCAACGGCTGGTACTGAAAAATCATATTTAATTTCATTTCTTTCCTTTATTTTAGTTTTGTTGGATGATAAATTGTTATATACTAAGTATGGGATGATATTGTCGCTTAATGTATGGAATCACTTCGAACAAATTGCCATATATACTAACGACTCAAAAACTGTTGCTAATAGATCTAGAAACTCTATTCTTACATTCAAATGGGCTATTCCAACAGCAAAATAATCGATACTAAATGTAACGTCAGTATAGATTTTACCAACAGAAATGTGACCATAGAATAGGCACTAAGGTTTATACATATCAATTGTCGGTATAGACATCAAACATATAGTAATAGCTCTTTGGAAATTCCAGTTATATCCCTAGGCATACAATGACAGCGTGATCATATCAATTGTCGGTATAGACATCAAACATATAGTAATAGCTCTTGGGAAATTCCAGTTATATACCTAGGCATACAATGACAGCGTGAATCGTTAGTAAATAGTGTTATTAATTCAGATATAACGACAGTTGTTCTTGCATCGGTGTAAAGTGAAATTCCAATTATATCCTAAAACATAGTAATAGTGTGGACCATCCGTGTAGGTCCAATTGCTAATATTGTAATTTAATTTAATAGTGTTAATTTCTCATCCGAAGAATTAAAATATTAATTTATCTATAGCCTTAATTCAATATACAAACATAATCTAAATAAAATCAAACGAAACCAAATATAGTCCAAATACATAATCATAGTCTACATATATTCCTGTGGAACATAGTTACACTATAGCAATATAAATGGTCTGATGAAGACAATGGTTACACTTTGACGACGCCCTCCATCAACATTTCTTTACATAAATGATTACGAACACCTCTTTTTGTTCACAGCATTTTACCTAAGACTCATTTTACAAACCATCTCATGTCATTAATTTGCTTCATCATGTTTCTGATTCAGGACATGGAGATAAAATGAGAGGGAGAGGGCTTGCCCTTCTAGTTGGCATGTTGTGACAATGCCAGAATTCAGACACTTTTAGAATTAAACATTCCAATTGTCGAAACCATTTTAAAATCGGGTTTTGAAAAAAATGAGGATCGGCTTTAAAAGCAAAAACGGGAGTCGCCACCAATCTTTTTATTTAAGTGTGATTGAATCACCTTGTAAAACGTTTTATTTTAAAACATTTTTGGTCTACAAAAACAAGAAAAAGAGTTCGGGAGTCTGTTACGCATGAGGAAGGGTTAGCACCCTCATAACACCCAAAAATTGGCACCAAATTGACAAAATCATGTCCAAATGTTGAAAAATAAAAAATTTATAAAATATGATCCTTTTATTTGAAAGAAAACCAAGACTTACTTATTTCAAAGAAATAAATTCAAAGAAATAAAGTACTTTACCCAATAAGTTAAGGTATAGCACATCATTACTTTAGAATTAAGCTCATCTTTATTTGAGGAAATTCCTATCTCGAGACACAAAATGTCTAACCTAATAAGTTAAGGCAAAACACTTTGAATTCCCAAGAATAGGTTTTTTATTTTGAAATTGATAAATCTCAAATTTCTTAAAAACGGGGAAATATGTAATACCTAAAGTTTCACGAGAAAAATCGAACCCAATGAGTTAGGGCAAGATTCTTCTCAAAATTCCCTAAATATCACATATCACCATATTTTGAAAACCATTTGAATAAAATGTGTCGATTCAAAAAAATGTTTTTATGAAAGCTATGGTTTGGATAGGATATTACAACATATATTGAAATAATTAACAAATTGTGAATAAATAAAAAAGGGTATAAGTGACAATATAATCTACAAATCGTACTAACAATGAACAATGAAATAATAACACAAATATAATGAACTATACTAAACAATAATATACAATCTAAAGCAAATAAACATGCAATAGCAATAAGTGAAGGAATAGTTTAAAGAAAAATATTTTTTTTATATAAACTAATAAAAAATTTTAGGTAAAAGGAACTTATAATGAATATATAATTTAATAATATAATATATATAAAAATGATAATAATAAAAATAAAGTATTTTTACAATATATAAAACTACATAAATTATATAAATAAAATATGTTAGATAATATAGATAATTAAAAAATAAGGATTTTTGGAATATATGATATAACCTAATACCATATAATATATATAAAAAAATATACTAATAATACGTAATAAAAAAAATATTAAAGCATATTGTAAATACCTAATTCTGCCCGGCCTATAAAAACCAGAATAAATAAATAAAAAATAAAATGTCCATTTACACAGTCCAGATTACAAATGCCCCAAAATCAAGACACCTCGACCCATTTCTACCCAATACCCAATATATTAACCTGGATCCCAAAAACTAAGCACTCCAGTGGCCCACTTACGCATCCTAGACCCAATACCTAAACAGATCGACCCAGACTGGACGGACTCGGCCCAAATAGGCCCAAAACTTTAATAGAGATCAGACTTAGGGTTTCTGAAGAAACCCTAGGCGCCGCAGAACCCCAACCGACACAAGGGCCATTCCAATCGTCGCGCCGCAATACCAAGCCAATCGTCACCACAGCTGGAACTCGACCGTCACACTTTCGCAGCGCCGCTAGTCACACCGCAATCTGCGCGTAGCCACCGTCCCCTGGTTTCAAACCTGCAAAAGGAAGAAGCAGACAGCAGAAAGGAAACCAAATCGCAGCCAAAAAAGGAAATAATAGATTTACAAAAGATATGCTTTCCTTTTCATTTCATTTTTGGGTTATAAAAAACCCTTGTAAAATCTGTAAGAGGGATACGAGAAATTATCAAAAAAAAACAGAGTTTTTCAGATACGAATACTCTCGCAAAGAAAACACAAAGAAAATAACAAACGAATACAATACGAATACGCCAAAGCAGAAAACCCCAGATTCATACACAAACACTCAACAGCCAGTGATTCCATAGGTGATTTTTCGTTTCGCTTTTCTTATTTATTTCATTATTTTTTTTTTATATTTTTGCATATAACGTTTGTTGAAAGAGTAAAAAAGAAAGTATATACCTTCTCGAAAGCGTGGGAACCACCGACCCAGACCTCCGGCCACCGGCCATGGAGGCGCGTGTGCGCGTGGCCTAGACGAACACGGACGAACAGACGCAGCTCTCCCTCTGTTTTTCAGAGAATTCTAAGTTTTTTTTTAAAAAAATCCTAAAGCTAATGATTTTTTTTAGGAAACTAATATTTATAGCCTAAAGTGAACGACGTCGTTTTGATAAGGCATGACCCGCGCGTTGACGCGGATCCAAAATAGGGTCCGCGTGTTTTTGATAAAAAGGGGAAAATTGCAATTTCAATCCCTCCGCAATTTCATGTACTTCAATTCGGTCCAATTGGAAATTATTTTTTATAGAATTGACCCAAAATTTATATTTTGTTTCAATTAAATCCTTTAGACTGTTTTAAAAGTAAAAAAATTTTAAACAATGCCGTTTTTACATTTTGAATAATTGCTAAATTAATTCCTGTAACTTAACGCACTTTTAAATTTAGTCCTTCTATTTTTATTTTAATTGCTATTTTAACCCTTTTTAATTTATTTTTATTGTTATTTGAACCTGATTGCTTTATTTATTTATTTTTATAGTTTTTTTATTATTTATTTATTATATTAAATATCATATTAAATATTTTTATTTGTATATTAATTTATTAATAGTATAAGTTAAATATATATATATTATATGTACTAATCTATTATATATTTAATTATCATTATTCATTTTATATGCTTTAATTTTTTTTATTACGTATTATTAGTATATTTTTTTTATATATATTATATAGTATTAGGTTATATCATATATTCCAAAAATCCTTATTTTTTAATTATCTATATTATCTAACATATTTTATTTATATAATTTATGTAGTTTATATATTGTAAAAATACTTTATTTTTATTATTATCATTTTTATATATATTATATTATTAAATTATATATTTATTATAAGTTCCTTTTACCTAAAGTTTTTGTTACTTTATATAAAAAAATATTTTTCTTCAAACTATTCCTTCACTTATTGCTATTGCATGTTAATTTGCTTTTGATTGTATATTATTGTTTAGTATAGTTCATTATATTTGTGTTATTATTTCATTGTTCATTGTTAGTACGATTTGTAGATTATATTGTCACTTATACCCTTTTTTATTTATTCATAATTTGTTAATTATTTCAATATATGTTGTAATATCCTATCCAAACCATAGCTTTCATAAAAACATTTTTTTGAATCGACACATTTTATTCAAATGGTTTTCAAAATATGGTGATATGTGATATTTAGGGAATTTTGAGAAGAATCTTGCCCTAACTCATTGGGTTCGATTTTTCTCATGAAACTTTAGGTATTACATATTTCCCCTTTTTTAAGAAATTTGAGATTTATCAATTTCAAAATAAAAACCTATTCTTGGGAATTCAAAGTGTTTTGCCTTAACTTATTAGGTTCGACATTTTGTGTCTCGAGATAGGAATTTCCTCAAATAAAGATGAGCTTAATTCTAAAGTAATGATGTGCTATACCTTAACTTATTGGGTAAAGTACTTTATTTCTTTGAGATAAGTAAGTCTTGGTTTTCTTTCAAATAAAAGGATCATATTTTATAATTTTTTTTTATTTTTCAACATTTGGACATGATTTTGTCAATTTGGTGCCAATTTTTGGGCGTTATGAGGGTGCTAACCCTTCTTTATGCGTAACCGACTCCCGAACTCGTTTTCTTGTTTTTGAAGACCAAAAATGTTTTAAAATAAAACGTTTTACAAGGTGATCCAATCACACTTAAATAAAAAGATTGGTGGCGACTCTCACTTTCATTTTTAAAAGTTGATCCCCGTTTTTAAAACCAACGATTTAAAAATGGTTTCGACAGCTTGGCGACTCCACTGGGGACTTATAAGAGAGTCAAGTCGTAAAATTGATAGTTTCATGTCCTAAATCCGAATTTAAAAATCTGGTTTAAAAATTATGATCCTTTTCATTTGCATACGATTTTGTTTGTATAAAATATCTTTGCATTGCATTGCATGGCCGTTGTGGTCACACCCTTAAGTGGGAGCGGGAAGCTACTCCTTCGTGAGGTTTTCACCTCCGTGCAGGATAGTGAATCGCTTTCGGGATACATCCGTACCTATGTCTTCGTGAGGTTTTCGCCTCCGTACAGCCATAGGGAAATGTATTCCCCTGAACCGAGCTTGGTTCGTATGAGCCTATAATGGGTGAGGATCAGGAATCTGCTGGTTCGGGTACCTTAAACTTTAGGACTAAAACCACATATAGAAAACCTAAGAGCTTACCCTAGGTAGATCTATATCCAAACTTTAGCGATTACCCAGATAGGTGACGGATTATTTGTTTTATACTTTATTCCATGTTACTGATCAATTGTGTTTTATCTTGTTGCATGTCATTTCATATCTTAAAGAGGACCCTAAACCCTAAACCCTAAACCCTAAACCCTAAACCCTAAACCCTAAACCCTAAACCCTAAACCCTAAACCCTAAACCCTAAAACCCTAAACCCTAAAACCCTAAACCCTAAACCATAAAACCCTAAACCCTAAACCCTAAACACTAAACCCTAAACCCTAAACCCTAAAACCCTAAAACCCTAAACCCTAAACCCTAAACCCTAAACCCTAAACCTTAAACCCTAAACCCTAAAACCCTAAACCCTAAACCCTAAACCCTAAACCCTAAACCCTAAAGTTGGTTATGGAGAACGAATTCCTTGATAAAGTGGAGGACAATGCAGTTGTTCGTAGGTGGTCAGAGTAGACACAATTAGAAAAGGGAGATAGCCTAGTCAAAGGGTATAAGTCCGAGTTATGGGATTACACTCGCATCAGTGTGACGCAGAATAATCTTCAGGAATTAAAGAAGATATGGGATCAGTGGAATAACGAAGCTAAGTATTTGTTTTACAAAACTATGGAGACTTGCCAGATCTGTTGGATATTAAGGTAGATCAACATCCTGCTTTGAGCCATTTCTCAATATTGGAATCCTACATATAGTTGCTTTACTTTTGGAAGAGTTGATTTGGTACCTACGGTAGAAGAGTATACAGCTCTCTTGCGATGTCCTAAGATTCAAGTTGATAGAGTTTACTCGAGGGCCCCTAACATTATAACCTTCGTAAGAAAACTGATGAGTATCACCGGGATGGGCGAGCAATGGGTTACAGCTAGAATCAAGCAAAAAGGTGAGTATAACTGCATCTCATGGAAAGCTTTGAATGACTTGATTTTAGAACATCCTGATATGAAAAAGAAAGTCGATATATTTGCTTTAAGTATATATGGATTAGTGATTTTTCCGAGGGCATTAGGATACGTGGATGAAGCTATTTCAGATCTCTTTTATCGACTTGACAAGCAAGTCACACCTGTTCCAGCGATTTTGGCGGAAACATTTCGATCTTTGAGTACATGTAGGAGAGCTAAAAAGGGCAGATTCATAGGATGTGCACAGTTGTTGTTGGCTTGGTTCCATAGTCACTTTTGGAAAGTGGATAAGGTTTCTTGTCGGGTCTTCTTAGAAAATTACTCCCCATTAAAAGAGATAATGAATACTCCAAGGAGGGACGACATAACCGAGGAAAATTGGATAGCACTTCTACAAAATCTCCGAGAAGAGGATGTTGAATGGAAAACTCCCTAGATGATTCCTGATAAAGTTTTGTATCAGTGTGGAAGTTTTGATTGGGTCCCTCTACTGGGAATTTGGGGAGCCATTGGATATGCGCCTTTGCTCGTATTAAGGCAGTTCAGATCGAGGCATTTGTACCGGTTACTCACGGTTTAGCTCAAAGCGAATTCTCGTATAAAGGAAATGGTTACAAGAAGATGGTTAAGGAGATTGCTAGTGCTTGGAAGCAGACTCGTCACATGAAGAGAGTAGACATAGGCCCAATAACGACTCCAAAGTATTATGGATGGTGGAGTAAGAGAGTCAATAACAATATTCCTGTGCCAAGTTCAGAAGATGCTCGACCGATTGAAGAATTTCTACGAGTGGTCCCATCGGAAATGGAGATAATGAAGCAAGATTTTAAAAGGACAAACTCAGAGCTTGAAAAGAAAATAGAGAAGTTAGAAGAAGAGAAGACGTACTTAAAGATTGACGTTGATATTCAGAAATCCAAAGTCGAGAAATTGAGGAAGGAGAAACGGAAGATTGAAAAAGATCGAGATAGCTTAAAGATAGAATACAAGAAGATGCGACTGACGATAAAGAACGCTGGATTGGGAAAGACTTCACAACAGTGGAAACAGGAGGTTGAAGAGGAAAAGGCCAAAGCTGACTATTGGGAAAGAAGTTTCGAGAGATGCAAAAGAACTTGGTGGAAAGTTTAAATGAAAAGGAAGAATTGCAAGCTAGAGTGGCTGAACTTGGACGGTCCCTTCATCACTACCGGAGCCGTAATTCCATAATTGAGTTAGAATCAAGCCTCAATAAGATTGAAGAAATGAAGGGTCGAATTGAAGAGTTAGAATCAGCGCTACACAGTTGTGGACTTCGGATCGAGTGCTTGGAGACGAGGGAAGGACATTTGCAGGAAGAACTCCATCATTCGCATGGTCAAGTCAAGAACCGAGACTATATCATGGGGGAAGCCATAGACCAAATTCGAGAGGTAGCTGATTATCTACAGACTTTGGCAGTGCAGGCCGATGTATTGAGCGTGAAGTATGAGCTTCAGTCAGATCGCAACCAAGAGTTAGTGTTATTATTAGGGAAAATTAAGACTTTAGAACTTAGGGCGAAAGCTTATTTGTAGCCTATTTTATGTAAAAGAATTTGTTTTCTAATAAAGTTTTCTACAATAAAGTTGATCAGAATCGATGCCTCTTTGCATTCATGCATTTGCATTACATAACATCATATGCATTCAAATCCATAGAGAGAGTCTAATTAGTTTAAACTATAGGAGAGAGAGAGAAAGAAAATCTGGAAGCTGAACATCCTTACGGTACACGAGCAAAGTCAAGGAAAATGGACCAAAGGATGGAACAATTCCAAAGGGAAATGCAGGATCAGATGCAAGAGCAGATGGCAAAACTCCAATAGGAGATAAGAGACCAAATGTTAGAGGCCCAAAGGAACATGATGGCCCAAATGACCCAGATGATGAATGGGATAATAGATAAGGTAAAGGATTCTATAATCAATGTTGAGGACAACGAGGATTTACCTAGAGAGTTCACTCCAACACATGTGCAAGCTCAACATGAAGAATATCCCAGAAGGTCACCTGTCATAATAAGGCCTCAGCAAGGGCAAGCTGACACCGGATTGCCTGCAAATTTCTAAGTTGGTGTGGGATCCAACCCAGGAGATTACCCTGCTAATCCCGTTGTCCCTGATTTAAACGTAGTAGAGGGAGAAGGGGTCAAAACTGAATCCGCAAACTGTTAGAGGATCGTTGCAAATGGTTGGAGGAAAAATTCAAAGCTTTAGAAAACGCCGACCATCATCATGGTATAGACGCCAAGGATTTGAGTCTGGTCCCAAATTTGGTACTTCCTCACAAGTTCAAGATGCCAGAATTTGAGAAGTACAATGGCACTACCTGTCCCGAAGCCCATATCATGATGTTCTGTAGACGTATGACGGGTTATGTGAATAATGATCAACTTCGGACTCATTGTTTCCAAGATAGTTTGACGGGAGCAGTGTCTAGGTGGTATAACCAACTCAGCCACACTAACATTAGCTCATGGAGGGACTTGGCTCATGTTACAGATATGACGCCCGACTGAATCGTGTTGCAAAACATGGAAAAAAGGTCAAACGAGAGTTTTAGACAATACGCGCAGCGACGGAGGGAAATAGCCATGCAAGTCCAACCACCTCTCTTGGAGAAGGAAACTACTATGCTATTTATCAACACTCTAAAGGCACCATTTATTACCCATATGATAGGAAGCACCACCAAGAGCTTCGTGGACATAGTCATGGCAGGAGAAATGATCGAAAATGCCATAAGGGGTGGCAAGATTGAAGCTGGAGAGTCCACTAGGAGGCCCGCTCCTAGGAAAAAAGAGAGTGAGATAAACAATGCAAGTATATACCACAAAGGGTACTCAAAGTCGGTTACTATTAATTAGCCGAAGGTGCTTATTGCTGGACAACAGGGGTCGGCAAAACAAGAATTAGGTCCCAAACAAAATGTTGATAAAATCCAATTTACGCCCCATCCCTATGACATATAAAGAGCTGTATGAAACTTTATTGGAGGAATGCATAGTATCCCCATACTATTTACAGCCAATGTAGCCTCCATATCCTAAATGGTATGACTCAAACGCCCAGTGTGATTACCATGCGGGAGCAACAAGGCATTCTATAGAAAGTTGTACTGCTTTCAAAAAGGTGGTTGAGAGACTTCTTAAATTGGGGGTTGTTAAACTTGAGGACATACCCAATACGGCGAACCCATTACCCAATCATGGAGACAAGGGGGTAAATGCGATTGGAGAAGATCGTATCAGAAAAACTAAGGGGGATATTTCAGATGTGAGGACTCCATTAAGAGTAATTTGGAGGGAGATGACAAGATGGGGGCTGATCAAATCAAATCTCGAAGAGAGAACTAAAGAACCCAGAAGCTACTGTGAGTTTCACAAAATGTATGGACATGAGATCCAGGATTGTGCTGAGTTTAAGATATTGGTGCAAAGCTTCATGGACAATAAGGAGTTGGAGTTTTGCGAAGAAGGTTCAGAGATAGGAGAAATACATGCGACTGAAGGAGAATTGACTAATCAGAAAGTCAATTATCCAAGGATCATTATTTCTCGACCAAAGAATGTGGAAGACGGAGTACAAGTCGCGCCTAAAGTGATAATTCAAAGACCTGTGTCCTTTCCTTACAAGGACAACAAATCTGTACTATGGAATTACAATTGTAGCATAACGACACCAAGAGTAGTGATTGCAGCCAGCACTTTCAAGGAGGAGGGATTCTATACGCGGAACGGGAAGCGTTACGACTCTGTAAAGGCCAGAACGGAATCGAAAAAGCTAAAAGATGTGACTGTCGAACCTGAAAAAGAACCTGATACTCTTATCAATGTACCTGTAAAGGAGGAAGAGGCTAAGGAATTTCTAAAATTCCTAAAGCACAGTGAATACAGCGTAGTAGAATAGCTGCGCAAACAACCAGCTCGTATTTCAGTGTTAGCCTTACTCTTAAGCTCGGATGTTCACCGTGAGGCTTTAATGAAAGTGCTAAATGAGACTTATGTGGCTAAAGACATATCTATTAACAAGCTTGATCGATTAGTCAATAATATAAGTACTGATAACTTTATCTCCTTTAGTAATGATGAGATTCCACCTGGGGGCATGGGGACGACTAAAGTCTTACACATAACCACTCATTGCAAAGGGTATACTTTACCAAGCTTATTGATTGATAATGGATCAGCCTTGAATGTCCTACCATTGTCGACATTGAAAAGATTGCCAATAGATAGCTCTCACATGAAGACATGCCAGAATATAGTGAGAGCATTTGATGGTACTGAACGAAGGGTGATGGGGAGAATTGACATACCTTTGCAGATTGGCCTAAACACATATGAAGTGGACTTTTTGGTGATGGATATAAAGCCTTCATACAATTGTTTGCTGGGAAGGCCCTGGATTCATTCAGCAGGGGCAGTGCCCTCATCTCTTCATCAAAAATTGAAGTTAGTAACGGATGGTCTATTGGTCACTGTAAATACGGAAGAAGACATTATAGCGACTGTTGCTAATAATGCGCCATATGTAGAAACAAATGAGGAGGCCATCGAGTGCTCTTTCCATTCTTTAGAGTTTGTCAATGCAACATTCATCTCGAAAGAAAGTAAAGTCCCAGTGCCCAAGATATCGAAGACCACAAGGATAGGTCTACAAATGATGATAGGGAAAGGAGCTTTGCCAGGGAAAGGATTGGGTCGATACCTCTAAGGGGAGATTTAAGTACAAATATTGAAGGAAAAGAGAGATCGTTTTGGCTTGGGGTTCAAGACGGATGTTAGACAAAGAAGGAAGGACATAGAGAATAAGCAAGAGAGAAGAAAGGCACGCTTGAACGGAGAAGATATCCAGTGGGAACCAATTAAATTTCCCCACATATCCCAAACCTTTGTATCTGGGGGAATAATTCACCCTGAAAGAGGGATGTTGGAAAGAGTTCATATTAATGCTGTACATGAGGAGGGAAGCGAACAAAGAAACCTAATGAGTATTTGCCCTTATGAACCTGGAAGCATTCTGGACAATTGGACTGCAGAGGAGCTCCCTGTAGTTTTTAGGAATTATACAGAGTAATATTCAGAACGCTTTGTTATTTTGTAGCCTAGGAATAATAAAAATCTCTTTGTGAAATAGGCTTATGTTCAGAACTTATTATTTCAATAAAATACATTTTGGATAATTACCTTGAACAAATATTCTTTCATTTCATTCTTCTAATTGCCTCCCAAATTGTATATTTCATTCATATCATGTGGATATTTGTCCTCAAATTCATTTATTCTTTGTATATTCTTTCGTACCGATTACAGGGCCCTAGATATCAATGACATGAGCAATGATAATACAGATCCAGAAGCCTATTTTGAGCAAAACATGCGCTTAGGAGAATCTCAGGATTTTGAAGATGACCGAGAGTGTGGCTTATCTCCAGATTTGTTAAGAATGGTAAAGTAGGAGGAGAAATAAATCTTGCCCCATGAAGAAGAAATAGAGAATATAACCTTGGAAGAAGGAAAGGTTGTGAAAATTGAGACGCACATAGCTAAAGAGACGAGACAAGATCTTATTGAGTTATTGCGAGAGTTCAAAGATGTCTTTGCGTGGTCATACCAGGATATGCCCGGGTTAAGTACTGATATTGTGGTACATCGCCTTCCCATCAGAGAAGAATGCAAGCCAGTTCAGCAAAAGCTACGAAGGATGAGGCCTGATATAGTATTGAAAATAAAAGAAGAGGTCCGAAACAGCTTTGATCTTTGGTTTTCTACAAGAGGTCAAATACTCAGAATGGGTTGCCAACATTGTTCCAGTTCCTAATAAAGATGGAAAGGTCCGAATGTGCGTAGATTATAGGGATCTGACAAAGCTAGCCCAAAAGACAATTTCCCTTTGCCGCATATTGATACAGTAGTGGATAATACGGCGGGATTTTCTTTGTTTTCCTTCATGGATGGCTTTTCCGGTTATAATCAGATTAAGATGCACCCCGAGGATATGGAGAAAACTACCTTCATAACACTGTGGGGCACATTTTGCTACAAAGTAATGCCTTTCGGACTAAAGAATGCTGGGGCAACATATCAAAGGGCCATGATAACCTTGTTCCATGACATGATGCATAAGGAGATTGAAGTATATGTTGACGACATGATTGCCAGGTCTCGAACAGAAAAAGAGCATATTGAGGTCTTGAAAAAGTTATTTTTAAGATTGAAAAAATTCCAATTGAAACTCAATCCGGCAAAGTGTACTTTCGGAGCTCGATCAGGAAAGTTATTGAGATTTGTGGTCAGTGAGAAAGGAATAGAAGTTGATTTAAGCAAGGTTAAAGCGATACAAGGATTGCCTTCACCGCGCACTCAGAAAGAAGTTCGAGGTTTTCTTGGAAGGCTGAATTACATTGCTCAGTTTATTTCACAATTAACTGAGAAATGTGATCCCATATTTAGTCTTCTCAAAAAACACAACCCAGGTGTATAGGATGATGAGTGTTAGAGAGCTTTTGATAAAGTCAAAATGTATTTGTCGAATGCACCAGTATTATCTCCACCTAATCCAGATAAGCCTTTGATTTTGTATTTGTCGATATTCAATAACTCCATGGGATATGTATTGGGACAACATGATGAGACAGGAAGAAATGAAAAGGCGATATACTATCTTAGCAAAAAGTTTACTGATTGTGAAATGAGATATTCGGTAATCGAGAAATTATGTTGCGCTTTGATTTGGACAACTCGGAGATTGAGACAATATATGCTATATCATACAACTTGGTTGATTTCCAAGTATAATCCATTAAAATACATGATGGAGTCCACTGCTTTAAATGGAAGAATAGCTAGGTGGCAGATTCTGCTATCTGAGTTCGATATAGTCTATGTGACCCAAAAGGCTATCAAAGGAAGCGCAGTTGCAGACTTTTTGGCTAGCAGAGCTTTGGAAGATTACGAGCCTTTGAGTTTTGATTTCCTAAATGAAGGACTGATGTATGTGGCAAATATTGAAGATTGTCGGTGGAAGTTGAATTTTGATGGAGCATCGAATGCTATGGGAAACGGAATTGGGGCAGTTTTGGTATCCCCTGGTGGTGACTATTATCCATTCACATACAGATTGGATTTTGACTGCACAAATAACATGGCAGAATATGAAGCATGTATTATGGGACTTCGAGCAGCCTTAGAACGCAAGATCAGAGTGCTAAATGTGTATGGAGATTCTGCCTTGGTAATTTACCAACTCAAAGGAGAGTGGGAGACAAGAGATACCAAATTAATTGATTACCGAAAAATAGTTCTGGAATTGGTTGAGGAATTTGATGACATTACCTTCAATTATCTTCCACGCAGTGAAAATCAGATGGCAGATGCATTGGCAACCTTGGCTTCTATGATCAAGGTAAACAGACCAGAAGATATGAGGCCTATTCAGATGAGTATCGTTGAAGCTCCAGCCCATTGTTATGACATAGAGGAAGAAGAAAGAGATGACCATCCTTGGTATCAGAATGTATTGCGATACGTAAAAAATCGCGAATATCCGGAGAATGCCACCAAAAATGAGAAAAGGACTTTAAGAAGAATGACCTCTGATTATGTTTTAGATGGAGATATTTTATACAAAAAGAGAAAAGATCAAGTGCTATTGAGATGTGTTGATGCTTTGTTGAAGCTAAGCAAATCCTTGAAGAAGTTCATGAGGCGCGCTTAGGAACACACGCAAATGGATTCACAATGGCCGCAGATAATGAGATTTGGATATTATTGGTCTACCATGGAAGGAGATCAGATTAACTATGCCAAGAGATGTCATAAATGCCAAATTTATGGAAACAAAATTCATGTGCCCCCGTCACCTTTGCATGTTATGACTTCACCGTGGCCTTTTTCCATGTGAGGCATGGATGTTATTGGGCCAATCTCACCAAAAGCTTCAAATGGGCATCGATTTATCTTTGTGGTAATTGACTACTTCACGAAATGGGTAGAGGCTGCTTCATATGCTAATGTCACTAAGTCGGCAGTTAGTAGATTCTTGAAGAAGGAGATTATTTGTCGATATGGAATGCCTGAGAGGATCATATCAGACAATGCGCTGAACCTGAACAACAGCTCGATAGCAGAAATTTGTAACCAATTCGGAATCAAACACCATAACTCGTCTCCGTATCGTCCGAAAATGAATGGGGCAGTGGAAGCTGCTAATAAAAACATCAATAAGATAGTGAGGAAAATGACTGAGACTTACAAGGATTGGCATGAGAAACTATCGTTTGCATTTTATGCTTATCGGACATCTGTCAGAACCTCTACTGGGGCAACACCTTATTCGTTGGTTTATGGGATGGAGGCCGTCCTACCCATCGAGGTAGAAATTCCTTCTCTTCGTTTGCTGTCAGAAATAAAATTAGATGAAGCTGAATGGATTCAGGCTCGGTATGATCAGTTAAACTTGATTGAAGAAAAGAGACTAAGGGCTATTTGGCATGGTCAGATGTACCAGAAACGAATGATACGAGCCTATAATAAGAAAGTTCGCCCAAGAGAGTTTCATGAGGGCGACCTTGTACTAAAAAAGATTCTTCTAATACAAAAGGATTTCAGAGGAAAATGGATGCCGAATTGGGTAGGACCATATGTGGTGGAAAAAGCTTTCTCTGGAGGAGCACTGATTTTGACTGAAATGGATGGGAAAAGCTTACCCAATCCTGTGAACTCGGATTCAGTAAAAAAACACTTTGCTTAAAAAAGAGAAGAAGCCAAAGTGAAAACCCGCAAAGGGCGCTTTGAGTTTCTAAAAAAAAAAAGAAGAAGAAAGAAAGAAAGAAAAAGGAGAGGCCAAGGTGAAAACCCGCAAAGGGCGCCTTGAGACCAAAGGGGTTTTGAGTTGAAAACCCGAAAAGGGCGACTCAAATTTTAAATGGACGGCAGCCATCTCGCTACACTTAAAACAACAATGAAAGGAAGAATGTCGCATATTGGGGCATCAACAAAACACTTTGGGTCTTCTAAACGCATGATGAACTCAAGACAATCTTCATAAAGTTTGTATATGGAAACTCAATCGGCGATATCTAGGGCATCTGAATTTTTTTTTTTTTGGTCTTATTCATTGGATTATCTTTGGATTCTTTTTCATCTTAAAGATATGTTCCAGTTAATTTTTCTTTGTATGAATTTATTCAAATTTTAATTCTTCTTTTGAAATCATTTTATTTGTTATCTATTATTCATAAATATATTGCATTGAAATAATGATTGACGAACTAATAATTTCACAAAAGAGAAGTTTTGCATATTACTTTGGAAATTTCTAAACAAGACAAGGAACTGAAACAGGACAATTTTTTAGAATTTTCATGTGCATATAGAGAATATCTCTCTAAGAATATTTCTCTGAATTCTTTGTCCAATTGATAAGAGGACGTGATAGCATCAGATCATAACACTTGGAGGTGAAGTGATGAACTAGGAAAGCCTTGAATTGTAGGGAATGGGTGGAATTTGAAATAAACCCTATACCCTATATGTGCAGACGGGTCGGATTGAAAGAGTATTTGATTCTCATCGTGGTACAAGCCTCGTGTGTTCAAGATCCAAGCAGAGTTGATTCGAAAAGTAAACGTGGACAAGACTTAATAAGCAAAACATGATTGATGAACGAAAATGAGTGATAACACCTAGAGTAGGAATCATACTCATAACATTTTGTATTTCATTAGGTGCATTCGATTCATTCTGGTCATTGCATTTTAATTCTAATCCTTTAAAAGGAATCATTTCCTTGACATGTTGCATGCATGTCATAGAACCGAGTCTACAGGACATGTCCTTCGGTGGACGGTGTAGCAATATCGGTGAAGATAGTAGATTTGACATTCCTGAAGTTGCGGGAAGCAAATCGAAGACATTAATCTAGTGATCCCTGAGCTTGCAGAGATCAGATTGAAGATAGCAGATTTGATCTTCCTGAAGTTGCGGGAGGCAGATCGAAGATATCAGTCTGGTGATCCCTGAGTTTGCAGGGATCAGATTGAAGATAGCAGATTTGACATTCCTGAAGTTGCAGGAAGCAAATCGAAGACATCGATCGGTGATCCACCGAGTTTGCGGGGATCGATTGAAGATAGCGATTTGATCTTCCCGAAGTTGCGGGAGCGGATCGAAGATATCGATCACAGTGATCCACGAGTTTACTGTGGATCAGATTGAAGATAGCAGATTTGATCTTCCTGAAGTTGCGGGGAGCAGATCGAAGATATCAGTCTCGTGATCCCTGAGTTTGCAGGGATCAGATTGAAGATAGCAAATTTGATCTTCCTGAAGTCACAGGGAGCAGATTGAAGATGTCAGATCTGGTCTCTCTGAGTTTGTAGTGGAACAGATCAAAAGATAGTGGATACTGCCTTTATGAAGTTGAAGCTATCAAACTCAGGGAAATCAAGATAAAGATCCAATGCTGCTGAAGTTGCATTTTGGATTGGAAGTCATTTGAAGAAGATGAGGACCAAGAATATTGAGGCTCAGCCAAGACCGGGCAAAATTAGTCCTTTTATAGTCTTTGCTCTATTCTCATTACACGACAATGAGCAAAGAGGGACAGCTGTAAGTACCTAATTCTGCCCGGCCTATAAAAACCAGAATAAATAAATAAAAAATAAAATGTCCATTTACACAGTCCAGATTACAAATGGCCCAAAATCAATACACCCTGAAAAACTCTGTTTTTTTTATAATTTCTCGTGTCCCTCTTATACGATTTTGGGTAGAAATGGGTCAGGGTGTATTGATTTTGGGCCATTTGTAATCTGGACTGTGTAAATGGACATTTTATTTTTTATTTATTTATTCTGGTTTTTATAGGCCGGGTAGAATTAGGTACTTACACCAATGTGGCATAAATGCTCAAAACTGTAATATATAAAGTGTTTGTTATAATAAACGTCATAATGGTGGTAGAATGATCCCAAAGTAATAAGAAAAGAAAAATAAGAATACATATTTTACATAGAAACCTTTGGAGGGGGGACCACGGGTAGAGGAGGATTAATTCACTCATGTTGAAAAAACTTTGTTTTAATCAAAGTCAAATAGAATAAGAATAGTTTTATATGAATTCAACTTGTGCTGTATTTATTTCTTCAACAAGTAATAGGATTTGAGTCACACAATCCCTATCAGTGTTCTTAGTCAAGACATATCTAAATTAAAATCTCCTTTCTCAAATGGTTCCCTCAATGACTCATGTGCAACATTCTGAAAAATAACAATAATAAAAGGTTAAGAACTCCCAAATCAAAATTGGATTTCTTGACAGGATCTGTAATGGCACACTTACATGCTCCCCAAAGCAGTCCCTCCATCTTAACACCTCTTACTGCTTCTTCATGTTTATCCCATGGTTTAATATCCAACAATACCGAGGACTTGCCATCTGAGAATAAAGAATAAAATCCCAAGTTAAAACAGTCAACTTAGAACATAAAGAAAAATTTGCAAGCATTAGTTGACTTGCGTAATAAAAACAAGTTAAAGGACTCACATTCTTTCTTCTTGGCGAAGGCCAGTAGCCAGTATGTGCATTCTTCTATTGCCTTCTTTTCCTACTTGGTCTCTTCACTAAACAGATCTACATCATCGTCATCGTCATCGCCATCGTTATCCTCAGCAACTGCAAGAGTATCATTCAAAGGGTGAGGCGATTGATCTCCTACGTTTTGTTTTTATTTTTTTGTTAAACAACAACGAGATCCACAAGCTTCATTGATTGATGAAGGCCGAGGAAACGGAGAAATAAAAGGGGAAATGGCAAAATGAGAGGAGACGGGAAAAGGATGGGCGATGTGTTTACACGTAGTTAATATAAAAACAGCACTAAGATTAAATAATGTAGTGATATGCAGGAACGAAGCTAGAAAATTGTTCAAAGAGGCCAAAATTAAATTGTACTTTTAATAGTCTATACATTTATAATTTTTAAAGGATTAAATTAAAATTTGTCATTTTTAGAGGGGTCAAAGTGCAAATTTACTTTTATTAATTTAAAATTTTAAAATTTTTAAAGGGCCTAAATGGATAATTTTCTATTTTAGGGGGGACCAGAGTTCTTGCCAGCCCCCTAGATACACCATTGGTGATACGATAGTGTGAGACAAAAAGAAAACAACGAAATGGGAACTTAAATTCCCACATGTAGCCGTGTAGGTTTTAATAGAAATAATAATAATAATTTATATGTACAAGTTTTCTAAAAGTAGAAAACACTAAACCCGGGTCAATTAGATAAAAATGTTACTTTTAAAAAATATTTAGTAAAGTGTGTCTTCTTTTCTCATATTTAGAGAAATGAGCCGATTTTGAACAGGGAAACAGTTGACGTGTCGGAAAATGTATTCTATAAAATGCATTTTCTTTAATAATTCAACACAACACCTCTTTTGCTTATATAGTTAAATGTTTGTGGTTTTTTATTGAGTCCTTGGTTTGATTCTTGAGTTTGGTTCCTTCCCTACTTATATATGTATTTTTTATTTCATGTTGTTTTAAATTTTTTTAAATTATTAATTAATGTTGTTAATTAGTAAATATATTGTTTTCAAATTCATTTTTTAATTAATAACTCTTTTATTTATATAAATAAAATAAAAAATATGTAATTATATAAAAAATATATTATATATATCATTATGTTAAAATTATTTTTAATTAATAACTCTTTTATTTATATATATAATCCGCTTACTTTACTTAATATTTTTTGAAATTGACATATTCTGCTAATTTAGCTCATTAAAATAGTATTGAAAATAAACGAAAATGAGATTTAGGGTTAACTAAATTTTTGGGAAGATAAAATGAGTTAGGCCTATATGGATGGAACAAATAAAATAATTAGTAGGTATAGAGTGTTTTTGGGTAGATTAGTAGAATATGTCAATTTAAAAAAATAATTAGGGATTTAGGTCGATCTTATCATATATACGAAAGTAGGTTAATTTTGGTGAGAGAAATAAAAATTGCGTTTAGAGGAATGCGTTTTCAGTTGAGGTGGTAGAAAGCGCGCCCTGTTTTCAGCTAAAAACTCGTCTTTTTCCCAATGGTAAAAATGGAAAAAAAATTTCCAACGACTACTTTATTTGCTATATAAACCGAAGTCATTTTCTTTCATTTGCATTCAAATCACATTCTCTCAATTCATCTATTCTCTCAATTCTCTTAACTATCCGGTTCTCAATTTTTCATTCAATTTCTCTCAAAATCTTGTTGTTTTAATTTTATATTTTTTAATTTCTTTGATTTTAATTGATTTTTATTATGGAAATTTCACTTATTCGTTTGGATGACAAACACATTTTCGGCGTTCAATTGCAATTGGTAAGAAAATATTTTTTTAATTTTAATTAAGTTCATTATAAGTTGTTAACATTATTAATTTTATATTTTTTATATTTATATAATCAGTCTGAAGATCGAATTTTAGAGACGTACATACATGATTTAACTGCAAGGGCATCGCGTGTTATTGAACAACACTTGCAAGAGGTGGGATTCTTGCATGTGTCTTGTATGCTCAGGGGGACTAAATTGGATCGCGCACTTATCAACGCATTGGTGGAAAGATGGAGACTTGAGACACACACATTCCATCTTCCGTGCAGTGAGTATACAATTACATCCGATGACGTAACTTTACAACTCGATTTATTGGTGGATAAGCCAGTCATTACGAGGGCAGTGAGCGTTGGCAATTGGAGCACAATTTGCGAGCAACTATTATGCAAGGTGTTTGACAAGTTTAGTGGTAGCCAGATAGAGATGAAATGGTTGGAAGACAATTTCAATTATATCAACAACTCTGTGAGTGCCATTGAAAGAGAACAATACGCCTGAGCATTCATTCTAAGGTTAATCAGGGGTCTTCAAATGCTCAATAAATCTTGAAATCTGGTACATTTAAGGTGGCTACTACAACTCATCGACTTGAAAGAAGCGAGGCGACTCAGTTGGGGATTAGTTGTGTTGATGACATTGTATCGAGAGATGTGCCAGGCAACGGAACCACAAAAAATTAAAATCGACAGTTACATACTCTTTCTTCAGTCATGGGCATAGTACCGACTATCATTTTTACGACCCCTAATAAACACCCTTTATGTAAGCCTACTCGTAACAAGGTAAAATTCCCCATAGGTAATATAGTTATCATAATATTTTTTTTCATTATTATATTTTTTAAACAACATATTATTTGATTAGGTCGAACAATGAGACGAGTCATATAGGTATAGCGGACGAGCTCGAAGATATTCTACTATTGTTAGATCAACTATAGGAAAGCCGATGTTAGTTTTGAATTTTAAATTGTATAATATTTATATAAGGATTTGAAATTTAATATTAGGTACCTAATAAAATTTATAATTTCATATTATAGTTTGAATGGATGACATACACTAATCCGAGAATTGAAGAATGCATCTGTAACAACCCGATTTTTCAGTGGTGTCGAATACAGTGGTTTGAGGCCACCAAATTCGGCGAGTAAGCTCATAAATTTATTATTTAATATTTACGAGTCAATATAGTTTTAAAAAGGTTTTTGAATTGGTAATTTGTGTTTTATAATAATTTATTAGGTTAAGTGGTTTTAGAAAGTGAGGTATTAAAGTTTTGTTGAAAAATTTTAACGTTTTGATAGTTAATTAATTAAAAAGGACTAAGTTGACAAAGGTGCAAAACTTGCTAATTATAATATTTAAGTGACTAAATGGCTTGATTAATAAATAAAGAAGGACCTAAGTAATAATTTTGCCTAAATTTGATGGATGAGGCGGCATAATAAGATAAAAACAATAAAATAAGGCCATTCAATGACAAAATTGTAATTTTGGTGAAATTAAAATAAAACAAATTTGACATTGGAAAGTTTTTAGACATTTTCTTCTTTAATTTTCGGTTTAAAACAGATATAGGGGAGAGATTAATCTGTTTCTTCATATTTTTGCTTCATGTGAGTTTAATTTTTACCCGTTTCTTATAATTTTTATGTTTTTGATATTGTTACAATTTGGTCCAACTAAACCATACCTTTGTTTTTTATTTTATTAAAAAAATTGGGAGTTTTCATTGATAAATATTAGATTTTTTTGATGTATAACATTGATTTAGAGCTTTGATTATGTTGTATGATGATTTTATAAAGTGATTTTATTAAATATTGATTTTAGGATTAAATTATAAAAATGTCAAAATATTAGGGTTTGATAGTGAATTTTGGGTTTATTAGGGTCTGTTTGAAGGCCTAGAATATTTGAATAGATTATTGATTGAGAAAAATAGTTAATTTGATAGATTAACTAATTAAGGGACTAAATTGCAAAAATTATAAAATTTTGGGGTAATTGTGTAAATTTGAAAAAATAAGAGTATTAATTGTAAGATGAATTGGAAATGGAATTTATGTTAATAAACAAATAATTTTATATTTCAGATCAAGATCCCGTAGATACTCGTGAAAAAGAAAAAAATAACGGAATAGTCTCTGAACTTCTACAATTACTACAATTCAATCCAGGTAAGTTCGTACGGTTAAAAATTTAACATTTGTATAAATTGATGAATGGTATTATGTATTTATTCTATTGTTGGAAATGAATTATTGTTGGACTTATAATATTAAATTGGATATTCGGTTTGAATTGAACGCGGGATTTGAGCACATTCGTAATTTGGTGTATGATGGTATTGGAGGGAGATATCAGCATTTTACCCAAGTAAACTGGAGTTCAGCATTTGTTGCGAACTCTCATGTTTTACTTTCTGTTTGGCGTAATTGGGTGGATCAACTCTTACGAGCTTCTGTTCAGCTTTCGAGCTTCTGTTGGCATATTCAGATGGACCAGCTCTTATGAGCTTCTATTGACGATGTACTCTTATCCATATGGCGTTCTTCGAATGGAAAAATTTTGGTAAGGTGATTTATTAAATGAATTTGAAAGACATATTATTCATTTTTATATTGATTTAGATACAGATGTATTTATCAATAGAAGTTATGAATGACAGAAAATTTTCAGTGAATGATAGGGAATTGACATGAATGATTTTATTTATTTGACTTGTTATAGTAGGTTCGGTAAGATTTTGTTTAACCCGTCGAACTTACTAAGCTTTTTTTTTAACCCGTCAAACTTACTAAGCTTCATTAAGCTTATATATGTTGTTTAATGTCTTTGTAGATTTTCGAAAGGTTGGACGATCGGATCAGCACTCAAGTCACACAATCCAGCTAATCTCGGTAGTTTTTGAAACGTTAAATACGGTTTATATGGCATGTATAGGCTTTTGTTCGATTTTGGTCAAAATTTAGCTTATGAAAATATTATGAATAATATTTTGTTTATTTAATCAACTTACATATTAGTATGAGATTAAGGTATAAATGTGATGTTAATATAAGTGATATATGTATATATATATATTTGAAATATAGTGAACTTTGGTAATTATGTAAATTAAATAGGTAAGTTTGGATATTGGTGGACATATTTTCAAATTGTCATTAGAGGTACCTATGGGTATATTGGTTGTATGTGATAAAAATACATATTTAAGACTTGATTTTAGCTTGTGTTGAATGTCTTGTCATGGCTTGTTGATGTGTAAATTGTTGAGGCTAGGTTGGTATCAATTTGGGTGAGAAATGTGGCATAGAAAATGGCCTATTTTCGTTTAACCCGGTAGAGACAAGGTCATGTGTCTCAGCTGTGTGTCCCTTGCAGCTTTGAAAAATTTCAATGTTTTTCGAAAAATTCTTTGAGTACCCGATGTAGCCCCGACTTGTTTCTAACACGTATTTTGGGCCCCGAGGGCTCATATAAGGGGCAATATGTTTGATTTTGATTTGTTTCCGACATGAATATGATATTATATGAAATATCTGTTTATTGGTCTGTAAACTCCTGTAATGCTCCGTAACTCTGTTCCGGCAATGGATACGGGTTAGAGGTGTTACAGCATCCCGGCTGAATTTTTGGCCAATCACAATATCTAGCACATCAATGTGCCATTGAGAGTTTTTGCGATAGTCGATATGGACGAACCCGGTCAAGTGATGCACCAGTTTGGATTTAGGTAAAGTATTTTGCCATCACCCCAGGTCACCGAAGAGCTGTACAAGATCAACTTGCGGGGGAGAACTAGTAAAGATTAGGTGAAATTCCATACCAAATATATCTACATTTGAGAGCATAGATACGATTTCATACCCATGAGCGAACCAATTCTCCAATCAAATTTGGCAATGTAACAACCCCAAACCAAAGTCTGGCTGAGTCCCTTTGAAGTCTGAGTGTAGGATGATACCTGAAAATTAGGAGACACGAAACACCTAAGTTCAAAACTATTAATTTAAAACCTCCTACAAAACAGTATAAATTACAACAATTCTCTCCAAAACTGTTTAATGTTATAGTAGCTCTTGCACATTTTATGAACATCATCACATTAGTAACCCACAACAGGATATGGGATTTAGCACAACTATACAAAATACAAGGATTTCGGACTGGTCAACCCTTCCGAACCTCTGCAAAGTCATTTTTCCACTTCTTAAAAATATCTTCCCTTTGTTTAAACTTTGATCAACACTTCCAAACCTCTGCAAAGCCATTTTCCATTTCTTAAATTATCTTCCCTCGATCAATCCTTCCGAACATCCACAAAGCTATTTTCGACACACAACCCTCATTTCAATAACTCATAGAATACACATCATCAGGTCAACATTAATTTCCTTCTTTGGGCAGCATAATACATCAACAATGCAGTATATTTTAACAGCAATAAAACATTTAACACGTCTTGATTTTGGACAATGTAAAAGTAATACAATAGGGTACTAGGCAGCAAAAACGAAATCAATATGTCCTACTTTGGACAGCATAAATCAGCAAATAAAACAGGGCATTAAACAACAATAACACCATTAATATGTATGGCTTTGGACAACATACAGCAAACAAAACAAAGCATTAAACAGTTATTACACCATTAATAGGTCTAGCCTTGGACAACATAAATCAGCAGCAATTCAAGGTATAAACAAGACACATTAGCATAAAAATAAATGTTGAAAATCTAGCATTAGGACAGCATCACATTTTATTATTTGAACAGCAGAAATTTTTTCCTGCATAGCAGCTTAGAGAAACATGCAAAACATGCAAATTAATTTACTAAAAGATTAATTCCCCACGCATTACAACCGAGTGTACACCGAATATCCTGTATACCAAAAGCACTAAGTTGAACAATTTAAACATGTCCTAAACGGACAGTATTCATCAACCGAAACAACAAGACTGAATCAGTAGAAATTTGAGCAATTAGAATTGACAAAGACCAAGAAAAGCTCACCAAAATTTCTCCCAACCGTCCCTAGCTTCAAGCGAGCTCCTTCCCTCTTCTCCCTTAGCTAATGAAATCAATTTTTGGATTAGAAGAAGAAACACTTGCTGGAATCAACGGTTATGATTAGCCCCCTTTAATCCTATTATAAATATTTAATATTATTAGCCATCCACCCACATCATGACCCCATGCACCTATTAGAAGAAGAAAACTAGCCCCTGATTATACCATAATCCACAACATGTAAATCACTCGAATCTCTTCATATCAAAATTCTTAACTTCATCCATAGAGGTGTTCAATTTAAAATAATTTATCTAGGTTCGATGACGTCTAAAGTTAAAGGTCATTAAAAATTAAATTTGGGTGTGAAAACTCTCTCTCCGTTAAGGGAATTTCGTCCCCAAATTTCTTTTTCTTACTGAAAAGATGAGGATATTGTTCCTTCATGGAACTCTCCCTTTCCTAGGTAACTTCCTTGACCTTGTGATTTCGCCAAAGAACCTTCACCAAAGGAATTCTTTTATTCCAAAGTTCCTTCACTTCTCTAGCCAAAATTTGAACCGGTTCTTTCTCATAAGAGAGGTTCGGTTCCACTTCTAAGGTCTCCACTTGAACATAGTGTGGTACAACCATCAGAGCCACTTGTTGGGTTGAAGCCGATGATGAACCCGTCTCGGTACCTACTTCAAACCTTAGATTCCGGTGTGGCCATTGTGGACTCCTCGTACGACGTTGCTTACCCTTGGCATCCTCCAACAATAGATATGGCTTGTTGTAGTGTCTAAACCATGACATGTACTCCGAATCGATCAATTCCAAAGCGAAATATGGTTCACGAATAGGTAAGAATTCGTACATATGCTCCCAAATGTTGATATATTGCCCGTGGAATTTACGTCAATCTTTGTCAGTTCTCTCTCGTAAGTCGACCTTGTGCAGTGCTTCGATGTCTTAGGGTGGCGGTAGAATAGTTTGCCTAAACTCGAACTACGATCAAATTTGTGCATCTCCACTGTGGTGTAAACTATCAATGACACCTTCACGTGTTAGTTATTGGGATTGACCACGAATTTGAACAAGATGCATTCTTGAATTCTCAAATTGGAGTATGACATTCATTCAAACTATAGTACGAAATAATAAAGTTTATTATCTACTTAATATTATTTTTTAAATCCTTAGATAAATGTTATATAATTAATTTTTTTTACAAACTAACATCCGCTTTTGACGTTAATATAATAGTATTTGGATATCTTTGAGCTCCTCGGGTAGTCCCACATAACCTGGGCTATTGTTCCATCTATTCAAATAATATTTTTTTTCAGAAATATAATAATGAAATAATATTATGATAACTATATTATAAAATTAATTTTACCTTGTTCCGAGTGAGAAAGTATAAGGGGTGTCGACTCGAGGACATAAAAATGATAGTTGGAAATATGTCCATGGCTGCAAAAAGAGCACGCAACCACTGATTTTAATTTTTTGTGGTTACGTCGCCCTACACATCTCTCGGTACAATGTCACCAACACGGCTGATCCCCAACTGAGTCGGTCCGCTTCTTTCAAGTCGACAAATTGTAGCAACCAACTTAAATGTACAAGAGTTCGAGATTTACCGAGCATTAGAACACCCCCGATTAACTTCAAGTTGTATGCTCGGGCATATTATTCTCATTTCAAAGGCACTTGATCTCTCGTGGAGATATTCGAAATTTCTTCCAACCATTTCAACTTTATCCGGCTACCATAAAACTTGTTTGGCACCTTACTTGACAGTTGCTTACAAACGACGCTCCAATAACCAGCGACCATTGATCCCGTAACGACTGGCACATCTATTGGTAAACCGAGCTCTAAAATTACGTCCTCGTGTTTGATTGTACACTCACCGCATAGAAGGTGAAATATGTGTGTCTCGGGTTTCTATCATGACTTAAAAAGTTGAGTAACAATCAACAACATATATAATTAATGCCTTGATGGAATTTAAATTTAAAGAAATATATGATGGGATCTAGATTTAAATTTAAATTTTTATTATTTTAAGCTTACTAATTTAATTAAAATCATATTTAATTTTTATAAATTCCATATAAAATTGTATCTTTCAAATTAACTGACTAAGGGAACTTAAATTTGGACGTAACAATCCCTACAACTAACATTGGTTTCTGGAAAAATGAAAATGATGGTTGCATGTAAAAACCACATATTTCAAGTCCCAACGTAATGCAAACTATCAACCAAAACTTGTTTTTTCTTATTAATTTAAGTACAGCTTTTCATCTAATTTTCATAACTCACAAATCTTGGAGAAAAACAAATCCCCTCACAGAATATCCAATGGAAGGTTACAGGAATGCTTCTAAACACATAGCAGTGTTGGCTTTCCCCTTCGGCACCCATGCTGTCCCTCTTCTCAACCTCATCCGTCAGCTATCAGACGCCTGCCCCCACACCATGTTTTCCTTCCTTAGCACCCAACAATCCAACAACTCAACTTTTCGCAAAAATCTTGATAAAATTAAGCCTTTTAATGTATGAGATGGATTACCTGTGGGGTATAGTTTTAGGGGAAATCCTCACGAGCCTGTCGACTATTTCCTTAAGGCGGTACCTGGAAATTTTATGAAGGCTATAGATGCTGTTGTGTTTGAAACTGGTAAACCATTTGATTGTTTGATAACAGATGCATTTTATGCATTTGGGGCTGATATCGCGGATGAGCTTAACATCCCTTGGGTGGCTCTTTGGACTGCTAGTCCCAGGGCACTCTTCGTTCATGTCGACTCCAATATTATTCGTCACCATGTAGGAATTAACGGTGAGGATTCATACATATAATATCTATTTATTAAACTAATGAAATTATATTTTTATCATCGTTAAAATTAAATTTAATCCAAAAAAATTTCACTTCACCCTAACTAGCTTAATAACTTTTGAATCACTTTTTTGTGATAGGTAGGATATGGATGGTTTTTATTAGGTAGGTAGGTTTTAAGATACTAGCTCATAAACTTACCAATTTCATGCATGAAAGAGAAGAAACTTTATTATTTTTTCAACAACAATTGGTCCAAAATCAATTAATTAAATTGAGTGTGAAGCATATTAATTGCAATCTACAGGATTTTTGAAGAATTTACAGAAAGCTAATATATTAAAAAAAACCTTTAACCTCTAGAAAAAAATTGGGTGCTGAGCAAATATGAATATTCATAAAATTGCAGGTCCTAAAGACAAACCACTTGATTTTCTTCCCGATTTTTCTAGCATACGTGTTGCTGACTTACCCAATGGATTAACCTCCGGAGACATTGACGCCCCCATGCCGGCATTGTTGTATAAAATGGGAGTATCACTGTCACGCGCCACGGCAATTGCCACAAATTCATACGAAGACTTGGATAAGACAGTGGTGAACATGCTGAAATTAAGATTCAGTACGTTCCTCAACGTTGGTCCCTTCAATCTGGTATCAGTTTCCAGTTCCACAGTGGATGACTCGCATGGGACCTTGCATTGGATGAGCAAGCATGATGCAGCATCAGTGGTATACATCAGCTTTGGAAGCGTGATAACCCCACCACCCCATGAGCTACAAGCATTATGTGAAGCCCTGGAGGAATGTGAGTTTCCATATCTTTGGTCTTTGAGGGGAAATCCTGAGAAACAGCTGCCACTAGGATTCCTGGAAAGAACCAGCTCCAAAGGAAAGATAGTTCCATGGGCTCCTCAGCAGAAAATATTGGAACATCCATCAGTTGGGGTTTTTGTAAGTCATGGTGGATGGAATTCAGTCCTGGAAAGTATTAATGGATGTGTGCCTATGATCTGCAGGCCATTTTTTGGAGACCAACAATTGAACACTCGTACTGTGGAGGTTGTATGGGGATTCGGGTTGGGGTTAGAAGGTGGAACATTGACAAAAGAAGGAGCAAAGAAAGCATTGAAGTTGATATTGTGCAGCCAAGAAGGCAACAAAATGAGAGAGAAAATAAGAGTTCAAAAAGACCTGGCTTGCAAGGCTGTTAAACCCAATGGTAGCTCTAATGAAAATTTCAAAACACTGGTGAAATTTGTCTCTAACACTTGCCACCAAGTTAATGCTTGATTAAAATGTTGTTGACCAAACATCTTGAGGTTGGCAATTCCGGTCCAGGGCTTTCCTCTACCAACATTTCCTTATTGATTTTCTGTGCTTGCCCTAACATATACCAGAACTGGTGCATATGTGGGATCAGTACCATCATCATCATCAAGAAACAAAAAGAAAAACAAAATCCTAAATCGGTTTTTGCATTTTTGAATAGTAACAAGTAGTTGTATATTTTAATAAAGAATAGTCAATCTTAAATTTCCATAAACAACATTAATGATTGTCCAATCTAACTATTTTCTACAAGAAATAAACAAAAATTCAAATTTTTAAATAAGTTAAAAAATACAATCCTTTAGATTTCGAATTTAATTTCTAATTTTTACATTTTTATTATCGTAAAAATATATAATTTAATTCTAGGTTTGCAAAAATCAAAGAGCAAACCTTCCATTCTTAATATCAAAGAGAGCAAAACGATCTTCCCAAAGCTTGATGGAAAATATCAAAGAAATAAAAAGGGAAGGAGAAAAAAACCTTTTAGTGAAGAAAGAAAAGGAGAAATTGTGGGGGGATTGAATGAGATATTGCCAATTTGGGGAACTTTGATGGTAACCACATAATGAAATCAATCATTTACGTTACAGTAGGTTTGGTTCATTAAACTGAAATAAGGTTGTAATGAAATATTCATTTTGTAGAAATGAAATAAGATTATAATGGAATTGAATAGCTATAATAGTGGTTTGGTTGGATTTAATAGAATGAATACTATAATAATATTCGTGTGTTTGGTTTTTTAATATTTTTACAAAAATAAAATTATAATTGAATTTATTAAAGGACATATTTATTAACCGAATCTTCATTGTTTGCCAAAAAAAAAGACATTCTTAAATTCCAGATTCTGATAACGATTGCCACCTTAACCTAACAGCGAACAATCCAGAATCATGCCATTCTTCACCAAAATAATCATCAAATTCTCCTCTCTCTTTCTTTCCCATATTAGTTTTTCTTAAAATTCATCACAAAAGTCCAGATCTACAAAAATTATCGTGACTTTCACCACTGTTTTTTCGACATCTACTGCTTGCATGCTTTCAATTTCTGATATGTGCCAACATAAAACTTAATTGCCAATGTTCACTCCACCCTCTCAGGTCTCATTCTCTCTATAAATCTCTCAAAAACCCATAAAATAGAAACTTCTTTTTTAGTTTTCGATGATTGACCATTGTTGCCATTCACCATGACCGTCGTGATGTCATTTTTTCCACGTCGTTACATCACCAAAATAATATGTCACATTACGACCTCAGGCTACTCAACATCATGACGTCACATACTATCAGTCAATGTTGCAATGAGGGAAGATGCTCATCGAGATGAGGACCTTTTATGTGATAAAAATGAGTTATTTGGTACCTATTTCATAATTTCCAATCAAACCAACCATTATGCTCACCTAAAAACATTCCAAACTCATAACATTTCATACCAAAACAAGTCATTTAACCATTTCTAATCAAAACCAATTCAATATAAGCTCAACCTATTACAAAACTATCCATTTCTATACAAACAATCAAATGCGATCCAAACCAACCAACCAAATACCAATCTTAACTATGCTTCAAACATGCCATCTCATTTTCATTACAAGGACATAAGCATATAAGCTCATATACTCATTCAACTTACCATATCATCTACATGTAATTCATAGTATATCTACAAGACATGTTCAAGTTTAAAATCATATACTAAACCACATCAAGCATAGCTAATCCATACGCCTTATATTAAATACCAAACCTTTCATACACTCCACATTTGCCACAACATCATACATACCATATGAATTAGAAAGTGACCATTTCATTAACACCTCAACCCTATATACATGGCGCAATCTTGACTCAAAATGATAAAGAAAAAAAAAACTATTGATTCAGTGATAGGATAGTGTGAGCTTCAAGATGAGCTGGCTTGATGAGTTCCACAAGGTGACAACTTACATGGGAAAGGGAAAGCAAACTAGATAAACATATAGGATACTTAGTAAGTTCATAGGCATTAAACAAAATTTACCTCTTCTTTTATCTAAATACAATAAACAACATTAACTTGACATAGTTTGACTAAACATGGCAAAGCAAAGCATCAATAAGGTGATACTAAAATGTAATCAAACCACATGGCAACTTAATCACTTACCATACCAATTCATGTCATTTTGTATAACTAAATCCAAACTCATTCATTCAAGGGATAATGTAATCACATATATATTCATGACATTTTTCCGATACATTATTCAAGTTCAATTCAACATTTTTTTCAAGTGAACAACAACATCAATAATTCTCATTTCAAATATCTCATTTCATAGAAACTATTTCGCCCAATGAACCCTAGAAAACGAATTTAGATACACAAATAATTACATCACACCAACGGAATTCTTTTAAATTAACTAACTAATTATGGAACTTAAATTTGGACGTAACAATCCCTACAACTAACTTTGGTTTCTGGAAAAATGAAAATGATGGTTGCATGTAAAAACCACATATTTCAAGTCCCAACGAAATGCAAACTATCAACCAAAACTTGTTTTTTCTTATTAGTTTAAATATAGTATTTCATCTAATTTTCATAACTCACAAATCTTGGAGAACAAGAAATCCCCTTAGAGAATATCTAATGGAAAGCTACAGGAATGCTTCTAAACACATTGCAGTGTTGGCTTTCCCCTTCGGCACCCATGCTGTCCCTCTTCTCAACTTCGTCCTCCAGCTATCAGACGCCTGCCCCCACACCATGTTTTCCTTCCTTAGCACCCAACAATCAAACAACTCAACTTTTCCCAAAAATCTTGATAAAATTAAGTCTTTTAATGTATGGGATGGATTACCTGAGGGGTATACTTTTAGGGGGAACCCTCACGAGCCTGTCGACTATTTCCTTAAGGCGGTACCTGGAAATTTTATAAAGGCTATAGATATTGTTGTGTTTGAAACTGGTAAACCAATTGATTGTTTGATAACAGATGCATTTTATGCGTTTGGGGCTGATATCGCTGATGAGCTGAACATCCCTTGGGTGGCACTTTGGACTGCTTGTCCCAGGGCACTCTTCGTTCATGTCCACTCCGATGTTATTCGCCACCATGTAGGAATTAACGGTAAGGATACATACATATAATATAGACTATTAAAATTGTAAATTTTGTATTTTTTATTATCGTAAAATTATATAATTTAATTTTGATAAAAAAAATTCTCACTTTACCTTCACTAAATAACTTATGAATCCCTCTTTTGTGATAGGTAGGATATGGATGGTTTTTATTAGGTTGGTAGGTTTTAGCATACTAGCTCATAAACTTGCCAATTTCATGCTTGAAAGAGAAGAAACTTTATTATTGTTACAACAACAATAAGACTTTTGGTAGGCTGGTTGGTACAAATTTAATTAATTAAATTGACTGTGAAGCATATTAATTGCAAGCAATAGGATTTTTGAAGAATTTACAGAAAGCTAATATATGAAAAAAAAAAAAAAAACTCCATTAATCTATTATAGTTTTATTTTTGTAGTTAAATAAATGCGAACCTTTTTTTTTTTCATAAAAGTTCTTGATTTTAATATTAAAATAAATATATTTTGAATTTCAAGCTCTTATCTTAATTTCTTATGATGCAATAGAAATTATATACATTCTAACATCAACATATAATTTTAGAAAGTAATCAATATTTTTAAAAGAGTAATTAAGTGTTATATATATAAGCACTTTTAAGAATTTTTAAAACATTTTTTTATTTTTATTTAATAAAATATTCTCAAAATATTCACATCAACATAAAATGCAATTTAATTTAAATTTTTTAAATATTTTTACCTTCAGTATTAAAATCAAGAACATTTGTGGGTAAAAATCATATGTTAGGGGTTTATTTAAGTACAAAAATAATAAAATAGTATAAGGGCTTGTTTAAACAAGGTAGAATAGTTTAAGGATTTTGTTAGTATGTTAACCTATAACTTATATTAGAAAGATTCTAAAATTTTTAATTTTTAAACATTAACAAAATTGTGTTCTCTCATCAATTTTCAAATATATAAAAATAATATTATACACTCATCATATCTAATATCCTTTCTATTCTTTAATTAACTGACATAATTAAAAACTTTAATTAAAGAAAAAAATTAAATAAAAAAAACATAAAAAAACTAACTAATAAAAATTTAAAAAACTTAAACAGTGGCGGAATAGGAGTTGATACTCCTCTTTATAATTTATAAAATTTTAAATTAGTTTTTAATATTTAAAAAAATTTAGGTACTCAACAAATATGAATATTCATAAAATTGCAGGTCCTAAAGACAAACCACTTGATTTTCTTCCCGATTTTTCTAGCATACGTGTTGCTGACTTACCCAATGGATTAACCTCCGGAGACATTGACGCCCCCATGCCGGCATTGTTGTATAAAATGGGAGTGTCACTGTCACGCGCCACGGCAATTGCCACAAATTCATACGAAGACTTGGATAATACAGTGGTGAACATGCTGAAATTAAGATTCAGTACGTTCCTCAACGTTGGTCCCTTCAATCTGGTATCAGTTTCCAGTTCCACAGTGGATGACTCGCATGGGACCTTAGATTGGATGCGCAAGCATGAGGCAGCGTCGGTGGTATACATCAGCTTTGGAAGCGTGATAACCCCACCACCCCATGAGCTACAAGCATTATGTGAAGCCCTGGAAGAATGTGAGTTTCCATATCTTTGGTCTTTGAGGGGAAATCCTGAGAAACAGCTGCCACAAGGATTCCTGGAAAGAACCAGCTCCAAAGGAAAGATAGTTCCATGGGCTCCTCAGCAACAAATATTGGAACATCCATCAGTTGGGGTTTTTGTAAGTCATTGTGGATGGAATTCAGTCCTGGAAAGTATTAATGGAACTGTGCCTATGATCTGCAGGCCATTTTTTGGAGACCAACAATTGAACACTCGTACTGTGGAGGTTGTATGGGGATTTGGGTTGGGGTTAGAAGGTGGAACATTGACAAAAGAAGGAGCAAAGAAAGCATTGAAGTTGATATTGTGCAGCCAAGAAGGGAAGAAAATGAGAGACAAAATTAGAGTTCAAAAAGATCTGGCTTGCAAGGCTGTTAAACCCAATGGTAGCTCTAATGAAAATTTCAAAACACTGGTGAAACTTGTCTCTAACACTTACCACCAAGTTAATGGATGATTAAAATATTGTTGACCAAACATCTTAAGGTTGGTAATTGCGGTCCAAGGCTTTCCACTACCAACATTTCCTTATTGATATGCTGTGCTTGCCCTAACATATACCAGCACTGGTGCATATGTGGGATCGGTACCATCATCATCATCATGAAACAAAAAGAAAAACAAAAGCCTAAATCGGTTTTTGCATATTTGAATAGTAACAAGTAGTTGTATATTTTAATAAAGAATAGTCAATCTTAAATTTCCATAAATAACATTAATGATTCTCTAAATCTAATTATTTTCTATTAGAAATAAACAAAAATTTCAGATTTTTTGAACAACATATTAAAAAATATAATCCTTTAGTTTTCATATTAAATTTCGGATTTTTATATTTTTATTATCATAAAAATATTTAATTTAATTTCAATAATCTCCTACCTTATATTCTTGATATCAAGAGAGCAAAACGATGTTCCCAAAGCTTGAAGGAAAGTATTAAAGAAATAAAAAGGGAAGAGGAAAACAGGTTTTTAGTGAAGAAAGAAAAGGAAAAAATGTGGGGGGATTGAATAAGATATTGCCAATTTGGGAATCTTTGATGGTAACCACATAATGAAATCAATCACTTACCTTACGTCACGTTTGGTTTACTGAACTGGAATAAAACTGTAATGGTATAGTCATTCGGTAGGAATAGAATAAGACTGTAATAAAATAGAATAAACATGTCAATGGTTTAGTTGGATATAGTGGAATGAGTATTGTAATAATATTCGTGTGTTTGGGTTGAGAGGTATATATATGTAATAGCAAAAAAATACTCGAATGACGAATAAGCCCTTAATAAATTAAATTATGTTTTTATTTCTGTAAAAATATTAAAAAACCAAAAGCGTTAAATGTGTTGCCTCTCTTTTACTTTGAGAATATTCAAACGGAATCTTCATTGTTTGCCAAAAAAAAAACATTTTTAAATTTTAGATTTCGGTAACGATTGCCACCCCGACGGTGATCAACCCAGAATCATGTCATTCTTCACCAAAATAATCATCCAATTCTCCTCTTTTTTCTTTCCCATCTTTGTTTTTCTTAAAAATCAGCACAAAATTCCAAATCTACAAAAAATTATCGTGACTTCCACCATTGTTTTTGTCGATATCTACTGCTTGCATGCTTTCAATTTCTGATATGTGCCAACATAAAACTTAATTGCCAATGTTCACTACCCCCTCTCACGTCTCATTCTTTCTATAAATCTCTCAAAAACCCATAAATTAGAAACTTATTTTTTTCAATTTTCGGTCATCAATCACCATGGCCGTTGTTGCCATTCACCATGACCGTCATGCCGTCATCTTTTCCACGTTGTTACATCGCCAAAATAATATGTCACATCACGATGTCAAGCTACTTGATGTCGTGATGTCACATACTATCGGTCAATGTTGCGATGAGGGAAGATGCTCATCGAGACGAGGACCTTGTATTTGATAAAAATGAGTTATTTGGTACCTATTTCATAATTTCCAATCAAACCAACAACTATACTCACCTAAAAACATTCCAAACTCATAACATTTCATACCAAAACAAGTCATTTAACCATTTCTAATCAAAACCAATTTGATATAAGCTCAACTTATTACAAAACTATCCATTTCTATACAAACAATCAAATGTCATCCAAACCAACCAACCAAATACCAATCTTAAACCAACCAACCAAATACCAATCTTAACTATGTCAATTCATATTCAAACAAGCCGTCTCATTTTCATTACAAGGACATTAACATATAAGCTCATATACTCATTCAACTTACCATATCATCTATATGTAATTCATAACATATCTACATGACATGTTCAAGTTTAAAATCATGTACTAAACCACATCAAGCATAGCTAATCCATACACCATATATTAAATACCAAACCTTTCATACACTCCACATTTGCCACAACATCATACATACCATATGAATTAGAAAGTGACCATTTTATTAACACATTAACCCTATATACATGGTGCAATCCTGACTCAAAATGATAAATAAATAAAAAAGATACTAATTCAGTGATAGGATAATGTGAGCTTCAAAATGATTTTGCTTGACAAGTTCCGCAAGGTGACGACCTATAAGGGAAAGGGAAAACAAACTAGGTAAGCATATAGGATGCTTAGTAAGTTCATAGGCATTAAACAAAACTTACCTCATCTTTTATCTAAATACAATAAACAACATTAATTTGACATGGTTTGGCTAAACAGGGCGAATCAAAACGTCAATAAGATGAGTATTAACATGTAATCAAACCACATGGCAACTCAATCACTTACCATACCAATTCATGTCATTTTGTATAATTGATTCCAAACTCATTCATTCAAGGGATAATGTAATCATATACATATTCATGACATTTTTCCAATACATTATTCAAGTTCAATTCAACATTTCTTCAAATGACCATCAACATCATTAATTCTCATTTCAAATTCTCATTTCATATAAACTATTTCGCCCAATAAACCCTAGAAAAATGACTTGGATACACAGGAAATTACACCACACCAGTTGCTCGTCCGAGCTGAATATATATATATTCGTGCCAGGTTACCCATCTAGGCTAAACCTTTATATCGACACATCTGAATGTTTATCCAAGCTAAGTATACATACATGTCAAGTTACCTGTCCAGGCTAATCCTTTAAAACGACATCAGGTTGCTTGTTCAAGCTAAACCTGTGTCACATGTATTTGCGAGTCCGCAACAAATGTTGGATCTCGGTAACATTTATAATCAATCTCGTAAAGGTGTGCACAAAATCCTATTGGCATGCCAATCGTATCCTAACCTTTACTAAGTCCATATGGACATCTATTATACATATTACCATTACTTTTCAATTTAGTCCAAATCTAACCTTTTAAACCAATTCACAACCAAACACTTATATAATCACAATTCAAATACACATCAATCTATATAAATAAATACCATATGAACTTACCTAGCCAAAACAACAAACAAGTTGAATCTTCAATGACTAATCGACAATTTTGGCTTTTTCTCGGATTATTACCAATTTGATCCAATTCTTTATCTATACATTTATTTCATCCAATCCATCAAAATCAATCATTTATACAATATGCTATGACATGAATGAACCTATACAATCTTATTTTTGGATACCCCTAAATTTTTATTTTTTATTCAATTTAGTCCCTAAAATCGAAATAACAATATCTTTCAATTTTAAGCCTCAGTTTAAAATATGAATTTAATTATATTCATTACAGACCCTCTACTCTCTATTTATACCAAAATTTCACCTCAATTTCACATTTATTCACTTTAGTCCTTATGTACAAAACTATCAATTAAACATTACAATCTGGTCCTTTTTCATAATTTAAACTTAAAATCTGTCAATTTAACACCAATTTATTCAAGAAATCAACAATGAAAACTTTCAAAAATTTCAACAGTTTTGCAATTGGTACATGGGCTAGCTAAATCGAGCTCTCATGACCTCAAAAACATAAAAATTACAAAAAAAAAAAGGACTTGGAAAAGCTTAGCAATTAGGGATCGATTGCTTTGAGTTCAAAAATGGTCTTTCCCTTAGGTTTTCATGTTCAAACTGTGGAGAAGAAGAAAGAAAGATGACAATTTTGCACTATCTCACCTTTATATACTTGGTTTAAATCTTAATTCATTAAACCTTAATTAATTAAACATTAATCACAATTAATCAACATTAGAGGATGTTAACATCATCATCCACTATTTGATGTAACAAAATGGTTTATTTACCATTTTGAACTTTCAGCTAATTAAAAATCTATAGCGATTGAACTTTTACAATTTAATTTCTGCACCTAAATAATCTATTAATTAAATAAAATTATTGGACCAAACTTTAATATATTTTTATACCAACTCTATACCCGATTTACAAAAATAGAGTTTCAAAACTACCTTTTCCGACACCACTAAAAATCGAATTGTTACAAACTTTCTCACCTACCTTTTTCTTCATTTGCAAGTAAGAAAAAGCCATGGACCACATGATCCAACTTCGTATTAATTTTCTACCTTATGACACTGCGCACAAAGACCAAAAAATTTACACCAATAATAATTCAAAAATTTAGGTGGATTAGATGATTGTGCAAACCTTTAGAGAATGACAACAAATTTATCGACAGTGACTAATTTATAAATTTTTTTTATTTAGAATGACTAAATTAAAAAAAATTAGTGACCAAAATATGAAAAATTCTATTTTAGAATAGTTATGAATATATTTTAACTCTATTTTTTTATAAAGCTACAAATATATTTTTAAAGACATTTTTATTATTTTATTATTTTATATAAAATCTAGAAAAATATATACATGACGAAATTTAAACCCAAAATATAGTCTTTATTATCTTTAACTTTACTATTTTTACTAAATTCATATTTAATTATTAGACCAATTTTTTTGTAAATTTTATTACATAAAAATTTCACTCATGATATATAGTTAGATTAACTTTATTTAAATAACCTAAATTAACTTTTTGGAAAAAGAAAAAAAAATTAAATTCTAACTTTTTCTCATATAATCAAAAAATAATTTTTTTGAACTCTTAAAATACCTAAAACTACTAATAATCTCCCCTCAACCTATAACTCGAATCTATCTTCTACTACATTAACAACAATACCCATGCTGATCGAGATAAAACTCAATCCGCGTCAAATAATAACTTTTACATTAACCAATTAATGGAACTTAAATTTCCACGTAACAAGGCCTTTAACTAAGTCTACTTTTTGAAGTGAAAATGATGGTTGCTTGTAAAACCACATATTTTAAGTCCAACTATCAGCCTTAATTGTTTCTTGTTTTCCCTTTTCTAGTTTAAGTACAGTTCATCTATTTTCATAACTCACAAGCTTGGAGAAAAACGAGTCCCTTCTTATCTTTGTAGAGACAGTGGAGAAAGAATATCCAATGGAAGGCTACAAGAATGCTTCTAAACACATAGCAGTGTTGGCTTTCCCTTTCGGCACCCATGTTGTCCCTCTTCTCAACGTTATCCGTCAACTATCAGACGCTTGCCCCAACACCATGTTTTCCTTCCTTAGCACCCAACAATCAAACAACTCAACTTTTCCCAAAAACCTTCATAAAATTAAGCCTTTTAATGTATGGGATGGATTACCTGAGGGGTATACTTTTAGGGGGAACCCTCACGAGCCTGTCGACTATTTCCTTAAGGCGGTACCTGGAAATTTTATGAAGGCTATAGATGCTGTTGTGTTTGAAACTGGTAAACCAATTGATTGCTTGATAACAGATGCATTTTATGCATTTGGGGCTGATATCGCGGATGAGCTGAATATTCCTTGGGTGGCGGTTTGGTTGGCTGGCCCTAGGGCACTCTTCCTTCATCTCCAGACCGATGTTATTCGCCAGCATGTAGGAATTAACAGTAAGGATGCTTATGCTTTCTTTCTATCAAAAAAAAATGCTTAACTTCACTCTCATTCATTTTGTTAATTAAACACAATCTAAGCTATGGTTATCTTTTCCTTCTTCTTTTTTCCTCCTTAAGCATGTAATCCCTCCACGTTTTAATGCATTCGAATTCACGTTTTATTATATTAATATTAATACACATTTCAACCAAATTAAGAGTTTTAAGAAATTTTGATTTGCTATTTTAATATTTTTGTAGTTAAAGAAAATTTCAATCACTCTTTAGTGGTAGGTAGGAAGGATATGGACTGTTTTCTTTTCTTTTTTTTTAGGAAATGTGGATGGTTTTTATTAGGTAGGTAGGTATTAAATATCTTTAATATACAACAACAACAATGCAACTTTTGGTTAGAACTATACATGAATTACATTGATTGTGATGTATATTAATTGCAACCTATATCATTTTAAATATTATTATAAATTCATCTCTATTTAATAATTTTTTCTAATTTTTTAATTAATGTATATATTTAAAAATTTTATTTAATTATTTTTATTTTTGAAAAAAACTTAAATAAAAAAATAAAAAAATTAACCAGAAAATAGGGATAATTACAAAACTCTTAAAATGAAAACCTAAATGTTTTAAGTTTTTCTAAACCATTTTTAATTTAAAGTTCGATCCTCATTTTAAGAGTTCTCCACTAATAAAATAATCCCATCTCATAAATTTTTTAAAGATACAACTTTTCTAGTGTGAGACCGAAAAATTATTTCATCACAACCAAAACATAAATATTTAACACAATTTTTTTTCCCAATTTTAATCAAATTTCAAAATTTTCTATTAGGTAAATTAATTAATATTAAATATAAGCAAGTATATAGAAATATTTTTCTGTCTTTGAAAATTGATGGGTAATACTATCTTATTGATGCAATGATGTTAATATACAAGTTATTTCCTAATATTTAATTCTCTTTTACCATGATTAAAGCTGGGTGCTGAACAAATATAATGTTGTCGTGTATATGAATATTAATAAAATTGCAGGTCCGGAAGACAAACCACTTGATTTTCTTCCTGAATTTTCTGGCATTCGTGTTACTGACTTACCTAATGGAGTAGCCTCTGGAGACATTGATGCCCCCATACCAGCATTGTTGCATAAAATGGGTCGGTCACTGTCACGCGCCACGGCAATTGTCGCAAATTCATACGAAGACTTAGATAATACAGTGGTGAACATGCTGAAATTAAGATTCAGTATGTTCCTCAACGTTGGTCCCTTCAATCTGGTATCAGTTTCTAGTTCCACAGTGGATGACTCGCATGGGTGCTTGGATTGGGTGAGCAAGCATGAGGCAGCATCGGTGGTATACATCAGCTTTGGAAGCTTGATGACCCCACCACCCCATGAGCTACAAGCATTATGTGAAGCCCTGGAGGAATGTGAGTTTCCATTTCTTTGGTCTTTGAGGGGAAATCCTGAGAAACAACTGCCACAAGGATTCCTGGAAAGAACTAGCTCCAAAGGAAAGATAGTTCCATGGGCTCCTCAGCAACAAATATTGGAATATCCATCAGTTGGGGTTTTTGTAAGTCATGGCGGATGGAATTCAGTCCTGGAAAGTATTAATGGAGGTGTGCCTATGATCTGCAGGCCATATTTTGGAGAACAACAATTGAACACTCGTACTGTGGAGGCTGTATGGGGGTTTGGGTTGGGGTTAGAAGGTGGAACATTGACAAAAGAAGGAGCAAAGAAAGCATTGAAGTTGATATTGTGCAGCCAAGAAGGGAAGAAAATGAGAGACAAAATTAGAGTTCAAAAAGAGCTGGCTCGCAAGGCTGTTAAACCCAATGGTAGTTCTATTGAAAATTTCAAAACACTGGTGAAACTTGTCTCCAACACTTACCACCAAGTTGATTGAACCAAGTACACAGAACAAGGAACAGAAGTGCTAGGATAATAAAGTTGTTCGGGATTTATGTCACGTCGAGAATTAAAGATGAACATCATTTGAGGTTCTCTCCCAAAGCACATTTGGCTTCCTATTTGTGTTTTTTCTTTTCGGTGTAGTTTTGGTATCGTTTGCCAATTTGTTGTCCTTGTCTTTATCTACTTTAAATAAAATTGGTAAATGGTTTGAGCAAAAACCTCAAGGTTGGTAATTGCGTACCAAGCCTTATTCACATGCTGTGCTTGCTCTATTATCTATCATATCCCAGCACTGGTGCACATTTTGCTCTTCCTCCTGCAGATGTGGGAGACCCCATTGCTCTTAACATAATTTTTTCATTAAAAGAAGCCTTTGCATAATTCAATGCTAAAAAGGGGGGAGGGGGGTTGATTGCTACTACCATCATCATCATCATGAAAGAAAAAGAAAAGCAAAATCCTTTCTCAGGAGTATGATGTTGTGGACTTAAAAGAAACTGAAACAGAAAAAAACATGTCAAAGCCCCCTGGATTTTGTCGGAGGGCTTTGACTCTAATTCATACACTTTTCGGTCTACCACCCATTCAGGGTGTTGTACTAAAAACCCACCCTACATCAAAATAATTAGCTTCAATGTGCAACATTAGTACCATTTGTCTCACAAGATTACCTCAAGTAGAATCCTTAGAATTCACAGAACCAACAAGAAAACGAGAAGAAGAACAGAAGTCAATCCTAATGGCTTCTGCCCGTACCATCCTGCAGATCCATAATAGGGCTGGATCATTATATGAAATTTGCAATTTCCATCTGTTGGAGTGGGATCTGTTTTTGTGATCATCGAAACATTCGGAAATTTGCAGGCTTCTTCTACCTGGTTATTCTTCTGAAAGTAACTGTTAAAGGCATAAGAAATGTTCCCCCTAGCATCGAGATTTCCACAAGATGTCCCGTAACCAAGGCAAGTGCAGTCGGCAGAACCACATGCGAAGCTCACACTTGGTTCCACTTGTGGATCATCAAGTCTGGCTGAAGGCTTCATCACACACCACTTCCTCTCCAAGTATTGTACACCTTTTGCAGGAATTAAAGCTCCTGAGTTCGTAGTACCAAGGTTCAGAGGGTATTTGGCCTGCCCATCAAATGTAAAGATCCCCCAGTGGCGTTCAAAATTTCCTGGAGCAATGCTTTTAGCATCCTCATCAATCAAGCTAAATAAATATGCATCTATTGGGCCAGGTCTCATCGGGGTTCCTCTCCCACCTGAAATATGAGACATAAAACCTTGATTGAACCGCCGAGCATACTCTGTGTTAGCATTTCGGTCTCCATCAGTGGGCCACCCAATCTCACCAACTATAATGGGCAAATCTGCAAATCCATTTTTTTGTAATGCATATGCAAGGGTATCAAGGTTAGCGTCAAACATGTTGTAATATAATGTCCCACCATCACTTACTGGCGATGCATTGCCATCAAAGAATGCATACTCAACTGGGAAGTTGGGATCAGAATAGAGGCTTATAAAAGGATAGATGTTCACAGTGAAGGGTGCAGCACTAAGACTCAAGAAGTTGACAATTGTAAGCATGATGTCATGGATGTCAGCACGGAAGTCCCCACCAGACGGAGAGCCATTTGTACTTTCATAAACATCAGCATTCAGGGGAACAGTGACTTTTACTTGGTTGTTATGCCCAGCTTTGACCAGCGCAGACTGGATGTTCCGAAGAGCAGGGAAGGTTATTCCAAGGTAGCTTCCATTATATGTCTCCAAGAAAGGTTCATTACCAACAGCTACATATCTGTAGGGAAAGCCAGAGCTAGAAATTTATGTCATGATCCAACATCTTGATGTTTGCCAAAAGTCGTAAATACATATAAAGGACTGTTGATATTAAGTGGTTAGGAAGGAAATAGTTATCATTAGACATGCAACAGTCCATACCAAGTTCTATAATCAATTGTTTTGCCCCGTATAAATATAGCTAAAAGGTTTAAGACCAAAAAGATCAATGTCAACTCATACGAGTCATTGGAAAGCAAAGTTAAAGCCAAGATAAATTTTCAGGCAAATTTGTCGGGAGATTGCAAGAATGGAGATAAAACAAGCTTCAAACTTAATTCTGATTCATGGAATGTAAGATTACTTCCGATACTCGCCTATTATATTATCCAGTTAGGTTCATTTAGCTGGAATATAATGATTTGTTATTTGGTTGAAGAAGTGGAAGATTACTTTAAAAAAAAAAATTTACTAAATTGGCTTTATAAAACTTGTTTTTCCTTTTTTATTTATTAATCAAAGTGACCAGAAAAAAGAAGAATACATCTCTTAATTAAAATACATTATTTGTTATGGTTTAAATGCATTTTCATGCTATATATGCTTATAGTGTTTACTACAATTATAATAATTATTTTTCCTTTTATTTTGTTATTTTTCTATCTTCATATTTCTCCTTCATGATTATTGTCAATTCACTAATCTAGTTTATTTTCTTTTCATGCTTTTTATTGCATGTCTTTAAAATATAACTTTTTGATGCATTCATAAAGGGCTCAAAGGATTCAAGTCCGATTTTTCCTCAAACTCCAATCACAAGATCAAAGTTGAGCATCTACATGCAAGAGTTGTTTCGAATAACTTCAAAGAAATTCAACAAGAATGCTCTTGTGTTTCAATGTAGTCATTTACGAGTTTCTTGTTGGAGAACTTCGTAACAAGTTTGGCCGCCACTTCTAGTAAAAGACATTGCACACGGGCCAAAACTTACACCCCAAGTCTTTTTTATTAGTAAAAAACTTCAAGTGAGTTGTTTCTTCTGATTATATCTGTTCTTTTTTACACGATGCTTAGAACTACTCATAACCCCTCTCCAACCCATAAATAGGAAGATAACGCACTTCAGCACATTCAAACCCACATCCTCCTGCATTGACAACAATGTCCATGCCAATCGAGCTAAGACTCAATCAGCGGATTTATTTTATTCTTAATCTTATTGAATTTTCAGGATTTTTGAAGGTCTCCAATCACTTTGCGCCACAAGCCTTCTTATTGCTCAAGAAGTCTCTTTTGGCCTACCTACTTCTTAAGGATTCTCTTTTCTTCTTCTCTTGCATTCTTTTTTTTTTTTTTTTTTTCTGAAATCTTTCTATTGAATTTTAATTATACTCTTTGTTGAAATTTTAGAATTGAACTCAAAGTTCTTTGGTGCTTAAACTTCTCTTGCACTAAGTTGCTTAGGAAGCAAGAAAGAGTCTAAAACTTCGAGTTGATTGTTCAAGCTTCCAAATTTTAAATCCTCAGTTTCCCCATCACTTTTTTAAGTACAATTGATAATTAAATTTTTAGAAATTTTATTTCTATTTTGAAACAAAAGTCTATCTAATTAATTTTTTAAATATATTGAAACTAAACATGCTTGGTGGCTTAAAAGCCTTTTGCTACATGTACTAGATTAACTACAAGTGTCCTCATCCGTTTTATGGTTTGAGGCCAGATCTATTCAGGCCAAGGTGGTACTCAAGTTAATATTTCATATTTATCACACCTTTCATTTCTTTTATAAGTTTATATTTGGAATACTAGCAAAATGTAAACCAATGAACTATATAATATCATCTCATCAAAAGCTTTTATTAAAAATAAATATAAATAAATTTATTTTGGGTTAAATTAACCATATGTGCCGTTACTTTTTTAATTGGCCAATTTTTTTTATTTTTTTTTTTAAGATTTAGGGGAATAGGTCGATTTTAAAGAGAGTATGAAAAGCGCGTCCAGCTGGACAAGCTTTCTACATAGTTGACAGGAAAGTACGTCTTATTGGATGAGCTTTTGTTGACATGTCAAAGAAAGCGTACCCAACTGGACGCATTTTTTTTGGAATTTTTAGAAAACGTTTCCAGCTGAGCGCACTTTCCTAACATGTCAACAAAAGCTCATTCAACTGAACGCGCTTTCTTACTCTCTCCAAAATCAAACTATTTCCTTAAATATTGAAAAAAAAAATGACCTATTTAGCCAATTAACAAAAAAAAGGGCATATATGCACAATTTAACCTTTATTTTGACAGTAGCACAATGTAATTTATTAAATGTCAATCAACCAAATATAAACCCTTTCTTTATTCTTTAACCTTAGCCGAAAAATGCTTTCAGGAAGGGAAAAAAAAAAAAAAAAAAAAAAAAGAACCTAACTGAAAAAAAATTAAGAGAAAAAAAAAAAAACAACCCTTATCTGAAAACTGCTTTAAAAAATACCTAATTTATAAGCATTGGGTTTTCATTACCGTTATTGTATAAAAAAGAATAAAAACGTTCAAATATGAATATTTAAAAGCTAAAATATGTTGTTAGTACTTCAACTTATCCAAATTTTGAGATTTAGTCCTTGCACTTTAAAAATTAAAATTAAAATCCTCCAACTTTTTCAATTTAAAAATTCTAGTTCAATCATTACCTATGTTTGTAGTTTCTATCAATGTTTACTTTTTGTGAATTATATGTAACAGTCATAGGAGGGCACTATAATCAACAAACTAAATTAACAAATTTTGACAGAAAATGCTAACAAATGTTAATGATTGAACTAAGATTTTTAAATAAATAAAAAAAGTAAAAAAAACTTAATGTTTAACTTTTAAATTATAAAGACTAAATTTCAAATTTTATTTAAGTACAGGGAGTAATAGTATATTTTAACCTATTTTAAAAATAAAATTGAGTTAACATGTTTTACATCATATGATGAGTAGTTCTACACTTATTTGTCTCATTCAATGCTTTTTTATCTAAAGTTTGCGTTATCAATTAATATGAGTTGTCAAATCCATTGAGAAAAATTAAAAATTTATTGAAAAAAATTCAATATTTTATAAGAACACTCTGTTTTCTTCCTACACACCCAAGACAGCCTTGACCCTGACTTCACCCCAATCAAAATAATAATTCAGATCACTAAGAACATTGTTGCGCAAGGACAAATAATACAGAACAATAGAAATTAAAAGCAGAGAAAAGTTCAAATTACAGCTAAAGCAACAAGAAGGGTCTCAACTCAGCAGCATATATAAACAAGTAATGTTCAAAGCTGAAATTCATTGATGAAGCAGCTAAGCAGGATGATGATAGGAAGTGAAAAAGAAAGAGAAAGCTGACCTGATGTTGACATTATTGGAAGTTATATGTTCGGTGACATTTTTTGCAACCCATTTCACAGCAGCCTTCATGCTGCCACCAACAATAGCAAGCATGTCATTTGGGATTCCCACCATTACCTCAATCCCAGTCTTACCCAGTTTCTTGAGTGTATCATAATCTGCATCAAACAGCTTCACTCTTTGAAACCCATTATCTCTCAGCAACCTTACTATAGTGTCTGGGGGCAGAGGGTGGGATGCCTGGGTTCCCCAGTTCACACCAATTCCACTCACACTCCACAACATCATAAACAAACATACCAACCCAATATTAACTCTATCTGCTACTATAACCCACCCCATTGTCTTCCTCCACGTCTACTCTGCTGGGAAGATTCTACAAAATGGTTGGAAATGTTTCGATCCGAGGCCTAATATCAGCAAAAACCTTCACCACAGAAACCCATATCAGAAAAATGAAGTCAAAACCATATTACTGATATGGGAAAGAAGAAGTGAAATCTACTACTAGTGCTTATACTGCTAATGGAAAAAGGCTCCGCCGATGGTTTAACCTTATTAAAGAACAAATATTTGCACTACAGTAGTAGGAACAGCTCAAAATCCCGGCAGGCGGAGATTCTATTGGAGTTAATAAAAAAGGAAAACAAACATTAGTGGTAGGAAGCAGTGAGAATGAAACCCAGATTCATATTTGATAGCAGTAGAAAGGAAATCAGAAAAGTGGGAAGAAAGGGGTCTAAAATGAAAAGGTGATATTAAAAAGAAGGAAACAGGAGAGGCGATGCTGGCGGGCGGGCGGGCGGGCATGAAAAGACCTTCTTTCCAGCCGTTGGAATGAGAACTGCGAAGAGGACTTAAGAATCGAAGCCTCCACCACCACCTGCCCCTCCTCTAAAAAGCGAAACAACAGTAGGCCAGAGTGAGCGAGAAAGAGAAAAGCAAATAAAAAGGAAACGATTGAGCCAAAAAAAAAAAAAAGTGTTAAGCTAAACAAGTAAAGGTGGGTAGTGGAACCTACATGTAGTTGTCATGTGAAATGTCAGACAAGCACGAAATCCAAAACAATATTTCTTTTTTTGCAGTTACAAATTACAATACAAAATCACTGCCATAGTATTGGCTCTGGCACTGGCAGCTCTGGTTTGACGGGGACATCACGCCCAACGTTTCTTCAAGAGCTGAGGTGAGGTGAGAGACCTTAAGACAAGTGAGCAAATGGAATGCAATATTACCTTTATTTGCTGACGCCTGTTAGTTGCTGGGTTAAGAAAGATAAACTATGCTATGTTGGGGTTGGGGTTAGGGTTGGGCCGTCGTACAGCTTAAGCGCTTTCTTTGCTCATTTGGACCTCACAGATTCCACTTTCTCTTTCCTGCGTTGCGTTGCATTCACGCGTTCACCAATACATAGCCATTGCAGGCTTATCGTCCCCTCAACTTCTCATTGAATTGCCATCCGACCCTGCGGTGTGTAAGCCATCCTATGTTGTAATTAACTTTTTCTTTTTCTTTTTCTTTTCTATTATTGATATGAAGTTTTTATAGATGAAATAAGTTTACAAGCAAAAAGCTTACTGTTTGTTTCCACCAGAAATTTAATTACTAATATTTTCTTGTAATTACACATAATTATAATTCCTTAAAGGTATTTGGTTGACTAATTATATTGTAATTCCCTAGGTTATATTTAGTAGTACAAACTATAATTATATTGTTACATAATTTCTATTTTTTTAAATATTGATTACTACAAAAAATTATTAATATGATAAAAAAAATTCTATACAAGTAACAAAAATTAAAATCAAATCATCATATGTATTATGTTTGTTATGGTACTCGCTATTACTGATTCGCTACCTGGTTACCCGATTAGGTCCTGACCCGTATTTTACATTGTTTACACTTTGAGTTCGCACGTGAAGTGTTCACACCCTTATGGGACCACACAATGTGGGTTCGCACCACCAAAAAGGCGAACCCATATCTAGGCGAACCTACATTTAGAAAAGATGTTTTAACCCTAGAGTAGGGTACGTGTCAGCATGCATGGGGGCCTACCTATGACATCACGTCTATGAACAGTAATCATATCATATAAATACGCAACTTAACCTTTTTGAAGTGGACACACACTCTGAAATACTCAACAACTTGGTACGATAAGTGTAGACAGACTTTCGATCTTCAAATTACCAAAAAACCAAAATGACTCACCTAAACGAATATTTCCTCGATAGTTTCTCATCAGACCAAGCATGAGGTTCTAGTATCGATAATCAACCTAGAGAAATGGACCTTTTCGCTAGTTGGTTTGCTGACCAACTGGAAAATCTAAGTAACTTAGGCCAAACAGGTGCCTTTAATTCTTTTGAACTCAATACACATTTTGGTCAGGGACCGTCATTTCCTTCTAACTAGGGAGTATCCCTGCAACAACTATTCGAGTTACAGGAGTAGCTGAGGTTGATGAAAAAATAGATGACTCAGCAAAGTGCTAGGTTTGAAAAGCAGCAAGTGTTTTAGCAGGAACTACTAAGGCAGAACAAAAATTTGAGGAGGAAGATACAGTTTGACAACTCCGATCTTCAAGATAATGTCACGCCTACCCAAGAGGAGGCTATGGGGGCACATGTAAAGCTATGGAAAAACGAAATGGATGCTTTGCGCAGAGATATGCGAGCATTGCATCTTGATGTGCAAGACATGGACTGGTTGTTTTGTTCTAACAACCCATTGTCTCTTAAAGTAGCAGTTGTCAGCCTACCAACTAAGTTTAAAGTTCCAAAAGAAATGTTTGAAGGTAGGAGGGATCCTCGAGCTCACCTCATGCGGTACAATGATTATATGAACGTGCTGGGGGCCTCCAATGTAGCAAAATGAAAAACTTTCTCAATGACTCTTAGAGTAAGTGCGACAGATTGATACTTGTCTTTAGCACATGGCTCCATTTAAAGCTTATCGTAGGTAGGCCAGTTGTTATTGGGAAGATTTCAAACTCATAGGACAATAATGAGCACTCCTATAGGTTTGATGTTAGTGGAACAGAAGGATGTAGAATATTTGTAAGATTATGACAAATGGTTCCATGCAACTACATTAAATACAAATAACTTAGAGGACCAGTGTGCCATTGATGCATTCATCATGGGAGTCCAAAACGATCACATGCAATATTCGTTTACTAATAATACGCCACAAAGTTTAGCAAACTTATATGAGAGAGTTCATAAGTTCGCTAAGGCGGAGGAGATTAAGAGGTTGTCTCGCAATACTTTCTAGAGGGATGACAGACAATTTAGGGGTTACCAAGGAGTTCGTAATCAGCAAGGCCCTCCTTTTTTGAGTCTACATGTACAAGGTGGGGGACAATAAAGGAGTTATTCACAGAATGTGTAACATCCCCTAACTCTTATCCGTCGCCGGAACAGAGTTACGGAGCATTACTAGACTATTCTGATCAATTACTAATGTTACACATTCATTTAGCATTCATATCATAATATAATCATATTGTCTCTATCATGGGTCCTCGAGGCCCAAAATACGTGTTAGAAACAAATCAGGACTCAATCGGAAGTTCACAAATTTTTTCGTGAAAAATTTTTAAAAAAAATTTTGGAACAGGGCACACACGCCCGTGTTAATTTGGGACACGCCCGTGTGGTCATGAAACACACCTGTGTTTCAAACCGTGTCCTACCCCATGTAACTCTCTGACTTGGGTCACACGGCCGGCCACACACCTGTGTGCTAGCCGTGTGTCTCGCACGGTCCAGCCACACGCCCGTGTGTCTGGCCGTGTGGACTCAATATGAGCCTTAAATATCAAGGTTACCATTTCCTGCAATCTTACACATCAAGCAACTCAAAACCATTTATTCAACTAATTTAAAACTCAGTTAAACATACTCTAATCATGTCAAAATAAACATTCTAAATACCTAACTAATATACCATCATAAGTATTCCACACTTATTAACGAAACAATCTAAGCAGTACCATTTAAGACCAATTTCAAACTATATTTTTTTCTAATCATTCATGCATCAACCTAAATATACCATATTCAACTATTATTTTACCTTTCATCATTCAATCATATCAACATTATAAAAATACAAAAATTATAATATCTACATAACACCTATAGACTAACATTTAGTCAAATAACCTATACATGCCATTATAACCAGAATTAAGTCATCCATAATTACAGATAGAACTAATGGATAGTGTGATATAGCTCCAATAAGCTTCCAACCCGTTCGAGCTTCCAATAATCTGTAAGGTAAATAGATAAAACAAACACGTAAGCAATGAATGCATAGTAAGTTCGTATAATCTTTAATCGTATTAATTCTTTGCAAATATAAAATTATATATATCCAAATATTTTTATATTGTTTTTCCCTAGAACTCATAAAACTATATTCATTAATTCACAAGGTAAATAAATCTATAGTATCACACACATAAACTTATTACCCGAGCTTAGTAAAATTTTATATAACTTTAACTCTTCTACATTTATTCCATATGCATATCATATAGCCATTATCGTAAGTTAGTGCATTTAACCAAGCATTTTTCATGTTGAACACATAATAAGTCATTTCATAAGAAATTCCATAATTTAAGCCTTACTATTCTTTCATGAGCGCTAACTTATTTTCACTTAAATAAGTTAAGCACTTACCATAATTTAAGCATTCCAGTGCTTCAAGCAAATAAACATACTACTATTCAATCAATAGCTTGGCACTTACCTAATCATCAAGCAACAACAATAGTTAGCATACTTGCACATCTTACATATAAATTCAATATTGATAAACTTATTTTCACGACATATCACACTTGGGTTTATTACTCACCACCATATACATAATTTCCTTGTATCAACATATCAAAGTTAATCACATATTTACATGTCACTTTCAATATATCAAGTAAATATTATTACGAAGTATTTCAAGTATATATCGGTAATAACCATAAGTCTTTCAATATTAATTATATATATATAATTCTTAGCACATACAATTCTCATCAATTTACTATCTCAAATAGATTATCACAATTTAATACACAATCATTTAACAATATCAATGTCCATTTCATGAACTCATGATTCATAAATCTCATTTATATAATTCAATTCAATATCTCATTCCAATTCATATTCAATACTGATTATATTATCAATTCATTTGTTTACCCCTATTAACCCGACTCGGACTTGGATGGATACACAGATTCAACCAAAACGCACCAGTTTGGCACCCATACCTCATCGGATAATTCGAAGTAACAGATTGACACCCAGTGTCTCATCGGCCATGCCGAAGTAATTTGGTACCCAATACCTCATCGAATTTATCTGAAGTAACAATTTGAAACCCAGTGTCTCATCGACTCGAGGTTGAAGTATCCCTAAACACTTCCAATCTTATGACATGCCAACTATATCCGACTTAGCCCGATACAGTTAATAGGGTTTCAATTCACTTTTAATTTCCAACTTTTCAATATTCAAATATCACAATTCCACATACATTCAATTCAATAACAATCAAAATTCAATATTCCTTATACCATTATTTTCATGAATTTCGTGTATATTTATTTTGATAACAACTTATAATCATGAATGTACATAATTATCAGACAAGTTTCATATACATGAATTTTCCATGTCACTAACCAAGTCTTTCCGAATCGGAGAACGACTTACGGATATGAGTACATCGTTCTCTTTGTGCTATAACCTAGTTATAGTATTTTCATTAAAATGCCATAGCCCAGCTATGATCTTACATTTAAACATTTCCATGGTCCAACCATGGTCTTATCCGACAATTCATCCTTTGCTACAAACGATGGTACTCAAATCCTGCATTCCATTAAATTCGAACATTTATTTTAATTTCATTATATAATAATATTTCATATTTTTAACAAATAGTATAAATAAATATACAATACCATCCATCAATTCAATATAATTATCAAAGTTCAACCATACGAACTTACCTGAGCATATTTGTAGAATTCATAGAAATTCAGGGACTAGTCTGTTAATTTCTCTTTTCCCCGTTTATCTTCGGTTTCTTGATCTATAATATAAAATTACTCATTCATTAGCATCTAATTTAATTCTAATTCACTTTACAATTTATACCCTTCAATTTTCAAAATTACACATTTACCTCAATTTTTATAGTTTTTACAATTTAGTCCCTGATCAATTAACCCATCAATTGAACTAATTTTTCTCAATTAACACTTTATCTAATTATTTTAGGCTACCATACAGCCACTGATATTCAAAATTTCAATACAAAACCCTAGTTCTTAACTTTTTCACAAATTGGTCCTAAAATCAATATCTATCAAAATTACTTAATAAAATCATCAATTAACAAAATTAAAGCCTCAAATACATGTTAATTCATCATAAACATCCAGAACTCATCAATGGTAACTTTCAAAATCACCCATAAAATCAAAAACTAATAAATTAGATAGTTGGACCTAATTGCAAAAGTCTTAAAAATACAAAAATTACAAGAAAAGGGCAAGAAATAAACTCACTTGCATTAAAAATATGCAAAACCAGCTTGAGAGCTCTTTCCCATGGCTGTTTGGCCGAAATTATGAAGAAAAATGGCCTAGAGACTTTTAGATTTCAATTTAAAATTTTTAATTTTACTTTATTTACTATTTAACCATTAAATTGGCTATATTTTATTATTTTCCTTACTTTTGCCGCCTCATCTCTTTTCTTTAGGTTTAATTGCTCCTTAAGTCCTCCCTTATTTATTTATCAAGCCATTTAATCACTATTTCTTTAATTAGTAAGTTTTTCACCTTTTTTAATTTAGTCCTTTTTACTTAATTAACTATCCAAATGTTAAAATTTTCTAATGAAACTTTAATACTAACTTAATGATACTCTGTAAATATTTATAAAAATATTTATGGCTCAGTTTATGAAATCGAGATCTCGATATCTCGTTTCTGAAACTAATTAACCTAATAATTCTTTTAAAACATAAAATTCACTAATTCAAAAATATTTCTAAAATTATACTTAACTCATAAATTATAATTAATAAAATTTTCGGACTCACTCATCAGATTTAGTGATCTCGAATCACTATTTCTAACACCACTGAAAATTGGGCTGTTACAGAATGAATTATCAAGGGCATTTTAGAGACCACAGGATGAGCACACAAAAAGGTATATTCCTCATGGAAAGTTTGAAACTTATATTCCCTTAAATACTTCACGTACATACATTTTTAGCGAGGTTAAGAGTTTGGGTAGTTTGCCAAGCCCTCCACCCATACAACGCAACCAATCAAGGGCCAACTCGAGAGATAGATGTAATTTTCACAATGAAGGGGGCATAAGACCGATGATTATTTCACTTTGAAAGATGCTATAAATGAGGCAATTGGAAGCGGTGAGCTAAAGGATTTTGTGATTCAGAATACTTCGACGTCAGGTCAGGGTTCATGGGGCGCTGATAAGGAAAAACAAAAGGTTAGAGGCACATACATGTGATAATTGGTACAGATGAAGAGTGGTGACCTCTAACACGAAGAGAAAGACTCATCTTAGAAGTGTAATGTTAGTCAATTCATCGAAGAGGTTGCATCAATAAGAAAAGTGGAAGGTAAGGTTTAGTAATGAGGATGAGGATTCCGTATATGATGAAGAAGGAAATGATTCAATGGTCGTGTCAACAACTATAGCAAGATTTGAGGTGAAGAGAATTTTGGTTGATAGTAGAAGTGTTGATGTAACAATCCGTTTTTCAGTGATGTCGAAAATAGTGGTTTCGGGGCCACCAAATCTGACGAGTAAGTTTGTAAATATTATATTTAATATTTACGAGTTAATTGTGTTTAAAAAAAGTTTTGATATAGTGTATAAACGATTTATTAAGTTCAAGTGGTTTTAGAAAATGAGGTATCGAGACCTCATTTTTATAAACCAAGCTGTAAATATTTTTATAAATATTTACAGAGTGTAATTAAGGTGATATTAAAGTTTTGTTGAAAAATTTTATCGTTTCGATAGTTAATTAAGCAAAAAGGACTAAATCGCGTAAAGTGCAAAAGTTGTGTTCTATAAGCTAAAGGTATTAAATAGCTATAGAACTTTAAAGTGGAAATCCTTATATGGTAAATAGACCATTAAAGGTGATAGTGGATGTGCATGGCTTGGAATTAGTGTAATTTTTAAAGTTAGGTAAGGGTAATTTGGTAATTAAGTAATAAATGATAAATTAAATAAAACAAACAAAGTTGTCATCTTTCATTCTCTTCTTCAACCGAAAATTACAACAAAAAGAAAGCTTTGGGAGCTTGAAAATTTCATCCATGTTTATTCCTTGCATGTAAGCCCTTAAGCTATCAATTTCTTGTAATTTTTATATTTTTGAGATCGTTGCAACTAGGTCCAGCTAGCCCGTACCTTCAATTTTGAAATTGTTAAAGATTTTGAATGTCTTCATTGATGAATCTTGTGATTTTTGATGTTAGATGATGAATTTGGAATGTTGATCTATATTTAAATGTATTTTTTAAAATTAATATTTAAAAGTATTTTGTTAAAAGTATTTGGAATGTTGATTTATATTTAAAAGTATTCTTTGATTAAGGACTAATTTGTTAAATTAATAAAAGTACCAGGATTTAATATGAAATTGTTGCATAAATGGGCTGTTTGGATACTATGAACATTCGGCTAAGCTCAATTCTGGTTAAAAATTATTAATTTGCATGTTTTGGGCTTAGGGACTAAATTGAATAAAAGTAAAACTTTAGGGGAAATTTTGTAAAAATGTAAAAATGACCAAATTGTATGAAATGAATTATTTTATTGTCTAATACATTGAATAAAATTATTAATTTAGATCAAGATCAGGTGAAAAATCGAGGAAAATAAAAAATTACCAAAATGCCCTTGAACTTTGGTATTTTGTAATTTAGCTCGGTAAGTTCGTATGAACTATACTATGTATATTTTTGATTAAATTGAATGTTATTATATGGAATTTTATTGAAAATGAATTGATATATATATACGATATTATACAATTTGGCTTATAATGAAACGAGGAAAATTCAACGACGCACGACGACTATCGAGTCCCGTTTGAACCTTAGGAATATTTAGGGTACAAATGACATGTTATTAGGGTTACAAATGATAGCTTGTGTGAGCAGACCCAGTTATGGCTCGAGAGAGAGCATTGATATGAGATATGAGATAGTAGTGGCTTCGACCACGTGTTGGCACATAGTGTGCGAGATTTCCTGTGTATCTGATATTATTCTAAGTGGCTCAACGGGAAATGTGTTGTTACGAGATGATATGAGTTCGATACGAAGTAATACATGTATATACATGAAATACATGGAAATAATAGTACATGATATATTGATATATATACTGAAATGGATGATATATGTATATGATGAAACGGTGAGATAATGATATGTATCATGACATGTACATATATGGATATCTTTGATATGTTGATACACGGTAATTATGTAAGTTGAGACGAGTAATAAACTCAAGTATGACATGTTGAGAAAATAAGGTTATCAATGTTGAATTTATATGAAATATGTTCAAGTACGCTAACATGTGTTGTTGTTTGATGCTTAGGCAAGCGCCAAGCTATTGGTTGAATGGTATTATATTTACTTATAAGTCGTATTGAAATGGTAAGTGCTCAAATGAAAATATGCTTGTACTGTCGTATTGAAATGGTAAGTGCTCAAATGAAAATATGCTTGTACTCATGAAAAAATGGTAAAGTTTAAATTATGCAAATTCTTATGAAATGGTTTATTATGTGATTAATTTTAAAAAATCTATGTTTAAATGCACTAGCTTGTGGCTATGGTTGATGATATGCTTGTATCTTGTATATCATGCATATGAAATGAGTGATGAAAAAGGGAATAATGAGTTGAATTGATGATGTTATTTAAGCTAAAGAAAGTAAATGTAATGGAAAGTAATGACATACAAACGAAAGGAAGAAAATTGAAAATGATTTAAAGTTTTTATAAAATCCTACTTTGTTAGGGATTATATATATAAGTGATGCTGTGGAATTATTCAATTTGTGAATTATTGAATTTAGTTTCATAAATCATGTGGTATCAGTATATGATTATTCTGGAATTGTATAAATTTCATATTTGAAATGGATAGATATGATTAAAGTTTATACGAGCTTACTAAGCATTCATTGCTTACGTAGTTATTTTTCTTTACTTTTCATACTATCGGAAGCTCAATCGGGTTGGAAGCTCGTTGGAGATTTATCGCACTATCCAACGATTATATCAGTAGATTTGATGTCTTGATTAAGGTTATAATGGCATGTATAGGTATTTTAGCTAATGTTAGCCTATGTGTTTTGGTTATGGAAATGACCATTTAGTTTGTTTGCAATTTGGCCTTGTGCTGGTAAAATGATATATATATTATAAGGTGCATATAAATATCCTTGTAATGGTTGATATATGACTTGTTATGGTTGAATGATGGTAGATAGAAAAGTAGTTGAATATGCATATTAGATATGACATATAACTTGTTGTGAGTTGGTGTTTTGCCATAGTAAGCATATATGTATTTCGATGCTAATAATTATGAGGTACAGTTGGTACCAAATGGTATGTTTTGGTAAGTGATTTACATGTTGTGGAATGATGCAAAATTAGTTAGAAGTTAATAAATTATTTTGGCCAAATTTAGTACATGGTTATGCATGTTTTAATGTTGTCAATTGAGGTGCCTTTGACCATATTGGTTGGATGTTATGCATGATTTTGGTGCCTTTTGAGGGCTTATGCATATGTGCAAAAGGGACTATAGGTACATGTTGAAAAGGGTGAGAAAAGTGGCTTGTAATGTAACGACCCGAAATTCGTGGGCACCAGAAAAAAAAAAAAATGTGTTATCGGGCCTCCGTCTTAGTAAATCGAGTTAGTAAATAATCATTAGGAGTAATTATGAGTCTAGTAGTGTGCTTAATTAGATTTTTATTTAGTGAATTTAGCTTAATTGAGAGTAATTAGGAAAAAGGATCAAATTGAATAAGGAGTAAAAGTCTAATTGTAGATTAAAAGAAAATAAAAAGGACCAAAATGGCAATTATGCCATTTAGCATAAGTTGAGGCGGCATAAGCTTAAAAAAATCTGAGATTTTATGTGTTAAAATATATTATTAATATTATTAAATAATTATATTAATATAATATTATATTATATAATAAAGTAAATAGTAAATGAAATAATAAAAAAAGAAACAAAGAAGAACAGAAAAGAACAGAGAGCATACGAAACAAGCAGGAAAGAAAGAAGAAAAAGAAGGAAAAAGGAAAAACTAAAGATTCAAGGTTTTAAACTTTAAAAGCTAAAAAGGAACTCGAGGCATCAACCCATAAAGGAAAGGAGAAGGTTACCGAGGAATAATCAAGCAAATTCGGGTTTGTATTACTATAATTCAAGCTATTTATTTATTCATTAAATATTAGATTAATTTATGGATATGGTAAGTAAATTATAAGGTAAGTGTTTTTATTGAAATTGAATTGTATCTGGTTTGATATGGAAAAGTGTAATTAATATTGAAATTGAATTTATTATGAAAATGAAAATGAAATTGAGAACTGAAATACCCTATTAACTAGTCGGGCTGAGTCGGATATAATTGGCATGCCATAGGACATGGAAGAGTACGGGATTTTGCCGGCTTACTGATCAGGCACTTACGTGCCGACTCATCATATCGTTATCGTTATTGCGATTCGACACTTTGTGTGTCGTATACTATTATCATTATCAGTTCTGGGTTCGAAGACTTTGTGTGTTGAATATCGATATTGTTATCATTCTCGATTCGACACTTTGTGTGTCGATATCTTTATCTACCGTTAAGGCACATTGTGCCGTACTGGAGTGTTGGGTTGGAATCCGTGTATCCGTTAAGGTCCGAGTCTGTTAATAGGGGTAAATAAAGAAAAGGTTAAATTGAATAAAATGAAATGGTTGAGCCATTGGAAGAAATGCGAAAATAGAACATGAACTGAAAAATGTGATTGAAATATGAGCATGAGAAAAGAAAGTATGAACCAATTGGTTCAAGAAATGGATAATGGCTCAACATGATTGTGTATTATTTCAATTGTTAAATAGCTAAATTTGAATTGTATGAATATATTGAGAATGATAAACTTATGTTTGAATTGGGTTAGTTAAATTAAAGTTATATGATTTAATGATATGATTATTATGTTTATAATTTGAATTATGGTAATACCACTGAGTATATGTATACTCAGCGTACGGTTGCTTCCGTGCGCAGGTTGTAGAAGTCAAATACTGAACCAGCATCCGAAGCCAGACCCGACTTCAGCAAACCTTTGGTGATGTATATTTCCTTTTTATAATGTGGCATGTACGTAGGTTATGTTTAAATGTTATTATGTTTTGAATGTAAATGGTTAAAAATGTTAGTATTACAAGTTTAAAAATTATAATGAAAGGAGTATATTTATTTTAATCTAACTAATATTTTGATAAATTTAAGTTGATATTATATTGATTGAGTTTGATTAGAAGGTATTTAGAATAGAAAATGAATTTATCAAATGAATTGGTTAAATTGGTTGCTTATTGAAATGAATACGATTTATTTTACAGGGGGTTTTATATATTAATAAGCGAAAATGTTTGTGAAATTTATATTAAACAAAATTTATATTTGCAAATTATCCGATATGTCCTAGTAATGCTTCGTAACCTGTTCGGCGATGGTTCGGGTTAGGGTGTTACATTTATTGGTATCGAGCTATCGAGTTTAGTCGATTCTCGGCTAAATCGGGCTCGAAAGTGAGTCTAGAAGTACATGCCACTATTGAGTCGGTGAGTCGGGTTTTTGGATGCCGATATATATTTATTTGATTTTGTTTTATAGATAAAATGTCGACGAAAGAATGTATGATGTTGAACAGAAATGCATCACGAAATCGAGAAATTGAAGAAAGCTGAATCATTACACCTCATCAGAATCCGTTAAATAACCAACCTCCTAATGTAAGAAGAGAGAAGAGATAACTCACAATCATAAGAGCTATAGCCGATGCATTGCAACATGTAGCGAAATCAGATCACTACTTACATCGATACCTACGGTTAGACGGGCCCCGATTAAAGAGTTAAGAAAATATGGTGCCACGGAGTTTTCGGGACTAAGAGGTCTTGATCCGTCTATTGCTTTGAGAATTGGATAGAATCAACAAAAGAGTTTTGCAACAATTAGATTGCACCCCGAGAGAATCGATATGTCTTTGTATCATTGTTATAAGGGAAGCATATCTCTGGTGGGAATCATTGTTAGACATTTACCGGATGATCGGGTAACACGGGATTTGTTTCAAAAAGAATTTCAAAAAAGTATATTGGGGAAATGTATATTGAAGAGAAAAAGCAAGAGTTTTTAATGTTGAAACAGGGTAATATGTCGGTATTGGATTATGATCGAGTTTACTAGATTGAGCAGGTATGCTTGAATATATTCCAACAGAGATAGTTGTAAACGGTTTTTACGGGATTAAGAGATGAAATAAAACTACAATTAGTGTCCCAAATAATTCATCGAATTTGTTGATTTGATCGAACGGGCCAAAATGATAGAGCAAGTCTTGGGACTTGATAAAAAGTCGAAAACAGATTGGATTGACCAGAAACGAGTAGGAGCAACTAGTTCAAATCCACTACCAAAAAGATCTAGAGAATTCGGAGGTGGTTGGAGATCAAGCTTTCGATCCGATAGAGGTGACGGAAACAGAGGAAAAGCAGATTACTATTTCCACCCAGGTAGTAAAAAAGCTCCACCCCGGAAAATGAATATCCCGAATGTAACTATTGTGGAAAAAGACATTTTGGTGAATCTTTGGAAGAAAATTGGAGGATGTTTTCGTTGTGGCTCTCTCAACACTTTATTAAAGATTGTTCGAAAACTCGAGTAGTACACCTACCACATCTCGAGAGATCGATGTCATCGCGCAGGTAGAGGAATGTCTAGAGGAGGTTTTGTTTCGAGGAGAGGAGGAGCTAGTAGAGGCGGTGATATAGCTACACAATGATCGAGGCTAGAGCACCACCCCGGAGCATACGTGGAGTTCGGACCCGTGAAGAAGGCAATGCTCACGATGTGGTGACAGTATATTTTTATTGTATTCGAGCCTATTTATGCTTTAATTGACCCGGGTTCATCACATTCATATATTAATTTAAAATTAGTTGAATCGGGAAGTTAGAATCAAATGTCTAGAGTTTTTCATAGAGGTGTCTAGCCCTTTGGGACAAACAGCGGTGTTAGTAGGCAGAGTATGCTTCTGGAGGTGCCCGTTAATAATACATGATAAAATGTTTCTGTGGGATTTGCTTGATCATGCCTTTTGGCGATTTTGATATCATTTTGGGTATGGATTGGTTATCCGAACATGGGGTAGTTTTGGATTGCTATAAAAAGAGGTTTAGTATTCAGCGAGAAAATGGGGACAGAATTGAAGTGAATGGCATCCGTACGATGGTTCGACACGTATCATTTCAATTACTAAAGCTAACAAGTTATTACAAAGAGGTTGTTCAAATGTATTTGGCATATGTTATTAATTACGATTCGGTGGGAAGCCAATGCGGCGATTAGGGTGTATGCGAGTTTCCGATGTATTTCGGAAGAACTACGGGTTTACCACACGATAGAGAGGTTGAATTTGCTATTGATGTGTATCCAGTGCACAAAGCACCAATTTCTATACCTCCGCATCAATGTCGCCTCTTGAATTGAAAGAGTTGAAGGTGCGATTACAAGATTTATTAGATCGAGGATTTATCCGACCGAGTATTTCACCTTGGGGAGCTCCAAGTATTGTTTGTTAAAAAGAAAGATGGTTCTATGCGGTTGTGCATTGATTATCGATGATTGAACAAAGTGACAATCAAGAACCGGTATCCTTTGCCTCTCGTATAGACGACTTGTTTGATCGAACAAGGGAGCTTGATTATTTTCTAAAATTGATTTGAGATCCGGGTATTATCACCAAGGTGAAGGAAAGTGATGTGCCTAAGACGCGCTTCCGTACTCGTTATGGCCATTATGAATTTTTGGTGATGCCGTTTGGATTGACCAATGCTCCAAATTGCTTTTATGGATTTGATGAATCGCATTTTCCAAATTGTATCTAGATCGGTTTGTGGTGGTTTTTATTGATGATATATTGGTATATTCAAAAACAGAGGCGAGAACATGATCGGCATCTTGAAAGGTTTTACTGATTCTGCGGAAAAAGCAGTTGTATGGGAAATTAAGTAAATGTGAATTACGTTGTCCGAAGTGGTATTTTTAGGACATGTGGTATCTGTGATGGGATTAGAGTTGACCCAGAAGAAGATCGAAGCAATTGTTCGATGGAAAGCGCCAAAGAATGTGTGCGAGTGCACGTTTTTTCTCGGTTTAATTTGGATATTATCGAAGATTTGTAAATGGATTCTCGAAAATAACAATGCCGATGACTAAACTACTACGAGAAGAATGTTCCTTTATCCGGGATGATCGATTGCGAGAATAGTTTTGAGACTTTGAAGCAAATGTTGACAGAGGCACCGGTATTAACATTACAGTCGGGAAAAGATTTTATTGTGTACAGATGATGCTTCTTTGAGTGGTTTGGGTTGTGTATTGATGCAAAATGGAAAGGTTATTGCATATGCATCTAGACAGATTGAAGCCGCATGAACGTAATTACCCGACACATGACTTGGAGCTAGTTTGCGATAATTTTTGCTTTAAAGATTTGGAGACATTATCTTTATGGCGAGAAATGTTACATTTACACGATCATAAAAGTCTCAAATATCTGTATTGTCACAGAAAAGATTTAAATTTAAGGCAAAGACGGTGGATCGAGCTTCTAAAAGATTATGATTGTGTTATAGATTATCATCCGGAAAAGCAAATGTGGTAGCTGATGCATTGAGCGGGAAAAGCTGCGATTGAATTACGAGCAATGTTTGCTCGGCTTTAGTGTTAATGATGATGGAAGCTTGTTAGCCGAGTTAAAGGTTAAGCCAATGATGTTAGAAGCGGATTAAAGCGGCTTTCGGATGGAAGATGTCAAATTATTAAAGAAAAGAGAAATGGTTCGAGAATGGTACGATCGAAAATTTTAGTATTGATGAACATAATTGTTTGAGGTTTCAAAATCGGATTTGTGTTCCAACTACTTCGAATTAAAGAAGATGATTCTTCAAGAAGCACACGATGGTACTTTTTATGCGTTGCATCGGGTGGAACAAAAATGTATCGTAATTTAAGGAGAGCACTATTGGTGGCGGGAATGAAGAAAGATATAGTTGAATATGTCAAGAAATGTTTGACTTGCCAACGAGTAAAGCGCGAGAACATCAGTGCAAAGCAGGGTTACTCCGATCTATTAGTATTCTGAATGGAAATGGGATAGTATTACTATGGATTTTGTTACTGGGGTTGCCAACATCGAGAGAACAAAAAGAATGCCATTTGGGTGATAGTTGATCGACTTACTAAGTCTGCTCATTTCATAGCAATCGGACTGATTGGTCTTTCTGAAGCTTGTTTGAAGTATATATCAGAAAATTGTGAGATCGCATGGCATTCCAAATCTATAATTTCCGATCGAGATCCACGATTTACATCGAGATTTTGGAAGCGATTACATGATTCTTTGGGTACTCGGCTTAATTTTAGTCTTGCATTTCATCCACAAACCGACGGACAATCGAGCGGGTAATTCAAATTTTAGAAGACATGCTTGGGCTTGCATTATTGACTTTGAATCGGGGTTGGGAACGATACTTGCCATTAGCTGAATTTGTTTATAATAATAGTTATCAATCTAGTATTCAAATGGCTCCATATGAAGCATTATATGGTCGAAGATGTCGATCACCGTATGTTGGATAGAGTTGAATGAGAAAAAGATTGTTGGACCGGAATTAATTCGGAGACAGAAGAAGTAGTTAAAAGATCAAAGACGAGTTGAAAGTAGCTTTTGACAGACAAAAGTCTTATGCAGATCTAAAGCGGCGAGATATAGTAGTATTCTCGTGGGTGATAAAGTGTTTTTAAAGTATCACCTTGGAAGAAAATTTTGAGATTTGGTCGCAAGGGAAAATTAAGTCCTCGTTACATTGGGCCATATGAAGTAATTGAAAGAATCGGACCGGTTGCCTATCGATTAGCTTTACCTCCTAATTACGTAAAATTCATAATGTTTTTCATGTTTCCATGCTACGAAGGTATCGATCGGATCCATCTCATATTATTTCTCATGAAGACACATTGAGATTAGACCGGATTTGTCATATGAAGAAGAACCGGTTCAAATACTAGCTCGAGAAGTGAAAGAATTAAGAAACAAACGAGTCCCTTTGGTAAAAGTATTGTGGAGAAGCCATAATGTAGAAGAAGCAACTTGGGAACTGAAGAAACTATGAGAGCGCAGTATCCTCACCTATTCTCGTAAATTTCGAGGACGAAAATTTATTAAGGGGAGAAATGTAACGAACGACCAAAATTCGTGGGCACCGAAAAAAAAATGTGTTATCGGACCTCCGTCTTAGTAAATCGAGTTAGTAAATAATCATTAGGAGTAATTATGAGTCTAGTAGTGTGCTTAATTAGATTTTTATTTAGTGAATTTAGCTTAATTGAGAGTAATTAGGAAAAAGGATCAAATTGAATAAGGAGTAAAAGTCTAATTGTAGATTAAAAGAAAATAAAAAGGACCAAAATGGCAATTATGCCATTTAGCATAAGTTGAGGCGACATAAGCTTAAAAAATCTGAGATTTTATGTGTTAAAATATATTATTAATATTATTAAATAATTATATTAATATAATATTATATTATATAATAAAGTAAATAGTAAATGAAATAATAAAAAAAGAAACAAAGAAGAACAGAAAAGAACAGAGAGCATACGAAACAAGCGGAAAGAAAGAAAGAAGAAAAGAAGGAAAAGGAAAAACTAAAGATTCAAGGTTTTAAACTTTAAAAGCTAAAAAGGAACTCGAGGCATCAACCCATAAAGGAAAGGAGAAGGTTACCGAGGAATAATCAAGCAAATTCGGGTTTGTATTACTATAATTCAAGCTATTTATTTATTCATTAAATATTAGATTAATTTATGGATATGGTAAGTAAATTATAAGGTAAGTGTTTTTATTGAAATTGAATTGTATCTGGTTTGATATGGAAAAGTGTAATTAATATTGAAATTGAATTTATTATGAAAATGAAAATGAAATTGAGAACTGAAATACCCTATTAACTAGTCGGGCTGAGTCGGATATAATTGGCATGCCATAGGACATGGAAGAGTACGGGATTTTGCCGAAACTTCGATCGATCGAGCACTTACGTGCGACTCATCGTTATCTTATCTTTATTCGATTCGACACTTTGTGTGTCGTATACTGTTACTGTTACCGTTACAGGTTCAGCACTTTGTGTGTTGAATACTGATATTGTTACTGTTACCGATTCGACACTTTGTGTGTCGTATACTGTTACCGTTAAGGCACATTGTGCCGTACTGGAGTGTTGGGTTGGAATCCGTGTATCCGTTAAGGTCCGAGTCTGTTAATAGGGGTAAATAAAGAAAAGGTTAAATTGAATAAAATGAAATGGTTGAGCCATTGGAAGAAATGCGAAAATAGAACATGAACTGAAAAATGTGATTGAAATATGAGCATGAGAAAAGAAAGTATGAACCATTGGTTCAAGAAATGGATAATGGCTCAACATGATTGTGTATTATTTCAATTGTTAAATAGCTAAATTTGAATTGTATGAATATATTGAGAATGATAAACTTATGTTTGAATTGGGTTAGTTAAATTAAAGTTATATGATTTAATGATATGATTATTATGTTTATAATTTGAATTATGGTAATACCACTGAGTATATGTATACTCGTATGCGGTTCTTCCGTGCGCGAGTTGTAGAAGTCAAATCTCGAACCAAAGATCCGAAGCGGACCGACTTCAAAGAAACCTTTGGTGATGTATATTTCCTTTTATAATGTGGCATGTACGTAGGTTATGTTTAAATGTTATTATGTTTTGAATGTAAATGGTTAAAAATGTTAGTATTACAAGTTTAAAAATTATAATGAAAGGAGTATATTTATTTTAATCTAACTAATATTTTGATAAATTTAAGTTGATATTATATTGATTGAGTTTGATTAGAAGGTATTTAGAATAGAAAATGAATTTATCAAATGAATTGGTTAAATTGGTTGCTTATTGAAATGAATACGATTTATTTTACGAGGGGTTTTATATATTAATAAGCGAAAAATGTCATTAAATTTATATTAAACAAAATTTATATTTGCAAATTGTCTGATATGTCCGGTAATGCTTCGTAACCCTGTTCCGGCGATGGTTCGGGGTTAGGGGTGTTACATGTAAAATACCCTATTTTTGTCTACACCGGCAGAGACACGGGCATGTGTCTCAGCCATGTGTGACACACGGCCAAGTAGCATGGCCGTGTGTCCCCTATAGTTTTCAAAGGGTTGCAAGTTAGGTTTTACACGGCTTGGCACACGATCGTGTGAGGTTATTTCAAAGGGTACACGGCCTGGCGCACGAGCGTGTGGTTTGGTCGTGTGACCCCTGCAGTTTGTAAATTTTCATCTTTTCCCTAAAATTTCTATATATTTCTGGTTTAGTTCCGATTTGTTTCTAATGTGTTTTTACGGCCTTGAGGGCTCATATAAGGGACAATATGTATGCTATTGATTGGTTTTGTTGTGATTGATGATATGAATTAAATGTTTTTAAAATTTTTGATAGTTCTAAAATGTAAACTCTGGTAATGCTCCGTAACCCTATTCTGACGACGGATACGAGTTAGGGGTGTTACAGTTGACTTGGGACGAATACCAGAAGATGGGGCTAAAAGAACAAGCTTTGAAGAAGGCAAAACCTTTGTATGGTTTTGCAAACCATCCAGTCGAGGTGAAAGGATGTATTAACCTGCCTATTACCTTAGGTGATGGCAAGCACACCACTACAAAGTATATTCAGTTCTTTGTGGTGGACCATCCAATAGCTTACAATACAATTTTTGTGAGTCCAATTATGAGAATGGCTAAAATGATTATCGCAACTTTTTGTATGAAGATTAAGTTTCCCACTAGAACGGAATAAGTTTCATGAAGTCTGACCAACGGACAATCAGACATTGCCATATGTTGTCAGTTAAGTAAACACGTGAGTAGAGATCGCAAGGGCAGAGTTCGCAATAGGTAGAAATGGCTAGTCAAATTTTAACTTTGGATACTTTGGATGTTAGAAGTGAGGAAAGAATTCGCAAGCCAAAACCAGCAGAGGTCACAAAAACTTTGCAGTTGTTCTATGATAACACGAATAAGTTGTAAGGATTTCATCAATGTTGGCAAAAGAAGAAAAAAAGGACTTGGTTCAGTGTTTGAGAGAGAATTCAGACATTTTTGCAAGGTAATCTACAAACATGCCTGGTGTGGATCTTAAAACGATTGTTCATCGGTTAAACGTGTCTCCTGATACCAAACCAGTCAAACCAAAAAGAAGAAGGTTTGCTCCACAAGTCGTGGAAGCCATTAGGCAAGTGGTAGGAAAGCTGCTTTCAATGGGATTCATCAGGGAAGTGGCGTACCCGAACTGGGTATCAAATGTTGTGATGGTGAAGAAAACTAATGGAAAGTGAATAATGTGTATTAATTTCACCAGTCTTAACAAAGCTTGCCTGAATGATAGTTTTCCTTTACCCTCGATCGACCAACTGGTAGAAGCATCCTCGGGCCATAAATTCATGAGTTTTATGGATGCATTCTCATGTTATAACCAAATTTCCATGGCTCTAGAAGATTAGGATAAAACAACCTTTATCAATGAAGAAGGCTTGTTTTGCTATAGAGTTATGCCTTTCGGATTGAAAAACGAAAGTGCAACTTACGACAGATTGGTTAATAAGATTTTTAGAGAGCAAATTGGTTGCAGTGTTGAGATTTATATTGATGACATATTAGTGAAAAGCTCTACTTTGAGGGGGCATATTCAGATTTTTCCGAAGCTTTTGTTGTTCTACGAGCCTATAACATGAAGTTAAATCCTTTTCAACGTCACTAGCAGATGCCTCGATAGTTTGGAAGTTATCCTCTATCCATCTCATCTCGATCCGGCTAGCCCTAAACCTATTCAACACCTTGTAACACCCTATACCCGGCCCGGTCACCGAGCCCAAATATTAGGAATGCCACACCACCGTAATACATTACATGCAATTCATATTGTCTTATCATTAGGCTTGATCATGGGTCGGGCCACCCGGCCCAGCCCGAATGCCCGCCCGAAATGTGGGAGGTTTGGGCAAAAAATAGGCTTAAAAAATGAGCTTGGACAAAAAAATAAGGCCCGTTTTTTAAACGGGCCGGGCCTCGGGTAAAGCATTTTTGGCCTGGGCCCGACCCGACCCGAATTCACCAAAAGACAAAAAAAATCTACTCTTTTTTTTTAATGTTATTTTCTTGTTGTTTTCTCCCTATTTTGCTACTATTTTACTATTATGTTGCTACTATTTTGTTGTTATTGTTTGAATATTGTATAAAACTTACTTTATTGTTAATTTTGTTATTATTTTAAAGGCATTTGTTAATTCTGTTATTATTTTAGAGGCATTTGCTTGTTAAATTGCATTTATCTTAGTGTTATTTAAGTCTACATATTTTTTAAAATATATTTTCAATTTGTTGAGAAATATTTATTTTGATGTTTTTGGTATTTTTGATGTATTATATATATTTAAAAATTATATAAAAATAATATAAAAAATTAATACGAGCAGGTCGGGTCGGGCCCAGGTTTTAGCATTTTTATCCAGGTCGGGCTTGGGCAAAATTTTAGGCCCATTTTTCGGGCTTGGCTAGGCCCAGGCCTAGAAAATGGGCCTGAATAGTTGAGTCCAGCTCAGCCCGACCTATGAACACCTCTACTTATCATTATGCAAATAGCTTCCATTTTAGCATTTATAAAAATTTTAAGTCAAACATACTCTAATCATCATTAATACGTGATAGGCATACAACAAATAGCCTTATAACAATAATTAAACATGCATAGGGACTATTTAGCAAAATTCCAAAGTCACATAGGTATCGATACTGAAACTAAGGTATCGATAATTTTCTTACATGGTATCGATACTGCCTATAAAATCGGTACCAAATCAGTATTTTGTTTCTCGCCTAAAAGCAAAACACAAGAAAATATTGGTACATTTCAAAAAGAATCGGTTATTTTACCCCGAGTATCGATACTCGCGATAAGGTATCGATATCAAATTACGAAACCGACTTTCTGCACAAAGAAATATCACAGATGTATTGTTTTTTAAACTCAAATATCGATACATTTACTTCAGACCACAAAAATACAACATATTTAAACATACAAGCCAATCTAACACAAGTCTATTCAATATACATCTTTTACCATAGCAAATAAACATCAAAACGACTATAATAACGGTTTCGAACATCGAGAATAAGTTCGAGCAATAATCAACATATCACAATTCAAATCTTTAAATCCTAAGAAAAAATAAGCTATGGAAACATCCAAAGTATCATGGCAAATACCAGCAAAAAGTCTACCACAATGCTTTCATTTCCCAAATCATAAAAAAATAATAAATCACTTATGAAGAATTACTAGAGTCTCGCTTGGATCAATCCCTTGGAATCACACCGCTCACACCTGAATGCTACTGGTCTGCAATGGATTAAAATGAGTGGGTAAACTTAACAAGCTCAGCGAATACCTAGAACAACTATCATGCAAACAATTCACAAGTATTAACGAAACAATCATATAGGACAACCTTAGCAGTTCCAACTCTAGTATCATATTATACTCATTCATACATTATTTACTAGCTTATTTACATGGTAATCACATTCACTTTTAAACATATATCACATTATACGTATAATCACATAACATTTAAGCATATATCATAATACTCTTTAACATATTTATAGATAATTTGGCACTTGAGTTATGAAATGTAAAAGTAGGCTCTATCACCACTCATCGGATACACGGATCTCCAACACACCAAAAGACTCATAGAGTCGTCCATATCCCAATAAGTGAAGCATATAGCTAACACTCTTCGTTACACCAAACATGTCCTATTGAATGGAGGTTAGCTCATATTCCCTTATCTCTCCAATATGTCCCAGGGTCTCAATGCCCAAATCGCATAATACATATAGGTGAATACTCACAATCCTATGGAATGTTAACTATATCCAATGGTCTTAAGGTTCACAAGGTCAAAATATTTGTTATTAACACACATTTACTTATCGTTCACTGCACTTTATCTCTGCATATCACATTATAAGCAAAACATATTCATTGTTATATGGCACGTATATTATGCCCACGATTAACTCTTTCACAATAACCATCATAAGCTTATTACACACATCACACATCACAATCTCACATTATAATCCATAAATTAACAACATATTTTCACGTATAAATTCATGAGTATGAGAAAGCTTACACTCGGAATTTAGAGCAAAGGTTTAGGCTACTACTAAATTCCCAATTAATGAATTGGATTGTGTCCAAAGTAGCTATTCTAACCACTCACCAATACGCTTTCGTCAAAATGCTGAAAGCTCAAACTAGCATTTCCTTAACTGTAGAAGGTCCTAATGAATTCGAAGCTTCAACACAATAATTCACACAATAACACAATCAACAATCAGTTAAGGATTCACCTTAAGCAATAAAAAACATAAGCCTAAGCTAAATTCTCATGCAACCAAAACCTTCGACATAACAAACTTGAATTCCAAATATCTCGGTCTATACTCAATCGTTTTTCCTAAACTGATTCCATTCATTTAATTATTTACCTACGACTGATTCTCAACTTTTAAACTACACAAAACTACTCAATTTATGGTATCGAAATTTTTTGACAAGTTATGGCTATTTTCACGAAATTCATTTAAAACCCAAGAAATACTTAATGGATCTTCAAAGTAAGTTTAGAAGCCTTTTAATCTCGTAAAAAATAATTGAAAAACACTTTGAAATCATATTTGTACCCAAAATCCCGAAATTTACCATTAACGACCCAATTTTTTGCTTTTATTTAAAAACATGCAATTCAATGGCTAAAAACTCTATTTTAAAGACTAAATAACATTAAAAACTAATAGAAAGATGAACAATTACCTTCGATGGAAGAAAAACGAAGCTTTTGTCGAAAATCCAAAAAATCCACAAACTTGACAATGGAGAAATCTATGGTGTTTGGGTGTTTTTCTTGATATTTTATGGAGGTTTAAGGCTTGGGTGATGATAGAAATCAAAATATTAGAGTTTGGAAAATCAAAATAAGCAATTTAACTTTGGGGTCTCAGAGGGACGACACAACAAAAGGGAAGAGAATGCTTCTGTTCTTTTCTTTTCTTTTATTCACGTCTAAACTAGGGTGAAAGGAGGGAAATATGGGCTGATTTTAAATTTTGGTTTATTTTCCTTTTAAAAGCTCAAAATTTAGACCTTTTTACAAATCAGTCCACTTTCCAAATTAAAGGTCCTTTGAACATATTTTTCAAAAATTGATTTAATTTTCTAAAATCTATAATTGAAAACATTACCGGTTACCATGTTTACGAAATTTCGAACATGATTGAGCTAAAATTCCTATTTTACCCTTGAAACTTCTAGGTTCAATTTTGGGGTGTTACAAACTTTCCCTAGTAATTGCTCGCATGTTGCACTCCAATCGACACTAATAACTAGCCCCGTAACAACATCCCTATCGACCAATATACCAAGTTGTAAACTAACACCCTCAAGTGTAATTATACACTCACCACAGGGAAGATGAAATGTGTTCATCTCCGGTCTCTATCTCTGGACTAAAGCATTGATAAGTAGGGGATCCAATTTAGTCTCCTCGAGCATGCCTGCCACATATAAAAGGCTTGTATCTCGCAAGTGTCCATGAATGACATTTGGTGCACCTTCGCTTAAATTGTTTATATATGTCTCCAAATTCGATTTTCGGGCTGAGTATATAAACATAAAAAATTAATAATCTAAATATCATAATAATTAACTATTTAAAATTAAATAATTTAATAAATTTTCTTACCATTTGTAATTGGACGTCGAAGATATGCTTGTCATCTGAATGGATAAATTGATTTGCCATTTAAAAATTATAAGGAAAATAATAAAATCGAAGATAATAAAATTCAAAACAAGAATTAAAAAAATAATTGAGGATTGAAATTTTGAAATTGAAAATTGACTATTGAATATTTAAATTTGAAGATTGAAAATATAAAATTGGAAATTGGAGATTGGGGATTGAGAATTTAAGAAGGAAGAATGAATATGGAGTATTTGGTTGAAAACAATGAAGTTTGGAGAGGTTTATATATGAATTTTGATGGTTGTTCGAGCCTTTGTAGCTGTTGGAAAAAATTATCGTTGGAATAGTTACTGTTAAAAGGAAAACGCATAATAAATTGTGCGTTTTCACTGCCACATAAATGAAATCATGCTCTATATGACGTGTTTTTCTTCTCTCTTGAAAACACGTCCTACAAGGCACGTTTTCACATTACTGTTGGAAAAAATTATCGTTGGAATAGTTACCGTTAAAAGGAAAACGCATATTAAATTGTGCGTTTTCACTGCCACATAAATGAAAGCACGCTCTATATGACGTGTTTTTCTTCTCTCTTGAAAATGCACCCTACAAGGCACGTTTTCACTAGTGTGTAAAAACGCACCCCGTAAGACGCATTTTCAGGAGAAAGAAAAAAAAGTGTGTTTTGATTCTATCCTGAAAACGCGTCCTACAAGGCGCTTTTTCACTAGTTCGTAAAAACGCACCCCGTAATACGTATTTTTAGGAGAGAAAAGAAAAACATCGTAGATCAATAACTTTTTTGCAAAATCAGCCTAGTTTCTCAAATTTTTTCAACATAAATTAACCTAAATTTCGAATTAATTTACATGTTTTATAATTTTATAATAATGTTATAGTTTTTACTTATATATTATGTTGATAAACAGTAAAAGTAACATATTTTAATCCCACATTTAGCATACTCTTGGATGATTTATCCCTTGATTTATGTAAAAAGGTGCTCTTAATCCTTTCTTTTCATATCTTATACTCAGGAAAACACCGGAGGATAGAAAGAACAAGAAACGGACCTAAAACGGACCAAATTGGGCCAAAGTGGAAATCAACACGGCCTGGACTTAAGCCCACATGGTCGTGCCTCCCTGATAAATTGGAACACGGCCTGATCCCAATTCACACGACCGTGCCTCATTAAAGAAATCCGAACACGACCTAAAGACGATTCACACGGACGTGTGCCATGGCCGTGTCCCTGTAGTGGCAAAGAACAATTTCACTCGGAAAAGGATACTTAGGGGCAAAGAAACCTATTTCAAAAGCCTATATAAACCCCCTAAGTGTAACCTGAAAAGGGGGCGGTTAGCTAGGCCAAGGAGCTGAGCCAAAAAGGTCAGATTTGTGGGAATCACTCGAAGATAGCCAGTTGATCCATCTCAAGAAGCCGAAATTCTACTCAAGACGACGGATCTCTCCTTCAATTCCTTGAGGGGGTTTTAGGGATTTCTTATGTTTTGTTTTATCTTTTCTTCTAAGATGTTTTCTTTTATTATTATGAACTAAACCCTTCAGATACTTGAAGGGGATGAAACCTAGGACGGATCTTGTTATTGTTTTCTGAACTATATGATAAATACTTGATTTGTTCTTAATTATGTGTGCTTAATTCTTGTGTTAATATTTCCAGGATATTGATTCAAGTATGATGTGCTTAGGTGGTGGAGCAAAAGTCCCTGCTTAAGAGTAAATCTAGCATAATTGAGCGGAGTTGATCGCAAGCCTAGAGATAGGGTGACGAGATTTTTCCGGATTAGGGTGAAACCTGATATGGGAGTTCATAGATCGAGTTAATGCGATTCTAGGGGTTTTAATTAGAAAGAGATTTCAATTAATCAACCTAGGGTTAAACTTTATTCGCCTTGAGAGAGGGTTTAATATAACTTAGGGAATCTTACGGATCAAGTCAAGTGAATAAATCGTCTGGTTCAGTGTTAGATAACAAGTGAAGTCTAGGTGGATTCTTCCTAAGAGTATTGTCTTCATCAACTGAGTTTTCCCAACAGTATTTCTCCAATTCATTCTTTTTGCCTTCGCGTCTTTAGCTTAGTAGTTAGTTAAATTTAGATTAAATAACAACTTCACTTATTTTAGGCTAGATAATAAAAAGAAAGTTAGTATTAGTACTTTTAGTTCCTTTGGGTTCGACATTCCGGTCTTGCCTTAACTATACTACTGTTCGATAGGTGCGCTTGCTTCAAAAATCGTTGTCAGAGTTAGTTTCCAGGTTTGATCGTTCTCATTATAAATTTAAAACTTTGAAATCGACGATCATATATATTTTAAAATTATTTTAATAATTTTTTATCTTTGAATAAATTGTTGTAAATTTTAAATGTTTTTAGGAATTTTTTGGGGCAAAAATCCAGAAAATACCAATTTTTAAAAAAAATTACGGAAAAGGACCAAAAATTTTATTAGTTACGGAAAAGGACCATTTCCCCACAAAACGCGTCCACGTCAGCGCGTTTTGCGGGGATAAAATGCTACATCAGCAAAAACGCGTCCTTGAGAGCACGCTTTGCTGACGTGGCAAAAACGATCCCCCAAGGACACATTTTAGTCTGTGTTTTTTTTAAAAAAAAAACTATTCTCGAATTTTTTAAAAATTTACGATAATAAACCTTTATAAAGGCTCAAAGTGACAATACCATTTTTTTTAAGGTGTCATCAATTAATAAAGAAATATAACTTATAAAGGAAATCTTTATATAGACCCAAAGTCTCATTTCCCTTGTTTTCTTGAGCAAAGTGAGATATGAGATATGTGTATATATAGACTCATGAATAGTTTTGCAGCTTGTTCCTAAACAATATGAGATTCTTTCCTCTTTTAACTAACAACATGAGATGAAATACTACACTATATTTGATATTTTTTATCTAGAGTTTAAATTTTTTTACAAAAAGTTAACATTTGTTACATTATAAATAAAACTTTTAAACTCTATAAGTAAAAAAAATATATAAAATATAAAATGAGTATGGTAAAATATTAAAAAATAAATATTTAAAAAATTACTAATAGTTGAGTGATCATTTTGTAAGTTTTTACAATTCGATAGCTAAAAAATATAGTTAAGTGACTACTAATGTAATTTAATCTAGATATAAAATATGAAAAATAATTATTATATTTTATGTATATTATATATTTCTATAAAAAAAACTTATTTAACATAATTATATACTATGTTTAAATAGATTATCTATCTAGTCAAAATATATCTGAAATAAATTTATCAGCATTCGTTAGGTGATGAAAATTAAATTAAATTAGAATTAAAAAAATTAATTAGTATAGTAAAATATTAAAAATAAATAAATATTTAAAAAGTTATATCAATTTTTTAAAATTACAAAAAAATGCTATTTGAGTACCAAATACTCACCATTTATTTATTAATCAAACATTCATAATATAAAATAAAATAAACAATAAAAAAATTAAAAGTATAACTTCTAAATTTAAATAATGAAAAATTATTTTAAAAATTAGAATTGCATTGATATTAACTTCAAACATTTAAAATTGAATAGAAGATTATTGCATGTACAAGTTTCATATGTACAATTTGTTCTCTTTTTTTTATTAGTTTTTTGTATATGTTAACAATTCTAAAATTCAACAAGATTAAAGATCTCAAAAGATAATTTTATAATATAAGAAAATATTAACAAAATATAAAAAAAATCAAATATAGTGTAGCCTTTAATCTCATGTTGTTAGTTAAAAGAGGAAGGAATTCCACATTGTTTAGGAACAAGCTGCAAAACAATTCATGAGTCTATATATACACATATCTCATATCGCACTTTGCTCAAGAAAATAAGGGAAATGAGATTTTGGGCCTATATAAAGATTTCCTTTATAAGTTATATTTTCTTATTAATTGATGACACCTTAAAAAAAATAGTGTTGTCACTTTGAGCCTTTATAAAGTTTATTTTCGTAAATTTTTAAAAAATTCAAGAATAGTTTTTAAAAAAAAAACACGGGCTAAAACGCGATCTTGGGGGAGCGTTTTTGCCACGTCAGTAAAGCGCGCCCTCAAGGACGCATTTTTGGCTGATGTGGCATTTTATCCCTACAAAACGCGTTGACGTGGACACGTTTTATGGGAAAATGACCATTTTCTGTAAATTTTTTTAAAAATTGGTATTTTCTGGTAAATTGCCCAATTTTTTGCTTTTTAAATATATATTTTAATTACCATATCATTTGTCTACGTCTTTAATGTCGTCAGCATAATTAGGGGTGAGCAAAATCTGATTTGTTTCGAAAAACTAGATAAAAATTTTAAATTTTAAATTAAATAGTTCGTGTTATTTGAGTCAATCAAGTTATTCGGATCAACTCGAATAAAAAATTAAGTTTTTCGGTTTAACTCAAATATGAATTACACAATTCGAGTTATCCGAAAATTCAAATAAGAAAAGATAAAACTACGTCGTTTTGATAAAGTTTACTTTTTTAAAAGTTAAAATTCAAAATAATTAAGTTAAAAGTTAAAATTACGTCGTTTTGATAAATGTTTACCCGTTAAGTTAAAAGTAAAATCATCACATTGTTCATGGAGTTAAATAATCTTGTATTTCGTCTACTAATTAAATAATCGGTCCATCTAAATGCAACATTAAGTACAAATAATAGAATTTGTTAACTCCACTCAATTTGACTCGAAATTTTTTAACTCTTCGATTTGATTCAAAAAAAAATCATATTGAATTTAGTTACTAAAATAGGATTTATCAACTTGATTAACTCAAAAAATTTTGACTCGATTCAACTCGACTCAATCGAATCCTCACCGGCACAATATCATGAGTAACTTAAATGAAAAATATAATTTCTAGAGTTTAATTAATTAATATTTATCATTAAACATAAAATTAAGTAAAAAGTCAAAGCTAAGATCATTAGATATTTGTGTCCGAAGATCTATTATTGTGTACATACATGGAATCTCAAACTGTGAAATGGAAACACTATTTTTTCTATCTCGCCTTCATCTATGCCATCCTCTACTTTCTCCACACCAATTTACTGCTCAACGACCGACCTATTCGCATCAAGAAGTGGCCTCATCTTCCTCTCAGGTTCCGCCACGATGGTACTTTCAAGATCCTCCAGGTCGCCGATATGCATTTCGGCTCTGGTCTTCTCTCCCGCTGCCGAGACGTGCTGCCGTCCCACTTCCATTACTGTTCCGATCTGAACACCACTCGATTTCTTAAAACCATGATTCAGCTTGAAAAACCTGACTTTGTTGCCTTTACGGGTACTTTGTCTTTCTTTCTTTCTTTAATTTATTTTTATTTTTACTTGATTATGCATAAGTTTTGATTTAAGCTTTACTTTGGAATGCTTGAGCAAAAATTTTATCAACTTAAGAAGTTTAAAAAGGATAATTAAGTAAAATAGGCTAACACGTCGAGTGCTTAGAAAGTGGAATTTAATTCAATTTCCCCGACTAGCTAACAAGTTTGTATCGTAAAATGAGCATTCATGAGCTCAGTTGAATTAATCTTAATCTGGGGTTTCATTCTATTTCTAAATGGATCTAAGAGTTGTTAAATTTTTTCACAGTCTAAGTGCTGAAACTGATAGGAAATTTGTTAGTTGCTTTGTTTGGATTCATATTGATCTAAATATAGGATACAAATTTGCATTGGAAATGTTTTGAGATTTGGAAATCTCTAAGTTGTATTATTTTGGAATCTGACCAACTGTTGACTCTAAGTAGGATTCACATTTGAATATGAAATTTCCTAGTATAATGTTAATTCCATTTTCTTTAGGTTTGAAATATGGTTGAAGCTAAGGTTGAACATCTGTATAACAAGATTGGCATAATTAATATCTATGTTCTAACTTGATGGGAGTGTTAATAGCCTGTACATAGCTGATTTAAATAGCTAATTTGAAGGGATTTAGAGAGATTTTATTTTCTTTCCTTTTTAGGCATACAATAGCTTCTATAAATTTTGACTTTGAGATGAATGCAAAACATAAACTTTCTCTTAATCTCGTCTGTTTTATACAAAAATTGAAATAATCACAATTCTTCAATCTAGTCATCTGAATTATTATCCTTTTCAAAACTATTTATTTATGCCAATTTGTTAACTTTGATTGGATTTCTTCTGGATTTTGACCATTCTCTCTGTTTTGTCAGCATGTAATTTATTGTTAGAAGCTTAAAGGTTTGTGTTAAGTAGGAATATCTTAATAACTGTTATATTTCTGAAAAGAAAGTCGCAATTAATGTAACAACGAAGACGCTTGTTTTCTATATGTCCTTTTCTCTTTTTATACAATGCCTACCTCTATCTAATCCTTTTAACCCTTAAATCAGAGGAAAAATCCACTCGAACCCACATCTTGCTAACTGAGCTAAGGCTCAACTGGCTTTCTATAAGTTTTTAGTTCTTCAAGGATGCTAATTTCATGTTTTCGGATAAAGAAAGTGGATGTAATAAACTCAGATGAAAGAAAATTTTATTTGTTGCGAACGTACCAACTCAATCACATACCTAGTATAAATACCTTTCTCATATATGTTGAATCCTTTTTGTTGTTTAAGCTTGCTCAAGGTAACAAGAGACCTTCCTTGGTTGATGCTTAAAACCTTTTCTCTTTACCACTCTTTTTGGGTCATGTTAGTCCCTGAAAATCTACTTTGTATTCTTTAAACCAGGGGACAACATATTTGGTCCAAGCACAACTGATGCTGCTGAATCTCTATTAAGAGCCTTTGGTCCAGTAATGGAATCAGGAATCCCATGGGCAGCTGTATTAGGAAACCATGACCAAGAATCTTCGATGACTCGTGAAGAACTGATGTCTTTCATCTCACTAATGGATTACTCACTGTCACAAACTAATCCACCTTCTAAAGATATCAATAATGTCAAAAGAGGCATGTTCTTAGATATTGATGGCTTTGGAAATTATAATCTCAGTGTTTATGGTGCTCCAGGTTCCCATTTGGCAAACAGTAGTGTCCTCAACCTTTTCTTTCTTGATAGTGGAGACAGGGAGACGGTTCAAGGAGTTCGAACTTATGGATGGATTAAGGAATCTCAACTTAATTGGCTTCGCAGTGCTTCACAGGAACTTCAGGTAGCATAAATTAAGCAATGATTATGAAACAATCTTTAATTCTCATTTGTTTTCTTTAAAAATTCTCTCATTTCATGTGGTGGATTTCAAATAATTTTTATTGACACATTTGAGAAACAACTTGGGTATGTTTTGTTGATAATTGAAGGGCGATCTTTTCTTTCCTTGGCCTAAAGAAGAGGAAGAAAAGGGGAGGAAGAACATTGTTCCTAATTATTATTATTATTATTATTATTATTAGAAGTAAAATGATATTCCTTTAGCTTGAAATGATAATCTGGGTATGTTTTGTTAATATACTCGAAGGGTGATATTTTTTTCCTTGGCCCAAAGAAGAGGAAGAAGGAAGACGAACCTTATTATTTTTTTCTTTCCAATATAAAATGTTTTAAGCCATTGGAAATGATAAATGCCAAATATTATCCATTACTGGCTTTCCTTGAACTCTTATCATATGCATATGTATTCCGTTGTTAATCCTGACCACCATTACTTGGCATGTTCTTACAATTTCCTAAAGGAGGTTCATTAGATTTAGATTTCAATAACATGCTGCAGTTGACTTACTAACAGATTCAAAATCAAGAGGTCAAATATGTAATAAAAACTCAGCCTGTGGATGCGTCAGCAGCGCTGGCATTTTTCCACATTCCAATTCCAGAGGTTCGGCAATTATACTACCAAAAGATTGTTGGTCGGTTTCGGGAGGGTGTGGCTTGTTCATCGGTGAACTCAGGGGTCTTAAAGACATTGGTCTCCATCAAAGATGTAAAAGCTGTTTTCATAGGCCACGATCATACTAATGACTTTTGTGGGAATTTAGAGGGAATATGGTTTTGTTATGGTGGAGGCTTTGGGTACCATGGCTATGGAAGAACTGGCTTGGCAAGGAGAGCTAGAGTCATATTGGCTAAACTTAGGAAGGGTGATAAGGAATGGATGGGAGTGGAGAGGATCAAGACATGGAAGCGTCTTGATGACGAGAATCTGAGCAAGACTGATGAGCAAGTCCTGTGGGAGTTGTCGCCATCTAGATGATTCTCTTTCCAAGTAGTGAGGTACTTCATATCTGTAACCAAATCATGTTGTAATATATCTGCTGTGGTTTTCTTTTGATTTAATTGTTTTTATAGTCTCTTTTTCTTTATTTTCCTCTTTTTTAAATAGTTTAAGATTTGCTATTTTATAGTTGTTACTTCTATTTCCTTTTTTCTCTCAAACCTTTTGAATATTCAAGGAATTATATACTCAATATATATAAATGACATTAAAGATTTAGAGGATCTTTGTGATTCAATGATTTAGCTTACACATTTGTCTTGTTATAATGCACTTCATATTTTATATTCTAACTCCTTAATTCCATTATGCGCTAATTGTTAATGTGGTTGAGTTTTGCTCAAAGTTAATAGGTTAAGTGCTTAGACTATATCATTTGTGTCTATTTGTGATTGTATTTGTTGATTATTGACTTAACCTTAGCTTTGATGATTTGGAGTGATGCCTAGCTAATGTTATGCTTAAGTGTCTATCCAAGAGGACCACTTAGTGTTAGAAATATTTTCGAAATATATAGTGTTCCAATAATTGCAAATGAAAAGTTATAAATAACCAAAAGTTATGTCACTCGATTATTAACCAAAAGTTGTCACTATTTATAGTGATGAGTTATATCACTTGATTGTTAACAAATAATCATAATTATTCAAGTAGATATCTATTGAATAATTATGTTTATTGCTAAAGATATGACTGTCCATTTGGATAGTTATGTCATTATGAAGAGACATGAGATCTCCAATAAATAGGAACGAAATTTCATTTGTATGACACACCAAAAAATTTAGAAACAAAGTTTCTTTCTATTCTCACACCATCTTTTATATTCCTAGATTGTTTTATAAAGAACTATTGTAGAAAGTCTTTATAGAAATTTATTATCCTTGCTATGCTTTGCTTAATGCTCAATGGATTGTTCCCGTCAGTGCAAAACGTAGACAGAACTTCTTCACTATTCTCATACCATGAATTGTTTAAAGTGTGGGCTCGAACAAATCGAATCAAAACATAGAATTAGAAATAGTTTTCTTTTCTTTTGAGTGAAAACAAAAATTCTCTTCTCAAATAGAATTTGACAGAATTGTTATTTTGCAAAAAAAATATTTAATAGCTGAGAATAAATTCTCTCTAGTTTTTTTTGTAGTGTAATAATATCTTAAAGTTGTATAACTAACCCTACAGGTGCCATCTATTTATAGGGAGAGAAGGTACAGCATTTGTTAAATTGTAAAAGTTTATTTCAACTAGAAAAATGAAATACTAGTTTAACTAAGATGTAGTGGGCGGCAACCCTAATTAGTAATACTAGAGTTTGTCATCCCACTTTATAACATAAGGGGCTTTTGGGCCTCTTCTATATTAGGTCCAATATAAGTACTTTTTGGGCTTTTAACCTAATACTTTATAATTTTATCTAACTCAATATTTATTTTTTTATTTCCCCAAAATAAAATTTAATATAAATCCAATTAAATAATTTTCTCAACCTAATTCTAGTTCTATTAAAATCATGATGACTTTACCGTAAAAGAATCTATGAGAAAATATATTTAATATTTCCACATTCAACGGTTCATTATGACCAAATGATTTATTTCCATTTTCGAATTTTATTTAATTTGAAAAACATAAATTCATTTTTCAAGTCATTTTTCTTTTTCTTTTTCTTTTTCGAGAAAACTACATTCATTTCCAAATGATTCCATTTCTCCATTTTCATTTTCATTTTGGAGAAAACCATCATCATTTCCAAATTTTTCCTATTTCTCTATTTTAAAATTTCTATTCATTACTGTTCATTTGATTCAACATGCAATTCATTTATAGTTTCAATGAGCTAATGGAGAGACCGATTGGACATATGCACCTGAAGCTCAAATGATTTATAATTAAGTTCCAGCTTTTCGCCTATTAATTATAAATTCATTTAGTCACGAAGTCATTCCACTATAGTATCGTGATTGAGCTCTGCCTAACGACATACCATTACGAAAGCAACTTGATCAGTTCTCGTCCAATAACCTTGTCATAAGTATTTTACCCTCATATAATATCATTAATCTATTTGGGATCATATTCGTTCTCTTAATATGATCTTATTTACTATCATGGTAACCATTACATATTCTTTTATGAAAAGTCAATTACTATCAAATAGTAATCAAGTCATCCATCACAAAGATGAATGACCTATGGCCACGTTTACTTTTCATCAACCATATAATGCCAACGAGAGGATATCATTTACCCATGTCTTGGTCTATGATTTTCACTATTGTGAATGATGCTACATCCTGCAGAAGTCATACACCCACCGCACTAGCTTTCAATTTTTTATCTATTCGAACTCAGGCTTTTACTTATACCAAAGTGTACAAGTCGCGCATACATAGTTCGACATCTACTCAGGATTTAGATATGTCACACTATAAACGTCACAAGTGAATAAATCCATAAACGGATTCAGGATCTATTCTTCTTGGGTCCAATCTTATGTAATATCAATCCAGTCAGTCACATCTATTTCTCTATCTTTTGGGAGTCATCCGCTTCGATGCCCAAGATAAAACATCTCCCCAATTGAACTTTATAGACAACATATTAGTCTTTCAATCGATTTGTTCATTTTCGATTAGACTAAGGACATGTTTTTGTTTGTCTACTAATATAAGTTTTCTTACTATATTACGATGTAACCACGTAATACCACCTAGTATTAGTTTAAACTTTAGACAACCAATGAGCATCATTTGCTTCCATTTTGTTTTGCGTGCAAAAATCATATGAGGAAAATTATACAAATTGTATTAATGTAATCAATGAATTCGTTTTATTAACCAATCTGTTCAAAAAAAATTACAAGTTTACAAACATATATATAGCACACTCAGGGCACCAGATCCAACATATAGATACTGCCTTCAATTCCTTAGAGAAAACACCATTGTGACTAGTTCTAAATCGTACGTCAGATAATTGCGCTCATGCGTCTTTAGCTGTAGGGATGCATAAGCAATTACTTTACCATCCTTTATTAGAACACAGTCTAAGTCATTCAACGAAGCATTACTGAATACCACAAATTCTTTCCCTAATTCGGGTAATGTTAAGATCGATACTTTTCATTGTAGAATAGCTTCAATATTTTTGGGATCATCTCATATTCCCTCCGTCGAAATAACGTGCCCTAGAAAGAACACTTCAGATAACCAAAAATCACACTTACTAAGCTTCTCGAAAAGTTGCTTCTCACACAACACTTGCAATATGATTCTTAAATGCTTATCATGCTCAGGCTCTAATCTCGAAGATATCATCGAAGAACTCAACTACAAATTGGTCCAAAATAGACTGAAATATGTTGTTCATGAGATTCATGAATGCTACAAGAATATTCGTCAGCCTAAATGGTATCACCAGAAATTTGTAGTGACCATACTGCGTACGGAATAATTTTTTTGGTATGCCAATGTCCTTGACCCTCAATTGATAATATCTCGACCTCAAACAAATCTTAGAAAAGACTGAGGCACCCTTCAATTGATTGAACAAATCGTTAATACAAGGAAACAGATGTCAGTTTTTGATTGCCAGCTTATTCAATTTTCAATAATCAATGCAAAGCTGCATCAACCCATATTTCTTCTTAATGAATAGCCCTGGAGCTCCCTAGGGCGATATTCTCGGACATATAAAGTCACAGTCTAGGAGATTTTGCAATTGAACTTTTAGCTATTTTAGCTTCGCTGGCATCATATCGTACGAAGCAATATACACAGGATTATACTCGAGTAAATCTCAATTGCAAATTCAACCTCACTATCAGGAGGTAATCCTGGTAATTCTTCTAAAGATACTTTCGAGAACTCACATACTCTTTGGATCTTACTCGTTTAGTTTTCATCCGAGTTTGAGTTAATAAGATATGTTTCACAGTATTAATTCAAAATCTTATTAGCTCGAATTGATGATATGATACAACTAGAATCACTCGATCTTATGCTTTTGACTTCAATAATTTCCCTTTCAAGACATGAATAGAAAACTTCTTACTGTAGTCCTAAATCACACTATGCTCGGTCAATTAGTTCATTCCCAGAATTACATCAGAATCAACAAACGATATAATTAAAAGATCATCTGGGAATGATTTATTTTGGATTCCTAATGAGCATCACTTACAACTTGATCAACGAGCACAATTTGTCTCAAAGACTTGGAACATATATATTTTACACTTAACAACTCCAATTTAAATTTTCCTACTACAACATTGTAAATTATTATTTTCGATCTCCCAAGTAGAACTCACCAACATACTTATTTTGGAACTTAGACTGGAAGAATGTCTAAGTGATCTAATTCACTGAAACGTGATGGGTGATAGTTAGCCACCATTAATATGCCTTTCCCTTTAGAAGAGATCTTGCACACGTGACACACAGGTGGTGAATATTCTAATTGTTGGAGAACTCGCTCGGTTAACTCCAACCAACTTTGCTGAGGAAGGGTCAACACCTTCAACCCTTAGAAATCAATTGCTTCTTACTTTTGCAGCTCTTTTATCAAGCTCTCCAACCTGTAGCTACCAATGCAACTTGTTAAGCAGCTTTTGCTACTCTCAAAAGTACATCCACAGAGTAGATCCTCATCACCTCAACCCTCATGATGAGGTTTAATAACTCTATTTCTGCGTCAAGCACCAATTTGATCAATACTGCATGTCTCAATTCCCACTCTACTCTAACTCTCAACGGAGTGATTACCGCTGTTAATTTCCTCTCTAACAACATATCTCAATTCACTTGACATTTTAGTTTTATAACAAAACAATTCATATTCAGTATCTAAATCTCAACTCAAACTCAACTCGATCTTGACATGTACCTCTAGACTCAATTTTGAGCTTAATTTATCGGCTAAACCTTAGCTCTGATATCACTAAATGTAACACCCCGATACCCAACCTGATCGTCGGATCTGAACTATAAGATGCCACATTCATTTTCGAAGCAACTACAATAATTTATATTCAATTTAATACCATTAAACATTCAAATACGAGTAACACATGTGAATAATAAAATATGCAATCAATTTTGGGTCTTACACGAGCTTACGAAAGCTCTTTTGCTAACCCGAGATCGAAATAGGACCAAGTTATAAATATTTCAAAATACTAGGTTGACGTCGCAACTACGGGGGTTTCTCTTCGCAACGCAACATACTGACTTAGCTCATCACGATAAAAAGGGTTCGATGTCACGACGTGACCATCTGTTTCTAAATGGTACTAACATGATTCACCTATAAAACAATTTCATCACAACCATTCACCATTTTAGTCAAATGCATCATTTCAATTGTTCATTCCTAGCATATCTCATTATATATATGTATTTATTACCTAAACATACATACTAACTTAAACACTTATGATGTTTTCCAATCATTTACCAAAATTGACATATACATTCACATATAAGTCTCAAATATTGCAACCATTCATACAATTTAACTAAGTAACAAATTCACATATGCAAATCAACCATTGACCATTTCCAAGTTACCATTTCAAGCTTCAATATAATCATGACCACCTATTATGCCAAAAACCAACTCAACCTAGGTACACACCAATTTGGCACCCAATGCCTCATCGAAATGTCCGAAGTATATAGATTGTGCCCAATGCTTATTGATATAATTGAAGTAAAGGTTATGTCCAGCATTCATCGGCAAGTCTAAAGGAAAATGCACCCAACGCTCATCGACATATAGTCGAAGTAACCTGTACTCAATCTATCCTATGACATGCCAACTATATCCGACTCTGCCCAAACAATTAATAAATGTAAAAATAGAATGTCGGTAATGGCAAGAAAAGAGAGGAAAAATAGAACACACAGATTTTATGTGGAAACCTTTTTAGGAAAAAACCACGGGCAGAGAAGAAGAAAATTCACTATGTCGAATTCGAATGATACATTAGGAGAGACTACGTCTATTTATAGGATTGTAAAACCATATTTTAATCAAAGTCAAATAGAATTAATGCAGTAAGGTTAAAATACATTATTCTAATCAACATCAAATAAATGAAGCATACTTCTACACGAATTTGGGTCACATATCTTTAACAATAAAGTAACCAATTTTTCGATTTCATCATATAATTCATTTCACATTCTATATTTCTTAATTCATCATCAATTTCACTATTTCAACATTTCATATATCATATTTTAGCCCAATTCTATATCAGATGTATATATCAATAAATTCATGCAAATTTCTATTCTATTCAATTTAGTCTTCTATCTCGATATTCAATCTCAAACATAGCAATTCCATTCACATAATCATTGCAAACTCACCTCAATATCATATTATGAAAAATATCACAATATATAACAATTAAATTGATCTCGAATCATAGAAATATAAACCAAAAACTCGTGTCGCTCGTCGTCGGCTCTTGCCTTTCCTTTCCCTCTCGACAACTTGGCGCCATTTTAAGCTACGAATAACAATTCAAAAATGACACAACATCAATTTCCATCTAAATTACATTCAAATACAAAGTCAAACATATTTTTCAATTTATCTAATCTAGTCCTTAAAACCAGGACAAGCATAACTTTCAATATAGAGCTTTAGATTTCCCATTTACTCAATAAGACCTTCTACTTTCTATTCCTACTATAATTTCATAGCATTTTTTCATTTTATTCAATTTGGTCCCTAATGTACAAAACTAACAATTAAGGTATACAATTTAGCCCTTCTTATAATTTAAGCTTAATTTCTATCAATTTCATACATAATTCATCCAATTCTCAACAATGACAACTTATTAAAATTTCACAAATTAATGAAATTGACACATGGCTTAGCTAAATCAAGTTCTCATGATTCAATTTCCATAAAAAAGTTGGCTAGGGACTTACTTGAATTTAGATGGTTGAATGTTAAAATGCCTAAAACTTTTCCTTTTATTTTTTTTCTTTACGTCCACGGTTTGGGGGAATAAAAATAAGTTTTTTCATCTTTCTTCCCACTTTAGTTGCTATTTATACCATGGTTATATTGAATCAATCATAATTAACCAATTTGATTATGTTTTAGTTAATTAATCTTTAATTAGTTAAGTTTAGTGACATACATCATTATCATCCACTAACACCTATTTAAAAATGGTTTATTAATCATTTTTACCCTTCGAATTATTGTTATCTAAGTCCCCGAGCCTTTTCCTAATTGAAAATTTGTAACGATTAAACTTTTACAGTTCAGTCCCTAAACCTTAATTAACCACAATTTTAGCTAAATTGACTAACAAAATTTCAATTTATTTTTATATTAACCCCATTCCTATTTAATATTTACAAAAATGGTTTACAGAAATGAATTTCTGAAATCACATTTTTCGACACCACTAGAAAACAAGTTGTTACAAGAAGGATTTATGGTTCGGTCCACATTCACTACACCAATTATTGATACTAGGTATTAGCAAGGATAAGAGACGGAGGAGATAGTAGTGGTGACTAGGAAGTCGGTTCACTTATGATAGGTAGAGAGTCGAGTTCTCAAGAATAGGGAGTAGGAAACAGGTGAAGAATGATGAGGCTATGCGTTATTGTAATCTAAGGTTACTGAAAAAAAGGAAGAAGAGCCCTCCGCCACTTGTCCCCCCTTGTTGTAATCTAGGGAGTCTCTTGCCTAATTACATCATGTTAACAGCAATCTTGGGATAAGGTTTCATGTATTGTATGCTCTGACATTCCTTTTGTTGAAGTAATACAAGGTTATTAAACCTCAGTGGTCCTTAGATGGTCCCTTATGGGGATGGCCCAATTGAGTGGTTAGGGATGGATGATCTTCCCACGGGTGATATGGAACACGTGGGTGGCTAGCCATTGAATAACTGATAACTCTTGAAAAGAGTTATATTTTGAACCTCTAAGCTTGATTAAATGCTTGTACTTAAGTAGATATATTTGCATTTTTAAGTTATTTTTAGAATATTACATAATAACGCTTGGATTGTGCATTAAATGTCATTTTATATTACTTTTACTGTTGGGAAGAAGGCAATTGGTTGTTGTGTGCAGCAAGTGCAAGAAGATGAAGAAAAGGAGGAAAAGAATGACCATGGAAAAAGGAATGGAGTGCCAACACAAATGACATGGAAATTCCAAGAAAATGATGGCGCAGCACGTAGTCCTCGTCACTCTCAACCAGCTAGACGTGTACCAGATAAATCCACCTGAAAAAGAGGGAGAAAAATGTGTGCTGAGAGAGGGGGACCTACCCTATAAAAAAAGGGGATTTTAGAGGAGGATTTTGGAGGGGGATTTGGAGAGTAGCTTTTTTTCCAGAAAAACTCATGAAAAATTTCGAAGAAAATGAAGAGGGTAGCAGCTTAAGAAGAGAGAAAATACGCAAAGAAAGGGATGAACAATCAGCCTTAGATCCTACACGATTCAGCAGCGTCGAAGTGAAAGCTGAAGTGACGAAAGCTTCTTGCAATTCTACCTTCATTCTGTTAATTAATTTTTGTGATTTATAAACTGTTAATGATGATGTTGAATGTTATTCTGATTTTAGATTTTAAATCCCAACCCATGAGCTAATTTCATTTGGGTTGGAATTACTAGATCTATCTTGATATCTTGATGATTATGGTGATATTTTGAGTAGATCTGTTGTTTTATTCGGTTTGGGTTATTTTAAATATATGCATGCAAGCTCTAGACATAGATGAATGCATGGTATATCCTTAGACTTAATTTAATGCTGAAAAGGTTAAATAAGTTGGATCGTGATCAAATGATACGAGCGAATACTTGTAGTACTCTAGACATAGAGTTGTGATCTGTGCAGAGTAAGGAAGAATATTGTTAGGTATTATTCCTGAGACTTGTAGACGTACAAAAACTTAGAATGATAGCTTTAATTCTAGCTCTCGAAAGAAGAAGAATGCAGTAGTTATACTCTAAACAGTAATTTGGTCAAGATTTTGTCATGACATTATTATGTTATTAAGATATAATCCAAGTAATTTCAACATTCCCATTCTACAACATCAATCCCCTCAACTTTGTCTCGTAAAATTACCACAACATTTTATTCATTATTTGATTTTTACATTTCTTACATTAATTCTTCACTTCAAATCATTATTTTGTTTACTTTGCCATAAGCCTAATTAGTATAGTTTATAGTAATAACTCAACCATATTTTTACCTATTCTGATACATGTGGAGACGATCAAACTTATCATTGTATTACTTGATTCAACGTGTATACTTGCACATTCGCATTACATATTCACAAACAACAAGTTTTTGGCGCCGTTGTCGAGGATCGGCAAATTGGTGAATTTTGGTTTGTTATTATCGATTTAATTTTGTTAGTTTGAGCTTACTTAGTTGCTTTTGATTCTTTTTCATGTTTGTTGCTAGTTTATGAGTAAAGGTACTCCCGAGAACGAAGAGATTATTTTGATCCTGAAATTGAGAGAACTTTGAGAAGGAGAAAAGAATTGCAAGAAATGGCAAGAATTGGAAATGATGCAAACAAAGAAGATCCATTACATCCGAATGGAAGGGACGTTGATATTCCTCGTGTGATAGATGATAGAGACAGACCCATTAGAGAACATGTAGTGCCAATCTTGGATGATTGGAATCCAGGGATTGTCAAGTAGAGGTGTTCATTGGTCGAGCAGCCCGACCCTGCCCGAAGGCCCGACCGAAATTTGAGAGGGTTTCGACAAAAATATAAGCCCGAAAAATAGGCTTGGACAAAAAATAAGGCCCGTTTTAAAATTGGGTTGGGCCTCGAGTAAGGTATTTTTGGCTTGGGCCTTGCCCGGCTCGGCCCGATTTCACTAAATGACCAAAAAAATTGCTATTTTTTTATTTTTGAATGTTATTTTCTTGTTGTTTTCTCCTTATTTTGCTACCATATTACTATTTTGTTGTGATTTATTGAATATTGTATAAAACTTATTTTATTGTTAATTTTGTTATTATTTTAAAGGCATTTGTTAATTTTATTATTATTTTAGAGGTATTTGCTTGTTAAGTTACATCTATCTTAGTGTTATTTAAGTCTACATATTTTTTTTAAAATTTATTTTCAATTTGTTGGGAAATATTTATTTTGATCTTTTTAGTATTTTTGATGTATTATATATATTTAAAAATTATATAAAATAATATAAAAATTTAATACGGGCGGGCTGGGCCGGGCCTGGGTTTTAGCATTTTTATGTAGGTCAGGCTTGGGAAAAATTTTAGGCCCATTTTTTGGGCCCGGCCTGGCCCGAGCCTGATGAATGGGCCTAAATTTTTAGTTGAGCCTGGCCCGGCCCATGAACACCTCTATTGTCAAGCCACATATTCAAGCTCAGCATTTTGAGTTGAAACCAATGATGTTTCAAATGCTACGAATAGTAGGACAATTCAGTGGATTACTTACTGAAGATCCGCGACTGCATTTAAGACTCTTTTTGGAGGTCTATGATTCATTCAGGCAACAGGTGTTCCTGAAATTGCCCTGAGACTCAAGTTATTTTCTTATTCATTGCGAGATTGTGTCAATGCATGGTTGAATACTTTGCCGTCAAGACCAATGGCATCTTGGAATGAACTTTGCCAAGGGTTTTTGTTGCGATACAACCTTCAAACATGAATGCTAAATTGAGGAATGATATTACATTTTTTTTCAACAATTTGAAGATGAGACATTGTATGAAGCTTGGGAGCGATTCAAGGAATTGATTAGAAAATGCCCGATGCATGGTTTCCAACACTAGACACAAATGGAAATATTTTACAATGGAATGAATGCACATACACGAATTGTAGTTGATGCATCTGTCAATGGGACTTTGCTAAATAAATCGTATAATGAGGCATATGAGATTCTGGAAAGGATAAGTAACAATTATCAATATCCAACTACAAGAGTGGGTACTGGCAGAAGAGTTGCTGGAGCTATGGAGCTTGATGCGATCATTTCATTAACAGCTCTGGTATCATCCCTAACTAATATAATTAAAACATTGAAGAGACCAGCTATAGTGCAAGAAATGAAAGCAGCAGAATTAACATGTGTTTATTTTGGTTAAATATAAAATTGGTACTTGAACTTATCCACTTCTCCTAGATCGGTACTTATAGATTTTTTTTTTTTGTCTCAAATTGGTGTCCGAACTTTTTTTCCGTCCACTATATTAACACCTAAGACTAACAACGTTAATTTTTTGCTAATGTGGTAGCGCGCACGTGGCGTCCTATTGTACCTCTTTTTCTTTTTTATTTTCCCTCCTTTTCTTCCTTTTTTTCTTTTCTTTTCTTATTTTTTTTTTCTTTTTCTGGCTTCATCTTTTTTCTATCAATAACCCCCAAAATTTTTCCTCACTCTCTCACCATCCAATCACCACCAAAATCACATCTCTTAAACATTTTTCTTTTCCTCCCCATCTTCCGGCCACCATCAACCAACCCCCACTACTTCCCCTCCTCTTTTCAAACTAACCCATAAAGAATGACTCTTATAAACCTTTTATATATTATATTCATAAAAGACATTACGTTTCATTTCGTTAGCAATTTCAATTCTAAGTTGAAAATATTTTTTGTAATTTATCAAATTGCTAAACTAATACTAGAAAAAATTGCAATCAATTCATTTCCCTTTAACAATTTCTACTATATTCATTTTTCAAAAATTAAGAGAAAAAATATAATAAAATTATTGAAAAATGGAGATTTCTTCATCGGCCTCACCCGAGCCTTCTAAAAAGGAACATGGGAGTGCTGTAGACAATAATGGTCAAGATCCTGTGAAGTTGAGTGAGGATACAAATCCTGGAGAAGCTGAAGCTACAAAAGAATTAGGTTTTAACTCGGAATCCCAAAATGCGATGCCTCAATCTGATAAAAGGGGGAGAAAAGCTGCTAAACTTCTGATTCAGATTCAGAGAGTGATGGTGACTTATCGATGGATGATATTGTGAAACTCGTGGAGGAAAAAGAAGAACTCTTGAAGATCAAGCAAACGAAGATTGAACAAATGAAAAACAGAGTTGTTCGAACTCTTACAGAAATGGAGAACGTTATGGCTAGGACAATACGGGAAACGGAGAACTCTTTTTTCTTTTTTCCTTTTTTTTTTTTTTTTTTTTAATTCAAAACCTTGTGGGTTAGTTTGAAAATGGGAGTAGTGGTGGAGGTTGGTTGATGGTGGCCGAAAAATGGGGAGGAAAATGAAAGGGATTTAAGAGATATGATTTTGATGGTGATTGGATAGTGAGAAAGTGAAGAAAAATTTTAGGAGTTATTGATAGAAGAAAGAAAGAAGAAAGATGAAGCTAGAAAAAGAGACAGAAAAATAAGAAAAAGAGAAGAAAAGAGGGGAAATATAAAGAAAAAGAGGTACAATAGACGTCACGTGGCAGCGCGTGATTGGCCAATATTATCACGTCAGTAAAAAATTAATGTCATTAGTCTCATGTACCGATATAGTGGACAGAAAAATATTCAAAAATACCAATCTAAGACAAAGAAATCATAAATATCAATTTAAAAGAAATGGACAAGTTCGAATACTAAATTTATATTTAGCCCTAAATTTTTTAATCAAATTATTATTTCATATATGTAATATATATTTAATGCAATTAGCAGGATGAAATTTATAATTATTTAATTAGTGTTTGATCACTTTTTATTTTAAGTAATAAATTTGGACAAGTTTTGTCCTAATCTCATGGATATTTTAAAAAAAAAAATCAGAAGCACAGTTTTTTAAATTGTAATCAGTTTTACGAAATATTTATCATTTTACATTTTTACTTCATTTTGTAATTCTCCATGATCACCGTTCTTACCACATAAGTGGAATTAAAAATTTGGACTCCACCGCCTATAGGTCCATTAAGTTGAACACTGATAGTGCACGCAGTTCAGGTTAGGGGTTAATTTCCTTGCCGACAATGGCGAGAGATGAATACGGTAGATAGATTTGTAAGATCAAGAAGAATATCGATAACGTAATGTTGAAGAAGTAAATTTATGAACAATTTATGATAGTTTCCAATTGACTTGATCTGCAAAATAAATTAGTATTACTGTCGAAATTGATTGTGCTCTAATTATTGAAACCCTTAAATGGTAGACTCTAAGGGATTTGATTCTAAAAATTTAACAACTTTGTAGAAGAGATTAGAGGGCGAAAATTCAGCAAATTTCAAGGGAAGCAAATATTGTTGCTCGCACTCTAGCTGGGCTGATAAGAAATTTCCTTCTGACACTCACATTTTCCAGATATACCTCCTGTGGTTGCTGCTCAAATAAGGAATGATGGTCAAATTTTGCTTTATAGTTATGATGCTATTTTGTAATTGATGTTTCTCTTTTTTTACAATATATATACATATATATACATATACAAAGAAATTACATTACACCAATAAAAAGTATATGATAAATTCTATGCAATGCTACAAATAAATAGCCAGGTGGTTTGTTTTTTCCTTTTTGGTCATTGTTAATAGCCGTTCATAACAATGAAATTGGGAGCTCTTTTGTCTTGTGTCCATTTCACATAAGAAAAAAGAAATCAGGAGACTAATACAAAAAAAAAAAAAAAAAAAAAAAAAAAAAAAAAAAAAAACTAAGCGATAAATTCATGATTTTTCCTTTGTACAAATATTAAGAGTATAGTTGAGGATAATATAAAGGGTCAATCAATCCAAAAACAAAAGAGAAAAGAAACTGGAATATCAATTTCTTAACATAATCAAACCTAAGGTTAAGCTGGATTCTTGAATAAAAGCTCAACCGCCCCTTCCAGGCCACAGTTTTCCTCTTCTGCTTCTATGATATTGTCATCTCTTCTTTTCTGACATTAAGTTCAGTCAAAATTGAAAGTGAACATCATTTTACTGCAGAAAGGATATGCTGAAAATATATGACATATGGAAAAGCAATGAAATCCTACAAACCGCATGAGCCCCGAACTACTGATGGACCTTAGCTTGTAACAATACTAGTTTATGCATTCCCATTGCCAGAGCTGCTACAGGCTTGATTAGGCAGGACAGAGTTCCCAAACTCTCCATCCACGCTCATCTGCTGGACTTCCTGAGGGGAGAGTATTTTGATGCATCGGACACAGTTGATAAACTCCCTGTAACGGAACAGATGTAAAACTTTCACGAAAAGCACTTATCTCAAATGTTACAGTAATTAATTTCCATTTCTTCAATCAGGTCTAATGGCTCAGATCATGTTCATTGGGGCAAACAATGTAATATATTAAAAGAGAAGCAAAAGGGCTTACTCCCATGGGTCATCTCCTACTAGCAGAACATCATTCTCGTGATCCACATAGACTAGTTTCCAGCCTACTCTCCCTCGGTCTTCCAGCTGCCCCTCAATTCCAAACCTACGAGCCAAATCTTGTTTGAGCTCATCATAACCTGAATAACGAGTTATATCTATTGACCTTCCAACAGCTCCACGTTTGTAAACCTTGTAAAGGTAAATACATAAAATTAGAATCCTTGACGAACGAGAGGACAAGAAAAATTATTTGTGATTTCTGCGAGTGACAAGTTGCACACACACTTTAGGGGACTAGAGTTCAAAAGGTAGGGATCACAGATAGAGAGATCAACTCAATGTGATTGTTAAATTTAGAATAACAAACCTTGGTATATGTTCGCAATCTCTGAAATTGTGATGGTGGGGTCCATGCATTGCGGTTTATGAAGCTGCTATGGTTCATAGTGGGATCAATGGAGTTAAACGCCATATCTGGAACTCTGTATGACTGGGAAACCATTGACGAAGAAAGTTCTTGCTGAGCATCTTTAGGGTTTTCATTGCTGGCGAGTATCTCTCCCGAAGAGAGGTTATTTGAAAAATCCTTCCCCAGTCCCATCATGCCTTTCGCAGACAAAGTGTCAGAATTCATGGGCATCTCAATTTGGCTATCCATATTATTGCCATATGAAACATTATTCCTTGGATATGCCTGAACTTCTCCCTCTTGACTTGAATCTCTCAACAACATTGTTTGAGGGTTGTAAGACAGTGTGTTTTGGTGCAAATGAACATCACCTTGAGAAAGGCAAACTGAAGTTGTAGAAGATGATGTGTCCAAACAATCTGCATGTGCTGTAGCACCATTGATACAGTTTTGCGGGGCAAAAGAGCCTTGGTTTTGACTCTTGGAGATATTCAACAAGGGTTTAACAGACTTTTGCTGCTGTTCTTTAACCATATTAGCCTTAGTTGACATTGTCTCCAAGGCATTAGGATTCAATACTGTGGCAGCAGGCTGACTGATGTCATCTCCTAACCCAGTACTCCTGTGGACTCTGCTGTCTCTCATTGGTTGAAGAACACTTGGACAGTTTGTAGACGGCGAAGTGGAGCATGATGGATTATCATCAGTAATCACAGAAGGTGCGGCTACAGCAGCAGACATCATTACACTACTAACAGCTGTGGAGAACTGATTTGTTGCTGTAGTTTGGAAGGGACCTACAAGACCAGGAACTTCAGGTAGCATTCCAGTTTGCTGTTGCTGAACTTTTGACTGCAGAGGCGGCTGAGAGAACCAAACATTTGCCTGGCTGTTATTTTTAGGCATCTGCTGTGGGGCAACATTAGATTGAGGTGGCGAGGTAGGTATGTTTTGAGGCATCTCTAACACTTGGCTAGCTGTCACAGAACTAGAGAAGCTCTGAGACGCATCTAACAGCTGCCTTTGTTGATCTTGGGGTTGGGCAAGTTGACCAGGCTGCTGAAGTGCAGATTGCTGTGCCAAAAGCAACTGTTGTTGCTGCTGAAGTTTCTGCATCAGTTGAAACTGGACCTGGTTGTCAGGCACTTGTAAATGCTGGTTGAGTGGATCAGGCAGCTGGGAATGCATTAGGTTCTGCAGATGATTTGGGCCCACTAGATGCTGCTGCTGCTGCTGCTGCAGGTTTTGAGGAAGACTCAGAGGGAGTTGATGAGTTGGATTAGATGTTTGCTGCTGATGAAGGATATTGTTACTTCGGACAAGGGCTTGAGGCTGCAAAACTTGACTAGAGGGTAGAGTCTGAGCAACCAAATTTTGCCTAGACTGCTGAGTCATGTCATTCAGCTGTTGCGGCTGAATAATGGATCCCAGTGAGTTCATTGTAGATGGTAGCTTTGGAACTTGATCAAGTTGCTGCACTTTCTGAGGTAGCCTATGAGCATTGAACTGTAAGTTGTTGGGCTGAGGCATTTGTGGTGCTGAAAGGCCCATTTGGTGGGAAAGATCTGCTCCGTTAAAGTTTTGCATAGTAGACCCAGCCAGAGACTGCATGAAATTTGGCTGAATAGAGTTTGCCAGCAGAGGATTTTGCTGCATGTTCATCCACTGGACCAAGCTAAGCCCTGGATGGGCATCGGAATCCTTCAGGCATATATCATCACCAAGCCAAGGCATTGGCCTCTTGAATAGATTATCTAAGTCGGAGTATTCATCAGCTGCAAAATTGGTAGGCAAGGTATGCAGCTAAACCGTGTCAATAAATGAAGGATAAAAATGTTAAAGAATCCAATCATCAGCATAACACACTGAGAGAGTGCGATATTTAATAGACCAAAAATATTAAAAGCAAAAATATCAATCAACATGGGAGAAAAGAAGGAACATATTCCTAAACCTGGCCCCAATCAATTTGCAGCACTCATTGCACAATCACAATCAGCAGATGCTATTTACTCCTAATCATTGCCACTCTACAGAAGGCAAAGTATCTGAGGGGAAAGAAGGCATACAAACAACCAATTGAAGGCAGCCAGGGTACTTCCGGGGAACAGAACTCCCTAAGTACATGAACTTCTAAGAAACTATTCTGGCATAAAAATAGAACTTGATTATGCAATGATAAGAGGCTATAAGATCTACTACCCAGCATTCCATGTTGCCTTGGATGCTTAGATCTGAACAATGGAGATGGACAGATGAAAAATGGAGCTGTAACTGGTTCAATTTCCCAAATGGATACCCGATTACGTCTTTCCCCAGCAGTTGACTCGTCCCAGCCAACCTATTGAGTTAAAAACATCATCACTAAAAGGAAAACACTCGTATTGCTATCATAAATATAATGAAAACAAAAACTACAAATAGTTATGAAAAAATTACCTGCAAATTACGCCATTGTGAGTTTTTCCATCTTACAGGGTCAATATCGCTGATTCCTGTAATTGTACCCATATACCTGAAGGGAAAAAGAGTTATTCCCACCATTTTTTCAACAAACGGACAAATCAAAAGTTTCTGATCCAAGAAAGCAATCAGACTTCTTAATGCTCAAGTCACATCTAAACCAAGGTTTACAATTTCCAAGTTCAATATCAAGTAAGGCAAACAGTAATTTAAATGCTTAAACATCTCTATTTGAGTTTGCCAACATGAGAGCCATAGTTAACATCCAGTTTTATAACTCAATATATGGCTAATTCAGAGATACTAATCAATAATAAAAAATGGACAAAGACTTGAAATACACTACCTTCTTGTTCCTGACTCTTCAGTTTCAAACATCATTCGAAAGCGCATGCCTGGTGATATTTGATGGTTGTACACAGCTTTATAGTACTTGGCTAAAGGAATAACAAATTCAGATAGGCTAGCCCTAAAAAACAAAGATTATTTTAGAATGAAATATGGGAGAGAAATTCTCTTCAGTAATATATACTAATAAACTCTTTTGACAAGGCTGAACTTATTTAAATGTCAGAAAGTTATTGCTTGGACCTTGGGTTATAAAACACGGTAAAGGGGCTATTGTTTGCTGCTGCATGAGCAGCTGCAGCGAGGATGCCAATATGCATGCTATCACTAGACAGTACTGATGATGATAGATTGGCAGGTTGCCTGTTAGCACGCCTTATACCCAAGAGAAGCTGCTGTGTTTCATCTCTGCTCACAAATTTTGAACATCATCATAAGAGTGATAAAACTGCCTTTGTTTTTTCTCTTTGGAAGGGAGCAGTAAAACCATAAAGTTAAGTGATTTGACAATGTTTCTGTAAATAAAGAGACATTTAACTTTGTGAAATCAGTAATTAAAAATAAAGATTCAAGCAGAACCATTACCATTACCTAATGAATAAAACTGAGTCACCAGCAAAAAGTCTCTTTCCACTAACAAATAGACTCCATCCTGTTGTAAGCAAGTGGCGCTTTGGTTTTCCTGAAATTAAAAACAAGGGGATGGAATTAAATAGATAATGTGTATAAAGCACAAGCAAAAGCAAAAGAATTATTAATAATACTATAATGGCAATCCATAGATACAACAAGCGAAAGTTCTCAAGGCAACAAAATGAACATACCACGATAGATATGGCGGAACTTCCAGACATTTTCATGCAGATCCCTGGCCACAAGTTCTTGAGCAGGTGTTTGCATCGAGAAATCCTGTCCAAAGAATCAGGAAAGGGATTAATATCTAAAGTTAACACAACCAACCTTCTAGATTAAGTAAAACTGCTTACAAGAGGGGGGAAAATCTTTTCGGCGGCACGTCGAGGAACAGAAAAACCTCCATGAGTGCTCGTATCACTTGCTGTCAACGTCTTACAGAAGAACTCGGGTTGTGGCTTATTTGACTTCAGAGAAAGATCTGATCTCAGTAATGCCTCCTTATCAAACTGCATAAAAATGTCAATAGGTTAAGTTCTTACATCCACTTACATATTCAAAACTCTATGATATAATATTCTTCTAGGCATTTAGGATTATAAGCTCTTTACAGAAGAAACAGGTTGGAGGGTCATCTGAGCATAGACTTCATCTGTCTCTGGGTCTGCCTGCAAAACCAGTCAAGAAAAAGTGGAGAAACTGAATTTGAAAGCTCTAATCAATATCTCTAAAAGGCAAAAAAACAAAAGAATGAATGAATTAGGCAGCAGTACATGCAAGGTGACATTATGAAGGAGACATAATAGCTTAGAAGGAAGATTTGGGTAGTTCGGAATTTGAGCATCCACATCTCTCTTCATAGAGGCTGCAACCTGAGATTGGGATTTTTATTGAAGTTAGCACACATATTAACCAAGATGAAGATTAACTGTTAAAACAAACAACTTCTTTCATGTTCCCTATCGTCATGTAAATATATGTATTGGAATAATGCGACTTCTTACCACGATAAAATGTCAACTACCTGCTTAGTTTCTACTAAACCAAGTTTTTAAAATCCCATGACAACAACACTCAGGAAATCCCAGCAACTGACAATGGGAATAGAAGAATAAAAGAGCTGCTGTAAATGCAGTGACAGTAGTATTGCTTTGAAACCAATATGGCAGATGGTACATATATAGTACTAGAAATACGAACCAATTGTTTCATAACTATAGTAAATAAATGCACAGAATAGAAGGAACTAAAATTTCTTTTGTCACCAGTAGTATAACATAAGCTACAAGTATGGTAATTCAACTATATGAAAACTAATAAAATTACAAAGACAAAAAGGAAGGTAATTCAACTATATGAAAACTAATAAAATTACAAAGACAAAAAGGAAAATTATTCTAAACATTATGTTCTCCTCCTAACTACCTCTGACACGATTCAACACCCAACTACTTGAGTAAAATTCTTACACGAGTTATTAATAAGCAAATAAAATTACCCATATTCATTTTTATATTTATTTATAAAAGAATGGAAATCACTAAAAAAATAGAAAAGGAAAGAAAAAATTGTTGTAGTTATTGAATGATCCAATTAATGTAAGAGAGTTGGTAATTAGTTCACCTGTTCACTGTGGCCTTGAGGAAAGTAGACAACATGGGTCCCAGCAGCCGGCAGGTTCACCAGCGGCCCAGCACACGCCTGCCATAGCTCCGGGTTGATGTGCCTTCTCTCCGGCGCTTCACCTGCATCATCACTCAAGCAACCATCTGTCAACTCGCTTTCCCCCATTTTTCACTCTTTCGCTGGTTTGTTTTCCGTGGAAAATGAAAAAGAATAAACTTTATTTTTCGATTTTAAAGTAGGGATTGATTGAGAGATGTAAGAATATTAGACCTTTTTAGCATAAACAAAGTGAAAAGTCAAAACAAATAAAATCAGGGAAGGGAAAAAGAAGAAGAAGAAGAAGAAGAAGAAGAAGCTGACCTTCAGCCGAACCCGGAGCTCCCGCGTTGGATGTAGATCCAACTCCGGCGGCAACCACATTCATTGCTTTTTATTTTATTCCTTCAACTTTCAGACAAGAAATAAAATCTAAACATTTGACCTACTCATCTCCGATTTGCTTGAAATACAGATTGAGCAAAAGACACTAATAAAAAACGTTGCTGGTTAGCTCAGATCAGCTTATTTAGTAAATTCAAACAGTAGAACTAGAAAAGATAAAATCTTAATTTCTCAAAAAGGAAAAAAAAAATCTAAGCAGCAAAAGAAAAAAACCAACAACAACAGAAACAAGAAGAATTCCGGTAAGATGGCTGGAAAAAAGGAGAAAAAGTAGCTGGCCTGGAAAACAGCAGACAAAGGGACGGTAATCTAAAATGTTAAAAATAACATGGGTTTTGAGCTTTTAAGGAATTGTATAGTTTGTCAAAGACCGAATGCTGTAATTTTCAACTACATACAATGAAAATATACCCACACATTTCCTTCCTAATCCTTTGTTTTTGTTTTCCTTCTTGGTCCTCTCAGCTCTCTCTCTCTATCAATCTGTATTTTCTGTATATTTTTATATTAGGTAATAAAGTCCACCAAGAGTCATCCATGTAAGTTTTTCAATTTTTTAATTTTAGTCCTCAATTTTTATACTTTACTAATTTAGTCCTGATTTTATATAAATATTATAAACAATTAAACATCTTTTAATTTTAGAGAATTCATACTTAAAAACTTTTCTCAACTTCTTCTTCTTCACCCTTGTTTCTGCCTTCCTTGTCGTCGTCATCGTAGCATAGTTGTTCCCTCGCCTTCCGTGTCGAGTCTCGCTGCTAACGTCAGTCCAATTACACGTGCTTTAATCGGCGGGGGTCAAAATAACTCAATCATGGAGCCATCCATTTGGACCGTTAAGCTGAGAATCTCTGACCCGAATCAGGATTTTGCGAGTCTCCCTTGCAAGAGACCGCAAAAGCGAAAATGTATAGAACCCACAGAAGAAAGAAAATCAAAGTATTGAAATCTGAACTTCTCATTTCAAAGCAAAAAAAAAAAACAATTGAAAGATCATGGCTTTCTTACAGGTTTGCATTTTCTTTTGCGCTGGTTTTTTTTTTATATATATACTTTTTTTCAAAAAAAATTGTATTTTTTTATTTTAATTTTTTTAGGTTTTTAAAAACTTTATTCAATTTTGATTTATATGTTAAATTTTATAATCCTTTAAAATTTATAAAGATATAAAATATTAAAATGGTGAAATTATATTTTTACTATCGTAAAAATATATAGTTTAATTTCGACCCTTCCAACAATTTTTAACTCTGCCAACGTTGCCAATCTAAGAGGACATAGATTTAAAAGCATTAAAATATATTTATCCTCCTATTTTGATTTATTATTATTTTTATATTAAATTACAGTCAAAATATTAGACTGTATAAAAATTATAACTAAATTTATCATTCTACCAATTAAAAAAGTGCCACACCATCCTTAGTTTAGTCACTTAACAGCTAAGTGATAAAAAAATTACAATCTCAAAAACGTTAGTGATTAAATTATAACTTTCTTTAAATTGATTGGCCAAAAAAAAAAATTTATACATGCTTAAGTAACTATTGATGTAATTTATCATATATATATATATATATATATATATATATATATTATATATAGAATTATTCTTTTGCATTTTTTTACTTAAAAGCATTTTAATTTTACAAATCACTTAAATAATTTCATGCCTCATTTATTTATTTTATTTTTAAATATAAACTAAGAAAACCTAATTTATCTTTAATTAAACTTGTGACATTAAAAGTCTGCAAGTTAGATTGGTTTTTGAATAACTATTCATAATGTTAAATTACTATAAGATTTGAAGTAGTTGAATCTTACCGTAAAGTGCAACTAAAAGAATGGTATTTTTTTTTTCTCTCAAAAGAACCTTGTGAGCCACTTGTGAGAGAAAAGGCTTTTATTTCCGATGTCGCACCATCTTATATAGTCGTTTTCGGCCATTAAAGGCCCCAACCCATCTCTCCTCTCCTTCTTTATTCTTTATTTTCAGCTTACCCTCCCATGAATCTCTACATTTGTCTTATATATCAACTCAAAGCTAGGAAAGGGTCCTTCTCCAAACTCTACATTAGTAACTCCCGCACACAACATTTTCAGAAAGTTTCAGCCAATTAAGATCCCAATGGTTGGAATGGGAGGTGGAAGTAGTCTCTAAAGTTGTAAATAGGTTGGAAAAGTAGTTAAGAACTAGTGATTCTAATTATTTCCTGTCTGTAACCCATCTACCCGTGGAATCATTCAGCCCAATAATTCTATTAAAATTTTTATAGACCTTGGTTGAAAGATGGAAAATCGAGCATTGCGTTCCTCATTAATGATCTAATTATCACATGATTTCAATGCCCAAAGCAATTCCTCATCTCTAAGTACCATATTGAAGTCATTCAGTAAACTTTTATGAAGTTATTAAGAAAGCCAGAAGGACCTTCAGCTAAAGTTCTTTCGGTATTTGACATACGGGCCAAGAATTTCTTCTTTTTATGAAAAATGTTACCAAACGTAGTACGGTTCCATTGCTTTAGGTAGTGTGCAAACAGTTCAACGCTGTCTAGCAACAAGCTTTCAAAATTGACCCAAAAGCTCTCAAGGATGTGTTTAAACTCAAAATGATCGAGCCATATCAACTGAAGTCTAAAAGGGCTATTCTGTACTTGCCAATCAAAATTTCCAAACTGATAAGTAAGGGGCAATAGTCAGAGCGAACCTGACGAAGGTGAGTGACCATCGCATTAGGAAATTGTAAACGCCAATTAGGGTTGGCAAGGGCATAGTCAATTCTCTCTTGAATAAGGCCTAAGATGCTCTTAAGATTCAACCAAGTGAATCTCGACCCTTTAAAATCGAGATCAATCAAGTTACAGTGATTGAAGCAACCATAAAATTCCCTAATTCCAGTACAGGATGGCGAGAGGCCACCTAATTTCGTAGAGTTAGAGATTACTTCATTAAAATCACCCGTCACAAGCTAGGGTAAATAATGATAATCCGCCACAGTTTTTTAGATTATGCCAAAGTAATTTACGTTCACCTAATCCAAGACTAGCATATATAACAAATAAAAGTTACTGAGAGGAGGGAGCATGTACCTTCACAATGACCTAGATCTTTTGTTCGATATTACTACGTCTGTCAATGTGACAACAAGTGAAAGCTACAAAAGCCAGATACCCCCACAATGCCCAATAACTATGGTATCAGCTCAGGAATGGTAAGCTAATAGCAATAACAGGAACATTAAATGCCCTTGCCTTAGTTTCAGTAATAATCATCACTTGAATGTTATGTTGGCGTACCATTTCCCTCACTATCTTCACAAAGTCCAGATGACGGGCCCTTTTACAAGTCTATACAAGAATTGTCATCGGTTTTTGGTAAGGGGGAATCCCGAAAAATCTCTCGAACCATTGGGTCTTTGTCAGACTCTAGGAGTGGGAGTGGTATTATTTCTAGCTTGTGCAACATCTCCTCTCTCCCTTGAATTTGGCATGGGGTCATACTCAATTTGAAATTTTTTCACCACCATTTCCACTTTCATCACTTAGGCAATTAGGGTGTCGTTCATCAAATGAATCTCTATTATCTTATTCTAAAAGAATGATATTGGGATATACTTGATGCAACTTAACTCGTGCTTTTATATGTAACACCCCTTACCCGAGACCGTTACCGAAGTCGAGCACGAGGCATTACAAAACTTAACTACTAATTCGGCATAAAATTTAAAACTGTCCCTCTGCGTCATAGTCACTAAAATATTTATATCTGGAGCTATGGAACTCCAAATTAAGATCCGTTAATTTTTCCTGAAACTAGACTCATATATCTTTTTACTATAATTTTTCCAGAATTTTTCATGTGGCCAATTAGTACAGTTTATTCATTGAAGTTTCCCATGTTTTACTGTTCAACTGCTCTGACCTCTCTTCACTACGAATCAAATTACTCTTTGTACAGAATTAGATGGCCTCATTGTTTAGCTCATTTGAAACTAGACTCATTGAGGATTTCATACATATAAATTTTAATCCACAATTATTTTTGTGCAATTTCTAATGATTTTTCAAAGGCAAAACAGGGGATCACGAATTCATTCAGAACCAGTTTCACTAAAATTTAAATATCTCATTATTTACATTTCATTTTTAAATATCTCATTATTTACATTTCATTTGCTTACTCTATTTCTTTCATATGAAAATAGACTCAAAGATCTTTCAATTCATATCTCCTTCACTTTCTAATTCCATTTCTTCTATTTTTGGTGATTTTTCAAAATCACGTCACTGCTGGAATTCAAGAACTGTTTCATTACAAAATATTGTTAACTAGTTTATAACATCTTTACTTCATCTCATTTAAACTCTATACATGCCATATATGTAATACCCCTATACCCGGTTCAATTATGCAAACCCGGTATAAGACTATTACATTTGGTGCCAAAACAATTATGGCCAGATACTGTCTAATTAAAACATTTAAATATAATATTTTAACTTACCAACCATTTTTGCTAACATATTTATTGTTTATTAATTCATTCCATATATACTAAAATACTTCAAATAACTGAAAATAGATAAAATTTCAAGAATCTATATTTTAGTCCCTATCACGTAGGAACACATTTGAACTATATATGTACATGCCATTTTAATACAAAATATAGTAACTACCTTTGAAGCCCTTGAGGATGTGATGAGATGAGCGATCTTTTAGTTGGACTTTTCTCTTAGTCTAATTGTACCTACGCGTTAAAATAAACGCGTTAAGCCGTGAAGGCTTAGTAAGCACCACAAGAATAATTAAATAAGCAATCATAACAGAATATTTTAACTCAATCAATTATTGCATATTTTCTCACATATAAGTTTCTTCATGTATGCCTTGCTTTAATAAAATTTAACTTATCTTTTGTAAGGTATAAATCTTACCTTAACACATCAGTAATTCACTTTGTCCTCGTTTCAATTCTTAGCCCAAAGTAGACTTTATAGAACACATCGGATATACGGAACATATACGAGGTGCATTATGATGCACAAGTGAGCAGAGAGCACCAATGTGCTAATAATCGAGAGCAATCGACGTGCTAATAATCGAGAGCACCAACGTGCTAATATCGAGAGCACCAACGTGCTAATATCGAGAGAGCACCAACGTGCTAATATCGAGAGAGCACCAACGTGCTAATATCGAGAGCACCAACGTGCTAATATCGAGAGCGCTAAAAGTTCCTTAATGGCATGCCACTAATATCCCAAAGAGTTCTAATTTCGTCTACTTGGGCATTAAAGCTAAATCTCATGTATTTAAATAATTCACATAAATATTTCAAAAGATAAATAGCAATAATTTAAAATTCTTGTAGTACTTACAATAAAAGATTGAGGTGATATGAATTCTTCTTCCTTCACTCCTTAACCTTCTCTTTTCCTTTTCCTTCAATTCGGTCCTCTCCTTCCTTTTCTTTTCTTCAATTTCATATAAACATATAACATTTATATGTTAAAATAATCAAATAATTTCCTGTAATATTTAATAAAATAAACATGTATAATAAAATAATTTCATCCTTTCTTACTTTTGCTTACATTTCAATTTAATCCTTTACTCATAAACTTATTCAAAGCTGTCCTTTTGTGTCATAGTCACTAAATTATTTATTTCTCGAGCTACAGAAATCCAAATGAAGAACCGTTAATTTTCCTTGAAACTAGACTCATATATCTTTTACTATAATTTTTCCAGAATTTTTGGTATGGCCAATCAATACCAGATTATTCTTAAAGTTTCCCCTGTTTTACTGTTTGACTGTTCTGACCTCTCTTCACTACGAATCAAATTACTCTTCATACAGAATTCATATGACCTTCTTATTTATTTCATTTGAAAATAGACTCATTCAGGATTCTAAACATATAAAGTTAAGCCTCTAATTATTTTTCTTCAATTTGTTATGATTTTTCAAATTCAGAACAGGGGATCCCGAAATTCCTCTAAACCAGTCTTACAAAAATATAAATATCTCAAATTACAGAATTCCTTTGCTTTCCCTGTTTCTTTCATATGAAACTAGACTCAATAAGCTTTAATTTCATATCTCATTCAGCTTCTAATTCCACTTATACGATTTTTAGTGATTTTTCAAAACTAGTCTACTGCTGCTGTCCAAACTGTTTTAGTGCAAACTGTTTATTACCATTTTTCCCTTAAGCTTTCAATAAATGATAATTTCGTCCCTGCTCAATTAACTTCTCAATTGAGCTGATTTTTCTCAATAAACACCTTATTCTATCACTTTAAACAACTTTATAATCTTTGGGAATCAGAATTCCAGTAATAGACTTTAATTCCAAACATTTTCACAATTTAATCCTTAAAATCAATTTCTAACTAGATATTCCATTAATTAAACCCCTAATTCATCAATTTGATCCACATAACTCATGTTCAAAAATCTAAGAATTTCCAGAATTTCAACTTAATTCAACAAAACTTTGTTCTAAAACTTATAAAACATCAAAATTAGAAGAAAAGGGCTAAATTAACTTACCTATTAAACTCCAAGCTTCAAACTTTCTATTTTTCTTTTTCTTCTTTCTTTTCTCTTTTTCTTCCTTCACTTCACGTTTGCTCTCTGTTCTTTTTTTGCTTCTCTGTTTCTATATCTTTCTTTCCTTTAATCTATATATATAATAATAAAATATAATAATATAATAATATACTTTATATACATCTATATCCATATACACGTTTTTAACCAAAAAATCTAGGATTTTTTTTTTTTTTAGCCTCAACATTTAAAAATGGCATAATTGCCTTTTTAGTCCTTTATATTTTCTTTTAATCTATAATCAAACTTTTGCACCTCTTTCAATTTAATCCTTTTTCTCAAATACTTCTAATTAAATCAAATTCACCTAAATAAAACCTTATTAAACACACAACTAACTTTGTAAATATTTTTAATAAATATTTTATGAGTCCGTTTACTAAAAATAGAGACCCGATAACTCATTTTTCAATATCCATACTTTTGAGGTCGTTACAATTCTCCCCCCCTTTTGAAATTTCGTCCTCGAAATTTACTTAAAAGAGATGAAACATCGAATTCTTATAGTTTCTTTCAAATAAACACCTTGATAAATACCTTATCGACCAATGAATATTTAATATCCCAACGTTTTAAACCCACAATTGATTTCTGTTGTTGAATGCTGCTTTTAATCTATTCCGAATCACCTTTACTTTTTCTTCTATTTCCCGGATCAAATCAACCCCATGTATCTTCTTTTCATTGAGCTCTGTCCAATATAACAGTGTTCTACATTTTCTACCATGCAAAGCTTCATACGGAGCCATTTTAATATTAGACTGATAACTGTTATTGTAAGCAAATTCAATCAAAGGTAGATACCTCTCCCAATTACCTTCGAACTCTAGTATACAACATCGGAGCATATCTTCCAATACCTGAGTTAAACGCTCAGATTGGCCATTTGTCTGAGGATGAAATGCAGTACTGAAATACAACTGAATACCCAAAGCTTCTTTTAATTTATCCCAAAAACAAGACGTAAATCGGGAATATCCAATATTATGGAGACAGACACTCTGTGTATTATGACAATCTCAGATATATACAGTTTAACCAGTTTATCTAAAGAATAATCCGTACGTACCGGAATAAAGTGCGCTGATTTTACCAATCGGTCAACAATCACCCAAATAACATCTTTTTTTTTTTTTTTCGGAGATAATGGTAACCCCGATACCAAATCCATAGTGATTCTTTCCCATATCCATTCCGGTATAGTAATTGGTGGAGTAATCCAGAAGGTACTTGATGTTCTGCTTTGACTGTTGACATATCGGACATCCGGATACAAACTCGTAAATATCACGCTTTCATACACGACCACCAAGACATCTTCTTTCTAAATCTAACCAACTCTCTCTCGAATTATCCATCAATTTGCGAATGAAATGCTATCTTTGAAATCGAGTTAAGTACACAATAATGTCCTGTAATTGTTTTCGAACCCTAAGGTGAACTGCAATCTTGATCGAAATTATCAATACTGAATACCATGAAATCTTACAATTTCTCGGAATGTACATCTCCGCAACTTTACGAAGCCATCAATCGATTCGACTTTATAAATTAATCAACTATCACTCGTATAGCATTCTTATAAGTTATTCAAATCGTAAAGTGAACCGTAAACTCGTAGATCTCTATCAAACATTTCAATAATATAAATGGATCAATACTTCAACTTCAATAGTACTTTAAAATAGAAGAAGAAATCCAGAGTAGTCCCAATAATAACCATATAATAATACAACTTCTATAATCTAAGATCCATATCACCGAACTCCCATAACTAAACCAAGATTTATAACGATAATATATATATTTACCTTCTATCATTTGAATACCCTTCACGGATGAATCATATTTGATAGATAAGATCGGACTATAAAATAATAAGAAAACCAATATAATGAAATCCCGGATGTGGCATAATGAAATCCTGGATGTGAAGCTATATTGAATTTCCGAGAATAAAAACCATATTCAATGATAAAGAAATCGATAATATTCAAGAAAAACCGGAAGAAGAATACCATTTATCCTTGCTAGAAACGATTGTGATAAAGATAATGCCAATTATGTATATCGCACTGAATAACCCGGTAGAAATAGAAAATAACTTCATATGAATCGACCATTAAGTCTTCTATCTAATGAACAAATTAGAAAATCCAAAGAAAAATAGAGCAAAGATCTTGATCGAGAATCAACCGAACTTCCATTTTAACGTTATGATTCCAAACTTTCTACACAATAAAAATCACATCCGAACAATTGCATATACCTTTGAAGATAAAAGAACATATAGAATACCCATATAGAATACCCGTAAGAGATCATTGTAGAATACCCAACTATAGCAAATTGTATTCAAATATTTCGCAATTTCATTACTAATCCGTTAACATATATAATCATCAACAATCCGTATCATTCACTTCACTCACAAAGCTTATTCGAAAGAAATTTTCAGTTTAACTCATTCTCGTAGTTACCATATCCGAATAAATCAATTTCGATAAATGACTCCTTTCTTTAATAGTAGCAATCGTGTATCCCCATATAATTTTCTTAAAAGAAATCGGATAACTTCACGTTCATATTCAAAGCAATAGACATGTGGTTCTCGCTTCAAATCCGAAATTCTCTTTTCTTCTTCACAAGATAAGGTTGACTCACATATTTCTTTTAAATTCGGATACAAAGGAATTCCGATTAATTTTCTCTGCAGAATGGATATCCATGACAAGTGTTCCACCATTGGTAAACCTCACCCTTCAATAAAGATATCTTGCACATTTCAACTTTTCATCTCTTGTATAACGCAATTCTTCAAATATTCTTTGAATGTTCTCTAATCATTCTTCACCTCACTTTGGTCATCATCTTTCTTTCTTTAAACTCATCGGTTTCACACTTTCAACTAAATCATTATAATTCTTATCAATTTCACTATAAATATAATCAGTAATAATAAGGGGTAGAAATCGTAAGGCCTCATAATTTAGCTTCATGTATATACTCATATAACATAACATTTATCATTTCTTACTATAAGACATTTATCCACATCTTTTCAAATTCTGTTTCATTATAAGTAACATTTTACTTAATTATTTGAACACCACTTTCGTAATTATCGAAATTATTTCGATTGGAAAACATTTCTTTCTTTAACATTTCCTCCTTCTATACTAAGAGACAACCAACTCTATTTTATTAAATCCATAAATTCTAGTATACATCACAAAATCGATTATCTTTTATTCTTTCATAAGACATCTTTTATTCTACAATATTCATAAATTACACAATTAAATAACTAAACCTCATCTCATCACATCAATTTATTAAAATGGCATGTACAAATAGACTCATACTCGACCCAAGAATTCGAAAAACCTAGGCTCGATATTAATAAATGTAATACCCTATACCCTGTTCAATTATGCAAACCCAGTATAAGACTATTACATTTGGTGCCAAAACAATTATGGCAGAATCTTTGTCTAATTAAAACATTTGAATATAATATTTTAACTTACCAACCATTTTTGCTAACATATTTATTGTTTATTAATTCATTCCATATATACTAAAATACTTCAAATAACTGAAAATAGATAAAATTTCAAGAATCTATATTTTAGTCCCTATCACGTAGGAACACATTTGAACTATATATGTACATGCCATTTTAATACAAAATATAGTAACTACCTTTGAAGCCCTTGAGGATGTGATGAGATGAGCGATCTTTTAGTTGGACTTTTCTCTTAGTCTAATTGTACCTCACGCGTTAAAATAAACGCGTTAAGCGGTGAAGGCTTAGTAAGCACCACAAGAATAATTAAATAAGCAATCATAACAGAATATTTTAACTCAATCAATTATTGCATATTTTCTCACATATAAGTTTCTTCATGTATGCCTTGCTTTAATAAAATTTAACTTATCTTTTGTAAGGTATAAATCTTACCTTAACACATCAAGAATTCACTTTGTCCTCGTTTCAATTCTTAGCCCAAAGTAGACTTTATAGAACACATCGGATATACGGAACATATACAGAGGTGCATTATGATGCACAAGTGAACAGAGCACCAATGTGCTAATAATCGAGAAACACCGACGTGCTAATAATCGAGAGCACCAACGTGCTAATATCGAGCACCAACGTGCTAATATCGAGAGAGCACCAACGTGCTAATATCGAGAGCACCAACGTGCTAATATCGAGAGAGCACCAACGTGCTAATATCGAGAGCGCTAAAGTTCCTTAATGGCATGCCACTAATATCCCAATGAGTTCTAATTTCTCTACTTGGGCATTAAAGCTAAATCTCATGTATTTAAATAATTCACATAAATATTTCAAAAAAGATAAATAGCAATAATTTAAAATTCTTGTAGTACTTACAATAAAAGATTGAGGTGATATGAATTCTTCTTCCTTCACTCCTTAACCTTCTCTTTTCCTTTTCCTTCAATTCGGTCCTCTCCTTCCTTTTCTTTTCTTCAATTTCATATAAACATATAACATTTATATGTTAAAATAATCAAATAATTTCCTGTAATATTTAATAAAATAAACATGTATAATAAAATAATTTCATCCTTTCTTACTTTTGCTTACATTTCAATTTAATCCTTTACTCATAAACTTATTCAAAGCTGTCCTTTTGTGTCATAGTCACTAAATTATTTATTTCTCGAGCTACAGAAATCCAAATGAAGAACCGTTAATTTTCCTTGAAACTAGACTCATATATCTTTTTACTATAATTTTTCCAGAATTTTTGGTATGGCCAATCAATACCAGATTATTCTTAAAGTTTCCCCTGTTTTACTGTTTGACTGTTCTGACCTCTCTTCACTACGAATCAAATTACTCTTCATACAGAATTCATATGACCTTCTTATTTATTTCATTTGAAAATAGACTCATTCAGGATTCTAAACATATAAAGTTAAGCCTCTAATTATTTTTCTTCAATTTGTTATGATTTTTCAAATTCAGAACAGGGGATCCCGAAATTCCTCTAAACCAGTCTTACAAAAATATAAATATCTCAAATTACAGAATTCCTTTGCTTTCCCTGTTTCTTTCATATGAAACTAGACTCAATAAGCTTTAATTTCATATCTCATTCAGCTTCTAATTCCACTTATACGATTTTTAGTGATTTTTCAAAACTAGTCTACTGCTGCTGTCCAAACTGTTTTAGTGCAAACTGTTTATTACCATTTTTCCTTAAAGCTTTCAATAAATGATAATTTCGTCCCTGCTCAATTAACTTCTCAATTGAGCTGATTTTTCTCAATAAACACCTTATTCTATCACTTTAAACAACTTTATAATCTTTGGGAATCAGAATTCCAGTAATAGACTTTAATTCCAAACATTTTCACAATTTAATCCTTAAAATCAATTTCTAACTAGATATTCCATTAATTAAACCCCTAATTCATCAATTTGATCCACATAACTCATGTTCAAAAATCTAAGAATTTCCAGAATTTCAACTTAATTCAACAAAACTTTGTTCTAAAACTTATAAAACATCAAAATTAGAAGAAAAGGGCTAAATTAACTTACCTATTAAACTCCAAGCTTCAAACTTTCTATTTTTCCTTTTTCTTCTTTCTTTTCTCTTTTTCTTCCTTCACTTCACGTTTGCTCTCTGTTCTTTTTTTGCTTCTCTGTTTCTATATCTTTCTTTCCTTTAATCTATATATATAATAATAAAATATAATAATATAATAATATACTTTATATACATCTATATCCATATACACGTTTTTAACCAAAAAATCTAGGATTTTTTTTTTCAGCCTCAACATTTAAAAATGGCATAATTGCCTTTTTAGTCCTTTATACTTTCTTTTAATCTATAATCAAACTTTTGCACCTCTTTCAATTTAATCCTTTTCTCAAATACTTCTAATTAAATCAAATTCACCTAAATAAAACCTTATTAAACACACAACTAACTTTGTAAATATTTTTAATAAATATTTTATGAGTCCGTTTACTAAAAATAGAGACCCGATAACTCATTTTTCAATATCCATACTTTTGAGGTCGTTACAATTCTCCCCCTTTTTGAAATTTAGTCCTCTAAATTTACTTAAAAGAGATGAAACATTTGAATTCTTATAGTTTCTTTCAAATAAACACCTTGATAAATACCTTATCGACAAATGAGAATATTTAATATCCCAACGTTTTAAACCCACAATTGATTTACATTTGTTGAATGCTGCTTTTAATCTATTCCGAATCACCTTTACTTTTTCTTCTATTTCCCGGATCAAATCAACCCCATGTATCTTCTTTTCATTGAGCTCTGTCCAATATAACGATGTTCTACATTTTCTACCATGCAAAGCTTCATACGGAGCCATTTTAATATTAGACTGATAAATCATATTGTAAGCAAATTCAATCAAAGGTAGATACCTCTCCCAATTACCTTGAACTCTAGTATACAACATCGAGCATATCTTCCAATACACGAGTTAAACGCTCAGATTGGCCATTTGTCCGAGGATGAAATGCACGATCTTGAATACAAATCAATACCCCAAGCTTCTTTTAATTTATCCCAAAAACAAGACGTAAATCGGGAATATCCAATATTATGGAGACAGACACTCTGTGTATTATGACAATCTCAGATATATACAGTTTAACCAGTTTATCTAAAGAATAATCCGTGCGTCTTTAATAAAGTGCGCTGATTTTACCAATCGGTCAACAATCACCCAAATAACATCTTTTTTTTTTTTTTCTCGAGATAATGGTAACCCCGATACCAAATCCATAGTGATTCTTTCCCATATCCATTCCGGTATAGTAATTGGCTGGAGTAATCCCGAAGGTACTTGATGTTCTGCTTTGACCTGTTGACATATCAGACATCTGGATACAAACTCAGAAATATCACGTTTCATACCCGACCACCAAGTATCTTCTTTTCTAAATCTAACCAACTCTCTCTCGAATTATCCATCAATTTGCGAATGAAATGCTATACTTGAAATCGAGTTAAGTACACAATAATGTCCTGTAATTGTTTTCGAGACCCTAAGGTGAACTGCAATCTTGATCGAAAATTATCAATACCGAAATACCATGAAATCTTACAATTTCTGGAATGTACATCTCCGCAACTTTACGAAGCCATCAATCGATTCGACTTTATAAATTAATCAACTATCACTCGTATAGCATTCTTATAAGTTATTCCAAATCGTAAAGTGAACCGTAAACGTAGATCTCTATCAAACATTTCAATAATATAAATGGATCAATACTTCAACTTCAATAGTACTTTAAAATAGAAGAAGAAATCCAGAGTAGTCCCAATAATAACCATTATAATAATACAACTTCTATAATCTAAGATCCATATCACCGAACTCCCATAACTAAACCAAGATTTATAACAATAATATATATATTTACCTTCTATCATCTTTGAATACCCTTCACGGATGAATCATATTTGATAGATAAGATCGGACTATAAAATAATAAGAAAACCAATATAATGAAATCCCGGATGTGGCATAATGAAATCCCGGATGTGAAGCTATATTGAATTTCCGAGAATAAAAACCATATTCAATGATAAAGAAATCGATAATATTCAAAGAAAAACCAGGAAGAAGAATACCATTTATCCTTGCTAGAAACGATTGTGATAAAGATAATGCCAATTGCGTATACGTGCGTAATAACCTGAGAAATAGAAAATAACTTCATATGAATCGACCATTAAGTCTTCTATCTAACAGAACAAATTAGAAAATCCAAAGAAAAATAGAAGCGATCTTGATCGAGAATCAACGAAACTTCCATTTTAACGTTATGATTCCAAACTTTCTACACAATAAAAATCACATCCGAACAATTGCATATACCTTTGAAGATAAAAGAACATATAGAATACCCATATAGAATACCCGAAGAGATCATTGTAGAATACCCAACTATAGCAAATTGTATTCAAATATTTACGCAATTTCATTACTAATCCGTTAACATATATAATCATCAACGATCCCCGTATCATTCACTTCACTCACAAAAGCTTATTCGAAAGAAATTTTCGATTAACTCATTACAGAGTTACCATATCTGAATAAATCAATTTCGATAAATGACTCCTTTCTTTAATAGTAGCACTGTGTATCCCCATATAATTTTCTTAAAAAGAAAATCGAGATAACTTCACGTTCATATTCAAAGAATAGACATGTGGTTCTGCTTCAAATCCGAAATTCTCTTTTCTTCTTCACAAGATAAGGTTGACTCACATATTTCTTTTAAATTCGAGATACAAAGGAATTCGATTAATTTTCTCTGCAGAATGGATATCCATGACAGTGTTCCACCATTGGTAAACCTCACCCTTCAATAAAGATACTGCACATTTCAACTTTTCATCTCTTGTATACTGCAATTCTTCAAATATTCTTTGAATGTTCTCTAATCATTCTTCAGCCTCAGCTGGGTCATCATCTTTCTTTCTTTAAACTCATCAGTTTCACACTTTCGAACTAAATCATTATAATTCTTATCAATTTCACTATAAATATAACAGTAACAATAAGGGGTAGAAATCGTAAGGCCTCATAATTTAGCTTCATGTATATACTCATATAACATAACATTTATCATTTCTTACTATAAGACATTTATCCACATCTTTTCAAATTCTGTTTCATTATAAGTAACATTTTACTTAATTATTTGAACACCACTTTCAGAATTATCGAAATTATTTCGATTGGAAAACATTTCTTTCTTTAACATTTCCTCCTTCTATACTAAGAGACAACCAACTCTATTTTATTAAATCCATAAATTCTAGTATACATCACAAAATCAGTATCTTTTATTCTTTCATAAGACATCTTTTATTCTACAATATTCATAAATTACACAATTAAATAACTAAACCTCATCTCATCACATCAATTTATTAAAATGGCATGTACAAATAGACTCATACTCGACCCAAGAATTGAAAAAACCTAGGCTCGATACCAATAAATGTAATACCCTATACCCAGGTTCAATTATGCAAACCCTAGTATAAGACTATTACATTTGGTGCCAAAACAATTATGGCGAATCTTTCGTCTAATTAAAACATTTGAATATAATATTTTAACTTACCAACCATTTTTGCTAACATATTTATTGTTTATTAATTCATTCCATATATACTAAAATACTTCAAATAACTGAAAATAGATAAAATTTCAAGAATCTATATTTTAGTCCCTATCACGTAGGAACACATTTGAACTATATATGTACATGCCATTTTAATACAAAATATAGTAACTACCTTTGAAGCCCTTGAGGATGTGATGAGATGAGCGATCTTTTAGTTGGACTTTTCTCTTAGTCTAATTGTACCTCACGCGTTAAAATAAACGCGTTAAGCGATGAAGGCTTAGTAAGCACCACAAGAATAATTAAATAAGCAATCATAACGAATATTTTAACTCAATCAATTATTGCATATTTTCTCACATATAAGTTTCTTCATGTATGCCTTGCTTTAATAAAATTTAACTTATCTTTTGTAAGGTATAAATCTTACCTTAACACATCGATAATTCACTTTGTCCTCGTTTCAATTCTTAGCCCAAAGTAGACTTTATAGAACACATCGGATATACGGAACATATACGAGAGGTGCATTATGATGCACAAGTGAGCAGAGAGCACCAATGTGCTAATAATCAGAGAGCACTGACGTGCTAATAATCAGAGAGCACCAACGTGCTAATATCAGAGAGCACCAACGTGCTAATATCAGAGAGCACCAACGTGCTAATATCAGAGAGCACCAACGTGCTAATATCAGAGAGCACCAACGTGCTAATATCAGAGAGCGCGCTAAAGTTCCTTAATGGCATGCCACTAATATCCCAGTAGTTCTAATTTCGTCTACTTGGGCATTAAAGCTAAATCTCATGTATTTAAATAATTCACATAAATATTTCAAAAAGATAAATAGCAATAATTTAAAATTCTTGTAGTACTTACAATAAAAGATTGAGGTGATATGAATTCTTCTTCCTTCACTCCTTAACCTTCTCTTTTCCTTTTCCTTCAATTCGGTCCTCTCCTTCCTTTTCTTTTTCTTCAATTTCATATAAACATATAACATTTATATGTTAAAATAATCAAATAATTTCCTGTAATATTTAATAAAATAAACATGTATAATAAAATAATTTCATCCTTTCTTACTTTTGCTTACATTTCAATTTAATCCTTTACTCATAAACTTATTCAAAGCTGTCCTTTTGTGTCATAGTCACTAAATTATTTATTTCTCGAGCTACAGAAATCCAAATGAAGAACCGTTAATTTTCCTTGAAACTAGACTCATATATCTTTTTACTATAATTTTTCCAGAATTTTTGGTATGGCCAATCAATACCAGATTATTCTTAAAGTTTCCCCTGTTTTACTGTTTGACTGTTCTGACCTCTCTTCACTACGAATCAAATTACTCTTCATACAGAATTCATATGACCTTCTTATTTATTTCATTTGAAAATAGACTCATTCAGGATTCTAAACATATAAAGTTAAGCCTCTAATTATTTTTCTTCAATTTGTTATGATTTTTCAAATTCAGAACAGGGGATCCCGAAATTCCTCTAAACCAGTCTTACAAAAATATAAATATCTCAAATTACAGAATTCCTTTGCTTTCCCTGTTTCTTTCATATGAAACTAGACTCAATAAGCTTTAATTTCATATCTCATTCAGCTTCTAATTCCACTTATACGATTTTTAGTGATTTTTCAAAACTAGTCTACTGCTGCTGTCCAAACTGTTTTAGTGCAAACTGTTTATTACCATTTTTCCTTAAGCTTTCAATAAATGATAATTTCGTCCCTGCTCAATTAACTTCTCAATTGAGCTGATTTTTCTCAATAAACACCTTATTCTATCACTTTAAACAACTTTATAATCTTTGGGAATCAGAATTCCAGTAATAGACTTTAATTCCAAACATTTTCACAATTTAATCCTTAAAATCAATTTCTAACTAGATATTCCATTAATTAAACCCCTAATTCATCAATTTGATCCACATAACTCATGTTCAAAAATCTAAGAATTTCCAGAATTTCAACTTAATTCAACAAAACTTTGTTCTAAAACTTATAAAACATCAAAATTAGAAGAAAAGGGCTAAATTAACTTACCTATTAAACTCCAAGCTTCAAACTTTCTATTTTTCCTTTTTCTTCTTTCTTTTCTCTTTTCTTCCTTCACTTCACGTTTGCTCTCTGTTCTTTTTTTGCTTCTCTGTTTCTATATCTTTCTTTCCTTTAATCTATATATATAATAATAAAATATAATAATATAATAATATACTTTATATACATCTATATCCATATACACGTTTTTAACCAAAAAATCTAGGATTTTTTTTTTTTTAGCCTCAACATTTAAAAATGGCATAATTGCCTTTTTAGTCCTTTATATTTTCTTTTAATCTATAATCAAACTTTTGCACCTCTTTCAATTTAATCCTTTTTCTCAAATACTTCTAATTAAATCAAATTCACCTAAATAAAACCTTATTAAACACACAACTAACTTTGTAAATATTTTTAATAAATATTTTATGAGTCCGTTTACTAAAAATAGAGACCCGATAACTCATTTTTCAATATCCATACTTTTGAGGTCGTTACAATATAAATCTTCAAACATAAAACAAAAGCTACCGGAATTGATGGATAGTGAGCTTTGCTGTGATGATTCGATCCACCACTTCTCTTTAATTCAATCTACATAAAAATATCAAACACACACAAGTAAGCTTGATGAAGCTTAGTAAGTTCATTGGTTTAAAAGTAACTTACCACACATAATATTTCCAAAACAATAACAAAATATTTACTAAAGTTCCCTGCCATTCACAACCATTGTTAAAATACTTCACAAAGTTGAGCTCAACATTAACAACTACTCAATCTCTTCCATTTGATTCACTCATTTTATATTACTTCTTATCAAATTAGGAAACGTCTTACGAATTTGAGTGCGTCGTTGCTCGATTGCCACGTTTCACAACTCGGTATGAATGATTCCATACCTACATTTCACAACTCGGTATGGGCGATACCATACCTACTTTTAAGTAACTTTCGGTATGGATGATACCATACCTACATTTTATATCTCAGTATGGTTAATACCATACCTACATTTCACAACTCAGTATGGATGATACCATACCTACATTTCGTATCTCAGTATGGATGATACCATACCTACATTTTATAACTCAGTATGGATGATACCATACCTACATTTCACACTTTGCCATGGATTAACCATGGTCTTATCCGTCAATTCATCACATGTCACGATACGAACGTACTCAATTCTGCGTTTTCCTAATTTGAATTACCGCCTTTATTCTTTCAGTTTATCATAATTTTCATAATTCCACAGCAAATTCAGATTTAACAACACATTATATCATTTAATCATTCACAAATAAACATATAGATTCAACCATATGAGCTTACCCGACTGGTTTGTAGAAGATTTTGAAATTTAGGGACTACTCTGCAACTTTTTCTTTTCCTCTTTCTTCTTTGGTTTCTTGATCTATAATGTAAAATATTTTCACTCATTAGCATATATTTCATTTCTATTTCACTTCACAAATTATGCTCTTCAAATTTCAAAATTGCACTTTTACCCCAAAATTTACAGTTTTTACAATTTAGTCCCTGCTCAATTCAGCCATCAATTGAACTAATTTTTCTCAATCAACACTTTATTCTACCATTACAAACTATTTCACAACCTTTGATATTCTGAATTTCAACACCAACCTCTAATTCACAACTTTTTCACAATTAGGTCCTAAATATCTTTTCCTATCACAATCACTTAATAAAACCACCTTAATATGAAATTAGAATTTAAATTTCATAATAATTCATCATAAACTTCCATTTCTCAGCCAGGGTAACTTTTAATTTTACCCACCAAATCAAAAACTAATGAATTCTATAAGTGGATCTAGTTGTAAAAGTCATAAAAACATAAAAATTATCAAGAAAAAGCATGAATTAAACTTACAGGATGTAATAGTATGAAAACAAGCTTTCTCCAGAACTCCTCTGACGTTTTTGGCTGAGATTATTGTGAAGATTACTCTAGATTACTTTCAATCTTATCTTAATAACATATTAAAATTACAAAATTACAATTTTGCCCTTATTATCCTTATCTTTGTGATGATTTTCTTCCACTTGCCGTCCAGCCTTTTCATATTTGGGTTAATTGCCCTATATTTAACACTTGAGCTATTTAATTCTTCTAGCAATTTTGCATTTGTTACAATTTAGTCCTTTTTATTAAATTGGCTACCCAAACATTTAAATTTCTCAACCAAATTTTAATACTAACTTAATAACACTCCATAAATATTTCTAAAAATATTTATGGCTCGATTTTCAAATTCGAGGTCTCGATACCTCGTTTTTGACCCATTTGACCTAATAAATTCTTTTAATTCACTAAATTCACCAATCCACAAATTCTTCTAAATTCTCACTTGACTCATAAATATTAAATTACTATCTTATTTAATCTTACTTGCCAGATTTAGTGATCTCATATCACCATTTCCGACACCACTGAAAATTAGGCCGTTACATTATATATATTAGCTTTTAATGTCACATGTGTTGCATGTGATTTTACATATTTAATATTTAATTAGCTTTTCAAATATTATATTTTTAATTACAATAATTAACATAAAATAATAATATTATTTTAATTATGAAATATAATTAAAATATATTAACCGTTCAATCCAAATATTATAATAGAAAATTTTCAAATAATAATTAAAATATTTTAAATGACATTTTTTTATAATTTTATGTAAGTAATAATTCTATTTTATATCAATAAAATTAGCACAACATTTTTAAAAATAAATTTAGCATATTATAATCAACAAAACTTTTTTCTTATAATTTATGCTTAGAGTCGTATTCACGTATTAACTCTATTAAAATTAGGGTAACATTTTTCTAAATGTAAATTCTAAATTAAATATTATAATTGTTTTAAATATGAATTTAGTAATATGATGGAAAATAAAGGATATTCTCGTCATTTTAAAAGTTCTTCCAAACTCGTATTTTTGTATTATATATTATAGATATAAATATATGGAGTGAATGTAACAATTATAATTTTTGTTATACAATATATAATATTAAACTAAATAATAATTTTTTTTGTAATTACTGATAGAGGTAAACAAAACTCGATTTAAAAAGATTTAAAAAATGAATTTCGAGTTAATTGAATTGAGCTATTCAATTGCTTCAAGTCGAGTTTTGAGTTCGAGTCGAGTTGAATTTTACAATTCAGATAACTCGAATAATTTGAATAATATATTAGTGTAAATACCTATTTGGTCCCTATCAATTTTGAAAATGAATCAAATTGATATTTCTCTCAACCAAAATTACAAAAGAAATTCAAAATTATTTTCAAAAATTTAAAATATTTATAAAAATTCTAAAATTTATATATATTTAAAAAATTATAAAAAATTAAAAAAATTCTAAAGAATATATAAAGAAAATTAAAATTTTTAAAATTTTCCAAAATAATAATTTTGGGAAGCTAAATAAGTTAATTAATGATTTAAGTTTATTGTATCAAAGTATCTTATTTTGTTTTAAATTTTTTTAAATATATATGGTTTCAAATTTATATGCTCTATCATGAAATTAATCATATTATAATTAGATTTTAATTTGAGATATTTAAATTTTTAATTTAGCTCAAATAATTCCGCTCAATTCGACTCGATTTTCATTTCATATAACTTGATTTGATAAAATTTTAAATTTAATTAAGATGATAAAAAATTACTTGTAAAATCAATTAAATCAAAAAAAAAAATTAAGCTTATTTCAGAGACGTTGCCCTAGAAGCCAAGTGATTGTTTTGTATCGTATATCATGGGTCATCTTTTTAGGAAAGGTTTTTAGTTATTTGGGATTTAAAGAAAAAGAAATTAAATTCTTTAATAAGCAAAACCCTAGCCAGTTGCTATAGTTGAGACCGAGGGGAAGAGGAGGTGAGGTTTATATATTTCTTAAGGATCAGGGATACATGCATGTAGTAAAGCCTTCCCCTTCGCTCATAGCTTTGAAGCCTCGCCAAGTTGTACTTCTTTCCAACCCGACCATGAAAATGGAGGCTTCTGCTCCGTCCTTGACTCCCCACCAGAACTCTCTCCTCCTCCTCTCCATTGCCCGCTTTCTTCAACGCAATTCCTTCTCTAAAACCCTCAAGAAGTTTCTCTCCGAAGCCCAAATCCAGGTATCTTCTTTTCTGTTTTAGTTTTCTCTGTAGGTATATTCGAATGTGATTGCAGATGGGTTGTTTTGGATATTTGAGAACCGATAGTGTAAACCCACTGTTCTGCTCCTAAATGTAAAAGTACATATTTTCTTTTAGATCTCAGTGGTTGTAGTGGCTTATCAGGTTACAATAAACGAACCTACAAGCTCAATGGCATAACCCATCTATTTCCCAATGTAAGGACGTTTGTCTTAATCCGCTACTCTGTTTCATCGATTTCATGATTCTTAGACTTAGCTAGTATTTTCCTGAGAGATGATTTGACCTTTTATTTACTGAATATATTTTGGTTTATTTACCCGCGGTTTTGATGTTAACCGGGATTGCAAAATAGGCCAAAGGTCTGGTATCATGTGCTTATGACCATTATTTAGGATGCTTTAACTGCAAAAGAGAGGGGTTTCGTACTGCACAAGCAGCTTCTCTCAAGTTTCTAATGATCAGAAAATGGTTCTTCTGGGAAGATGTCTACTGTATAGTTGGGTCTCTGGCGTTAGTCTATCCAGGAAAGTTAATTGTTTTTCCTTAAAAAGTGACATTTTGGATCTCAGGCTGCAGGAAGTGTATACCACTCCCCCATTAATTGATAAAAATCGTAGAACCATAGTAACTTGTGTTTTGAAAATAAAAAATAAAATTGTGCACTAGTTCTTTTTTCCCCTGAACTATAATGTCGAGGATAGAAGCCAATAGTTAACTTAATTTTCCTAATTGTCTCAATTCTTGACATCAGTAGGTGAATCTCATTTTTTCCTGGAGCATTTGATATATTTATTTTTGTAAATTGGAAGGTCATGAATAATAAAGCTTTCTCAGTGTCTCTGTTTGTGTGTGGATCCTTTGTTTTGTGTTCTTGAATCATATATTGTTTTCTCCGTTAAGCAGAGAAGCTTGTTTCTGAAATAATGTAACTTTCCCTCATTTGTCTGCCTTCTTCCTGCTTGTGTGTGTGCGTGCCAGTCACTTAATTGCATTATGAGTTCTTATTCATTCTCCCATGCAAAGTTTCTGTTAATTGGCTTGACTCTCAATAGTAATTTTCTTATCTTTTTTTTTGCAGAAAGATGTTTTGGCAGGTTCTTCCCTAGATTTGGAAGAAATGTGCTGCAAGTATCTGGTGAAGAGGTAGGATGAGATTTTTTTTCTTGATTGATTAAACTTTTATTTATTAAGCGGGATAATCTCTTTCTCCATGAAAATGAAGGATAAGGCCTTGCCATTGTTGCATGTTTAATCACCTTTGCCTTTACACTGATTTCATTGCAATTATGACTTAACATTAAACTTATGCATGTAATGACATTGAGAATGTATAAATATAATCGTACAGTTATCTGCATGTGAACACAAAAGTGCATATTGTCTTTTCTTTATCTTCGTTTCACATGGTTTATGATTTCTATCTGGAGTGTAGTAAATTGTTATGATGCACGAGTCTCTTTAGTTTACCCTTTAATTCTTAAAAATTTTGATGGTGTCCTATATTGAGTGAAACTTCTAGAATGCCACTTATTTTGGAAAAACAGAGGCACAAATAACCGATGTGATATTTGTTTTGTTTAACTTTCTGTTTTTCCAACCTTAACAGGTTTTATTTTGTCATTTCAATTCTTATTTTCTTTTTCATGTTTTATTCTCATTTTTCAACTTCTGTATTATGCAGTGATGGACAAGACTGCATTGCTTCTACATGTGAAGTTGCTCCCAAGAAAAAGAAGAAAAGAGGCAATGAGAGTAGTATGGACATTATAGGTGGCCAATCTGAAGTTGACGATAAATCTGCCAATTCTAAGAAATTTGAGGAGCAAGTTTTCAAGGAAGCCGCTAAGGAATCTGCTACTGATAAAACTAAGGATAAGAAAAAAAAGAAAAGCAAGTCAACTTCTGATTCTTTTATTGGAATTATTGGACAGCATGGTTCAGAGGACACCCAACATGCTGCAGTTACTTTGAATGCTAGTGACATATCAGTGGAAGACAAGACTTCCAAATCTAAAAAGAAGAAAAAGAAGGATGATTCTGAAGATGTAGAGAAAGAAAAATCCACAGAGGAAAATAAGATCTCGAAGGTGGATTCAATGATCACAGATGATAAAGGTTCCAAGAAAAGGAAAAGGTTGGATTCTGAAGTACATGATTCTCAATCTGTTGATAAAAAAGCTACCGAAGACTCTAAACGGAGAAAGACAGCAGGTTCAGAAGAGCAATTAAATTCACTAGTGGGGGCTGATAAACATGTCGGTAAAGAAAATAAAGGAGAAAGTGGAGAGACTGATGTTGATGTTCTTCCCAAGAAGCCTGCTAAACAGTTACATGAGCAGGAAAATGGGAACACTGAGAAAAATGGAAAGCATTCTGAGCAAAAGAGCTCAAAGAAGCAGCAAAATGGTTCAGTTCAGGTAAGTTTATGAATATCTTCTTTACTTGTTGAACAGTTTTAGTAAATTATGTATTCAAGTAAAATCCCAATCTCAGACTGCTTGTTTTCTTTCTTTGATTTAATATGATTTATGTCTAATTGACTCTCCTTTGTCATGTAGAACCCTGATTTTACATATTTTGCACGTGCAATCAATATGGAATGCAATTTTTTTAAGAAAACATCCATTTAACTGTATATTAAGTCCCCATTTATGAAGCCAAATTGGTAATTACAGAGATAGTAATTAAATCTTGCAGGTGTTCTTTCACCCTCTACTATACCTTGCTTATTGTGTTTGTTACTAAGTAAGTCTTACAGGCTTATTGACTTATTCTGTAGTGAAACTTTGAGGTTCAAAAATGAAGGTGGATGCCACAACCCTAAAGATATTTTGCTTTTAAAATCTGGCATATGTTTGTAATTTAGATCTGACTTGTTGCTTCATGTTTGAATTTTATACATTGTAAGTATGGCCTGTTATAAAGTTGTCTTTTACATGTTGAATGTATTAATTCATCTAGCTGAAGCCTCAATCAATTTTAAGGAACACCATGCTCTGATCTTATATGACTCAGACTTGGGTGTGAGTGTCGGATACGAGTTATGTTGATCGGACTCTTCATTTTTCTTGAAGTACTTGTGTCCATACACTAATATGGGGGGTATGACATCTAAAGATCCTCCAAATACATGGAAAAACTTAAAAAAGACTAACCATACCCATGTCGGATACATACCCGTACCAGACACTCACACCTAAGTTTGAGTAACATAGGATACATGTATCCATTTGACAAGGGTATTTTCAATTTTTTATATGCTTTTCCTTGTATTTGGAAGGTCTATACTCAATACTCATGTTCGAAAATATGTTGAACATGGGTGTTGGACATGGGTACTTAAAGAAAATGAAGAATCGAAGCAATGTAGCTTCAATAAGGTGTTGTGAGCCTCTTTTTTTCTCCTATACTGCATGAGTTTTAGTATTCGGCTTTTTTGTGGTAATTTCTGTTTATTTGACGTCTTTCCTGTGCCGTATTTCTCACTTTGGAGAGTGGTGTTTAGGATTGAGGGAGAATCAATTTTTGGTTCTCTTGAGTGGTTCTTATTACGGCAATAATTTTTTTCAAGGTTCTTAAGTAATGATGATAATAATTGAAATATTAATTAATCTTTGATTCATAAGAGTTTTAATTTTGAATCTTGTGTTATTGCAGCCAAAGAAACCATTTCAAAGAGTGAATGTGGATGAGGTAGAATTTGTTGATAGCAGGCTTGAAGATAATTCATACTGGGCAAAGGTATGAAGTACTTGCCCTGCTTTCTTTTTCTAATCTTATGTTTGGGACGAAGTTAGTAAAAAAAAGAAATAGAGGTTCTAAAGGAAAGGAAAGGACAGGAAAAGATATTTCATTCCTTTTGTCAGATAACTAAATTAAGAGAGAGAAAGGAAAAGAGTGGAAGGAAAAGCATATTATATTTATATTGCTCCAATTATACCTTTCTAAAATAAAATATTTTGTTTAATGAATGATCTTGAGATTGGTTGCTTTAAATAATTTTGAAAGTGAGAAAATTAATTTTGTTTTACCTAAAGGCTTTTTTTTAATCCATAAAAGAATGCTTTCTTGAAGATAATTTCATACAAAGAAATGTGTTTTTCAAAACTAATCTATTACGGAGGAAATTCAAGAATTGAAATATTTATATCAAGGTAAGTTCAATTATAAACTTGTAAAGTTTTAGCATTTTTCTACTATTCAATGTGCTTAATCATGTTCATCTGTTTCGTTTAATAAAAATCCCTTAATTAATCTCAAAATAAAAAAGACTCGATGCTTATACTAAATTTAAAAAATTACAGAAATCAAGTTACTGATCGATAAAAAAGATGAAAGAAAAAAAGAAGTTGATGAACGGATTTTTATAAGATTTAAAGGTCGTGTTAAGCTTGAATATTATAAAGTAGGTTTTGAAAAATAAAAATATTATAATGACATAGAAGTAATTTTATATTTGAAATGAGTTTACTTTCTTCTAACCGTTTACTCTAAATTGGGTTAACTGAAAAGTGACTTTTGATGAAGGGGAGGGATGCCTAGTTCCACTTCCTTTTTTTATTTAAATGATACTAAACAAAGGAAAGGTTTTCTTCCTTACCTTCCTTTCCTTTTGTTTCTCTCACCTCCAATCAATCCCAATGTATTTATTTTGATATTATATGTATATTTTTGGTGACTTGCAATAATCCTTGTAGGATGGTGCTGAAACTGGATATGGTGCAAAAGCACAAGAAGTTCTAGGTCAAGTAAGAGGAAGGTAAGCATAAGTGTCTGAGATTTATGTATCTTTGGTACCCAATTCATATAATTGGAACTTACTGTACCTGTTCTTTATAAGCATAAGTAACGCATAAATAACACAATATGTGAAGCCAAGACTTAAGACTGTATTCTGTCTTAGCTTAAGTTGAATTTACCATGCTTCTTTCTGACTCCTGAGAAAACTGATATTTCTAGTTAGCTGGACTCGAGTATTAGTTTGTTACTTGGCAGGCTTGTCAATATTGGTTTGGGTTTTGCTGGAGATTTTGTTAATTATTAGGATTTTGAACTTCCTCAAGTTTGCATGTGATTCTTCGATCAATGTTCCGAGGCTTAGGCTTTATCTTTTCTTTGCTACCCTCTCCCCTGTTTTCTCTCCATGATCTAAATATTTTCTAACATCTATTTCTGAGCTCCGAAAGTGGAATAAGCGGTGCTCTGGCCTCTGGATGCTGAACTTATACAATAGTGTACTCCTGAAAATGGTTAGATTTGCCAGGTCAAATTAATCTGGTAATGGTTGATGTCAGTTTATTCTGGCCCATTCTCTGTCAAAGTGTTAATCTTTTACCAGAAATGGTTTGTATGTTTGTTTTACTGTGCTTTGGGTGGTTCTTGTATATGCTTAAGCAAAGATGGTGTCTAAAATACATATTTCTGATTGTAAACACAGGGATTTCCGGCATGAGAAGACCAAGAAGAAACGCGGATCATACAGGGGAGGGCAGATTGATCTGCAGTCGCACTCTATAAAATTCAATTATTCTGATGAGGAGTAAATGTTGACTTTCTAGTTGGATGATGAGCACTGCTGTACCCTCTAACCCTTTCCATTCATTTGAGTATATTAAGTGGAACTCAATGGTAATATGCTTGTGTTCATTCATAGAGTCATCTGTGTTGGTTTTGTTAGGGTCAATCAGTTTCATGCTCTAGTTAATTGAAATTATATTTATGTTTTGGTGTGTCTAGTTCATAAACATTTGACATATGCTTCTCTTTTAAGGCAAATTGCTGTTTTGTGTTGTTTTCTGGTGCAAATTTGGAATGAAATGAAGAAACATGGTGCACTGTAGATGTGTATTTATCTTTTACTGGGTTAGAAAAAGGGAATGAATACAAATGGGTAAACTACCTTGATAGTCACCCTACTTTCTGATAGGTTATTTTGGTCATTCAATTTCAAAAACTTTCGATTTTATTATCAATGTTTTTTAAATCTTAAAATTTTAGTCATCTACCCACCCTTGGGCCTATATTTCTTAGCTTAACAATAAATTTAACCCTTTAATGTTTACACATTTTATAAAATTGATATTAAACCTAAAAATTTAATAAGTTTAGCCTATATGTTTATAAAATTTATCACTTAATTTTAATTTTAAATAATTTTAAAAAAACCTTAGCTTTAAATATTTATAAAATTTGCCATTTTAATTTTAAATTTAAAAGTTTTGAAAAGGAAAGATATTTAAAAAAAAAAGAGTTTGACAAAAAATGACAAATAATTTTTAAAAATTTTAAAAAATATAAATGAAATACAAATAAAACACCAAACCATACTTATTAAAAATAAGTATATTAGTATTGAATAAAATAAATTATAAATAATAATAAATTTAATCCTTTAATGTTTACACGTTTTATAAAATTGATATTAAATTTAAAATTTTAATAAGTTTAGCCTATAATGTTTATCAAAATTTTCATTTTAAATAGTTTTAAAAAATTTAGCTTTAAATATTTATAAAATTTTCCATTTTAATTTTGAATTTAAAAGTTTTGAAAAGGAAAAATATTTAAAAAAAAAATTAGACAAAAAAATGATAAAAGTAACTTTTAAAAATTTTAAAAAGCATAGATAAAATACAAATAAAATAGCAGACCATTCTTAATAAAAATAAGTATATTAGTATTAAATAAAACAAATTATAAACAATGTAGCTCTCAGAATTGCTTCTTCCCCTGTGGTGATTTGCTTGCTCTTCATTTCCATCCCATCTTTTTATTTATTTTTTTATATTTTCTCACAAGGTTCCATTTTTTTTGTCTTCTTTTCATCTTTTTGGGCATCGGTGGAATCTAAACATGATTTATGAGTCATTGGGTTGTTACGTGGCTGACCTTTCCTCCTTGAGTGTGGAGGGAGTTATGGGGCTCCTTATTCAAACAAAGATGACCTCCTTTATATGAAGATGTCTTGAAAGACCCCAGCTTCAGGGTTTTTAAAGTTTTTTTAATTTATGTGATTTATGGTAATATTAGTTTTGGAATTGTTGGTTATGGATAGAGTTGTTTATGAGTTGGGTTAGATTTGGGTCGGGTCAAGTAAAAATATTAGGTCCATATTTTAGGTTTGGGTTAAACTAAAAAAAATGAGTCTAAAATTTTGTCTAATCTCAATCTAGATAAAAATGTTAAAATTTAAACCCGGTCCGTTTGTATTACTTTTTTTATATAGAAATAAATTTAAAAAATATAATACATTAAATACACTAAAAATATTAAAATAAATGTTTCCCAACAAATGGAAAAAATAAAAAAAAATACTTAAATAATCCTAAGAAGTGCACCTTTAATAATAAAATAAGAGTTATATAATATTCAAACAATAACAACAAAATAATAGTGATATAATAGCAAAATGATAGTAAAACAATGAAACATAGTAAAAAAAAGCAACATTTTTTCTTTTTGCAAATTCGGGTTGGGCGAAGTTTGAGGCCAAAAAAAGTTTACTTAAGGCTCGACCCGTTTAAAAAACTGGCCTTTTTTTTTTGTCTAAACCCATTTTTTTGACCTATAAAAAAATATCTTCGGACCTAAATAAATTAAATGAAGAAAAATTTTCACATTTAACCCAAAAACATTTGCTTTATCTTGGACCTTTCTTCTACACAATAATGAAAAATCTTTGTTGTTTGTTTTATTAAGTTAGTGTTTTTGGTATTATTACTCTCATGTAGGGTTGAGCAAAATTCGATTTGATTTGAAAAAATCGAAAAAAAAGTTGAATTTTGAGTTAATCAATTTGAGTTATTAGATTCAACTCGAATAAATAATTCAAGTTCAAATCGAGTTGAATTTTACAATTCGAATAACTCGAAATAATTCAAATAACATATTAATGTAAATACCCTTTTAGCCCCTATTAAATTTGAAAATGAGCAAATCGATCTCTCTCTCAACAAAAATTACAAAAAAAAAATCAAAATATTTTTCAAAAATTCAAAATTAATTTTTAGAATTCAAAATATTTATAAAATTTTCAAAATTTATATTTTTTAAAAAATGATAGGAAAGTTAAAAAATTAAAAATTTTCCAGAATAATAATTTTGGGGACCTAAATAAGTTAATTAATGGTTCTAGTTTATCATACTAAAGTATATTTTTAATTAATTTGCTTTGAATTTTTTCAGATATATGTGTTCTAACATGAACTTAATTATACTATAACAATATTTTAATTTCACATGTTTAATTTTTTAATTTAACTCAAATAATTTCACTCGATTTGACTCGACTTGAATTTCATTTCACTCGATTCAATTCGAAATCTTTTTAAATCAAGTTAGGATGATAAAATAGGATTCGTCAATTTGAAATTTTTTTTTACTCAATTTAATCAAACACTCGCCTCTACTCCATATAATTTTGGGTTTTTGAATAAGTTGTGGAAATGTGAACTATAGCTGATGACATGTTGTGCCTTGTATGGATATTGAATACGATGATGTATGCAATGCCCATAATTTCATTAAAGGAAACCCAACTATTGTTGACATTCCTTGTATTATGTGTTACCCTATTGAGCTTAGGGTGGGGAAAAGCCTACAATATGGTCCCATTATTTTACTCACTACTTCTAATACTTGCATGTGAGAGTTAGAACAAAATTGATAAATTTGTAAATATTCAGACATAAATTTTGTAAATAGTTTAGGATTAGAATTAAAATAACAAAATTTCTAAATATCGAGGGTTAATTTATTGAATATTTTAGATTTAGGATCAAATTGATACAATGTGTAAATATTTGAGGCCTAAATTTGTTATTAGACTAATAAAAGATCTTCAAATAAAGTTTTTAATTTTAAAAAAGTTGAATGACTAAATAAAAAAAATCAATAGTCGGGTTACCAAAATAGAATCAAATGCACAGTAGATGAGGTTATGTTAGGGGTGTTTAAACGGTTAACTGAACCGAATTAGTATTAATTGAATTAACCGGATTTTTTTATCATTTAACCTTTAACCAAACCAATTTTTTTTAAAAATTAACCGAACCGAAATATTTCGATTAATTCAGTCGATTAACCGAATTAATCGAAATTTATATGTTTTTATTTTTTTGGCTAAAATAAGTATATAACATATAAAAAAATTGTTCATTTGACTTAATTAACCGAACAGAATTAACCGAATTAAAAGTTCATATAATTTGTATTATTAATTATTTAACTTCGATTAATTTAGTTAATTACTCGATTTCGAATCGAATTAACTGATAATTAAATTTTCAAAAAATTTATTAATCAACCTCTAACCGAATTAAGTCAATTCAATAAGTTAATTCGATTTTAACTGAAATTTGAACACCCTAAATTATATCTCAAAAAGAAAAAATAATGTTATATTCGCAATTTAATAGAGTACAAGGACGATTGCATATTTAGCCCAATGATATAGAAAGAGGATGACAAAGAGATGAGCACCCCCGTCCATTTACCGACAAATGGACGGAAAAGCTTAAAAAGCTGCAGTGGTAGTGGGCCACTTAATCTCTTCTTATTAGCTACACAAAGCGAGACAGAGAGTCCAGTAGAAGTTCTGTAGACTCAATTTCACTGATTGAGCAAAGAAAAAAACAAAGAAAAATACGTTTCTCATGAACAGATCTCATTTAATACGACTCAAATGGACTTAATCCGTTGCACTTCCTGCTTCCAGCATTCTCCCACCCTCATCGCTCCAACATTCCGCCACCATACCACTCCAAAACCTAACTTGACTACAATATCCAACAACCATGCAACAGTATCAACGACTAGAATGGTGGTTAAAGCACGCGGGGGAGGAGCGGCTGAGGCCGAAACTGCTTTGGTTGACAAGCCTAAGGTTTTAAAGAGATTTCAGGTGTCTGAGGGCCATCCCGCTCCATTTGGTGCCACTATTCAAGACGGTGGCGTCAATTTTGCGATATATTCGGCCAATGCCACTTCTGCTACTCTCTGCCTCATTGCTCTCTCGGATTTGCAACAGGTTACTCAAATTTTGATGTTACATTGCTTTATATTATGTTCAGTAATCAGTATGTTAAACTTTGAAACTTGGACGGCTCCTCTGATCGTTGAACCGTCACCAAGCAATTAAAATGTAACAGTTTTTCCAACGTAATTATTCCATATGATATAAAAAATTATGCATTTTGATTCTCATAAAATTTAAAGCTTTTAAATGTGTAACCGTGGTATTTACTTGTTTATACATATCTACTGTTCTCTTCTACACGCAGAAAGCTAGCAGTAAAGGTAACAACCAAGACGAGCCTTATTCTCCTTTTGCGGTTTTCTCGTTGAAGGGATTTGTTTCTTTCTAGAATTGGCTGTTTGAAAATAATTTCGTAGTTTGACATTTTAACAATCTAATCTTTGTTTCTGGTGAGTAATTTGGATAAAATGGTTGGTTTCGTATCCAGAATAGAGTTACGGAGCAGATACCACTTGATCCATTGGCTAATAAGACTGGAGATGTGTGGCATGTATTTTTGAAAGGAAATTTTAAAGATATGCTATATGGATACATATTTGACGGGGGGTTTTCTCCTGAAATTGGTCATTACTATGATTCTTCCAGGATTTTATTGGATCCGTATGCAAAGGTAAATAAGGGCCTTTTATTTATAGTGACCAAGTTTCCTTTATTTTCAGGTTGCTGTTTTTCTTGTGAAATGCAGGACTGATTTACTTGTCCCTTTTCTAGGCAGTTATAAGCAGAGGGGAGTTTGGGGTTTTAGGGCCTGAAGATAATTGTTGGCCCCAAATGGCCGGAATGGTTCCTACTTCAGAAGATCAGGTACTTAAATCGAATTTATTGCTGTGACTGCTTTTTGCCCATGTGAGGGAAAATATAGGTTATAATAGTGACGTTCTAGATGGCCTTTGTCTGGATCTTGCAAACAATTTCTCCCTAAAATTTATTTCTCAAGTTGATGGTGGAGGGTAGTGTACCATCCAGGTATTCATTATTATTTCATTATACTCAATTTATGATATAAGTTTGTATGTAATGAAGCATGACTTACTCTGTTGCAATTTCACAATTAGATTACAATCCTCTCCTGTTTAGATTTACTTCAAAATATTGGTGAAGAACTGAAAACATTTGAGGGAAAATTAAATAAGTAAAGAGCAATATTTGATATGTCTTCACCATCCCATAGAGTTTAAATCTCTAAATGGTTGAAAAGATGTTGCTTGAGATGGATAATGCCTCATCTCCTATAATAGCATTATAGACGCACTTGCCTTGATTGTTGTGACGGTAAAATGTTGAATGATTCGCTTCACTTATTTTCATTCCAAGCTCTTGAATAACAACGTTGAAATGTCTAAACCAAGCCCTAGAAGATTGTTTCAACCCATTAAGAGGTTTTCGTAGTCAACGTACTAACCTAGACTCCCCTTGAGTATCAAAATATGGTGGTTGTTTTATATAGACTTCTTCAGTTAAATCACCATAAATAAATGCATTCTTAATATCTAATTGATTAATATTCCAATGATTCATTGTAGTTAGGGAGATTAGTAGTCGAACCGAGGCAATTTTGGCAACTAGAGAGAAAGTCTCTCCATGGTTGAGACTAGGAATTTGTGTATACCCTTATGCAACTTGATGAGTTTTCAATCATTTTATCTTTTCATCAAAATCTACTTTAATGTGCATGCCCAATGATAGTTTTACCCGATGGTAAGGGAATAAGATGCTAAGTGTGATTAGCATGAAGAGCATTCATCTTTTCCACCATAGCTTGTTGCCATCCAAGATCTGTCTTTGTTGCACTAATAGTCTTAGGAATGGACACAACAGATAAGAGCAGGGTTGATGTCATAATATGAAGGTAATAGTAAGTGGTAACTCAAGAAATTGTAAATAGGATGAGGGTTACGAGAAAAACAGATATATTTTCAAAGAGCAATAGGTTTGCTTGCTTGAGGCATGATCGAAGATGGATAATATGGTAGTTGAGGAGTCACATGGAACATGCTCTTGTTTTGTATCTGTAAGATCATTATTAGAAGAATGTATAAAGTATTTTGAAAGAGGTATGATATTAAGAATGATAAAAATGAAAATTGGAAGAGTTTCTTCAACTCTTTTGGAAGGAGATGTTTAAAAGAAGGTTACATCTAGGGAAATAAAGTATTTATTTGTGGTAGGTTGATAACATTTATACTTGATGACGAGAATATCTTAAGAAGATATATTTAATGGATTTTGGAAGGAGTTTATTTTTGTCTTGGTGTATGATTATGAATAAAATAGGTACAACTAAAGACATGTGTAAAAGAGGATAAATTGATTGATTTGAAAAAACAATAGAATTAGGACTTTGATTTTGCAAAATAAAAGACATGAGATTATTAAGATAAAAGCAGTTAAAACAACATTACCCCAAAAACGAAGTGATACTTTATGATGAATAAGCATAGTCTGAGTGGTTTCAATGAGATGATGATTTTTCGTTCAACCATTTGAAGATGACTGAGTCAAGCAAGTAAAAGTACTTGGTTGAGTAACAAAGACTGGTAGAAGATTGTTGTTTTGAAGCTTGGTATTGTAAATACTCATCATAATTTGATCTAGACAATGTGATAGATTTGACCCTTAGTGCATTGGCGGTTGGAAGCAGAAGAACTCTATTTTCTTGAATTTGAGCTAAATGAGCAGTGGGCTGACTATCATGAGAAGGATGTTCATGTGAAGCTCAACAAGGATCACGGGTGTGATCACTTTTGTCACAATAAGTACTATGAGGTTGTGGCCTTTTGCCTTTCTTCTTTGATTATCTCTTTGCTGGCTAGTGTTCTGTATTGTTAGCATAGAAGATTCTGCCTCTACTTGGGCTTGGCTTGAGAAGATGTGAATTAACCAAATAGTTAATCATCAAGAGTAGGAAGGGTTGGGCTATTAAGAATTTGATCTTAAATTGAGGCTAAATCTTCTCACAATACTATCAAAGCAAGTACCATAAACAATCTATCCCTCTGTTGGTCTTGATCAACCACATTTTCAGAAAGAGGCATGAGAACAATGAATTCATCCTTCAAAGTTTCAACCTGACCTAAATAGCTAGCCATATCTTGTTGGTTTTGTTGTATCTGAACAAGATCCGAGGCAACTTTATAAATCTGTTGAATATAATGTATAAAGTCTTGGCTTTAGTTCAAATTTTGTAATAGATATTGCAGGACTAAAACAAAGTAACTTTTGCTCAAGTGAATGTTACAATAGACTACATAAATGTGCATCAAGTTTGGCCTAAATATGCCTATTTTTTTCATCAATTTTATTAGCTTCTTTTTCTAAATGATTCAACAAAGCAGCCCAAGATATGTAATTATTGTTACCTTGAAGTTTGACAGTAATGTTAGTCGGAGAACTAGATATTGGAGAGAAAGAATTGTTTATAAAACTTGAGGCATCCATATTGAAGATAAAAATTCAATGAAAAATAGCAAATGGGGTTGGTACGGCAAGTAGACAGCACCATTGGAGCTGGATGAGTAGGATGAACCTTCAGGGAGACTTGCGTCGAAGAATGTTGATCGGATGGTGGCTCATGCACCTCATGCGTGGTAGAGAGGTAGAAAACTTTATGGCAGCATGCGGCCTGCACGCAAATTTTGGTGACTAGTTTTTGTTGGAAGAGTTAACTGGGGTTGGGATTTTTAATGGAATGAGTAGTGAAAGTAGTTAGGTTGGTACCATGTAAATTGAGAAGAAATTGAAGGGAAGAAAATGAGAAGGGGCTGCTACTAAGTTGACGGAGCAATGAGAAAAATAGGAGTGTAAAAAATGGATATTTCAATTCTGCTTATTTTCTCAAAGGATTACACTACATATTTATACACAAAAAAAAGTTTCCTCTTGAAGACTCTAGGCTAGCAAAGACTACTTAGTTCGGTCGGCAAAGACTATCGATTTTAGGTCATGGCCTCTCATCGTATGGTGCCTTACAATAAAATATTCATAGGATAATTTTAGTGGACAAGCAGAACTTTGACAACCTAATATTACATTTATTAATTTAAGGAATTCTAACACTCCCCCTCAAGTCAGTAGTGTAGATGTTTATCGGACCGACTTGCCAATAAGTTCTTCAAACATATTCTGTTCGGACTTTTTGTTAACACATCGACAATCATCATTTATCCGGTAGGTAGATAGGTAACACTCACTTCTCCCGAGTGTATTTTCTCCTTTATGAAATGACGATCTATTTCAACATGTTTAGTGCGATCGTGATGCACAGGATTGTGAGCAATCTTGACAAAGAATTGACTTGGTTGTCGCAAAATAGTTGCATAGGTTCATTATAAGGAACTTGTAGTTCCTTCATTAGTCTTTGTACCCAAATTCCTTCGCAAATACCATGTGCTAGTGCTCGAAATTTTTGTACGCAGCTGCTGCGTGCTACCACCACGCATCGCTTTTACTCCTCCATGTTACTAAGTTACCCCAAACATAGCTACAATAGCCACTAGTAGTGGGCGTCTGTCGTTGATAGAGCACGCCCGATCGATCATCGTATAAACCTCCACATTCTTGTTGTCATTCTTCTTGAAGTATAGGCCTTTTTCCGGAGTCCCTTTTAAATACCTTAGTATCCGATATGCGACTTCCAGTGTTTCTCCTTGGGGCATGCATATATTGACTTATGACACTCACACTAAAGGCAATGTCGGATTGGGTGTGAGCTAGGTAGATAAGTCTACCTACCGATCGTTGATATCTCCCCTGTCAACTTTTTCTCCATCTTGATCGAAGTACCCAATTTAAGATTATACTCCATAGGAGTTTCATCTGGTTTGCACCCCATCAATCCAACTTCAGAGAGTAAGTCAAGGACATATTTCCTTTGGGAGATGGATATACCTCTTTTAGACCTTGCTACCTCCATGCCAAGAAAGTACATGAGATTTCCCAAATCTTTAAGTTCAAATTCTGCTCCGAGAAATTCTTTCAATCTATCAATTTCTCTGGTATCATCTCCTGTTACAATAATATCGTCTACATAGACAATGAGAATGCAACATCTTCCTTCCTCAGAGTGCTTGTAGAACATGGTGTGATCTGCCTGTCCTTGAGTATACTGTCTGCTCATCATAGCCTTTGTAAAACGACTGAACCATGCCCTTGGAGACTGTTTTAGCCCGTATAATGACCTTTTTAGCTTACAAACTTTGTCTACACTTTCTTCAAACCCCGGAGGAAAATCCATGTATACTTCTTCATTTAGCTCCCCATTTAGGAAAGCGTTTTTAACATCCAACTGAGTCAAGTGCCAATTTAGATTGACAGCGAGAGATAAGAGGACTCTAATGGTGTTAAGTTTATGCAATCCTGTGCAAATGTCTCTTCATAGTCAAGTCCATAGGTTTGGGTGAAGCCTTTAGCTACAAGTTTAGCCTTGTACCTATCGATATTCCCATCAGGTTTGAATTTTGTGGTAAAAATCCATTTGCAGCCCACTGTTTTTTTTCCTTTAGGCAAATCAAAGAACTTCCCAAGTCCCATTATTCTTGAGGCCTCCATCTCTTCCATCACAAACTTGTCTCCATTCATCCGACTCAAGTGCTTCTTCTATATTTTTTGAAATTTTTACAGAATCAACATTAGTCACAAATGCTTTATAGGACTTAGATAGATTACCATAGGATACAAACCGAGAAATAGGATGTTGAGTGCGACTCCTTGTGCCTTTTCTCATTGCAATTGGAAGGTAGATGGATGGTGATAGAGGTGAGACTTGATTCTGCGATATTTTGAAACGATCTTGGGGAGAGATGGGATTGGCACTTCTATATCTGCTTCAGTCGCCGTTTTCTTCGAGAGTAAACTCAGTAGATTAGGCATCCGGTCTTCTTTTTTTTCTTGGTTAGAAGGTAGTCCCGATGTGGTGTTAGGATCGGTAGGGGCGTTGTTAATCTGTTTGGTTTATAGGAGGAAAAACGATGTCGTATTTTCAGTAGTATTTGGATCTTGGGGGTATAATAAGGAGAGTATTAAGATTTTCATCTTCATTTAAGGTCTCCCCACAAGATGAGAGTTTCCAAAGTAGGGTTCATTTTCAAAAAAGTCACATCCCGAGACAAACATTCGGCGTAAAAGTGGGGAGTAACACTTATAGCCTTTTGGGTGGAAGAGTAACCAATGAATATGCAGTATGAGCTCGAGGGGCAAGTTTTGACCGATCGGGTTAATGATTATGGACAAAGGCTTTGCAACCAAATATTCAGTTGGAAGGTTAGTAACTGAAATAAGGGAAAGGTTTTTAGAAGGGTATTTAGTGGTGTTTGAAAGTTTAATACTTTTGAGGGCATTCGGTTAATGAGGTGACAAGCGAGAAGGACAACTTTTCTCCCAAAAGATATTTAGGGACATTCATAGTGAACATAATGGCTCGAGCTATAGCTAGGAGGTGTCGATTTTTCCTCTCAGAATTCCATTTTGTTGAGGGTATTTGGACAGAGAGCTTGATTGTATAATGCCATGGTCGGAAAGGTAAGAACTTAGACAGAGTTAAAGTATTCTCTTCCATTGTCGATGTGGAGGAGGTATGTATGTTGGAATAGAATTGGGTTCGAACCATAGAGTGAAAAAGTTTTTAAAGACATTGGGTGTTTGGATTTGTCTTTTAATAGATATACCCAACATACCCTAGTATGATCGTCAATAAAGGTTATAAACCACTTAGCACCATTAATGTTTGTCACTCCTACTAGCTCCCCATAAGTCACCGTGTGAATTAATGAAAAAGGTTTAGATTGGGTATATGGTTTGAGAGGGTATGGCACTCGAGTATGTTTGGATAACTCACAAATTTCACATTTCAAAAATTTATTTTTATTTCTAAAAAGCAAATGGAAGAAGTCTTTTTAGATACAAGAGGTTTGGATGTCCTAACCTACGGTGCCATAGCATAATGTCATCTTCTTTTGAAGTAGATAGAGCCAATCCCCTTTTTGTCTTCAAGTTTTCATTCCAAACATATAAGCCATCCTCAACTTTAGCAAGATACCAATCATCTTCTCCGATTTACATTCTGTAGTACACAACCAAGGTCGAAAAATTCAAGAAGCATGTTTCCAATTTTTGTGAGTTTACTTATCGAAAGTAAATTACAAGACAAGTTTGGAACATGTAGAACATTATCAAGGAAAAATTTTTCTCTATTTTTACTTTCCCTACTCCAACCACGGTGAGTACGAACCATCGACTATTCTGATTCTTGATTTGTTATGACAAGTGGTGTAGGTTTGAAACAAAGAGAAGTTACTCATCATATGGTCCGAGCCTCCGAATCTAGTATCCAAGAGGTTTGGTTATTAGATTCAAGAGCGATATTAAGTGCTGTACCTTGAGTAGCTAGAGTCCCATGTCCGGTAGAAGTACTCAGGATCTTATGGAGATGTGCAAGCTGAGTCTTGGTGAGGCGGACATCAAGTACTTCATCTGCATCAGTGGAGGATAGCATGGCAGTTTTCTTCTCTTTCTGTTTTTTATCCGGGTAACCATGCAGCTTAAAACACCTTTCCTTAGTGTGACCAACACGGTGGCAGTGGCTACATACTGGTCTGTCACTTCCAGCACGTGACTTTTGTGTTGGTGGACCTTTGGAAATGAGAGCGAAAACTTCATGAGGCTGTTTTTCGAAGAGGGATCATTGGTTTAGGTTCTCCCATCATGACAAGACGACGTTTTTCTTCTCGTCTTACTTCAGCAAACGCTTCACCAATGGTTGGAAGGGGTGTTCTACCCAAAATTCTGCCTCGAACTTCATCTAATTCATTTCTTAGTCCAGCTAGAAATTCATAGAGTCGTTCTTTGTTAAGATGAGTCATGAACTTAGAATGTTCTAAGCCTTCACCCCAATCTGCCTCGTAGTACATGTCTAACTCCTGCCACAATATTTTCAGATTATTGTAGTAGTGAGTTACCTCTTGAGTCCCTTGTCGAATATCCTTCACTTTGAGTTTTATCTCAAAAACTTGAGAAGCGTTTCCAAGGTCAGAGTAATTTTCATTAATTGCATCCCACATGTCTTTTGCAGTTTTGAAGAGAAGGTAGGTTCGACTTATGTGGCTTTCCATCGAGTTAATCAACCACGCCATAACGATAGAGTTGTTGAGTTCCCAAGCAGCATAAGTCGGGTTAGCAGTATGTGGTCGTGGGAGGTTTCCATTAATGTACCCTAGCTTGCCACGACCGCGGATCACCATGAGGACAGATTGAGACCATTGCAGGAAATTTTTTCCATCTAGACGATGACTAGTGATCATTAGAGAAGAATTGAGGTCACTTTGATTGATCCCTCGATTGCCATTCTGAGATAATTGTGAGATCTCAGTTTTTGACATGGCTTCATTGAGGTCACCCATGAAAAATCGGAGGAAAGTTTAGGAAGGATTTTTCGAAAGAAAAAAAAAAGAGGGATCGAATGAATGATTCCTAAGGCTCTGATACCATGTAAAAAATGGATATTTCAATTCTGCTTATTTTCTCAAAGGATTACACTACATATTTATACACAAAAAAAAGTTTCCTCTTGAAGACTCTAGGCTAGCAAAGACTACTTAGTTCGTTGATGCGAAGATTCTATCGATTTTAGGTGGCGGCACTACTGGTATGGTGCCTTACAATAAAATATTCATAGGATAATTTTAGTGGACAACTGTAACCTGACAACCTAATATTCTGTTATTAATTTAAGGAATTCTAACAAGGAGGAAAGAAAAAGGTGAGAAATAGAAGAGTTGTATGTTTTGAAAATTTAGCTTAAATAAATCCCTCAAGCATGAATAGCTATTTATACTATTAACCAACTATGCAAAAAAAAGAAAGGCCAAGATTACATCAATTACACAGATTTTATAGCCTATTTACACCTTAATTTCATGCCACCAACCCCTAAAATCACACTACTATTGATCTCTAAGATTATATTTATCACAACAAAATGAAAGAGAAAATATAGTGTAATATTGAGAGTATAGTTAACAAAACCTATTTTGGGTATGAAAGTAAAATATAAAAAACCATTGGCTATTTGGATATTATCTTTGACTTGACGTAGAGAGTAGTTAAGTAAGTTTTTAGAGAATCCTGTCATGTGTATATTCGCTCTAGAATCAATTATCCATGATTCAATATTAATGTTGGTGTTTAAAGCTTTACTTGACTTCACAAGTTTAGATGCTACATTGGAGGAAGAGTCAATTTGAGACAGGAGACCCTTAAGATGTTTAATTTCATCTATGGATAACTCTATGGTTTCAGACAAATTGGCTTGAGCTTTAGTTGAATTAACTCGTTTTCCTTCCCTTCCTTTGGTGGGTTGACTATGTAATTTTAGCAAGTCTCTTTAATCTGCAGCGGCTTCCCACAATAATCACACTGCAAACGGTCTTTATCAAAATTCTTGGCTTTTGATTACTCTTGAGAGCCACTAGTGGTGAATCCCACCTTTTCAAATGGTGTTGTGTAGAGCATAACACTTCAATGGCTCTCTTCTTGCTAAACATAGGAATATGTTTTCTCAAGATAAGTAAAAGGTGTCTTATCAGGTGCTTGGACCTTTATTTGATCATACACATTATTTAATCTGGTTAAAACATCATAAACTCGTTCCTTTTTTCCTAGCTTCTAGAATTTGATTGCATTTCTGGTGCAATTTGCTTTAAAATCTTGATAATAATCTCATTCTTGCCATAAGCCACTTAGTTCAAAATAATACTAAGAAATTGTCATCTTACCTTGTTTGGTGTTTTGAATTTATAACAGTTTTTTTAATATCTAAGCATCATTCCCAATTTGTGAGTATGTGAGAGCAGTTGCCTTCCGCATCCACTATCAAGCAATAGATATGTTCATAATATTTGAGGCACCATTGAGTTGATAAGCCACGCCATAGTAAGGGAACTTTTTGAGTCCCACTGGTTAAAGGCAGGGTCATTTTTTGCGGGGTTTTTTGTATCATAGGTAACATATCCCCACAATCCTCTAAGCTTTGATGAATGATAAAACTTGGCGAAAGGTCAAGCCCCCAAAAAGGAAACTTTAACTGTGTACTTACAAAAACCAATAATAGTCAACAAATGACTTCTAGATAGAGCCAATTAGGGTCTATAGTAGTAGTTAGGGGTTGGACATACATCTATAAATGGTTGGCAACTGGAAATTGAAAACTTCGGTGAGGTTGATGTCGTGTGCTGCGTAAAGAATTGCCCAAAAGGCTTTGGTGGCACGTGAGATACAGGTGCAAGTTGGATGACTATTGGGCTTCTAAGGTTGGCAGATGATGATTCTCCAATGCTACTGAAGGTGGCAGTAAGAAAAGAAAATGAGGCTAAAGTGGTAAGTGCCAAATTTTTGTTATAGGGTTTTGGGGGAAATTTTTTTGTAAAAAAGAGGAATTAAGACCCCAAATATGGATTTTAGGCTTTGATACTATGTCAAAAATAGAGATACTCTGAGATTGATAGAGAATGTTATTGTTCTTTAAATGATTGTATGGTTTGCACTTTGTCATGGTTTTTGAATGTTGAACTTGGTTTCATCCTCACCATGGGATGCTATTTGTTATTTCTTCTTTAACTTTTTATTCCTTGACTGTGTATTTGGTTATTTGATATTTCTAGTTTGATTGGGAAGGTGATTTACCTTTGAGACATCCAGAGAGAGATCTCATAATTTACGAAATGCATGTGCGTGGATTTACAAGGCATGAATCTAGTGGGACAAAATTTCCTGGCACGTATCGTGGTGTGGTGGAAAAGCTTGACCACTTAAAGGTAGAGCCTGTAACATTGTATATAACAATTTGTGGTGCTTTCTCTGCAATGTTTTCTTTTTCACTATAAGATGACATCAGATATTGGTAAAGTAGTTGTCTTGCTTTACAAGTGACTTAGGCCTTGTTCGATAAATCGTTGAAAAAAATAAATAAATAAAAATAATCCGATAGAATATTTTTTATACAAAAGTGTGAAAAATATTAAGTAAATAAAAGTTATTTATCACTTAATGGAGGATATTTTTAAATTAAATTAATTTATTTTAATATCATATTATCTTATAAAAAATTTACATTTAAAATTTGGCTTTTGTTTAGAATAAGGTAAAATGATTAAAAATCAAAGATAAAATGTAGATTATAATTTTTTATAATTTAAAACCTATATGCATCAAATAATCTAATTACATTCCATAATTAATTTTGAGTAATATATCTTATAAATATTATAACTTAAATTCCATACTTATCAATACTTAATTTTTCAGCTTACAAACAGCACCTTAATCTATTCTTTGCCTCATGGCTATATGAAAGAACAAAGAGTTGTTTCTAAAAAAGGAAACAAAGTAGATTTTGATCAACCATCATAGATTATTTTGTGAAATTCTACCAGGAAAAATTGTCAACTATTTTTACATTAACACAAAAATTGATATAACTGCTGATACTATAGAAGATAAACAAGTTAGATGCACTAATTGATTGTTGTGTCCAGCTATCATTTTTTTTTCTCTTACTTCCTATTACTTGCATGAATATTCTTAATGGATATAAGTGTACTTGTGTGCTTGTATTCTGGTGAGACTAATGCATCTACTAAAATTTTAACTAAAACATATTAGAATACAAAAACAAAAAGGAAAAGATAGATTAGCAACACATACCACCTTTAAATTGTTTAAATATTAAAGCATCTTAACCTAAAATAAGTTGAGACTTAAATGAGTTGAAATTTTAAATAATAAAATCTAAATTAATTAGGACTAGAAAGCTTTGTATTCAAAATGACTTGGCATGAAGTAACCTGAACTTGATGTTAATCAAATTGAACAACATAATAGTTGCAACAGGATGAACATAATGACTCAACCAGAACATGACAACTTGATAGGACCCATACTTGAACGAAGTAAAATTGAAATGACTTGGCCTACCTTGATCGTTTGCTGCATTGCTAGAACTAGGGTGGCCTATGTGGTTTGGTTGGATTGTTGCTCCCCTGATAGAGTTTATTGATACCTTTTAGGTCATGTTAAGGTGTAGTTATTTTTTGTTTTTCTTTTCGTTGTCTTCTCTTGTACGTGTTCTTTAAATATGGAGTTGAGCTCTCTTTCTTGGTCCACCTTTTAACACCATTTAATTTATTCATAAGAAAGTTTTGTGTTTGTGTTGTATAAATGAGTTTAATTGTTTAGTTTTGTCAAAATTGTGGCTTGTTGCCTTTTGGAATTATGAAACAATCGTCACTAAATTACTTTAAAGGGAACCTTTGGTAGAATCTTGGCTTAGCTAAATAGTCAACTCTAAATGATTTTCAGACTTAGAGACATTTGAATTTTGTAAAATCGAGAGAGAGAAAGTGAGGAAAAGAGAGAAAAAGAAGAAAAGGGGCTGTTGGGGGGCTGGGGCTATTCTGTTTCAGCTATGAAAACAGAGAAGAAGAGACAAATATAGGGAAGAAAACAGAGAGAGGAAGAGAGAATAATATTCTGATTATGCTACTTATCAAATATACAATCTAATACATCACTATTTATACTAGTTGACACGTACAAAGAAGGAAAGTCAAAAATTATATACAGCCTCATTAGATGCTAGTCAATCCCTAAAATCTCTATATTAATAATAATATTATTATTATCAACAGTTAAAGTTCATACTAGAACCATAGATGAGGGTTTTGTCAAGACCATGATGGTCGGTACGATACTTTTACTGGTCGTATCGGTTGGTACATATTGTTTCGGTCCTAAATCCATACTAAGTAGTTTAAGGTTTGTTTTGGTCAAAATTTCAATGTGTTTTGACTATTTTGGTGTGTTTCTGTCAATATCGGTTTGCACCAACTTGTGTGGGTTGGTACGAGATTTTGATATTTTAAATAATCTTTTAATTATTTTTATCTTAACCATATTTGTTTTTTTATAATTACCTTTAAAATTAAAATACAATATTAGGTTATTGAACCTAATTAATAATTTTAAAATTTATATTTGAATATATATATTTATGTAGTTGAGATATATTTGTATGTAAATGTAATATATATTTGTTATGAAACTAAAGCTTAAATTATAAAATATATGTGAAAAATGTTTAAAAAAAATCAATAAACTTGAAATGGTACAATGAAACACATTAGTACTGGTATGCACTAGTACCAAGACAAAAATAGTACCCCTGTGGGTAAGCAATATGATTTTTATTTTAAAGCATTGGTCTAGACAATTAATGTTGGGTTTTGATACTCGACCACCTCTCATGCTTGATGGAGCTTATTTTAATATGGTTAGGAAACATTCTATTTATCCAAAGCAAATCTACAAGCATATGCTTTTGTGAAAGAAATTGTTCCTATTTCGGTTTACCAAGAACAATTTTGTTTGTTCTTAAATGGAGTAACATTTGACTACAAATTGTTTAGTTTCTTTGCCCAACCTGTTTGCTTAGTAACAAACACTGTATACTTTTAAGAATATTTAAGTTATATCCTTCAAATACGTTATTGAGATGATGAAATGAGATAACAGAATAACAATTATTTGCTTTGTTTATTTACTATGTGTTTATATGGTTTGTAGGAACTTGGAGTCAACTGCATAGAATTAATGCCATGTCAAGAATTCAATGAGTTGGAGTACTACAGCTATAATTCTGTTTTGGGTGACTATAAGTATGAAATTTCAACCTTTGATTCCGAGCTATTTTTGGTTATCATGCTAGTTTTAATTAAGTAGCAAAAGATTTGAAAATTGGTTGCATCTAAACAAGCTTCTAGCTAACCTATTAGTCATGATAACTTTTTACTTTCGTCAAAGTTGCACAGATGGTAAAAGACTGTCAAAATTACTAGACTTTGTGATGCTATAATAGGGTTGGGTATTCTATCTGCTTAGTGTTTGTCTAGAATAAAATTAGGGATATAGGATTTATCATTGCTGTTGGAATCTGGGCTAGGGTGTATGAATCACATAGATTGTTCAGTTTAGTTTGGATCTTAAAAGAGGGATAAAATTTGAGGTAAAAGGTGTTGGAATTTAATGGTACCTATAATACTAGGATGAGACAAGCTTGTGACTGGTATTATGTTTTGAACTGTTTACAAGTTGTGGTTGTAGAGATGGGAAAAGAGACAAAATACCTAGCATAATTTATTTAAAGGAGGCATAATGATAAAGTTTGCTTTTAACATTTTCCTTTTTTGTCACTTTGGTCCTAATTATTTTTTTAATAATTTTGGCTGTTAACCTGTAAAATTTATTTAAATTGCTTTTTTTAGATGAAAAAAGTTAATTGGAGTCTTAAAATTTTGATGGCATTGATGTGGAAGTTTGTGCAACAAGCCATGTATACTTTATAAAAATTAATAAAAAAATATTAAAAAATTCAACAAATTTAAAAGTTCATAAAATTATTTAGAAAAATTATTCATGTCAGCAGTGAAATACATGTAGACTCACATCAATGTCATTAAAATTTTAACAGTTTAATTTAGCTATGGAGTATGAAGTTCTTGTCAGAAACAAGATCAAGGCAGAAACTCAACATTTTATAAGATTCTACGCTCAGTATTATAATGTGAGCCAATTAGGCAACTTTCTTTTCTTTAATTCCCTCACCTTTACATGTTTTGATTCTCATTTTCTTCAAAAAGTTCTGGGTTTCATGTAAGAATCTGGATCCAATTTTAGGAATTCAAGGCCACAAAATACTGTGATCTGGCTTATCATTACCAGATTTAATTTCAATGGGGGGTGTGAACGAACCTGTCTTTTATGATTTGATCATTGTGGTATCTAAACAACTGTGGATACTTCTCCCTTAATTCACTCTCAAGTTCCATGTGGCCTCTTCAGTGGAGTGAGTTGCCATAACACTTTCATGAGGGCAATCACTTCATATGCTACATTTTTTTTCCTTCTATCTAGAATATTGATATAATTTCTCTTTGTAACTCATCTTTGATTTCTGTAGATTCATAGTAACTAACATGTCAAATCTTCTTTTTCCTCAACACACGAATGAAATGCATTATTAACTGATGAAAATATGAGGGTATGCTATGCAACTTCACCAATACTGTGGAATTTCAAATGAACCAAGAAACCTAGGACTCTGCTTTCGTCTTTAATCTTGTGCCATGGCAGATCATCTGCATGTTGTAGATTTCTTCTCTAATTTATACATAAATCTTCTTTCATGTGTCTAAATATAGGAGTGACATGCCAAATTAATTGCTCTTTACAAATAAATCTTTTCTTTGTCGTCTATGCTAAAAAATAAGACATTTTAGGGAAAAAAATCAACAGCGTTAGTCTTCTAAACAAGTCTGAGTAGTCCATAAAATTCAGAAGGGTTAAGTTTGCTAGAAAAACAAACAAATTCCCTGTGTGTAATTCTAAAATCTAAAATCCTAAGATTGGGTTATGTTATTTAATAGCTAAGAGACAATTCATAGGATGCTGGATTTTTTTCAGTTTGCCAATTTCTTTTGCATCCATCGAATAGTTTTGCATCTTTATTGATGAAGTTAAGTTTGAAAAGTTGTACTTTGGCAACATTTGTCTAACTTAAAATTTCATGCTTGCAACTTCCTGTCATACTTACACATCAGTACCTTCTTGTCAAGGTTGAACTTTTGGGGATATTCAACAATCAATTATTTTTCCCCCATGATAAGGTATTCATCTTCTGGTATTCGTAGCTGTGGTTGTGATGCAATTAATGAATTCAAATATCTTGTTAAAGAAGCACATAAACGTGGAATTGAGGTCAGAGCATAGCAGATTGCAATCTCAATAAGCAAATTCACTTGAGAAAATTTTAGTTTTTTTACTAGTTGAGTTTTTTTGTATAGGTTATCATGGATGTTGTTTTCAATCACACAGCTGAAGGCAATGAGAAAGGTCTCAGTTTGTCATTTAGAGGTGTTGATAACTGTGTCTATTACATGCTGGCACCTAAGGTATAACTGTTCTGAAACTTTATATGACACAAACAAATGTATTGTACTATTGCAGTTGTATCCTCTGCCTCAAGAGGTTAATAAAATCTTTATAATAGTATTATTGGCATGCCTCTCCTTTATTTAGACACACGATATTACCATCTACATACTGTGATATATTTTAATTTGTTCATGGTGAGTTGTTTGTTTTATTGACTAAGTATTTATCTTTAACTTACATGATGTCTGTCTTGTGATATTTTAATCGTGATGATTAATATTTCTATCTTCTACAACTATATTTAAGTTCGGGTTGGGAACTCACTTTCCATATTGATCATGCATGTAAAATTTAGCACTGAATTTTAATCACAATTGAAATAAGAACAGGCTTCATTGATGGAATGGTTATAGATATAGGTTGGCTGCAAAAGGGGCTTGGAAGACATATATGAACTAACTTAACTAGTTGAGTAGGGTTTATAGCAAAGAAAAAAGAAAAAAAGGAAAACAGTATTGAACAAAACCCAAAACTACAGCAGTAAGAGTTGCTAACTAGATATCTAGTGCCAGTAGATCCCGCACACTACTATCTTTCTTTCCTTATTATAATATCATTTTTGGTCAATGATCACTATGACTTCAATATCATTTGTATTGTTTCCAGGGAGAGTACTACAATTATTCAGGTTGTGGAAACACATTCAACTGTAACCATCCTGTGGTGCGTCAATTTATATTAGATTGCCTAAGGTAGATGACATGTTCCTATTTTATTGCTTGCTACTTCCTCATGTTGGTCTTACCTTTTTTGGGCATATATGTTTCGGTTTTTTGTTCCTGGAAAATTTATTATATGATAGTAATTACTTTCAAGTGGAAAAGAGAAATAGAAACAAAGATGAGTGATATGAAAAACAAAAGGCCATACACTCTTTTGCATAAGTCATCAATAACACTCCCTCAACCAGTCTGGTTTGTTTATTTTATATACATCTAGCTTGTTACAAATATAAATCAATCTTGGACCTTCTAAAGGACTCGTAAGCATGAGCATTGACTGCCAGATTTATTTGTGTTTGTGCACTTCCCTTATGTTCAAATCTATGTCTAACTGAATCAAAATCAATTTTGTTTGTGGTTCATTCAAGAATTTTTGATTAGATGCAGTGTATATTGGTGCTCAGTTGTCACAATGGAAATCTAGAGGTTGCAATGTCCAAATCCTTGCTCTTCTATCAGTTCTTTTAACCAAACTAATTCACGCATTGTTAGAGCCTTGGCACTCAGATTCAAAATCTCCCACAATTGTTGTGTTCCTTATTTTCCATATCCCTCCTCGTCAAGGATGCCAAATAAATTGAAAGTTAAGACTAGTCATCAATTGAATGAGTTATTTGTTGCTAGTTTAGTTAGTTTCTTCCCTTTTTCTTTCATCTTTAGAAGGATTAAATTTTTGTGGTCTAATTTTTCTCCTAGTTTCTCCGTCATTAATGAGAGAATTGGTTCTCTTGCTCCATTTTCTTTCCAACGTTCTCAATTCTTCCTATACCCTTTTCCTACCAAACAAATTGTTTAATAGCAGCATTTTGCTAAAGAAAGTTATACACAGATAACAGTGAGCTTAATTCTAGGATAAAAATAAGGTCATATTCCTTTATTGCCAGGTATGTCTGTAAAATTTCATTGCTTTTGTTTGTTTGAAGTTGCTTCTAGACGATTTTTACACATTAGCATAGCATATACCCTACTATCTACTTAGGCTCTTATTCTTCAAATTGTGATTGTTGTTCCTTTGAACTCTTCTTTCTTATGCAAGCTAAGGCTCGTATTTAAGTACTATCCCTTTTATTGCCAATTTATTTGTAACAACCCCAATCGTCTTGGAGACCTATGTGTTACTTCTTCACTTCATGCAACAGATATTGGGTAACAGAAATGCATGTCGATGGGTTTCGCTTTGATCTTGCTTCCATTATGACCAGGAGTAGCAGGTTAATCTAAACAAACAACTAATACACATTTACTTCTATTTGTGTTGGCTTTCTTCTCTTATGTGGTTTTCTTTGTCTTATGTTAATAGTCTTTGGGATTCAGTAAATGTATATGGAGATCCTTTAGAAGGTGACTTGATAACAACTGGTACCCCTCTCAGCAATCCCCCATTGATTGACATGATGAGTAATGATCCTGTACTTCATGGAGTGAAGGTATACATCTTAGATTTGTTTCCTTAATTCTGTTTGTTAACTTGTCTTTTCAATATGAGAATAATTATCTATTCTTCATGAAGATAGTTTTGAATCTCTTAGTATATCTTGGTACCATGGCTAGGGTCACCAGGGAAAGAATTTGCCTTAGTATTAGGTTAAAATACATGGTTATTGAGACTACTAATAATTAGTTGTTTCATAGGAGTCAATTTTTATTCTCTCTTTTTCGTTTGTCTTATTAATAGATTAACTATTAGAAATATAGTTAGTTTGGAAAGAATACAATTATTGTAAATAATCTTCACTGTTTAAATGAGATGCACACTGTTTATGCATGGATAGAAAATCTTTTCGTAAAATTAAATTCTTCAGTAATCTCATGCATTTTAAGTTTTCTGTGATTTTTTTCTACTACTGAAATGATTTAAATACAATGTAGGATCTAATTAACTAAATTTATTCAAATTGCAATGAATGAGAAATTAGTTCTTTGACTCATGTAAAACATCCAATTACTTCATATTTGAATAAGTGCACAAGTTCAGTGTAGAATAAGTAGAACTCTTGGAACTTAAATTGTATTATCATGGTATTTGCATTATAATATAAGTACACTTTAGTTGATTTTCTTGTAAATGCTCCATGCTTCATATATAGTGATGCAGTTTAGTCTTTTCAGCCAACGCCTACAAAGAATATAATTTATGTGAAGAAAATCATTTTCATAAGTAAAAAATCAAATTGGATATATATTTGTGGGAAAAGAAAATCAGATTCGAACTAAATAAACAAGAACAATAACAGATGAAGTCTAATGTAATATAGCAAAGCTATAAAAACTAGAAAAGAGTAAGATTTGGGGATTGAGAAGGTTAAAAATACATTGCTATGTTATTCGTACTGGGGTGTGTCTGGATATGGGTGTGTTTAATTCTTTTCTTAGTTCTTCCATGTATTTGGAGGATCTTTTCAAGGTCATATCCCGTGACAGGCAATGCGTTGGACAGTGATACTTTAAGAAAAAGAAAATGAAGAATCAAAGTAACATAGATACTTAGGGCTGCTGTTGAGGTTTGCTGTAGGTTCCCAACAAGCACATTTTGTATGACCATGTCCAATTTCATAGTAATAACAAATTGGTTTATTTTGATTATTTTGTCCATTACCCCTACTCCATCCAAATCCACACCCACCATTGGAAACCACCTCAAGAATTATTATTACGTTTACCTTCTCTAACTCAACAATTTCCTCTACCAGCATCATTCCTAGTACGTTGGCTCATAAGGGCATTGGTAGCATTAGGAGAAGACAGATTGCTCAATACACAATGAGATTGTTGAGTTTTCGCATTAGCTTTAAAAAGAAGAACATTTAGCTGCTCATACACACTTATTTTCCATAAAATACTCGATAAGAAATCTTTCCTGAGATTATTTTTGCTTCCCCAAACTATAAAACCCGTTACATATGAATGATCTCCTTTCTAGAATACGAACCAGTCAAATAATCTGAAAAATTACAGACAAAGATGATGATGATGTCATAATAATAACAATAATAATACAATTACCTTGGATACAATAGAATCCTTAATCTGAAAAATTATTCTTGTATCCTTTCTCATCCAGTCTTTTTTGCTCAGTATTGCTTTTGAAAAAAGAAAGTGACTCAACATAGTCACAACACAAACAGAAAAGATTTAGGAAGAAAGGGACTGATAAGCTTTGATTCCATGTTAAGTCATTCAAATTACTTGAAGAGAAACTAACAAAAGTTGGTCTTACTTCCGTTTTAGCTTATAGCTGAAGCATGGGATGCAGGTGGCCTTTACCAAGTTGGCAGATTTCCTCACTGGGGTGTCTGGTCAGAATGGAATGGGAAGGTAACTGGAGATTTAATAACACTGATGAATTTAAAAATTTATAGCATTGGATTATTCCCTTTTCCTTATTTGTTCTATATTAAGGAAAGCTCTCAGTGCTAGCATTTGAGGCTGATGCCTTGCCTCTTGGCATTGAAAGATGCATTTTGTATTCCCGTGCATGAACTTAGATGCTTATTATTAGCTTCCTCTCAGCTCTCAAAGTTTGAAAAGGTTAATAAAGTTTGAGATCTTTTGGTTCTTGTTTCTACTTTAGGCATAATTGTTAGATTTGTAATGTGCTGAGAGTTGGTCAAATACAATTTTTGGTTTTCCTAGTAGTTCTTTAGCTGATAAATGAACTCCTACTGACTACTAATTTTTACTTCCACACACGGTTAATCTTTATAAACCATATTTGTCAATTCTTAATTTTCAGATATTGACTTCACTACTTGCTCGGGATTCAAATATACTGAAATGAAAATCTTAGTTACTAAAAAATCTGGGTTAATGCTAGTTTTATTTTTCCATGTCCAAGCTTCTTTTTTCCTATCTTCCCCATGCACTGCACTTCCTAGTTGAGCTAGGCAAATCCAGTTGACCTTTTTAGATGCATCTACATTTTATTTTATGAAGTGGTTCTGTATTTATATGCATATTCCTTTCTGTTTCAGTATCGAGACATTGTACGACAGTTTATCAAGGGTACAGATGGGCTTTCTGGGGCTTTTGCTGAATGCCTTTGTGGAAGCCCAAACTTATATCAGGTTTGTCTTCTATGATCTGCCTCTAGAACACACTTGGCGCCAAACAGGTGATAGTTATGGTCTCATAATCTTTCTCATAAAAGATTTCCTATGTTTTTTTTTAAAAAAAAGAAAATGAAAGAAAGGAAAGAATCATTTTGGTATGCAAATATGGAATTTTGATTTAAAATTTCCCGTCATAGAATCCTTGATAGTTATTAGCCATATCTGGGGCATATCTTATCCTACATTGTCTCATATGTAATATTTTTGAACTCCAAAGAAATCATCTATTTTTTTTACATTCATTCCTTTGAATCCTTGCTGTGTCTGTGAATCAGGGAGGAGGAGGGAAACCATGGAACAGTGTCAACTTTATATGTGCACATGATGGTTTTACTTTGGCTGATCTAGTTACCTATAACAACAAACACAACTTAGCAAATGGGGAAGACAACAATGATGGAGAAAGTCATAACTATAGCTGGAACTGTGGACAGGTAGATATTTTGGTTAAACTTTAACCTTGTGCTTTTATTTGGTTTGAATTTCAAGGGGTATATGAAATTGGCACGGAGGTTAGAATTTGTCCAGCTTGATGGCTTGAATTGGAAACACTACCATTTCCTGTGCACTTGAATTGCAGACACTACCATTGCCAGTATCCATTAGATAGATGTTATGATTTACCTCCCCCCTTCCCCCCGGGCGGGGAAAAGGAACAAAAAAAAGAAATATAATGCAAATGTCTGTTTCAGTACCTTTTCAATTCAAGTTTTAGCTGACCAAATTCAGAATTTAAAGAAGTGACCATTTGCTTTACCAAAAATGGCCAAAGAGAAACAATTGCTTTTGATGATTTAATTTGCTTGAATAAGATATAGCGACTGAAAGCATGCTATTTCCATATAATTAACTCTTCTTATGCATTTGATTACTTGAGGACCCATTGACAATTAGATAGGTTGAGGAAAAGCTAAAGAAAAAAATGTGACTAGTGAAATTAACATTATTGTACCTTCATCGTAGTTAGTTAATTTGAAATTCATCAAAATTGTGATTCTGCCATTGCAAATACATGTTTTGAATCTGTAACATTGTACTTTTTATCAACTAAGCTGTTGCATCGAGCATCAAACCCATTCCTTTGGTCATTTGAAGAACTCACCTTTACACATGCAACCTCATGTCAAAAACTTTTCTGTAAATGCCATGCTTTTTATCCTGCTATCCAAATATTCTCTTTGGACTTTTCCCTTTAATTGGCTCTATTAATTTGGATACACAATGGTCATTTAGGAGGGGGAGTTTGCAAGTATTTCGGTAAAGAAACTGAGGAAACGCCAAATGCGGAATTTCTTCCTCTGCCTTATGGTTTCCCAAGTAAGGTTAAATCATTGTTATGCACATTGGATTATTTTGTCGCATGGGACTACAGTTACCTGTATTTATGTCAGAAGTAGACACTACAATTAAAGGAAATTAAACTGTAAGTTTCTCTCAGTTGGATAGTTGTGGAATTCATTTAACACAGATTACTAAATGCTACATGTTTTTTTTTTTTTCTTTTTGGTATGCATTCAAATACAATTTTTGCTTGCTTTATGAAGCAAAAATGTAGTAAAAGTCACAACTAAAAGGTCTTAGTAGATAATGTTGGGTTGGAAAGAACCCACGCTCAACTTGCTCTTGGTCAAACTTGTTCATGAGCAGCTCCATTAAATCTTGTTTATGGACTTATTTGTGAACTTCATTGACTTGGTTATGAGCTCAATTGAAGGGGAGAGTAACATAAATACTATTAGATGATTTTTAAAGGATAGAACATGTATCATTCTTTACCAGTGATCCAAATTTAGAGTTAAGACTAAATGGCAATGAGGGAGAGAGGCTTAGCAAATTCTAAACTTATCCGATGTAGGATAGCACCCATCCAACACCCCTACCCTTTAAGGGCCCTTGCTAACAATTGAAACTAATATGTGAAACATGTGACACAATAGAAGAAACAAACAACTAATGGGAAAAACAATATGGGTTCTGATATCATGCTAAGAATCTGATTGAACCCAATTGGAAACAAGTGGGAGCTTTTAACTAATTTCCATCCAGTCAATGGTTCAATTAGGTTAAAATAGTTGACTGTTCATTTGATTGCAATAAAACAATAGGGGCTTGATGATTATTTAATTTTACTTCTAGGTCCTTTTTTATATTTAAACCATTTTATCTGAAGTTGTGGGAGACAAAAGGCTGCAATTGGCCATCTATTCACCGCCCACTTAAAGCTAATATCACCTTTGAGGAAATTTTTGTTGGTATGACTAATACGACCCAAAATAAATTATAATAAAATACTTTTAGTGTCCTAGTTTGTCTGAGTAATTCTGTAAAGATCGGGTTAAACTTTGAAGCCATTTTTTGTGTTACTTTTCACTAAAGTATTTATTCATGTAGCTTGTGGTTGGGGTTTCATCATCTTTACTAACTATGATCTTTATTTAACCAGGGTGTCCCAATGATTCACATGGGTGATGAATATGGTCACACAAAAGGGGGGAACAACAACACATACTGCCATGATAATTATGTGATCCTCTAAACCCTCATTGGGTCCAAATTTATCTTGACCGTTATTGTTGATTTTGTTAATTAGTGCTGTGATGCAGATCAACTACTTTCGGTGGGATAAAAAGGAAGAGTCTTCATCTGATCTCTTCAGGTTCTTCTGTCTTATGACCAAGTTCCGCCGGTGAGCACCTTTTTTGAGTGAGCATGCCCTCATAATTCCCTGTTCTGCATTTTGATTATTTGATTTGTGTTGAAATCTTGCAGTGAATGTGAGTCACTTGGCTTAAATGACTTCCCAACGGCAGAGAGGTTGCAGTGGCATGGTCATACTCCTGGAAAGCCAGACTGGTCTGACACAAGTCGTTTTGTTGCATTCACATTGGTACCTTCTCATCAAACCTTCATGTCACATTTGTGATTTTGTACTTTTTTATACACTGGTATTTGTATCTATGAGGATAAGGAATATATGATCTAGTGTAAGATATAACAATTAACAAGCTCCAGAAACAAAGTGGTCTTGTCTCTAGTTGACTATCTGAACTGGAATTAGGTTGTTCCATTTTAGAGCCCTGCTTGCTATAGAGCCTATTAACTTGCATGATGCAGTTTTAATGAAATATGTGGAAGTATAACCAACTAGGATTGCAATTTGGTAATTCCATTTTTCTAGTGTATATGCTACAAGAACATGTACGTGTGGTAACCATAATTGCATATACAAGAATAAATGTAGATGCACAGAACATGCTGGACAATGGTTTGGGCACATGCTTAAAATAGCAGGTTCATAGATAAGTTGGGGGAGGGTGTTACTAGTCATGTTTTGTGATACTGTATGCCGTATTATTATTCTAGTGAGCGATGTTTACAGAAATCATCTCGGTATAAAAGAACAAATGTAAATGCTTTAGTAATTAAACTGTCCACTGATGTTGAATCTATTTCTACTGGTATCAAGTGGAGTTGAATATATACACATAAATATCAATTCCTAAATGGTCAATCCGCAAGTCTTGATAACGACAGTTTCAATATCTCAATCCTCAAGTTTAATGATCCAAATTTCTTGTGATTGAAAAAAGAATTCATACATGCATGTAGACCTGTCAATTTTGACTTGAATTTGAAAACCCAATTGGATCTAAACCCAAACTCGACCCAACCTGATTTGATTGCAAAAAGGCAACAATTAACCCGAATTGATCCATGAAACAACCAACTTTTAACTAATCCCTAAAGAAGCCACTAACCTTTACTCCATACCTAAACAAACCCATAACATAAATCGACCTTTCACTTGAACCTGGGGCATATACTGATACAAATAAAAGGATAAGAGCTTATTTAAGTACAAAAGATGTAGGGGGCTTATCTAAAGAACGAGGTAAAGGTCATGGGATTTTTTCATATATATTTAGCCATCAAACACCTAGCAAAAAATTGACTTGCTTTTTCTTTTGACCAGAGGAGTGACTTGCTTGATAATTCAAAAGTTTAGGGCAACCCTATGTAATAGCAAGAGTTTCACTATCTACACAGTTTTGAGGGAAGTCAAATGTTGTTAATAGAATTGTGTATTGCCTCAAAATCTTTGGTGAGATCAATTAACGCGGTTCTGTTCTTGCTTATATTGCTGTTTATTTGATAGGTTATTGAGAAATCTTTATTTACCTGTATCCACAACCCCTTCTGTTCTTCTAATTTCCATTGCAGTACTTTGACTGGATTATCATTTGATTCTACCCAGATTGATTCTGTGAAGGGAGAAATCTATGTTGCTTTCAACACCAGTCATTTACCGGTTACAATTACATTGCCAGAGCGCCCAGGATATAGATGGGAGCCATTGGTGGATACTAGTAAGCCTGCACCATTTGATTTTCTATCCAATGAAGTCCCAGAAAGAGATTTGGCCATCAAACAATATGCTCATTTCCTTGATGCCAATCTATACCCTATGCTCAGTTATTCTTCAATTGTTCTTCTACTTTCACCAGATGAAAATGCTTAGTTTAAAAATCCTATCAACATTTTTCTAGGCCAAGCTTATACGACTGAAAATGACATGCATGTTGTATAAAATCTATGCATCAAACCTTTGACATGAAGTAAAATTAGTCTCAGATCTATACAGTATATTTCTAAAGTTTGCAGTAAATAATAGCTCTTGTTGATTGAAGAAGATATTTTATTTTATATAGGTTACGATTTGTGCAGAAGAAAACTCTGTTGCATTTTATTATATATTCCTTAGGTGAGGTATAGTTATAATGATATTTACATAAAATTCTCGAGATAGAAATTTAGTACTATTTGCTTGACATTTTGGTTTTGTTATAAACTTTCAACTTACTACTTCGAGATGCATAAGTTTTTGATACATTAAACTATATAAGTTATGCATACATGGTCATTCACTTATTCAAGATTTAGATAAGTCGCACTATGAACTAATCCATAAATGGATCTAGGATTATTTCAACTTAGGTTTGAGCTTATGTAGTTTAGGCGTAGTTTAGGAATGCTTCTCAAAAGTGTTTTGGGAAAAAAAACATTTTTGGGGAGAAGTTAAAATTTTCAGCTTCTGAAAAAAGTGCTTTTGGGCCAATTTTTGGCTTGAGAGAAGTACTTTTCTCTCAAAAAGCATTTTGTTTAGGAATGCTTTTGTCCCAAAAGTGCTTATCAGAAGCAATACTAAACAGACCCTTAGTTCAATGAGGGTTGCGCACATGTGAATGGACTTGTGCCAATGAAGTACCTCAAAATTTTAGCACAACATTGATTTTTAGTTGGTAGTTTTTGACTTGTAATTTTTCTTTCTTATAATACGTAACAAAATTGTGTACTTAGACTAAGCAATAGATAATTGTATGCAGACTCTTTACGAGGTAAGAGGATAATGACATGTGAACCTAAATACTATGAAGAATATGAGAAGAGTCCCATTAGTTTTGACGACTTGAATTGAAGATAAAGGATTACATTGACTATCCAAAACACCTATTTAAGCAAAAGAATCAGTTGATTTACTCAACAAGAGTAAGATGATATTGTGATTTTGAAATCTGCTAATTTGGGGAATCTTTTATTTGAGGGAGTGAGAATTGAATTATGATGTAAAAAGGTAAGGCTGTTGTAACATCTCATGACCCAATTGTCGGGTTCGAAGTTACGAAATGTTACATTTATTACTAGAGCAATAGCTATATCATTTGAAATTCAGTTCAATAATTAATACATGCTATTAGGTTTAATGCCTAATTAGAACATGTTATATAATCGTATTTAAGATTTGAACAAGCTTACGAAAGTTCTTTCGATAACTCGAGGTTGTTTGAGTACAAAAATGTTACATTTTCAAAATTATTGGGTTGGTGTTGCAACGTCAAGGGTATCACCTCGCGACTTCGATAAATAGTGAGTTTTGTCGTAATATTGAAGGTTTGAAGTGGGGACATCACCCTCTGTTGATTTTACTGTTACGACGTTTCCTACTATTTTTACAACACTTGTTGAACATATCTAAGTTCATTTAGTCCCTATGCTCATACATATATAAAATCTCAATTCATATGCCTATAAGAGAGTCCACTTTTTTTTTTCATTCAAGATACCAAAATGTCAATATACTGCACCTTAACACGTATATGACCATTTGCATAACATAACCATTTAAACCTTATACTAGCTACATGATAACTTTAACAATTCATATGCTTTAATTCAATTTTGACTTCTACTAATTCAAGGTTCCAAAATGACTATTTGCATTATAAAATCGACTCAACTTTAGGTACATGCTATATATTAGAACGTAAAGGATTTATGCAAAATTTGTTGAGTCAAGAGCTGTAGGTTGGATGTTGAATCACTCATTGAGACTACAAGATTTAATGACACCTACGTATTTGCTGAGCAATAAAGCTTAGTAGAACTTTCATGATTTAAGTCAATAATACAAAAGCATTAACGTGTTAAAAATACAATCAATACATGATCAGTTATCAACTATTTCAATTCACCTTTTCATGTCTCATATACCCAATTAATGTACAATCCCATTTTACGATCTACATGTATTACCATGCTTCCAATAACAAATTATAGTTTATCTATGTGTAAACATGATTTACCAATCTCATCAATATTTCATTTATCTAGTTCATATTTCATAGTCTTTATTTTATTCTGTCATCCTAAGTTGTTCGCTAATGATGCCTTTTAGAATTTGCATATTCTACCATCTCGAGTGGCCTGCCAACGATGACTTTTACTATTTGCATATTCTACCATATTGGGAAGGTGTTGTTTGCTTTTATTTTATGGAAAATATGGTTTACTCAAAACAACACGATTTTTGCAGCAAAAGAACTGTAACGAGGTCACTAATAAAGCCATGTGTAAAGCCATAGAGTATTTTGCTATCTCAGCCCCCATTAAGTCCTTTCCAATCCTTAGTATTGTTGGCGTTCGGTGGCATCCTCCTCCCCAAGGTTGGTTTAAGCTGAACACAAATGGCTTCACTTTCTAACCTAGGGAATGTAGGAGCATGAGCGTTGATTAGGGATAGTAAAGGAGATTGGATCGTGGGAAGCCATCGACACATTCCCCTAGCCACGAGCGTGTCTGCAGAACTGTGAGCACTTAGGGATCGGTTGCATTTTGTTAAAGATCTGAATATCAGAAAAAATTGTTGAACTTGATGCTATAGTTCTCACTGCTTACATCAAGAATGACACTATCACTAACCCCCTATTATTTTCACTTGTTCATGAGTGCAGGACCATTATCTCCCAATTTGAACGCCATAAGTTTCAACACACATTCAGGGAAGGCAACCGCTGTACGAACATGCTGGTCAAACTTGGAAGCTCCATTGTTGTTTGTTCCACTGAATGTATTTTGCCTTGCTTGTACTCATTTTGTCAACAACCTTCACACTGTTTAAGCCTCCCTTTTACATTCTGATTTTGTCACTATCTTATGTTAGATTTTTCATGATTAAGTAAAGAAAAAAATTAAAATAATAAATTGAGTATTATCCCAATCGTAATGAGCATTGTTATTAATGTAAAAGAACATGAATTTAAATACGTTAAAATATATTATGTTCCTATTTATGCATTGAATCACGATATCATTTTATTTATTATCTTAAAAAGAAAGTGTAATAAATAAGATTATAAAATAAAACAGTTTACAGAAACGCCCCCCATTGAATTGTGATTTTAATATATTATATGGGTAGAAACGGAAACTCAAGTTCTAATTATATAAAATAAAATATTTATATAGTATAAAAGAAAAGGGCTCAACCGCTCTCAAGACTTCCATTTTGGAATACTCTAGAGATTTCTCCAGAGACTGTCAGAAATTTCTTGATCCCTCGTTTAAATTTCTCAAGTTTTATACCATCCAAGTTCTCAACTATTTAGGAATGATTTGTTGAAAGAGGAAGAGAAAAGAAAATGGGTTTGATTGGGAAGTTGAAGCGGAAGGACATCGACCAATTTAACGAAGACTTCTCCGATTTCTCGCTTTCGTCGCCGGCCACCAAGATTCGTCGTCTGGATGCTGATTTGCCCCCCATAATTGAGGAAGACTCCCTCCCTGAGAATCACGAAAAGGCCATCGTTCTCTTTAACCCAAACCCACTTCTTTTTCATGACACACCTCCCTTGTCTTCCCCTGCTTCTACCCTTTCCTTCTCTTTCGATTCTCACCTCCTCTCCGGATTTAAGAGTACGTTTCTTATGATTTCATTTCCAGTTTGTCGCTTTTTCGATTTTACGGTATTTTTCTAGTTCTGATTTTGGACTTTTGTTGTGCAGACCAAATTCTACGGGCAGCTGACATGAAATCAGCCGAAACTGAAGAGAACAAGATGGAAAACGGAGGATGTCTAGCAGTTGTTCCATGGGTTCCCTCTCAGATTGCTTCAGTAGAAAGTAGAGATAGCGAACAGCAAGTTCCAGCGTTGATGGAAACTGATGAAATGGATGTAGAAGAGAACTGTAGCAACAATGGAAGTATGCAGGAAGAGCATGGGTATGAATTGGATGGGTTGAAGCCAAGAGACACCCTCCATAACTGGGCGCAGCAGCAACATTGCATGCTTCCCCAGCCTCCTCAAAACCCTTTTACTCCAATCACATGGTCTGATTGATAACTGGGGATTATAGTGTTGCCTTTTCCTTTTGTAAATGGTTTTGTCGTGTAATGTTAGGGGTTAAGAAATGAGATGGACAGAGGCCTGAGTAAGAGGTGACGGGGGGTTTCCTCTTTTGCTTGCCTGCTTCATTCAACGATTTTGAGGGGCATAAATGCTTGAAACCTTTCCTCTACTGGGTGGGGTGTACCTTCTCCTCTTATGGTAATTGAAGCTTCTTCTCTTATATGGTAATTGAAGCTAAATTTATGTGCCTTTTTGTTTTAACGACTGCTCTGTTTCAGTCCTTAGCATTACCATGGTATGTACTGAATGTTATGTAGATTTTGCTTTTGAACAAAACCACCAATGGGATAATATTAAATTAATCAGTGATTGATACATCTCTGTATCTCAGAAAACAACACAAAACATACTGTTGATTTGAATATCAGATTTTGCATCTACATGTATTGTGCCATTTTGATTATGCTCATGAGTAGGATCTTGGATTTAGATCCAAGTGATTGGTTGAGCCGTGGCCTTTTGTTTCTAAAAGGTTCCCCAAAAGTGTTCTTTGATGTGACCAAATAATGGCTAATATCAGAACAGGTTTCATTTTGAAAAGCATAAATTTGGGGTAATGAAGTTGACGGATATCTCTTGGAAGATGGGGAAAATATGGTTGATGATTAAACAAATTGTGTTCTTTGTTTCAATGTTCGTGTTCTGTTTTCCAACACTTGAACAAATGGCCATCTTTTCCTTGCCTAAATGTTCAAATACCTTTACCCAATGATTTCGTTCTGGGTTATTTCTAATATCGAATGTCTTATTTCTCGATTGAGTTTTAGGGTCAGTTTGTTTTAACGTAAAAGTTCTCATGAAAAATATTTTCATCTTTTCTAAATATTTGTTTTAACAGAAAATTATCCATTACTCTCGTAAAATGTCTTATTAATTTTCTTATATTATATTATCTACTACATTCTATAATTTAGTTATTCACTATGTACGAGGATTCTCTCCGCTAAACATCATCGAACTCATAATTAGCGAATTGGTCGGCTTAATTCCTACTAGATGCACGCTAAAGAGACCCTCCTATAAGTTTATTAGAATTGACTTTATATCAATGAAATCTCATCATCTTTATCTAATTATTTAATATTTTACTACTGGTTGTTAATTTCTTTACTTTCATTTATTTTTAAAATATTATTTTATTCTCTCAATTATTTTTTAAAATCAATGGACTGTTATCATATATTAGATCACTTCTCATTAATTAGTAAATATCTTTTAAATTGTATAATATATTAGTTAATACATTTAAAAATTAAATATGTAAAATCATGTACAATGTATATAACATGAGAACTAGAGGTGTTAATAGGTTAGGTCGGGTTGGGTTCTTACAATGTATTTAGAAATTTTTTTTTTAAGTTCGAACTTGGTTTGGCCTAAAAAATAGGTTTATCTTTTTGTCCAAGCTCGACCCAAGTTAAGAAATGTAAGTCCGAGTCCGATTTGACTCTTTCATATTTGATTTTTTAAAATTAGTTTTTAATTAAAATTATTTTTTTAAAAAAAATATAATACACTAAATACACTAAAATAAAAGTTTTCTAACATATTAAAAAGTATTTATATTACAAAGATTACCATAAATATAACAAATGTTCTATTATATTAAAAATATAAATAAATATAATAAATATTTTATTGTATTAAATATAATTTTTAAAATTTTATATTTTGGTTTACGTTATTTAGTTCGATAGGTTTTTTTTTAAGTTTTGAATAATGAGTTTAATTGTTATTTAGTTAGTGATTTAATATGATGAATATAAATGTATAATAATTATTTAATAAATATAATTAATATAATATTTTTTTGTAACATAATATATTCAGGCCAGGCTAAGTTTAGGTAAAAAAAGAAAAAATCTAACCCAAGGCCTGGCTTATATGGAAGTAGGCTTTAAACTTTATCAAAGTCTATTTTTCGAATAGATCTTCAGGTTTGAATGAGTGATCCAAGCTTAGAGCAAGTCTAACGAGAGCCGGTCTTTATTAAAAAGAAAATCTATTTCAAAGTAAAAAATAAATAAGTTACATTGCAGGTCACTCAGCTCTGCTTATATTTTTTTCTTGAACACTCAACTATAAAAAGTTATAAATTGGTCACCTAAATAATTATGTTTGTATTTTTTATTTAGTTCCATCAAGTTTTGTTACCTTTATGACAAAAAGATGATATGGCAATTCTAAAATTGGTATAATGACAAAATTTAACCTTTTAACATTTTCATATTATCTCAATTTGATCATAATTTTAAAAAAAAATTAATCCTCAACATATACATATTATATAAGTTGACTCCTAATTTTAAAAATATATAAAATAGAACAAGAGCGCAAACCAAGTAGAATGAGAGTCATGCCATGCAAGGGTAGCCAAAACCACCATTTTCAAAAGCCAAACTAATAAACCTTAGAATTCAACTATAAGCAAAAAAAAATAAAAAAAAAAAATTATCATACAACAAAACCAAGGAAAATATTTGGGTTTTGGCTTTGAATATTCTTATTTTCTCTTAAAAACCAAAGGATTTTAAAGTTGATTTCAGATCCAAAAATAGAAAATTTTGTTAAAAAGCATAAAGAAAGCATATGCATGAGGCAAAGTAGCAATTATATGGGGAGGACAACACTTACAAATGCAAAAATCTAGATAAGTAAATTGATCAAGTTAGCACAAAACTTTTGTTCATCGTGTTCTCAGGGTAAAAAGGTAAAATTAAATAAGAGAGAAAACTCTTATATATAAAAATTAGATTACGATTACTTTTGTGATGGTATATAATAGTGTTGAGGCTCTTTTCTATCTTTTCTTCTATGGAGGCTATTTTCATATTTATAAGACATAGTTCTCTGACGTGATATGCTAGAGGTAATTAGATGTTATGCATAACGATACCCCTTAAGCTTGACACCTATCCTTACAGTTATCCCTACTGAGATCCTGCATGCTAGTGAGGTGGTGAACTAGCGAGGTAGCGAGCTAACAAAGTGGTGAACTAGTGGGAAGATGTCGTCCCTTCATCGGATCAGTTTCTGGGTCACTCGAATAAATCAAATTTTGTGATATATTCTATAACAATTACTTCTTATCTTGTCAAAAAAGAATCATAAAATGACTTTTCTAATACCGGCATACACACACGTAAATCGGTGTACTTTAGACCTATGAAATTTGATTCTCATCAACTACTTAAATATTTCAATTTCTTATAATTTATCTAACACTAACCTATAAACTTTATATTAGATATATTTTTCATCTTATTCGTTTGACCAAAACATTCCACTATAATTCAAATTTGATAACAATTAGAAGTAGAATTTCAATAAAATTAAAATGCAATTTTCCTATATAATTTTGTGCGTTCAATTATCATTTAATTTCAAAATTTTAAGTTTAATTTTTTTAATTGATTTTAAGTTGATTTCATACTCGTCCATATTTTCTAACATATGAAATAAAAAAATAGTAAAAATATTTATTAAAAAGTCATTTGAACATTTTCTAGTTTTTCTTTTATATTCTTTAAAAAAATTAAATTAAATTTCAAAAAAATTAAATTTATAAATTTATTAAATCATATAAATTATTTGACCGATTAACTTTATAAAAAAAATAGTCATTTTAACATTCATTTAATTTGTCCTCTCTTTTAGCTGTTAAACTTTCACTTTTACTGTTTGTCAAAACACCTCCAAAATAAATGGAGAAATTAACGTCTAACTTTGTTGACGTGGCATACACATGTATTGCCACAATAACAATTAATTAATTAACTTTTCCATCGCTTTTGAGATGATTTGATAAACAATACAAATTTAAGAGCCAAAAAGACGAAAATTTAAATGAAAGGCTAAATTTTTTGTGTAAAGCTATTATTACAATTTGCTCATTCCATTGCATTCCACCCAACTAAATAATTATATTTTTATATTATGTTACAATTTTATACCACACCCATGGAATAGATTTTCAATCATAACTCTATTCCATTCTAGCTAACATGCCAGAAGTGTTTCTCTCCCTCCTATCCATCAAGACTTCACTCCCCAAAAACCTCTCATCTTTCCCCCTATTATCCCTTGCCTCCTCCCCCTCATATACATGAATACCAAGGACTACCCGTACTCCCTTCTCACCCTTTCCTTATTCGATAAATGCTAAGCAGCAGTTTAGAAATGCATTCAGCAAACAGAAGAAAATTCTCAAATGTTATTCCCATACAAGGTGAATTAGTTTATGAGATTATCATAAAGCAGACAATGGAAATGATGCATGGCCTTCTCAACATTTGGCGCATACCTTCCAGTACTATATGCTGGTGATTCAATACCCTTTTGAACACCTTCACACAGTCTGATGTCTTCCATCTGCGTATTTTCCTTGGTTATTAAACAGGTTTTGGAGGTTGCAAGATTAACAGTAAATTTTGAGCATACAAACAAAACCAGAGATTATTTGCTAGTACCTGAACTTTTTCACTATCCGCTAGACTTCTCTCAATGAAAGCTTTGTCATCCTAAGGCCAAAACAAGTGCTCGGTTAAATAGGAACCATATTACCAATACATGAAAAACGAAATGAGTTACAGAATACTTGCCGCACAGAAAATCTTCTCTATAATAAAATAGAAAAATAGTTGAATTCTACAGACTGCAACTATGGATAACAAGTAGAAAACATCAATATTATGTAAGAGGAACTTTCAAACCCTGGTTAATGTCAGCATCCCACACACGCATGCACTTTGAACTGCCCAACATACATAAACACAACATTTGAGAGGCTAATGCATATGAAACCAAGCATAAGTCTCCTCTAAAACAACATTACCTGTCATTAACCTTGTATACTCTAAAACTTATGCAAAAATAGAAGCATGTATCTAGTATATGTGCAGAATTCAGAGCTCAAGACATAGAGGTACAGTAAAAGATTTTGTGGTATATATATGCCTTCATTACTCTTTACCTAGACATATTCTTTGCATTTAATATTTGCCATCCAAAAGTTGAAGGAGCTTTACACCTAAACCATTCAGTGATAACCAACAACACTAGATAGTTTCAAGAAAGTTCAATTTGGAATTAGAACAATTCTCAAGGTGCCTTATTTATAAATGTTAGTTTTAGTTTCAATAATCTATATTATTAACAACACTTAAGTTATTGAGCCCACGAAGATTATATACTGTCAATCTAATGAAAAGAAGCTGAATGGTTTCTTTATGCAGGATAAGATCAAAGCCGTGATCAAAACAGTCTTTTAAACAAAATATTTTCATAATTCACAGCTTTATGTGCAGAATCTTTCACATTTTAAACAGGCGCTTAATTATCTTTTCACCAATAGAAAATCAGACATTTTTTTTCAACAAAACGAAATCAAATATTTGATACAGGGAAAAGAGACAATTATGTATATGCATGTGCGACTGAGGGCAGGTGAACAATGGTTGATGCAATCATCATTCTCCAAGTACATATTGTGCATCGAGAAGCACATAGACATGGTTGCAGAGTGACACTCAGTATCTGTAATCAAAAGGCTACTATTTTCTTTATCCGGGATAATATGGTGCATGCATTAGATGATTGTTTTACTCAGTATTACAGTATCCTTCCTTTCATTCCTGAACAAATAACAACAACATCAGGAAATATGTCATCCTTCGCCTACCCTTGGAAGACTGCAACCAACATTCATGTCTCAAAAACAGACAGGTTTCCACCAGTTATCTCCCATAGATAATTAGAAGCACCCAACCTTGCTTTTGATAGAAGAACTTGGGGTGGAAAGGCTTCTGCCTTTCTAAAAGTTACCAACCTCAAATGTCAAGTCTTCAACTAGGAAAATTGATCCAGTGCCAAGTCTGAAATTTTTGCTGCCTGTGTGAATCCTATATTCTTAAGGAGATACAGCAGGTTATATGCTTTCAACCTGGTAGTTGCCTGTAAGCATGCAGGAGTTCCTCTAATTTTCTGGTAGGCTCACTGCTCACATTGTCAGTTATGCTTAATCCACAAATTAATAAAAGGAAATAGCTGGGCATCTAAGAGGCAACTATTCTATGCGGGCCATTTACAGCTCATCCAGTTTAAAAACCTGACAGTGATTGCTTATATCCTAAAACACTTATGGACCCTTTCTCTTTTTTTTTCAGTTCTGAGTCCAAATGAGTTGCTTGTGTTCATGCATATCCTAGAAGAACTTGTTTCTAGCAAGCTAATGTGCCAACTATATGTAGAGAGAATTGTCACCTGCAGACTGTGTGACAGACAAGGCTTTATTGGTGGTTTCAGAGTCTGGAAGTCTACTAGTGTTTATACATGGAACAGTAGATGGAAGAAGCAGAGTCCTTTAAGATGAATATAAACAACATTCTCTTCTTCCATCTACTGTCCTTACAAGAACCGGCATAGAGAAAATCCAGACCTGCTGCATCTTGTCCTCGCTATTCCTGTCTTGTATATTACAAGTGAAAGCATAAAAAAGAAGGCATTGCTATTCAAGCCTAGTAACTAAACATGTCAGATCCTGTTTGTCTTATGTATTTGACTAACAACACAGGAAGAATCCCAAAACATGCCGTAAACAAGATTTATCCTCTTTTTACATGACGTATAGTCGTTGCAAGTGTCATAATTTACCTTGCTCAAAGTATCTAGCTTATAGGTACAAAATAAAATTTATTCACTTGCTTACTACTATGCATTGTGAATACTATGTTTTCACATGTTTGATATTCTAAAACTACAATGAGCATATAAATCATATAATAAATAAAATTACCTTAAAAGAAGCTTCAAGGAAATAGTCGAACACTACAAGGCATTTCCTTGGTCCCAATGGGATTGCCAGATTGGTGTCCATCCAAGGTCCATACCTACAAGACCAATAGAAAAATATATATTACTGGAATGAGTGGAAAGTCAAAAGGCAAGTGATAAAATGTGAATGGACATAAAGACCTGTTAATCATGAAATTTGGATAAATGAAAGCATAAAAGGCTTTTGATCCAAGCCGATCATCTTCCTTCTCTTTAGAGCCACCTTCAGCACTTTGGATGCTAACCTTTTCAAATATCTATTCATAAACAATTATCACTGTTACACTGTGACCCAATATAAGAAAAGAGTAAATCAGAAACACCAAACATGACATGTTTAAGCATGTCCGTATTACATTACAAGCCAAACAAATAGCATTTTAATCTTAATTATAACTAGCAGAAAGGTCAGACCGAAGCATACTGAGGTGGTATATGAATCAAGTGAAAGACCAGATGCAAGGCCTTTGTGTGCAAATGGCACATGGTAACCACCATCCAAGTAGTTGTCGCAGAATACCTGTAAGTAAAAGAAACAAAAAACAACTAGCCATCTCCATGTATGTTCAACAAGCTTTGGACAACAATCATATAATCATTAACATGGAGAATATGCAATTTAATATTCAAGACAACATAATGTCGTTAGTGCTAGTGATAATAATAATTAATGCTTTATCAGAAGACAAAGCATACAGACAGCATCATCAAAGCTACAAGGAAACTCCATATATCATTTAGGTATTATCATAAAAAGCTATGAGCAAGAAATTAAATTGAAGGAGCTTCCATTAACCACAGAGACGCACCTTCCAGTTACATTCAATGATGTACTCACGTCGACAAACATAAGTTAGTGTGGTATCAACTCCATTAAGGCTAAATAATTCAGAGGAGCTACCAAGCCATTCACTTGCAACTTTGTCAGTATCAATATTGTCCTTTTGTAAAATCTCATTGTCCATATTAAGAAGAACAAATGGTCCCCAAGTAGCAACTTTTATAGGTACAAGTCCAAAGTCCTATCATCAATCGCAACAAATATCCACAGAGTTATTAGTTTAATAGGAAAATATCACACAAGAAAAAGAAAGATTGCTGTTGTATTAACAAAAAGGCAAACAATTATGTTAAAGTACTCGACGGAATACATTTATGGAGAAGTCCTCTATTCCTGAAATTCTAGTCGCTTTACGAAGTTCTCCCTTTAAACCATATGTCCACCCCTGCAGAAAATATTGGATTTGGATTATATCTAGTGCGTAAACTGGTTGGCATCTTAGCAGTAAATGGTAAGTAGAGAAGAGTTTGATCAAACTACTGTGATTTTCAAGTCATAATTGGAATATCGGAACAGCACAAATGGTGCAAGGATGTCACTTATAAAAAAGGAATTGTTGTTTATCCAAGAGAGGAATCGTTATTTTGCCACAAATTAATTTGCGAGGATTTTCCACTTTAAGTGGAATATTTGGATGTGTAAAGTACCATCTGTTGATAAAAGCAACTTGAGCAATAGTCAACAAAAATAACATAAAGTGGAAAAGGGAAATTTGAAGGGAACATCATAAGGTCCCAATTGCAGATTAGGATGAAGTTTCACATCGAGACAGAAATAAAAAAAGCTAAAACAATTTAAGGTCAAAAACATGGAAAAATCAGGATGTTGATTAAATAAATCACAAAAGAGACAAACAGATTTACATGGTAAGGGCATGTAAAACAAGACGTTTTCCCACTTCCAGACACAAGAAGAGAGGCATGATGTCTACAAACATTGTGAAAAGCAGCTATTTTGCCATTATCATCCCTGCATACCACAAACTCTACATTTCCCAGTCTGCATGAACACAGGAAAACTTCAATCCTTCTTACACGTGAAAAAAAAAAAAAGATCATATTTCATTTGCTCTACCCTTAAATTTCCCAAGGACCACAAGATAGTAGCAGTATTATTTCAAAGTTATCTTAGCCAAATTCTGGTTTCAGTGGGTATATTATTACAAAATTAGATAAATGAGTGGTACCTGCCGCTGAAGAAATCACGGGGTTCTTGTATCTGTTCAGTATACCCTGAAAGATGAAAAAAAAAAAAAAAGAATCAAAATTCAACCATATAAGTAAAGAATCTTGGAATATTATGCAACAAGGTGTGAATATACTAACCAACAGCCTGCCAACCCCTGTAGAACACACGATCGAGTTCAAAAGCATAAAAGGAGGGATCAGTATACCAGGAGGAGGGGGGAGTGATGGCTTTCTCTATGGGGATTTTGGGATCAAATTCACGCACTATTTTGTGAGCTCCGTGACTCCAACTACATGATACTGAGATTGCTCTTGCTCTTGGATTATTATTATTAATAATCTGGAAATGGGTTTGGAAGAGAGATAGCCGAGTAATGGGTTTCAGTAGCAGTGTCATCTCTGTTTCCACTCTATGACTCACTGAGTTGCGGATATTCCTACTTCTTACCCCTGTTTCCAATTGCCTTGTCTCACTACCATTACTGTGCATAAAAATAATTAAAAGCCGGCAGCCACATGTAAATCATATATGTAAGTTGAACAATCAAAATCATCATATACTAAATACTAATGTAATTTAAACAAGCATTTTAGGAAATTAATTCTATATCATAGTTAGATTATTCCTATTTCTCAGTCTAATAATCAATATTTGTAATTAGATTTCAAAAAATTTACCAGTTGGATGATAGTTTAATTCACATAAAATATTATTATTAATGCAGAAGGACGTAAGTTTAACTGTAATAAAGTGTATTATTTTTCATTATGGGTTAGAGAATGACAATAAGTAGTTCTTTAATGGCTAGAACTTATAATGAAATTGTTCAACCTAAATATTGTATTGTTAAAAAAAAAAGGGTTTAAATGATTGAAACTAGATCTGATCATGGGTTTGGCCGTATTAACATTTTTTATATAAAAACAAATATAAAAATATAATACATCAAATATACTAAAAATAAATAGTAAAATAAATATTTCCTAATAAATTAAAAATATATTAAAAAAATTATACTTAAATAATGCTAAGATAATTGTTTTTAACCAATATGTCAAAATTGACTTAATCACTCAATTACTTTTAAAATCGATATTTTTAGATAATTTAACCAATTTCACTATAAATCGATATTCAATTTCACCGTTTTATCTTAAAAAGAATATTCTTTTTTTTTTAATTTCTACTTTGTCGTGAGATCGAACAAGGAATTTTAAAAAAAAAATCCACCTTTGGTTTTTTTTTTTTACCGATAATTTTTACGCTAAAAATTTCGTGGTTTTTAAAATAGATTCGAGAATACCACTGATCATTACAAAACATACCCCACCACTCATCTCTGTTTCAAAAGGGGAAAAAGAATTTATAAGAATAACTTATATTAAGATGATCTTAAAATATATAATTTTTAGGTATTAATAAAATAATTTTACATCATTAATTTTTAAAGAGATATAAATATTATTCTACACTCAGTATATTTAATTTAATTAAAATTAATTAAAATTTTAGGGAAAATGTTCAAAATATATGTTTGAAAGAAAACATAACAAAAAATAAATAAAATTTGAAAATGCTTAAATTAATAATTAATAATTAATAATAAAATAAAATAAAAATTTGAAAAAAAATAAAATTTAGAAATTGAAAAAATATAGAAAAAAACACTAGTAAAAAATAATAATTTGAAAAATTATAACCACCATTTGTTTTAAAAAATAAAAAACACCTACCTAGAAATTAAAAAAAAAAGTACTACATAAAAATAAAACAATTTTGAAAGCAAAGAAATAAAAGACGATTAAATTTTAAAAAAATAAATTAAAATGATTTAAAAATTACAATAGAAGAAGACATGTTTGTTTATTTATTAGAATTTTTAATTTGTTAAGTAATTTAATTAAAGTTAAATTAGGATTAAATATGGATGAATATATAATAAGATTTTTATATTTTTAAAAAGGTTAAATATAACATTTGGTACTTGAACTTGATATTTTTTCCTAATTGGGTACTTAAACTTTTTGTTTGCCCAATTTGATACTTAAACTTGACATTTTTTCTAATTTGGTACCAAAACTTTTTTGAGCCTAATTTGGTATCTAAACTTGACATTTTTTCCTAATTTGGTATCTAAGCTTTTTTTTAGGTTTAATTTGATACCTAAATTTATTAAATGTTATACAAATTACGCAAAACACTAACGGTGTTAAAATTTTTTTTGTTATGCTACAAAATATTATAAGTATTAGAGGAAACTCACGTTAAAAAAATAGGATTGAGTTATGCTTAACGAATTAATATTAAATATTTTTTTAAAACCCCAAATTAAAACGAATTCATTATTTTCAATAAGTAAAACAATTAATTAATTAATTAAAACTAAAAGTAATTGAACATATAAAATAAAAAAAATATCATATCATCTGTCACATGTCAATCATATATTAATTATTTTTGCTACTTCATTAAAAAAACATTGTTAGTATAATGGAGTAATTTGTAAAACGTTTCACAAGTACCAAATCGAACAAAAAAAAGATTAGGTACCAAATTAGGAAAAAGAGTCAAGTTCAGGTATCAAATTACAACCCCAAAAAGTTTAAGTACCAACTTAAGAAAAAAAAAATTTAAATTCAAGTATCAAATATTATATTAAACCTTTTAAAAATTAATGATGTGGTATTTTATTATTGCGGTCTAAAAATTATATATTTTAAAATCATCCTCGTATAATTTATCCCCATTAATTATATATATACAGTGTTGGAATAGAAACGGGCCGCATAGTACAGCCACCACCATTGCTATTTTTTTTTTATAATAAAAATTCCTTCTTTATTATTTTTTTCTACTATTGTTCTTAGCTTTATGATTATTTAGATTTAATCTAGTTTTAGACTAATAATTAATTCAGTGTTTGAATTGTGAAATTTTGAATTAATACTTAATATTTTTCACATTGATATTCGTAAATTATCTGATTTAGGGGATAGATTCAATTGTCTTACAACATCATTTTAGCATTAAATCAAGAAAGGGTGCCCCTCTATTCAATGTTAGATGGCATACAGTTGGTGAACCAATGCGACCCGTAATTGTCATATTCGGTCCATCGAAGAACGAATTGACATAACTAATTGAGTGAATGGTTGAATTCATCAAGAGAGTTAATAATCAAGTTTAAATGGCGTGTGTAGTTGAGGTCATTGATTTGAGTCGAGTTCTTCTAGTTCGTAAGGTTGCTAAGGAATTGAATCATGGAAGTTGTTTTCAAGAATATTCACTTGGTAAGATTAGTTGAACTGTAGTTAATTTACTACTATGGAAGAATTAGGAGGTTTGAGGTTGTTCCTCAATCTCTATAACCGACTTATCAATTGGAGGAGAAAATCTATTGTCTGATATCAATTTGAAACCGAAGTCAAAATCAAGCATGCAGCAAGAGTTTTTGTATATTTGTTTTATTTAAATTTAATTTAATTTTACTTTTTCTATTTCATGTTTATTTTTATTTAATTTCTATTATTTATTTAAGATTTAGATTTAACCATCATTTTCTTTAATTTCACAAATTAGAAGAAATCGTAAAATTAATCAATTTTAGTTTCTATAGGATCGACCCTACTCACTATATTGTAAATTTAATTTAATTTTGGTTTAGGTGTAGAATTTTTTTTTTTAGTGAATTCGACACCCATCAGTATCAAAACAATACAAGCTACTAATCTTTCCTCCTCTCCAATGTTTTATTTTGGTAAAACACTGTGGAGTGTACCTCGCATTTCGAAAGAAACAAACGGCGGCATCATGACGAGGAAGAGCCAACGTCACAACGACACAGTACCGACATCCCAACGAGAAGAACCTATCGTCCTAACGACGCGATGCATGGCATCCCAACAAGCCGAACATGACATCACGACCTACTCAACCGGGTTTCTTCTTCCAATCAAACTCTGATTAGTCTAGAAATTTTTTAGTCATATTAGGACTTTAATATTAGCTTATTTAAAGGGTCTTTGTAACCCTGTTTAGAGAGTTGACAGAATATCCTTTACGTGAGATTTGATGAAAAGTTTTGGGGGAGTTTTTGAGATAGCTTTGTATTTAAGTTTCGGGTTTTGCTCATTTAAGTTATTTTCTCCATCTTGTACTCTTCATTTATTTTATCATTAAGCAAAGCCTCTTTTGCTTGTGATTTTTATCCTTTTCAGAGGAGTTTTTCACATAAAATTTTTGTATTTATTCATCTCTACTTTTCTTATTCGTTATTTGTACAGGTCGATCCCCAAATTTTCTTCCTTTCTTAACTTCACCTACTTTCATACACCAAAGTCAATAGCATGCATGCCCAAAAGGAAAAAGAAAATCAATAGCATGCGATTAATTTCATAGTAACCACATAAATTAATTCTAAGCAGTTCATGACGTCAACCATGCAATTATTCAATTACCAAATAATAATTCATGCAATTATTCACTTTTAATTATTTATTTCGCCATGGAATCAAGCATGCAGCAATTAATGCATTTGAAATATATATATGCATACCAAAATAACTTCATGTGCCAATGTTGTTTATTGGTCAAGCCAGCCTTATGCTTCCATGTTCGTGAATCCATTTCTATTTTTCTTGTAATTCATTTATTGTCAAATTCAAGAATATTATTTCAAAGAATTTTATTAAAAAAATTCCAAAACTGTGGGAGAAATACGGACATCACATGTATAATAATAGTAATTACAAGTTATTGTTTACAATCATAAAAAGATTAGTCCAAATTAAAAGTGATCTAATTTGGTTAAGGTTTATTGGGTTTTACTTTTTAAATAAAGTATGAGCCAAATACGTGTAGATATTCTAATAACTAATTTCTAATTGATGATGGATTGATTAGAAATTAGGGTTAATGTGTAAAAGTTATATATTAGGGTAATGGTCACCAAATTACACATACGTAACTTTTTTAATATCTATCTTTCACTATAGCAAAAAAGGTTAATTAGAACAATTTGCGGCATTTATGTGGAAAAATGCCGCTATAGAACAAGACCTTTAGTGGCGCTTTCCCCACAAATGCCACTAGAACATGACCTTTAGCGGCGCTTTTACCAAAAATGCTGCTAAATATCATGTTCTTTAGCAGTGTTTTTAGTAAAATCGTCGCTAAAGGTCATGTTCTTTAGCGGCATTTGTGGAAAAACGCCACTAACTTTAGCAGATTTTTAACAACCAATTTTCATTCATATAGAACCCGAATTGTCAACATAATTTCCTGTAACATCAAATCCAACCAAAAACTACAAATCTAGATGATACTTCAAATCCAACGAAAGAAATATGTATATGATCTAAATTAATAAATGAAATAACAAAATATATTATATTGTTAAAATATTCTCACAATAAGAAAACAAACGTCTAAGATGGCGGATTCTGCGACTACTGAAATATCTTCATCATATTTTGAAGTCAGAAATGGAATTCGCATATATTTTCTCTTGCCTGCTCTCGCTTCCTCGCTTTGCCTCCGCTTTAAGTTGTAGCTGGAGTTCTTCATTTTTTTTAGCCTCTGCTTCTCTTGATGCTGCCTCCACTTTAAGTTGAGCAATTTGCTCAATGTGCTCGCTTGCATCTGAGCCATCTGGTCTCTTAACCTCTGAACTTCAGCTTGAGCCTGATTCCCCGAAGGCACGTATTGTTGCAAGCTGGATCCAAAATATTGGGTTGGGTTAACAAAGGATCCTTAAAATCAAACCCAACCATACCTTCCAGGACTCAAAACTTCAGTAATAATTCGGTTATCAATGTCGTCAAGATTAACAGAACTATCACTCGAAGTGATCACTTCATACCTCGCCCTTTTATCTAATATAATGATTTGACATGAAAGTGTTATAACCATAAATAATATCTAATATAAAATTAGAATTGTAAACCAGGATTTGTTATGTCAAGTCATCAAGAATAATTTAAGAACAAAACTATATGCGGAAGCATACCTAAATTCATCGATTTCTTGAAATCAATGATCTTCTAAATTAGCACACAAGTAATCTAAAGAAGGTGGCTCTCCCTTTTCTAAAGATGTGATATTAGAAAAGTTACATTGTATATAATTTGAGGACTATAACCCTAATATATATAACTTTGGCATATTAGTCCTAATTTCTAATCAGCACATTATTAATTAGAAATTAGTTACTAGAGTATCTATACATATTTGACCCATACTTTATTTAATAATTAAATCCCAATAAACCATAACCAAATTAGATCACTTTTAATTTGGGCTAACCTATTATGATAGTAAATAATAACATGTAATTACCCTTATTATATATGTAATGTCCATATTTTTCAACAGACATATTTTGGTTTATGATTTATAAAGTTTTGTATAAGAATTTTACGATTCTAACACCCTATAGTAATAGATTTAATTTATACTAAAAATCCTATCAGATGCATAATGTATATGGAAATTATAGATTTAAAATACAGATGTGTGTTTAAAAAATAATATACAATAATTAATGAAATATATGGTTTGGAACTAATGAATCATAATAATATATAAAATATGTACGATATTAAAATAAAAATAGATTAAATTATTATTATAGATGTGTGTTCAAAATTTGGTAATTATAATAAATAATTTTATTATGTTATTTTTAAAATTTATTATTGCATTTTATTTTAATGAATTTTTTAAAATATTATTTTATTATTTATTAATTGTTTCTTATAATGTTTTAATTCTTTTGATATATTTAAAATGCTTTTATTGTTATTAATTTTATTTATTATATTTTAATTTTTTGGAAGTTAAATTTTTTGGCTTTTATTTTTTATAGGAGTTATTGAATTTTTTTGTATATATAGTGTTGTTTGATTTTATATTATTTGGGTGACCACTTTTTTTTTTCTTTTTTTAGAATTGTAACATTGCCTTGATTAAATTTTCTTCTTAATCTAACTAACTAATTAACTAACTATTTATTATTTTTATTATTTTTATTATTTTTATCTTGGAAAGCATAATTATTTTTGTGTTGATAATTTCAAAATGGTGGATTCAAATTTTAAGAAGAATGATATTAAGGAAAAATAAAATAAAATCTTTAGTTTGTAAGTTTAATTTGTTTGTTTTTTATAGTGATTTGAGTTTAACTTTGTTTTAGTTTAATTTTATGGTATTTTTGAGTGAATTTATTGTGTATTTGATTGACATAAGTACATATTAACCCTTTAAAGGTAAAATTGTATTTGATCCCTTGAAAATGATAAAATTTTAATTTAATTCTTTGAAAATTATAAAGATATAGACTATTCAAATGGTGAAATTGTAGTTTTACTATTAAAAATTAAAATTTAATTTTGACCCCTAAAAAAAATTCCTGCCTTTGACCCTACCAACATGTGAAATTTATACAATATAAATAATTAGTATATCAAAATTTATATAAAAATACACATTACATTAAACAAGATTGTAATATGTGAAAATTTATTAATTGAATACCAATAAGACATTTACTATTCTTTTTTTATATCTATCATTATGAGAGCAAAGGATTATAATGAAAATTTATTAATTGAATACCAATAAGACATTTACTATTCTTTTTTTATATTTATCATTATGAGAGCAAAGGATTATAAAAAACTCTATATCAATTTATTGTGCTCACATTTGATTTTATAGAATAAATTTCTTAAATTAGAACTTTTAAGTTAAAAATAAATAAATAAATTATTTTTATTATCATATAATATTAATTTTATAATTGTATATTTTACGAGGATTGAAACGATTCTAAAGTATGCCATTAACACGAATGGTTAAACATTTTAATTGGAAAGTAATGAATAATTATTTGATATATTGACGACGAAAATTTTTAATTCTACGAAAAGTTAAAAATTGGCACATGTTTTAAGTTATATTTAAAGTTTAAAAAATAGACGGTGTACCAAATAATGATCCAAAAGTAATTAGGGTAATAAATATAAATTTATAACTAAATATCAAATATTGTGCGTGCAAGTACTTACCATTTAATTGTATAAAATCGAAAAACATTACAAATAAATAAAAAATATATCTATAAAGGAGACGGAGCTCAACAATAGGGGCATGACTTTACCTAGCAGTAACATGCAAGTGCACTTAACGGCTATTACGAAAAGTGATCAAATTGTTATCAATCGATAACGATTGTGATTTAATTGGTAGAATTGAAATATCGATAACCACTTAAACAAAGATATTGAATTAAGTAAACATATTAGGCACATGACATACATATTTTTATATCAACAAATGTTTGGCAAACAAGACATTACACATTTATGTACAGACCAAGAGAGCACTCAAAGTCAAGCTAAACTTCAACCTACATACATGATACATACGTGCGGTTCATCATTTATCATCACATTCATGCATACAGACATTACTCCATACTAAAATTCACTAAAAACAGCAAAGCAAACATATATTCTAAGCAGCAGAAAGAGAGCAAAGTTTGGTTTTCAAAATTTCCTCATTTGGTCAAGTACGTACGAGGCGAGAAGAGTCGGCGAGGTGACAACAACCCCATGTAGCGAGGCGAAGCGAGGCCCTCGATGGACCTATATTCGGATATCATGATGAACCCCTCTCTCTCCCCCCGCCGGCCACCTATTTTGCCATTGAAGGTCCCACACTTCACCAACTTCCCCACCCATGATTGTTTCTTTGGGGGCCTTTGCCCGGCTTTCATTTTCTCACACAGGTACTCCTTAACCGCCTGCAAGCTCTGCTCAAACACCTCCATGGGTGGTGAAACCAGGGGGTTTCCTTCCACGCAAAGCTTCTGGAGCTTCTTCAAGTAGCCAATGGAATCAGGCAAACTTGTTATTTTGTTGTAACTGACGTCCAATTCCACAAGGGAAACGAGAAGGCCGAGGGAATAGGGTAAGTTTTCAAGGCACTGAAAGTTTTGGCTTACGTTAAGAACCTCTAGGTTGATCAAGTTCTCCATGTCCTCGGGAAGAAACCTGAGGCAATTAAGGCGTGCATCCAAAACTCGTAGGGATGTAAGGTGAGAGATGGATTGAGGCAGGAAACCCAACTTGTTTGCGTTGACTGACAGTTTCTTGAGGTTGATGAGCTCAAATCCAATAGTGTCTGGCAGCACGCTAAGCTGGTTAAAGTTAGCATTCAGTTCTTCCAAGGACTTGCAGTTCTCAATAGTTTTAGGGAGAGTATGAAGAAGGTTGCTGGAGACGTTGAGAATCTTGAGCTTAGACAGACAACCAATGGAGTTTGGTAGAAACTTAAGCTGATTGGAGTGCACATCCAAGGCCACCACGTTCAGTAACCTGGCGGTCATTGACTCTGGTATGCTCTGCCAAATAATTTACATTACTTAATTCCCTTCAAACCTTAAAATCAAGACTTCAATTAAGAGAAGGGTAATGGGATTATTAAAAAAATAATTAACTAATTAATTCAGGTTGTACTTTCAAATCCCACAATTTCGTACAGCTCAAACACTTACGTCATTCCCATTGTTTTTTAAATAAATCCCTCAATTTAATTAACTAATTCAACTAATTGCCATATAGCTGGTGAATAAAAATCAATGCAAAGCTGACACTGTACAATATTAAATATTGATACAAAATTATTAAATTAATTAAATTAAAACATATAAAATATAATAAAACCAAAACCATCAATTTTCATAACGTACGCCAGAGTACGATTGAACCAAAAACAAAAACGTACACCTGACTACATCATATATTATATCATAACCTTTCAAATACACTGAGTTAGATAAATGTTATAAATAGTTCTAAGTATTATAAAAAAAATATATGATCGGAACTTTTAATAAGATTATTCGAAAAAATAATAATAAATATTGTTGGATAAGTTTCACATCCAGTCCTTGTAGCATTCGATTCGTTATATTCACCCCCATCATTTTATACGATTTTCCATAAGAAAGAAACAATGGGTTTAAGATCAATACGGTAGTTCAGTTTTTTTGTTTTTCCTTTTGACCAAACACTCTACCCTCGTTGGAAATGTCAATATTCAAATTTTTATGGAGATTATTCGCTGAGTTGACTTAATTTTTTTAATTTTCCATTTTCCGAGTATTTGAGATTATGTTTTAAGCTGTTTATGAAAATAATAAGAGACCACTGGATATTTTCTAGGAAAATTTTTAATCAAAAATGAATTCAGAGACACGAAAACCATGGTTGTTCATTACACAGTAAGTTTTTATAGTGTGAAAAGAAAAATATTGGATGTAAAATAAAGAAATGAAAAGAAAAGAAGATAGATAGATAGATAGATAGATAGATAGATAGGAAGGAAGGAATATACATACCTCAAGATTATTATTGGAGAGGTCTAAGTTGGAGATAGTAGCCAAGTTTAGAGAAAGAATTGGAAAGGAATCCAGTGACATGCCACTCATATCAACCCTAACCCTTCCTTCCTCCATACATCTTCTCCTGCTTCGATGATCGCCTTTGTTTTTACTCATCTCCATGAATGTCACTTGCTGCTGCTGTTCGCACATCATTTTAATTCACAGAAAAGAAAAAAGTGTATGAACATCATCCAAAACCAGAGAAGAGAGAAAAGAGCGAAAGGGAATTTTGGTTCTGGTTTTGATGAAAATGGTGATTTGCTTTGTTATATATAAATATGTATATAAAAGTACAAGGGAAAGGTACGGAGTAGAAATTAGGAGGAGAGGTGACGTTGGAGACGAAAGAGACAGGAGCAAGCGCCGTTTGGATTAGGGTTATGGAGATATAGATACGTTGCGTGGCCATCTCTCTCACTGTATAAAGTCAACCCTCTTCGCCTGCCAGCCAATCGCGCTCTTCTCATTTCCTTTGTTATTTTAATTATTTTTTTTCTTTTAATATTTTTTTTAATTTAAATTGTATATTTTTGTGATAATTAAAATTTAATTTTATTATTTTGATAGTCTATATCTTTATAAATTTTAAAAGATTAAATTAAATTTTTATCATTTCGAGGGAGTCAAAGTACAATTTGATAATTACTAATTTAAAATTTTATAAATTAAAATTTATAAATAAAAAATTTTCCATTTTAGGGGGATTTGGGCCCCTGCCATCCCTCTGGCTTCGTCACTGGCTATAGGATAACTCTTAACTTTTCTTATAGAGTCTAAAAACTTCATTGACAATGTACTAATTTTATACCATATTTTTAACGATAAGTAAAAAGGCTAGTATTTGGTACATTGACGTTATACTTTTGTTATTCCCCACGTAGCCTTAAAAATTTATCATGTTTCTTGTTTTTTAAAAAAATATTTTTTAATATACACTATACTATTATAGAACATTTATCAACCCTCAAACCTTGCTTGCGGAGTTTAACAACTCTACTAGAAGTGTACCAAATATTATTTCATAATAAAATTATTTTATAATTAAAAAGGGCACTTGACATGATCCTATTTTAAATTTGTTCTTTCCTCAATATATTTACTTAAAAATAATAGATTATGACATTTATAATGTGAGTGAAAAAAATGTAAAAAAAAAAAAACACTTATTAAAATTATATGAAAATTAAATGAATCTTTAGAAATCATAATGTCTTAAGTTCAAATCTCGTCATAATAATATTTTATAAAATTGTATGGTAGAAAAATCACATATTTAGGTGTAATGGCTTGTAATTATCTATGTCAACATACTTGGATAACCGTTATAATTAGCAAATTCTACTGAAATAAGGGTCATCAGAGCACACAATCATAGGGTTTAAAACTGAGGGTAATTATATGGGTAAATACAAACAATTACAATCAAGTCCAATTACCTTATAGCTTTTCAAACACGGGCATACATGCTTTAAGTTATACAATAATTTTTTAAGTCTAAGACATATATTTTAATTAAAGTACAATTATATTATTTTATTAATATCGTTTAAATAATCTGAAAACTCTATTAATTGAAAGAGTAAAAATTAGAAACAGACACAAATTGGTTATACAGTTCAAAATATGCGGAGGCCTTATTGTAGATATAGATAACAATTAAAGAATACAGAAAGTTTATTATAAATTAATTATAATAGTTGGTAGAAAATATATAATTAATATAAATATATATTATATCAGATTATATAAATATATTATTTATATAATTTTATGTATGAATTATAAAGTTACTTACCATAATAGTTAAAATTTGCTATTTAAAATTAAAGTAATGTATTTTTTTTTTTTGGTTAACGGAAATATAATAATTTAAATATAAAGTAATTTAATATAAAATATAAATATTTTATAATTATATAAATTCATTAATTTTTTTAATATTTAAATATTCTTTAATTGTTTTAGGGTCCGTTTATTTGCATGTAAAATATTTTTCGTAAAACATTTCATTGTTTTAATGTTTTACAATGTTTGTTTGGTGGAGAATGAATTATCAAAGGAAATCATTCTCCAAAAAAAGGGTAAAATAAAGACATTTTTAAGGAAAACATATTACCAAATTGTTTTCCGTAAGACATTTTTCAAATTGATAAGGTTTTGTTCACTGTCTTCACTGTCAAAGAAACAAAAAGGAGAAACTTTTAGAGCAACAAAGGGGAAGCTCTCTTCACTATCGAAGAAAGCAGTCCATTATATTCTAATTTTATATTTTTTACAATTTAGTCCCTAACATCCAAATTTTTACTAGTCTACAATTTAATTCCTCAAAACTAGAGTTTCTTATTTTACAGTTCAGTCCGAAACCTCGTCTTGTATAGTTTGCAAAACAATCATTTTTCTAAAATTTCCATATTTTATAATTTAGCCCTTCCAACCAAAATTGTCAAAATTTCTAAAAAATAGTCCTTGATTTTTGAACAGTTAAACTTTCATATTCTATTTTTCAAAATTTTAAATTCTCAAATAATGTAAATTAGTCCTAAAACTCAAGTTCTGAAATCTTTACAATTTAACCCCCTATATATTCAAACTTTACTATTTTATGCTCAACTTTCCGAAATTTCATATTTCATAATCATATAATTTAGTTACTACATTATTGTTTCAGATTTCACAACTCAAACCCTTAGAATTTGAAATTTTAAAAATTTTACAATTTGGTCCTTACTTCAATTTTTATCAAATTAAATCATTTTTCAACTTACTCATCCAAATAATATTCAAAATAAATATTTACTACTTCCAACTTAATTAAACATAAATTTATATCTATAAAATTATATTCCCTAATGTATGAAATTAACAATTAAACTTAATTAAGCAAATTAAGATTAATTAAAACTAAAACATGATTAATTAAAATATAAATAAGCTTTATGAAATAAACTCAATTAAACAATGAAAAAATAATAAAATCTCAAATGCATGTTTGTTTAGTTGAAAATAACTTTTATGAAATATTTTTAGGTAATTTGCCAAACAACAAAAGATATTTTACATAGATTCATCCAAACAGCAGAAAATATTAGCTTTTTTAGAAAAATAAGTCATTTTCCAGAAATCATTTTCTGGAAACCATTTTCAGTGAAACAAACAGAGCCTTATTTACTATTTTAGTATAAAAATAATTAAAGACAAAAACACCATTATATTAATATTCAATCTTTTATTAAAAAAGAGCTTTTAAGTAATTTTCTTAATCGAGTTGGTATCGAGTTAACTTGTGACACCAACTCAGTCAAATACATTATATAATATAAAAATAAAATAAATTAATTAGTAATATAAATTAATTTTAAAAAATACCAAGTGTCATGTTAAAAGGTGAGCGTTAGATCAAGTTGAGTCAATGTTACCATTTAATCGGGCCCCTGTCAGCCCCATAGCTCTGCCATTGTTGATATCGATGTTAATGTTGCAATAGCTTTCCACAAATTAGAGTACCTTAAAGAACTAGGGTTCTAAATTTGGGGTTTTAAGTATGGTCGGGAAGAATATGGAAATAGGCAGCGGCAATATGAAGTTAAAAACTTGAAACAATAAACTTTAATTGAAGGATTTTTTTTAACCATACTTGAAAACTTAAAACAATATGTAGCAACAACATACTTAAAAAGCATAAAGTTTAGAGGTCACCCACTCTTCATATGTATCAATTATCACATGCATTGTGCTTCTAACCTTCTTTTTACCTTTATCAGCACTCCGTGAACTTTGAACTGATGGCGAGACATCCTGAGACACAAAATCTTTTAGCTCGCCATTTCTAACAACCTCCTCTATAGCATCTTTCAAAGAGAAATAATCATTGGTCTTATGCCCCTTGTCATTGTGAAAACTACATATGTTTCTCGAGTTGGTTCTTGACTAACTGCGTCGCATAGGTGAAGGGCTTGACAAAATGCCCAAACTCCTGACCTAACTAAGAACGTAGGTACGCGAAGCATTTAAAGGAGTGTAAGTTTCAAATTTTTCATGGGGAACATACCTTCTTGTGTGCTCGCCCTGAGGCCTCTAGAATGCCCTTGGCAATTCATTCTGTGAATAGTTCCTCTGTTGTCCCCCACATTGTACATGCAGACTCTAAGAAAGAGGACCTTTTGGCTGCACGCACCTTGGCAACCCCTAAATTGACTGTCATCCCTCTAAAAAATGTTACGAGTTGCTCTTTTAATTTCCTCTACCTCAGCGAACTTATGCGCCCTCTCATACAAATCTGTCAAACTCTGTTGCCTATTATCAGTAAACGAATATTACATGTGCTCATTTTGGACTCCCATAATGAAGGCATCAATGACCCACTAGTCCTCCAAGTTCTTTGTGTTCAACATGGCTGCATGGAACTGTTTGACATAATCCTGCAAAGATTCTCCATCCTTTTGTTTCACTGACATCAAACCCATAAGAGTGCTCATTATTGTCCTAAATGCTCAAAATCTTGTAAAAAACATATGACCCAACTACGATAAGCTTTGAATGGAACCCTATGGTAAAGAAAAATACCAATCTTTTGCGCTTCCCCTAAGAGCCGTCAAGAAAGCTTTACACTTTGCTACATCAGAAGACCCTAACACATTCATGTAATCATTATACTTCATGAGATGTGCTCGAGGATCCCTTTTACATTTGAACATCTCTTTCGACACTTTAAACTAGGTTGGTATGCTCAAAGCCGCAACTTTTGGAGACAAAAGGTTGTTAGAACAAAAAAATCAGTCCATGTCATTTACATCAGTGTGCAATGCTCGCACATCTCTACGCAAAGCATCTATCTCATTCTGCCATGGTTTTACATGTGCTCCCACAACCTCCTCTTGGAGAGGCATGACATGGTCCTAAAGATCAGATTGGTCGAACTGTATATTTCTTCTTAATTCTTCATTCTACATTAGTAGCTCCTACTGAAACAATTGTTGTTGTTCAAACCTGGTGCTTTGTTGAGTCATTGTTCCTTCATCAACCTCAGTTACTCTTTTAAGCCAAATAGTTATTGCGATGATGCCCCCTGATCAGTGGGAAAAGATGGTCCTTGACCAAAAGGAGTATTAAGATCGAAAAAATTGGAGGCACTTGCCTAGCTTGAGTTGCCCAGTTTTTCTGGTTGGTCAGCAAACCAACCAGCAAAAAGGTCCATTACACTGGGCTAATTGCCAGTGTTAGATTTGTAAAATAAATCTAAAATAAAACTTAATAAACAAGGATCTATCATGTCAAATCATCAAGAATAAATAAAGAATAAAACTAGATGCGGAAGCGTACCTGAATCCATGAATTCCTTATAGTTTTACTAGATTTTGGGGATTTGATCTTCCAAATTAGCACACAAGAAATTTAGAGAATATTTGCTCTCTCTCTTTCCTAATGATGGAATATTCACATGAATACTTAAACATATTTTTAAGCCAATACATGTCAAAAACCAAAATCATAATAGTTGGCATATCTCACAATTCATACAATAACTCATCATAATTTAACCAAATATTTGAAACCATAAAATGCCAAAACTTAAGATTATAGAACCAAACTAAAACCAAATTATTTAAACACATATTATGATTAACATCAATTTGCATCAAAATCTAATTTCATCATAATTAAACCATAAAAAAAATAACCCTGATCGACCTGCCTTACATATCCCAAGTAAATCCAAATTCAAAATATATGATTAAACTGAATAGTATGAGAAGAATAAGCATATAAACTCAACAATAAATAGTATATTCTATCAACTATATATTGAATTCAAGAATTAATGATTATAAAATTGAATTCAATTGTACAATTGTTGAACCGGATATGAATTAAAAAACAATTATAATGAAACCCTAAGATTGAATCGAAAAAAAATTTAAAACTAACAAATATTATCATCAATCTTAAGGATTCAACATATATAATGAATTCATTGATAAACAATCTGTATATAAGAGACACTTTACCTGAAGCAATTTTTTTTTACCAACCATATATCATCATGTAAAATCCTGAACATAATTACTAAAGTGTCTCCAAAACAATATATATATATATATATATATAACCGTAAAACTGTAAAACAAACGATTAGCGACCCATCTATTGATATAATCAAATATATATCATAAAAAGTTTCTAATGAACCCAAACCTACAAAGCTTTTTAAATATTTATTAAAACTATATAAACAACATAAAATCCTCAATTTTTTTAATTCTCAATTAAAACTGTAAATCTTTACAGTTATACGAAAATTAAAACCTTAAAACTTTATTTAAAACTTTAAATTATTATTTAAAGAATCAAAACCTAAAAATTTATCAAGAATATCAAAGATTCAACATAATATATAATTAAAATATCAAATCCATAAAATTAAAAAAGAAAAATGAATCAATCCAAAAATAATAAAGAATCAATTCATTCTCAATGATTCAACATGACAAGGCTCGGATGCCACTTGTTAGATTTGTAAAATAAATGTAAAATAAAACTTAATAAACCAGGATCTATCATGTCAAATCATCAAGAATAAATGAAGAATAAAACTAGATGCGAAAGCATACCTGAATCCATGAATTCCTTGTAGTTTTACCGGATTTTGGAGATTTGATCTTCCAAATTAGCACACAAGAAATTTAGAAAATATTTGCTCTCTCTCTTTCCTAATGATGGGATATTAGAAAAAATATCTTCTGTATAATTTGGGGACCATAACCCTAATATTTATAACATTGGCATATTAGTTCTAATCAAATTCTAATTAGCCCATCATTAATTAGAATTTGATTAGAAGAGTATCTACACATATTTGACCTATACTTTATTTAATAATTAAAAGCCCAATAAAATTCTAACCAAATTAGATCATTTTTAATTTTGGCTAACCTATCATGATAATAAATAATAAGATGTAATTATTCTTATTATATATGTGATGTCCAAATTTTCCAACAGCCAGTGCCAAAACCTCCTGTTTGGTCTGATGGGAAGCTATTGAGGAAATTCTCATTAGGGTGAGTCATCTTAGTTTTTTGATTATATGAAGATTGGAACTCTGTCCACGCTCACTGCACCGAATTGTTGAGTGTTTTTGTGTCTGTGTCTTCTTCAAAAGGGTTAAATTCTCTATTTATATTACATAGTTACTATTCATGGATGTGATGTCTCGTAGGTAGATCTCCATGCATTCTAACATGTACCCTACTCTAGGATTAACACATATTTTCTATGTGTAGGTTTGCTTGCATGGTGGTGCAAACCCACATCATACGAGCTCATGAAAAGACGCAAACATCTCATGTACAAACTCAAGGTACAAACCACGTAGGGTATAAGTCAAGATCCAATCGAGTAACCGAGTAGTGGATCGGTAATGGCGAGCACCATAACAAACTTAAAAAATTAAAAGAACATAGAAAATAATTTTAGTTTTTATATTTTCGACTTGTTGGTGTACATATCATAAAAAATCAACTCAAGAGTAAAAATTTATAATCATGTTAAATACTAAAAGTAAAATATATGCACTAAATATTAAAAAGTAAAGTGGAAAAAAAAATTCTCGAGATTATAAGAACAGGTAGCATACATATATTTAAAATCCACCCGAAAATAAAATATAGAATAATTTGTAAATAATCATTTAAAATATCATTAAAATTTAGAAATTAAAATTCAAAGCAAAACAAATGACCAATGAAAACAATTATGTAACAAATATATTTATAAAAAAAAATTAAGGATAAATTATATCAAAGTCATTTTAAAATAAAGTCATTCTTATTTTGATCACTCTAATTTTTTTTTTGTCAATTTAGTTACTCTAATTAAAATAATAGTTCAAATTGGTCACTCCTGTTAAAAATTCCGTTAAACCATTAACAAATTGCTGACATGACATTTTTTTTTTTACTTTTGATTAGTTAGGGACTTCTCTATAATTAGTCCAAAACACTCTATTTTGTTTATTTGTAAAATAAGATTCACCAAGCCTCATTAGGGTGAGCCAAACTCGATTCAATTTAAAAAAATCGAAAAAAATTTCGAATTTCGAATTAATCGAATCGAGTTATTCGAGTTCGAGTCTAGTTGAATTTTACAATTCGAATAATTCAAATAATAGATTGGTGTTAATACATTTTTAGTCTTTGTCAACTTTGAAAATAACAAAAATTACAAAATATTTCAAAATAATTTTCAAAATATTATAAAAATTTCAAAATTTATATTTTAAAAAAATTATAAAAATTCTAAAATATATATATAAAGTTAAAATTCTTAATTTTTTTTAAAATAATAATTTTGGGAGCTAATTAATGATTTAAATTTATCATACTCAAGTATCTTATTTTTTCTATTATTTTGTTTTGAATTTTTTTTTTCAAATATATATGATTTCAAATTTATGTGCTCTAACATGAAATTAATTATGCTGTAACAATATTTTTATTTGATATGTTTAATTTTTTTAATTTAGCACGAACAATTTCGCTCGATTCGATTCAACTCAGCTCGAATTTCATTTTACTCAACTCGAATCAAAAAAAAATTTAAATTGAGTTAAAATGATAAAATATGACTCGCGAACTCAATTACCACGAATTTTTTTCACTCGATTTGGTTCAACATTCACTCCTAATTCTCATCACCACCCAACACCCACTACCTCCACTCTGCAACCCCCACACCATGAGATCCCCGCAGCAAAGCATTTCTTAATACCTTAACAGAAACTGAAATACTGTCTTAGCAGTAAATTTTACCTTTTCTAATGAAGTTCAATTTTTATACTCAGAATATAAATTGGACACGGTAAGTTTCATTTCAGTTATGCTTTCAATTAGTTTTAAAAGTTTAATGATTAATTTTCAATTTTATAAGTAAATTTAAGAAATTATAATCCCTTAACCCATCCATGGCATATACACATATTAGAACTCGTGATTCGTACATCACAATTACAATGAGTGAAACTTGAACGTGAGTACTTAAGAACTCAAGACCTCTGCTTTAATCAACAATGCCATGGCCTGGTTGACAAAAATCCCCTAAACATTAACTTGAGTACTTAAGAATTCAAGACCTCTGCTTTAATCAACAATGCCATGGCCTGGTTGACAAAAATCCCCTAACATTAACATGTTTCCCATTCAACCCCAATTCCCTATAATAACTATTCTGAGTCTTCCCATCAAAATGGCTATTCCTTCCTACCCAACCAAGAACAAACAAAAATTCTCTCTCCAAAATGCCCTTAAAGATCAGCCTAAATGACCACCTATATTTTGACTGATCTCCCATCACACGGCTATTAATTCACTTAGGTGTCTTCAGCCTTTGCAAATCTAACAATAACAGTTCCGTTCATCTTTGTCGGAGCGAAGACAGCATGTTGAGACAGAAAACATCAAGGAAAAAACAATAGCAACCAACAGAACACAAGAACACAAAAAGAAAAGGAGAGAGAAGACTTCTCTCTCTAGATTATGATAGTTTCATAGAGCTTTTGGGTTTCAAAATTAGTGAGGATGAAGAACAAAGGGTGAGCAACAACATACTTAAAAAGCAGAAAGTTTAGGGCAACCAGAGGAGGGCTTATTGAGATTGTTGTCCAGGACTTTAGGTTTAAATCTAGGCATTTAGGCATTGATTTAGAAAAGAATTAAGTGAAGAATCGGTAAAAGGACATAAAAATCAATTGCTGGCGAAAATTTGAAGCTGAAGAAGAACAGTTAATCAGCAGCCAAAGGCAGCAGCACCAGCAAAAATAGAAAACGAAATGAAGATGAATGTTGAGATGTGTTTGAGAGGGAAGCAATGAGTTAAAGAGAGAATAGGCTCGAAAGAAATCAAGATAATGAATTTTTTTCATAATTTTCAAATAACATAAATTTAATAAATTAAATACTAAGCAAAAGATTAAAAATAAATATAATTTCAATAATTAAACAATAATTTTTAATCCAAGGGTAAAATAGTAATTGTATACCTATGCCTTGTATTTTCATCAACATAAATTTTGTCAACCAAACAATGTAATGCTATTGCTTATCTATTCTATTCAATAAACCAAACTAAACCAAACGATACCTATTACTCTTCTATTCTATTCCCACCGATTACATTCCTTATCTATCCCATGCCAGTGAATCAAACGTGATGCAAGTATTTACTAATGTGTTTGATTTAAGGCACAAGGAAATGGGGATAGAAAGAAACTAGTCAAATGTTAGAAGGGCAGCTACAATGTTCGAAGAGGTGCATACAATCATCAGCAGATCCTAGTTGGCAAGAGAGTTCAGTTCTGAAGCAGTGATGTGCGTTCTCAGTGCCCTACAACCTTTCCCATCAGCTGCAACAGATTGAACCAAAAAACTAAAGAGCCCCCGTCCCCTTTCACTTACCTTTCAATTGTCTGCTTTCTAGTGCAGGAAAAACTTCATAGCCCTTTCTCTTTCTATGCTAGCAGTTCTAATCCAATAGAATATTATTTAATATGATAGAATCAGCTAAACATTTTATTCAAATAATCACGCTTTAACACATTTCATATTATTAAACATAAAAGAGCAAACAAGTCACAGAAAACCATGAGGCAAGACAACATTTTCAACAAAACAGCATGAGTTAAAATAACTGCACTTCCATAATGCACTCACAATATCTGCAAGCGATCAGGAAAAGTGCCAAATAAGAGAAAATATCAAATTCATCATTTATTCGTTTTGATTCAGTTTTAGCACCATAAAATTAATAAACTGAGATTAGAATAAGCAAAAACTAAGATATGGAGCTAGAGACTTGCCTTCAGGAAACTCAATACGCAGTAACTAAATTGAAAAACAATAGCATCAAGCTACCATTCAGAATTATGATTTTATCAACTTTGCCCTCAGAAGTAGAACAAGTCTAAATGCTTCTCTAAATCCACTTTAATCTGAAATTCTACTAGCTAGGTCAAGTTTAAAAAGTTTAAAATAAAATCCACCAATGTAAGGTGCCCTAAATCATAAACTAGAAGTTCAATATAAGCATATACTGCAGGCAAAAGCAGCCATCAGAAATACCCAAGTTGAAGATCATCATCACGCACAAATGCCTCTTTCTCTTTTCCCTATTAAACACTGAATCCCTTCCCTTAATTTCTAGGCTAACATGGCGAGTTTGTTTTGGAAAACCTATTTGCCTTAATTGATCCTACTCGCAGTAATCATAAACTGAAGAACAATGGTGATTTAAGAATATAAAAAAATCAATCAACAGATGCATTATGTTCAACTTGTTAATCCATTAATCGAACCGAATTACCATCAAAAGCTTCAAATCTCAAATCCGTAAATCAATGGCAAATGAAAATTTTAAACCACCAGATTCAGGTTCTTCAATGAAGACACAAAGAAAGAAAAGGAAAATTGCTCAACTAAAGTGAAGACTATAAGTAATAGCTAAGGAATTATTATCTTCATCTGAGATAACCAGGGATCTTGATGCGAATAAAGAGCGTAGTCATGACATAGGCAATAACAACGGAGGAGATTCCTGCAATGGCGTAGGAAACCTTGACACTCCTTGCCCTGTTTTTATCAAGGGCAAGATCCAGGAGGACAATCCCAATGCCACCAAGCACAAACATAAACCCAGAGGAGAGTCCTTCTATGATGTACTGACCATTGACTCGACCTGGAAGGAAAACAACAGGTCGGACGGCGCCAGTGGCAGGGTCTTGGGTAGAGCCAATGCCAGGGGGCTCCACGATGACGTCGTAGACGAAGCCGGAGACCACCATGAAGTAAGTGAGGAGGACGAGAGAAAAGACGGTCATGGCGGAAGGAAGGGAGACGGAGGGGATCTTGAGGCGGAGACGCGGAGCGCGAAGGAAGGAGTAAGGGACGACTTTCAAGATGTGGAATAGTGGGTCCATTGAGAATTGAGAGAATGCGTCAGCTGCAGCGACAGCGCCGGCAGATTGGGTATCTGCTTTCGGAGCCATTTCTGTTTTTCTTTTTCAGTCCTTTCCTATCTATGTTTTGATCACTATGCTCTTAGGGGTTTGGTGACATTTGGAATGACGATGTCCGATTAAGGAGCTTTGTTTCTTCATATATTTACGGCTAAACTACAAAATCCATCCCTTATATTTGACTGAGTTTATGTTTTAGTCACAAACTTTAAAAACATTAGGCATAATGATTTATTGGCCCTCTAACTTTAAAAAAATTCATTTAAACTCTTTATCTAATTTTTCATCTCTTTTAGCCCTAAAGCTTGCATTATTTTTTAAATCACCCCAAAATAAATTGAAAAGTTAAAATTTATTAACTTTATTGGCAGGCATACACGTGATACTATGTTAGCAATTAATTTATTTTTAAATATAAAAAAATTTTAAAAAGTATAAAAATTAATTTTTTAAAAATTACTGACATGGCTAAAAGAGGCAAAAACTTTAATGCAAGACTAAAATTGCTTTTTTGGTAAAGTTTAAGAGCCAAATAAGTCATTATGCCAAAAAATTATTTTTGTGATCATTATTAGCTTATCACAAGGATTTCTCGATCCACTAATTTGAACCTTGGAATGTAAATAACAAAGAGAAAAGACGAGTTTTTTTCTCTTAATCTTTGTAAGCTTGTTTCTTCTATTGTTCTAATTGTTCTTGTGCTCTATTTATATCCTCTCATGAATTAATAGTCATTTGGTGTTGATAGAAATCAAATTAAGTCGTTGGAGTCATTACTATGACCATTAAATGCACTTGTAGAGCTAGAGGTGCTTGTACCAAAATCTTTGGGGTCTAATTCTTTTGAATCGATCATCGCAAAATGTTTCAATATCTTGTCTACATATAAATCTTGTGATAAAGTTATTATCATACATCATTTTCAATAAGTAGAATGTCTACGTATAAAATGAGAAAAACCACATTTCCATCCTTAATACATTTGTACATGGCTCCCCCATTGTATTACGTGGATTTAGTTTATTTATTCTATCTCAGTAATGCTTTTACAAATGGTTTTCAGGCACCCCATTGTACATGGCCCCAGAGCTTGTGCGAGAACAGCCCTACAACCACACTGTTGACCTGTGGTCTCTTGGAGTCGTATTGTATGCACTTTCTTTTTCCTTATAATTTTACAGTAATGATCCTTTAATTCGTTTTTTGCTAGAGGAATCAGATTTTGCCATCATGTCCTCTACCTGTTGTTTACATTGAATTGAACCCAACCATAAATTTGGCAGGTACGAATCATTCGTTGGGCAACCTCCCTTTTATACGAATTCAGTACATGCACTCATCCAGCACATAGTTAAGGTATGAATTATTCTTGAACATCCATTTGTTAAAGAAACATTGGATGAAGTAGAGGCCAGGGTAATGCATCTGATGTCTGCAAATTTTTTTTTTCCTTTTGTTAAACGAATTAGACTCTTTGTTTACTTACTCTAAAGCAGCAAGTGTGCATGCTGCTTGCAAGGCCAATTGTGTTTTTACCTTGTATATAAGAGTTCATTTTTGAATAGTGAAACATTCTAGGAGGTGCGTGCTACAACTGCTACAGCCAGGCAATCTGATTTTGCATTGAGGAGTGATGAAAACAATATCCAGACACCAAATGGTATATCATCCCTTTTGACAGCATTGCATTCGATTCTTATTTGTGATATATTGATTCTACCTTTTTTAACCATCATTAACTACTATGTCACAGGCAAAGAAAATTCTCCTGCTGCTTCAGAGCCTTGTGATGTTCCAAGCCCTCAGAGTGATGCTAAAAAATATAGTCCTAATACAGTCCAGGGAAATTCTGCACCGCATGACGAGTTTCCTGGATTTTCAAATCCCAATGATGTTAAACAGACAGGTAGACAATGTTATGATATTTCAGTTCCTATAGTGCATTAGTGAATCAAAATAAGGGATGGTAAAAGAAGTTTGCAAGAATCAGAAAAGTTCGGGTGGGTTGTGGAGAAATGGGAGAACCAGGGAGAAAGATCAAGGAGGGTCAGTAGGGAAGATCCTCAAGTCAATATGCCAAGATTTCAAGAATTGATCATCTAAAATATACTAGAAGCCAAGGTAAAAGAGCTACATAAAGCTAAAACCTAAATCCAATATAGATGGAAATCACCAAAAATAACCATAATTCCCTAATACTTGGACAATATGCAAAAAGCTAGTTAAATAATATATAGACTAAATAGTAAAATCTTAAATCTTCGATAAAAAAATATATTAAACCATAATATATAACAAATTACAAAATCTAACTTTAAGTTCAAGCCACTCCTCTCCATGGTGCATTGGTTAGTGGAACATGCAAATCTTAACCTACTGTTGTTATAGCCAATCTTATTGTCTCTAGTGTTAGTATCCTTCAGCTTATTATCTCTTTGGCTATTGATTTTTCTCTATACATCTCATTGTTCTGGCATATTAAGTTTCAATGACATTTAGCCATTGGTACATCTAGCTTCAATTTGTGATACTTCGACAACGTGAAAGAAATAACTTGGTGACCATTTTTCTCTGATGCTCCATTTGCTGTTTTGTTTGTTGTTATTCTGCATGTTGTCATTTTTTTTCATGTAAATGTAAGCTTCCTTTTGTTAAGTGGGTTACATATTGTAATGATAGCTGTAAACAACAAACCTTTTCAATATGGGTCAAAGCCTTTATGATGAAGTAACAGATGCTCTATAGAGAAATTTGCCCTCGTTTCACTCAGGAAATAGTAGCATCTTAACCTACTATCCACTCTTCTTGTCTCTTCTTTTAGTGTTCTTTAGCATATTATCTCTTTAGCAATCGATTTTTCTCCATACATTTCATTGTTCTGGCATAGTATGAGTTATATATCTCTCCAGGTAACTTGGCAGTAGACAGATTAGAAAACAACTCTCGCGCAGTTAATGGGGCACAAATTATTGGTCAGGAAAATGAAGCCTTGGCACTTATTTTGCTTCCAATAAAAAAATGGTCAGAAGGATCACAAAATGCTTGCAGGTAATTTATAACCTTGAGTTTATGGATTATCTTCATTTAGCATTTTGTTCTTAACTTGATTCCCTTTTGTTTGTATTAGTAGCTAAGTAATCATGGCTTTCCTTTTGTTCCTCTCTATTTTCTGTTTCTTGTATGGAGCAGTCCTCTCTATTTTCTCATTTTGTTACTCTCATTTTGTGGATCTTGAAATGCTTGCAGGACCATTCCTCTATTTTCTCATTTTGTGGTTGTTTTCAAGCCCTTTAGTAGGAAACATTTTTAGGAACTAGTTTCTTTCCATTTGATGGGTGCTGGGTGTTCTTTTCTTTTCTTTGCAATGGTCTCTGCCATGATCTGGATACTAAACCTTATCTTTATGTATACATGCTAAGCAGAAAAACTGAACCTGGAAAGGGGGGAAAACGGGTGATACTTTCTTTGTGAAACATTAGCAATCAGCATAACAAAGAAAGTGAAAGTAATTCTACTTGGTAAAAGGAATACTTAGTATTTCCAAGCATTAAGGTTAAACGTATCTTTCAAATTCCCGTTTCCCCCAATTGCTGATTGCTTATTGTAATCCTTACCAAATTGGGTAGATAACACTTGATCCTAGGAAGAAATGTTGGCTACAATGTTGCTCTCCCATTTGGTCTTTTTGTTTTTGTCATTTCTCTCAATGTACATTTCCTTGAACTGAATACCATATGTCCATTGATTATTTGTTAAAGTCGGTTCTCATTTTATAGTGACTTTTACAGGGATCAAGATATCCTCCATTCAAGTCAATCTTTGAGAATTCTTTCTAATTTAGTTGCAGCTGGTGCTCTCCAGTCTGGCGGAATACTGGATGAAATAATGTGTGAACTTCTTAATTTCACTGCCATTTTAGTTGGTTTGAAATCATCTGATGTTAATGAGTTAGTAGCAAAGGTATATGACTAATTCTATCTAGAAATTTCTATTCCCTATTTCCACTACCTTTCATGTACCATACTGACGTAGGCTTGTGTTTCATCCATAAAATGGGACATCTTCATGCTTTGATTTTGAAAATGGCTGTTCATTTTCTTTGTAAACTATAATCATGACGCTTCCTGTGTTTTCTTTTTCCTTCTAAATGCAGCCATATTTTTTTTGTTTTCTTTTCTGTCAAGTGAATGGAATTTTCTCTATGTTTTTCTGAAAACAAATGACTATATCATAAAAAGTTATTTAAGAGATATCTAAACATTGATCACAAAATTGTTTACAAAGTCAAATACTCTTTTCGGTTGTTATATCTGGCTGAAACATTTCTGGTTGCTTCTGCAGAGTTTTTCTGTTACTAAAATCCTGTTGGCAGAAAATAATGGAAGTGATGCTGCCACTTCCTATTTCAAACACTGGGTTGTCTTAGTTGAAATTTTCTCACAGGTATAGTTTTCTATGGTTTATATTGGTCTCTTCCAACATTTCAGACACCTTTGTAAGCTCCCTCATTTTATGAATATAGGTTGTAAGCCACATTGAAGATGCCTCTGGGAGAGTTTTCTCTGAGTCTTTGCGTGCATCACAACTATATTAGTTAGAGTGTCTCAGGGTCTTCGAGCATGTTCTTCGACTCAGACTCCTAAGGGAATCGCCTCTCCCTCTGTGATTAATGAATCATTGAAACAGATTTTGGACCATGCTGTTACGTCCTGTTTAGTGGACCATCTATGTTTATTTTTAGCAACTTCAGGTGCAAGGCTCAGTTCCGGATCCACAAATATGCTGCTTGCTGCTTGTGAAGCATGTAGGGCTATCTGGTCATTGATGGATGCTCATGAAATCTTTTTCGTGAAGGAAAATCCCAGTTTGTTTCCCTTGGATGCTTTGCGGAGTCACTCTTTGGCTCGACTTGACATCAGAGATCATGCCCGTGGTTGGCTGGCTGGAACAGAAGCAGCGAAAGTCGTTGATGCAGTAACTAGGGCTTTTGTCAGATCAAAATCTGTGCAGTTTGCTATAGTCAATTGCCTTCATCAACGTGTAGAGCCAGCATTATCTGCTGCTATTCATGTACTTCTTCCTCTAACTGAAAATGCTTCTGTACTGAGGAGCAGCTGAATGCTTAACATTTATTTTATATTGGTTAACCAGTGTAGCATAATATATTAATATATTTCTTTCTTAGCCTTTTCAGGTTTTCTCGAGATGTTGCCTACACAATGGCACTATTCCAACTGTTCTTTGCGGCCTTCCCAATTCCCTACCTGTTACTACTATTGTTAGCGGTGGAGCCGACGGTACCATTGTTTCAGAGCTATTCTCTATATTATCTTTATGTTCATCGTTGAACAAAGATGCACAATCAGAGATGGAAGTGTAAAATAAGTAATCCTCCTGCCTTGACTCTGCATACATGTCTTCTCCTTGCTACAATTGCGCAGTGTTTAAAATCTACTGGAACTCTGCAATATTTATGCTCACAAACTCCCCAAAGAAGCAGCTCTTTCGACTTACTATATTTGCTTGTTTCTTCTAAAGATACAACTATAACCTCATTACAACCTCATTCTGCATCAGCTATGCTGGCTTTTGCTTCCATTCTATCACTTGAAGGTGGACTGTCTGTTGAGTCTGCCATATCTGAAATTGCAGTGCCCTTGATTCCTCCAACTAGCACACTTTGTGATCACCTTAAAATTTCCTCAGACTGTGAAAATGATGTTGACCCTAAGAACACCAAAGCTGTTCTCTCATATTGGCATGGTTTTAGGGATGGATGTGTAGGCTTGTTAGAATCCAAACTGAAATGGGGAGGACCATTTCGCTGTACAGCAGTTGATTGCAAGTGGTATTCCGTTACTTCTTATTAATTTTTTGGCAACCAACCATTCAATCGCTTCATGTCAAGGAGTTGATAGCCCAGATGATGGAGTTGGCCTATCCCCTATAGGTTTAACAACACTGATCCCTGCAGCACAATTATGAAGTAAAGAGAACATTTGCAAAGAAAGATTATGGCAATTAACTCAATGATGAAGCAGTTTTATTCATGTAAATGAACTTTTCATTCTTTTCTGACATAATAAATTTACAAACTAATTCAGTGTACAGTCACAAGGATGCATACAAAAGTTCAATGTCATCCATTTTCCAAAAACTCAATTCTTGTTATTCTTGAATCAGTCCACTGAAAATTGAATGCCAAGTATTGAAACCAAAGAGTATACAACAGGAAAAGAGTGATGAAAAGAATAAATGTGACAGACTCTCCTTGGTCCTTGTTATACAAGGATTACATGATGAAATCGTGCAAACAGAATATTGGTGAAATTCAGGCTTGAAGATCATTACTCTGAACTAAATGCCTCTTAACCAATTTCAATGAAATGAAGTATTGATCCAAAAATAGGAATCAACCACATTAATCCTGAGTAAGTTGAGTCAAAAGCCTCTGCAGTTGCCAAAAGATATATATTACACAACCTTCACGTCACATTAGTTACAAATTCATCCAGGTGCCAGACTTTTCGTTTCCCGTGCATGTCGATGCATGTATAAAAGAGATTTTGTAGTTTTATGAAGGTACGCATCCAAATCATATCTCTGCGAGTTCATTTTACTCAAAAGATCAAAGGCATACATCCTTTTATCTTTAGAGCGAAGAAAAGACCTAAGCAAATAATTGCAAACTCGAGGCATTAACTTGAAACCCTTGTCCAGAGTATATAGGAACACGTCAGCTGCCTGGTCCAAACTTCTTTCTTTGCATAGAGCAACTATCAGCTTTACACAACTAGGAGGGGAGACAACAACATTCTTTTCGTCTAGAATAGAAAATATCTTTAAAGCTTCTTCAACTCTTCCTGCTTGACAGAACCCAATAAGGAAAATTGTATAGGGTGCTAAACTAAAATTATTTAATTTGAAGTCCAGATCGAGCAAACCCAGAATTGCCTTTTCTACTTCACCCTCAACAAAATATTTTTCAAATTGTTTCATAACTGCATCTTCCCGACCAGGACAGCTGCTCAGATAACTCAACCAAAGATTAAAAGCTAATGAAACCTTTCCTCTTCGACAAGACCAAGTCATTAGTGATCTATAAACTGCCACACTGGGCTTACACCCATTCTTTTCCATTTGATCAAAGATTCTAAAGGCATCCTCTTCTCTTCCAGCCTTCTGCAAACCATTAATAAGAGTTCCATAGGTCACACTGTCAGGAGATAGCCCCTTGAGTTGCATCTCCTTGAAGAGCTTGAAAGCACCATTAATGTTGCCAGCATTGCAAAATCCATGGATCAATATGTTGTAAGTAAAGATGTTGGGTACATTCCCACCGTCAGCTAGTTGCATAAGAATCTTGAATGCCTTAAGAACCCTTCCAGACTCATAAAGTTGGTCGACCATAGTTTGTAGGCTTGAACTGTCAAGAGCTCGAGAGGATCCATGAGAAAGCCGAAGAAACAATGAGGGATTTCTCCCTATTTCCATTTTGTAAAACAAAAGGTTTGCTTTGTCAAGCTGACCGGCCTTAGAAAATCCATGAATAAGAGAATTAAATGTATGAACTGAGGGATAACATCCAAGCTTTTCCATCTCATCAAAAATTTGCTGAGCCTCCCCAACCAATCCATTCCTGCACATACCACTAATTAGAATTGTGTAAGTGCAGGTATTAGGAAAGCAATCATGGCTTGAAATCTCAAGCTGAAGAGCCCGTGCTTGATCCAAAAGACCAATATCACAAAACCCTTTAATCACAGCATTATAACAGTAGGTATCGGGAACTAAACCTCTTTCAGTCATCTCAGTCAGCAACTTCATTGCATCGTCAACTTTGCCTGCTTTTGATAACCCCTGGAGCATTATGGCATATAAAACAACATCAGGCTCAACATTCTCCTCAAACATCTTTGTATACCATTCATGGGCTTCCTCGTATCTCCTAGCTTTAAACAAACTGTTAATAAAACTACTATATCCACGTAATCCAAGTACAAATCCGTCTTTTTGAAAAGACTGCAAAAGTGCGAAAGCTTCATCAAGCCGACCCAACTCACAAAACCCATTAAGCAAAGCATTATAAGCAACAAAATCAGGGGCGCATCCACTATCTTTCATCCTACCTAACAGCCTACAAGCATCATCAGCCCTATCTGCTCGACACAAACCCGAAATGATTATGGTATATATACACCTATTTGGCTCTATACCCCTCAGAGTCATTTCATCAAACATCTTAAGCGCATCCTCAGTTTTCCCATTTTTACACAGACCATTCAGCAAAATACTAAAAGTAGCTCTATTAGGCTTATAATTAGACTTCAACATCTTATTGTAAACCGCTAAAGCTAACAAAAGGACCTTCTTACGAATCATAACATATAATATAGCATTAAAAGTAAATAAATCAGGCTTGCAATCAAAATCTTTCATCTTCCCAAAACACTCCACGGCTTTTTCCTCGAGACCCATCTTCGAATACCCCGAAATCAAGATCTTAAAGATGTTGGGCACGATTACAACCCCGCATTTCTTGACTTCCTCAAGAGTTTGCCAGAACATATCGAAGGCATTGTCCTTGCGGAGAAGCATGTCGAGGACGAGTTTTTCGGATGCAGAGCTGCGTAGACGCTCTCTCTGTGTTGCCCAAATGAAGAAACGGAAACCCAATTGAGGGTTTGGTTGGTCTTGGATAATGGAAGTGACAATATCCGGAGAAAGGAAAGGAAGCAGAGGTTCCAATGCGGGTTCCATGGGGTTAACAGTACGCAGAATGGAGTGAATTTCATTGGAAACAGAGAAATCTTGGAGCGAGAAAGAGGGAGTGAAACTGAGAGAATGGGATTTGGATGTCTTGGAAGAAAAGTGAGTGATTGGGCGGACAAAGAGAGATGGCAGTTTCATTACCGAACAACAAGATCAAGGGTCTATAGGCCGCGGCGGAGAAGAAGATTTTGCCAGTGATGCACACTTCGACGGTGGTGACTCTTCAATAGGTTGGAGTTGGAATTATTGGAATAGATTGGTCCTCAACTTCACCACTTTTCCCAACTTGGCCTCTGCACTTTTCTTTTCATCAAATTGGTCCCTGAGATTCGCATCTGTTACATAAATTCATCACTACTCTCCGTTTGTTTTTAAACACGAAAATGGGCAGAGGAGAATCATACGTATTTTCTTTTAAATTATTTTAAAACTTTTAAAATAAAAATTCAAAAAAAAAACAATTTTTAAAATATTAAAATTCAAAAAATAAAATATAAATTAAATTAATTAAATGAATTTTTTTAATTTCTATTTATCTAATTTTTAATTTTTTTAATTAAATATTTATTTGAACATAAAAATAACTTAAAATAATATAGATAATTTTTTATTTAATTCAAATATAAACTTTTTTAATACAAATATATAAATTACATAAAAAATATTTGTGCCACTCGTCATGATTATAGTGTACATACCTTGTTATATTAAATATATATTTTTTTTTACTCGTGCCATTCACAGATTAATTGGATGTATTAATAAAATATATTATAATTTTTTATAATAGTTTACCACTAAATTTTAAAAGTTGCAAAATTGTCACCATATTTAAGGTGAAATTGAAAATTGCAACTATAAATTAAAGTTAAATTTACTACTAACAGTAAATTAAAGAAATATGTCGTTTTTCCATAAAATTTACCAATATATGTCGTTTTTTTAGAGAGAAAGTAAAAATGCATCTTATAGGATGCGTCTTGATTGAAATCACACCCCCTGTTAAACGTGTTTTTACTGAAAATTGATAACTTAGCTCTGGTTAAATATTAGTGTTTTTGTTCTTAGTCTCGGGTTTGATTCCTTTTCTACTCACATTTGTATTTTTTATTTCATGTTGTTTCAAATGTTTTTTTTATTTTTAATTAATATTTTTAACATATTAACTATTTTGGTTAGATGGTTAGATAATCATTTTATAAATATTTTTAATATGTATTTTTTATTTCATGTTGTTTCAAGCTTTTTCTTAATTAATGTTTATAATTAATAAATATATTGTTTTAAAAATTTTTTATTTTTAATTAATAATTCTTTTATTTATAAAATTAAATAATAAATATGTAATTATTTTTTAAAAGAACATCAACTAATTCTTTTAATATATTTTTCTTTATCTATAATATTTATATGTCAAATATTTATTTTGTCCACTTATATCGCGGGTATAGTGATTTCTAATATGAATTGAAAAATAAATATTATACATAGAAGTAATACGAGATAAAAAAATATGTATTAAAATGAAGTCGTAATTATCTAACATTTAACCATTTAATCAATTGAGTTAAATTGTTAGGTTTTAGTGAAAACGCGTCCTAAATGACAGATGTATTTTCAACTGACGTGGTTGAAAATGCGTTATATAGTAGGACGTCTTTTCACTTTTTATTTCATTATATATTATGATCATATTGCTATTTTTAATACAATGCACTCCAATTTACATCATCATATATTGAAAACAATGTACATATCAATCGAGCTATGATTCAATTGACTACTAGATTTTAATTTAAATTAACTTAGAAAAGAATTTTATTCTTTTTTTTTTTTTTTTTTTTATCATTCCAAATATCATCAAACCCCTAAGTAAGAGCATAGTGATCAAAGCACAGATAGGAAAGGACTGAAAAAACAGAAATGGCTCCGAAAGCAGATTCCCAATCCGCCGGCGCTGTCGCCGCAGCTGACGCATCCTCTCAATTCTCAATGGACCCAGTATTCCACATCTTGAAAGTCGTCCCCTACTCTTTCCTTCGCCCTCCGCGCCTCCGCCTCAGGATCCCCTCCGTCTCCCTTCCTTCCGCCATGACCGTCTTTTCTCTCGTCCTCCTTACTTACTTCATGGTGGTCTCCGGCTTCGTCTACGACGTCATCGTGGAGCCCCCTGGCATTGGCTCTACCCAAGACCCTGCCACTGGCGCCGTCCGACCTGTTGTTTTCCTTCCAGGCCGAGTCAATGGTCAGTACATCATAGAAGGACTCTCCTCTGGGTTTATGTTTGTGCTTGGTGGCATTGGGATTGTCCTCTTGGATCTTGCCCTTGATAGAAACAGGGCAAGGAGTGTCAAGGTTTCCTACGCCATTGCAGGAATCTCCTCCGTTGTTATTGCCTATGTCATGACTACGCTCTTTATTCGCATCAAGATCCCTGGTTATCTCAGGTGAAGATAATAATTCCTTAGCTATTACTTATAGTCTTCACTTTAGTTGAGCAATTTTCCTTTTCTTTCTTTGGGTCTTCTTTATTGAAGAACCTGAATCTGGTGGTTTAAAGTTTTCATTTGCCATTGATTTACGGATTTGAGATTTGAAGCTTTTGATGGTAATTCGATTCGATTAATGGATTAACAAGTTGAACATAATGCATCTGTTGATTGATTTTTACATTCTTAAATCACCACTGTTCTTCAATTTATGATTACTGCGAGTAGGATCAATCAAGGCAAATAGGTTTCCCAAAGCAAACTCGCCATGTTAACCTAGAAATTAAGGGAAGGGATTCAATATGTGCTCATATTCAACCTGGGTATTTCTGATGGCTGCTTTTGCCTGCAGTATATGCTCATATTCAACTTCTAGGTTATGCTTTAGGCCACCTTACATTGGTGGATTTTATTTTAAGCTTTTAACACTTGACCTAGCTAGTAGAATTTCAGATTAGAGAAGCATTTAGACAAAGTTGATAAAATCATAATTCTGAATGGTAGCTTGAGATGCTATTGTTTTTCAATCTAGCTTGTCTTCTCCCTGTTTCCATTTTCGCGTATCGAGTTTCCTGAAGGCAAGTCTGTAGCCCCATATCTTAGTGTTTGCATATTCTAAAACTGAATCAAAACCAAGAAATGATGAATTTGATTAGTTACTCTTATTTGGCGCTTGTGAGTGCATTATGGAAGTGCAGTTGTTGCAGCTTCTTTGACAATGCTGCCTTGCCTCTCAAGCTTTGCTCTTTTCTGTTTAATAATATGAAATGTGTTAAAGTGTGATTGCTTGAAGAAAAAGTTTAGCCGATTCTATCATATCAAAATATTGTTCTATCGGATTAGAACTGCTAGCATAGAAAGAGAAAGCACACAATTGAAACATCGAGTCAAGTGAAATGAAATTCAAGTCGAGTCGAATTGTTCGAGCTATGTCAAATAAAAATATTGTTACAGATTAATTAATTCTATATTAAAGCACATAAATTTAAAACTATATATATTTGATTTTTTTAAATAAATAATAATAAAAAATAATGTACTTGAATATGATAAAATTGAATTATTAATTAGGTCTTAAAATTATTATTTTAGAAAAAAATTTAAATTGTTCTTTTTTATATATTTTTTAGAATTTTTATAATTTTCTAAAAATATAATTTTTGAATTTTTGAAAATTATTTTGAATTATTTTTATATTTTTTTGTTGAAAGAGTCTAATTTGCTTATTTTCAAAGTTTTTAGGGACTAAAAGGGTATTTACACTAATTTATTATTCAAATTATTCGGGTCACAAACTCGAAATTTGAATCGCGTTATTCAAGTTGACTCGAATAATTTGAATAACTCAATTCAAAATTTAATTTTTTTCAATTTTTTAATCAAATCGAGTTTTATTTACTTTAGATTTTTGGCTCAATCTGTTTTGGCCGATGGGAAAGGTTGTAGGGCACTGAGAACGCACGTAACTGCATCAGAACTTTAATTAGATAAAAGAGTTACTTTGGAGAATATTTTCAATTTATTTTATTATTTTTTATTTTAAACATTGTATTATCCTTTAACTTTTAAAAACTTTGCTTTAAAAATAAGTATAAAATTTTATTTAAAATTTTTCATGATTGAAAATTTACTTTTCTCAAACAATCTAATTATACCTCATATTTAATTTTAAGTATTATATCAAATAAATTTTATCACTTAAGTTCAATACCTAATATTTTTGTGCTTAGTTTTTCAACTTATCCAAAGGATTACTATCTTTGAATTTGATATTTGTCCTTATATTATATTTAATTAATTAAAAAGAGAAATGATCCACTTACACCCTTTAACTTTTTATCAAAATATCCAATCAATTTTAAAAATATTATATTTATACTTATCAATCTAAAATAATTTATATTAATATATATTTAACAATTAAACTTTTTATATAAAATAAATAAATATTTTTTTAAAATTTATGTTAACTTGATATACATTATCTATAAATAGAGCATAAAATATGATGGTTAAATTATTAAAATATCAATTGTATAAAAAAATTACGAAAAAAATATAATAATAAAAAAACACTTTAATTTTACACTACGGGAATATATAAAATACTAATCATATAATATATATCACTTACTATAATAGTATAATACTGGCATATAAATACAGATGCTTCACACTGTCTATACCTCTTGAATATTTCTTGCATCACAAAATTCAGAAGCATTTGCTATTTTCTTTGGGTTTTTTAAAGGCTCAAACATTACTGACCAAGGCACTACAGTTGATGACTTCAGTGGAAATCAAGTTAGTAAGGTCAAAAGAACTGACCATTAAGTAAAACATCAACATTTTACCTTCAACAGTCATGATGCATCCGTAACTTTGCTCACAATAGCTACTGCAAGCTTTACAATGCTTGATTCTGGGGATTGCCGAAGCCGTCCTATCACCGGGAACAACTCCGATGAACGAAGGAACTGTCGGCAATTTGGATATGCGCACATCTTTCCCAGTGAGAAAAGAGCTATCTTTAATGGTGACTCATTAACTGCATCCTTTTTGCTTGGATTTAAAGCAACTGCTGAACAATCAGCTACCAGTTTTAGTAATGCCTGTCAAAAAAACAAAGCAGGAGTCAATGTTCGAATACTCTTGACCAATATGATGAATTTGATGGAAAGAAATAACCTAGATGTGTTCTTGAGCCAGGCTTATCTTTATAGTATTAGTATATTTTATATTTACTTAAATTTGATCTGATCTAAAATATAAATCTTTAAATTTGGCCTAAGTCCACCCATATTTATATATGATTAACTCGAATCCATTTTAAGTCAACACATATTTTTTTTTTATATTTTTAAAAAACAAGTTATTTTTTAATTTAAGATTTAATAATTTTTTTCTTCTATTAAAAATGTAAACATAAACAAGTTAACATGTTATTTAATTGATTATATATTATTATAAGCTTAATTTTATGATATAAATTACATATATATAAAATTGAACAATATATTAAAAATTATCAAATCTTAATATTTTTATCCAAACTTTCCTAATTTTGAATGAGCTTTAGAGCTTCCACAACTAACCTAGCCCTTAAACAAATCTAGAATAACTAAGCAAATAAGTCTACT